>JBCNJP010000007.1:17378087-17406577 GCA_039602395.1 Deinandra increscens subsp. villosa | reverse complement strand
ACCAAATACCTTGCATAGGCAAGCTTCTTTGATGTTTACAGGAATGGGGTTGATTTCCATTTGTTCCCTGTACTGTGCCACGTGCTCCTCAGGGTCTGTGGTCCCATCATAGAGTTTCATGTTGGGGGTTTGAAATCTTTTTGGTATCTCCACGTCACAAATGGGCCATGCAAATCTAGAAACTATGTGGCTGCCTGCTGGCACTTCAGGAATTGGACGAATAACACCGGGGACACTTGAGATCATGTCCTTTAACCTCTGAAGTTCCCTAGCAATAGTTGGGTTGATACCTGTATCCTTCACAGTTCCTTGGATAGGGTTAGAATAAAAATTATCAAAGTTGTTACCAGCCCTGGAAGTTTGGAAATGGATCTGGGGTCCATATTCAGCATCCCTAAGGATGGTCGGCTCAGTTGTGGCTCTCACTTGTATGGGGATGAAGTCTCCCTCATGCATCTCCTGAGATGAACCTCAGAATGTGCCTGTAGCATCTGCGTAGTAGGTGCTGCTGACTGCTGACTCCAGGGCTCATGAAGGTTCGTCGCCGTAAACCGTTGTGGTTGAGATATAGGTTGTTGTATCAAGACTGCCGGCACCTGATGGCTTAAAAACCCGGCTGGTTGCTGACTCGAGCATCTCGGCGGCTGCTAACTTCCGTATCCACTGTAGTAAGATTCTGGGGACTGCTCGGAGTAGAACCCAGAGTATTCCAAATCTATCACCCTGGAAGTCTTCTGATGCTGAGAGCCTGAGAACCCTGCAGTAGTAGCTGTTGCAATACCTGACTTTGGAGCAGTAGAGGGATTTGCTTTCTGTTTCGGCTGCTCCGATATTTCCGGAGAGTCAAACCCGAATGATTTTGGCATCAAAGGGCTAATTTCCTCTACTGGTTTCTTTGATTTCTTTAATTCCATGATCTCCTTCATCATTTTCTCGTTGGTTTTGGCTTACTCATCCACATGAGACTTCATCTGCCTGATCAAAACATACAGATCGTTATTAGAAATAGCAGAGTCAATGGACGTACCTTGGGATCCCTGAAAAGTAGGATATTCCACTCTTTTAGCGTCGGTGCCGGTCACTTTCTTCAGCATTGGGGGGAGACCAGTGTCGACAGCCGGTTTAGTGGATGAAACAGATTTCGAAGTAATTTTTTGTTGGCTCGACATTTTCAAGAATCGATTATGGGAAGAAGATCAAGGCTCTTAATCGAATTCAAACACCGTTTGCCCCACGGTGGGCGCCAAATTGTTTTGGTCAAAAACTGCCTAAGCAATTAGTTGATCAAACTTTGTAAGTGAGGTAGCGTGTTTGATGTAAATAAAGATGAGAATGTAATTGCGAAGATTGACACGAGGATGTAACGAGGGAAAATCCAGGAATCCTTGAGTATCCTCAAGGAGCCTAGCAAAAAACCTCGGGGGCCGGTTCAAAGTACCTGCCTCCTAAAACTTTTATATAACAAATGTTTAGTACAAATGAAATGAGCTCGTAATCTAAGTGTTGCAGAGAATTGTGATCGTAAAAAGAAGTCAAGAAAGGTGTGTGTGTGTGTTTCTCTGAATGAATGACCTAGAGCTCGTTTAAATAGTCAAGAATACATTAACTAACTAGGCTAAAAACTAGGGATTGAGTCTTCAAGTCTTTGTGAACGTTGGAGTCAGTTAGAACACGTCCCATAAAGCCTTGACCGATTCTTTAGCCATCATTTACACGTCCCTTAATACCTGCAATCAATTAAGACACGTGGACAATTGTAACGGCTAATCGATAACTGTAGTTCAGGATCCTTTGAGCTTCTGGCGAGCATCCTGAAATAATATAACCAACTGTCCTATATTTTAGGGATTCTCCCAACTAAGCCAATATGAACGTTGTGGACCACTTAGTCCACGTTCTATATCATTTGTCCGAGTCTTTAGGCTTGTCTACACGTTTCTTTGACCCTGCAATTAATAAGACACATGGGAAAAACAAACGGGTTAGTTGATAACTGTAATTCAGGATGCTCGAACCTACCAGGATCCTGAACTTGCGTAAGGATATTGAACCATTTGAGCTTCCGGCCAGGATCCCGGATTATCATCCCTAACACCAACAATGGTGGAATCCAATGATTCCTGTAGCGTGACTGCGAGGATTCTGGTGGGACAGCTCCTGATAATCCGGCAACACTTTCCACATATCCAGCGGCCTGAGAAGTCATTGTAGGGGCTGTAGTAAAGCCTGATGCTGATTTGTAATTGTAGCGAGACGGATCTGAGGATCCTGAAGCATTGAAATCAAGATGCCTGGGAAACAGAGGGCTTTGCTCTTCCATGGGCTTCCTAGATTTCTTTAGTTCTTCAATCTCCTTCATCATCGTTTGATTGGTTTTTTCTTGCTGGTCCATTTGATTTTTCACCTGCTTAATCAAGGAAAACAAATCATTGTTAGTAATAACAGGATCAACAGATTGGACCTGGGATCCTGTGAAGACAGGATAATCAGTTTTTCTCGGCTGCTCGTCCACTTTCTTCTGACGGTCATTGGTCTTCTTCTGGCTTCCTGAAAAGGAAGGAAGAGGAGGAATGGAGGACGATGTGGAGGCCGAGACAGTTTTTTGCGGGTTTGACATCTTTGGGATCGGAGATCAAATGAACTGAATGAAATATAGGATTTTGGTAAGATTAAGCACCACTCGCCCCACGGTGGGCGCTAAACTGTTTTGGTCAAAAATTAACTTAGGAATCCTGTATTCCAAACTTAGATTGTGAGGTAGTGTGCTTAACTATCAAATGAGCAAGTAATCCAAGTTAGGATGATGACACAAGGATTTTAGCGATGAAAACTCCAGAATCCTTCGAGTTGCCTCTAGGAATCCTGGATAAAAACCTCGGGTGCCGGCCGAAAAACCGCCACCAAGTCAATGTTATTAATGATCAAGCAATTCGTTACAACGGGTTGGAGGTTTGATCGATCAAAGCTAAGTGTTACAATGATTTGTACTCGTAAGCAAGCTAATGTCAAGGTGTTGTGTGTGTTCCTACTGATCGAGTCCTCGTTTATATAACAAACTAACAACTAACTAACTATCCGAGATTCCCGGGATCCTCTTTCTCCACTTCTCTTGACCGTTGAAGGAGATGTGACTCACTCTTCCACGTGCTAGTTAGTTTTAGACCGAGTCTTCAGGAGATGGTTAGGCTCCATAACGTTCCTGAAAACAATTAAAGCACATGGCAAAAATAAGGGTTAGTCGATAATAAAATTTCAGGATACCTGACTGGACGGGATTCCCAAACCATAGCGAGATTCCTAGTCTTACGCAGCTTCTCTGTGAGCATCCTGAAATTGACCCCTAACAGATATTTTTCTAACTTGCTATTCCGAGTCATTTACAGTTGGTTAATGGTAGCTCCTGCTAGCCTAGGGTGCCTTAGATTAGATTCGAGGGTGGTTAGGTTTAGTTAAGGTAGGAAGTACCCACAAGGTGAACTCCTGTTCGGGCGTTAGAAGCAATTACTAGGAAGGACTTAAAAGGTGAACTAGGATCCATCAGAATTTTCATAGTCAGGTAAGAGAATAGGTATTAATTGGGATTCTAGGTCTAGGTGGTGTCTTCTCGCATTTGATAGTTTTCTCAAGGTTTGTTCTGCTGTCGGACATTAGTGTTAACTAAGTTAGTTAATTTAAATTCCTAAAATCCAAAACCCAAATTACTCAGTATTTTCATTCTTAGGTCTAGGTTGTGTCTTGTCCATAGAGTGTCTCTAGGGTTCGATATTCCCGGTCTTACCTTAGCTTAGCTACAATCCGACAAGTACACTTACCTTAGGGTTCGATGTAGTTTAGGTAGTTTCATTAAATTTAGGTGTGTCTAGGTCTAGGTTAGGTCTAGGTTTTTAATAGAATTTTTAGGTATGTTCCGAACACATCACTTACTTGCATAGAAATCATCCGTGCGTCTTCGGAACGTTTGCTTCCAGCGTCCTCCCTACTTTCCCAATCATCTGTACTTGTGGGTCTCACCCATGAAGTTGGGTCGATCACCCACTGAACAGTTTTGATTCCCTATTAGTTATACAAAACTTAAACGGGAATCAACATGACTCAACAACATGAGTTTTACTGCGTTTAAAAAGGTTATTTCTCACCATTTGTTAAACGTCTAGTTTTTTCATAGGGTTACGGGTTTTCTAGCAAATGCAATAACTCGTTTCTCCTTATTATTATTTTCCATTTTGTAATTTTTCTTTTTTTTACTTGATTATCGACTATCGACTTAGGTTTTAACCCAATTCGCTTGAAAATCAATCACATTATATAAATTCGATATCTTTTAACCATTTTTTGATATCGCATAATAAACATGATTCAACCGTCTCAATGGTTTTGTCGAGTAAAAAATATGACCATTTCGACTCATTAGTTCCATGGTTATTTGTATCTTTCTTTTATGACATTTTCATATAAGGTTCAACCTTTGTACATCCGTAGATATCCCAATTGTAACCGTGTTTCAAATTATTGGCTTCACGGCCCCCTCTTGGGTTGTTTTCCACTAATTACCCCATTAATTATATTGGTTTCACGGCTCCTACAGAGTCGTTCTTCACCATTTCCCATTCATTATATTGGCTTCACGGCTCCTACGGAGTCGTTCGTCACTGATATTCCATTCATTATATTGGCTTCACGGCTCCTACAGAGTCCATCGTCACTAATTTCCCATTCATTATATTGGCTTCACGGCTCCTACAGATTATTACCCCATGAGTTCAACCTCTTAATTTCCTCTTTCTTTATATTTCAGTTTCAATTATTACCCCATGAGTTCAACCTCTTAATTTGACTCAACTTAGTCACATGTGTATGCATTACTATTTATCAAAATGTAACCCAAGTTGGGTAGTCCCACCTGGTTATACCTTAGCACATGCCCATTATGCATGCGAGTCCTAGCCCAATGCATTTTGGAGTCGTATGTATCTTTATCCCTCCACTTGCTTGGGGGCAGTTGTCCTGCAAAACCAATGTCATGTTTGACCACTTCTAGGGTTTCCTTACCTATAGCAAGGTTACTCCACACGAACATAAATATTCCCGTGTTTTAAGATACAACATTGTCGAATTATACGTCATAATGCTATCTTGTTACATTAACAAATTTCTATTCAAGACACAACATTGCGAAATTACTTGTCACAATGCTATCTTGTTACTTTGAGACATTTTTATCCTATTTATGATCTATGGTTCCAATGAACCATTTACGATCAAATACCACACGATACATGGTGATGGTTCCCTAGAACTCTTTTCGCCGATTGTATCATGCTTAACAATTATATAGTTCTTACAAGGCAAAAACATGATCCCAATATAATAGAATTAAAAAATACTTATCAATTTCAAATTCCTTTGCCCTTGGCAAGGTTTTCTAGTTTTATTGGTCATGGCCAATAACTTTTCACAGGTTTATATGAGGTTTCTCGCCTAGGCTTTACCCCGTTTCTACCCGCCTCACCGATATTTCGGCTCTCAAAGCCTCCCTTCCTTGTTCCTCTATAGCATCACCGCCATCATGGCGTCATTGATCAACAAAGTTAAATTTTTATTAACTTACAACTTTTATTTACCTTTGCCTGCAACAAGGTTTTTATAAATTGTATTGGTCGTGGCCAATATCCTCCCACAGGTTTATACGAGGTTTATAGCCGTGGCCTTACCCTATTTCTGCCTGGGACACTTCACTCACGCACTCCCCGGTTCAGGTGTGAAACACCTTCCCGTGCGTTTCCCCGAGTGATAGTTACTGACTCTGCCTTTACCGCCATATAGGAATTATTATTCCTATTAAACACAAGCAATAATAATTAGTATATGGTTAAGCATCTTACCCGGACGCTTCATCAAGCTTGAACAGATCACTTTTCCCCGTTCCCTGAGCTCTGATACCAAATTGTAACACCCGTATACAATTTGATGTCAAACATAACCATTTACCTTTTAAATGTTGGTCCCAGAAAATTTCGTACAAAACATATGGTTTTTCATTGGTAAAACCCATCATTTATGTTCACATTAACAAAATATACCCAAAGTAATGGTTGACATCCTAGAGGTATTCACTAAACTTTACATATGATTATTGCATAAAAGGGGAAATCGGGGTGATCAATCTTCAAGTAATCGGTCCATCTTGCACTTGATGAGCATCCCGTCAAGCTTCCCTTTACCTGCAACATACTCACTTCTAATAGTGAGTTTCTATTGCATAACCATATAATACAACATCAAATAATGAAGGAAAGCAATAAAACTTGATTTTTACATCTGGGGCGTACCGCCTAGAATGAATCATTTCTGGGCGGTACGCGTTGGGTCATTTTTGACAGAACATTAGCCAATTTCGGCCAGTTCCATACTTAGCCAAATTTTGGCATCTTTACCCTGTTTTGCACCAGATTTCACCAACTAGTTATCCACCCTTTTTTAATTGTTTCAATCTTCACAAAACACTTCTAAAACATGTTTTCATGCACATTAACATACCTTATTCAAGGCGAATTCAAACTTTGCATATACGGGTTCAACCAACCCGTTTGACCCATTAGGACACCCATTGCTTTATTGCCAATGACCTGTCCTCATTGCAAGCTAATTTTACCATAACCCATTGGCAAACATGTATAACAAATCAATTCCATAAGCTAATTATGTCATTAAAACCTGCATGGGTTCTATGCACTTCGTGTGCTTGTTACTTATTGGAAATAACACAGTTTTAAAGGATTATGATCCTAAACTCATGTGACAGCCTATTTATGCATCAAATAGCCTTTAGGGAGTCACTATCTATTCATTTAACCACTTTTGGGTTATTGTACCCATTTGACCCGTTAAGGCGGGTCCTTGCCTTTGGTGTCTCCCAACGCCTTATTTAACCACCATTTTAGCATTTAGGGTCTATGGTTCTATAACCATTTATGATCCTCCTTTATTTGTTACATGGCATGGGTTTCAAACCCGATTTTTGCCCATTGCAACTTGACATTTGTTATATGATTCCTCCTAATCTTGCATATGGTCAAATTTGGTCATTGGAGAACCTTTTGGCCATTAGGCTTCATGGTTCCTAGAACTATTCATCACCCATTTAGTATAGCTCATGGTTTATGTAGAGGCTAGATTATGAGGCTTGTAATATTAAATATGTTGGGCTGGGCTTAGAGGGTTTCATTAGTTTAGTAGACTAGTTTGGTTATTGTATGTAGGCTAGTTTATGATTAGGCTTGAGTTTACTATTGGGTTTATGACTCAAGAGGCCCAATAGTAAACCCATTGGGGTGCCTATATAAACCCCTCTAGACCTCCTTATTAAAAGATTGTTGTTTACGATTCTAGGAGAGCCAAGTGGTGTTCACGATCGTAAACAGAGAGAAGTCAGTTTACGATTGGTGGTTTTGTACCCGACAAGTTTTCTTGTGTGCTAAGATCAAGTTTTTAACGTTTAATCATCGTATTCTTCGTGTTTCTTCTCCTCTCTATCTTGAATCAATCATAAACGAGGATTCCGCACTCGTTTGTGATTAAAATATCGTGATTAGTTTTTGACTCAGGACCTATAATTGGTATCATTCAAAAACAAAGCACATAGACATAAATGTACATTTTATTCGTGACTGTTATGATCGGGAGTTAATTCAGCTCCAGAAGGTGAGCTCAGACCAGAATGTGTCTGATATTTTCACAAAACTCTTGCCTCGCCCAAATTTTGAAATGTGTGTCGAAGGCCTAAGGATGATTGCCTTCGAGGAATGATCTGATCAAACTTTCTTGTAAATATTCTTTTTAGAAAATTTAAAAAAATATATTAGAAAATTCAAAAAAAAAATGTGTGTTTATCTTTCAAAAACCTCATAAAAACAGGGGAAGAAATATTGTTGTTTCAGAAAAGCTAAAAAATATTTGTTTGAGGTTTTTATGATGTCTTTTGTTTGCCTTGAGTTGGTAGGAAGTGATATAAATTTCCAAGACGATCGGAGACTGACACGTGTAAGGCAGAAGTGAAAGACGTCTCAAAGATGATGTTCGGTAAGCTAAATAAAAAACTATGATCATCCATGTAAGTGCAGTGAACTTAAAAGATATATATGTTTAGTTTCCCATCCCAGGTTGCATGGTTTAAAAGACTGAGTCCCGGCAAAAATGGGTTGAGAGTGGTAATTACCTAGTATTCACTCTCTCACACACCATGTCTCTGCTGTCATGACTACACCACATAATAAAAAATAAAATAAAAAAATAAAAAATAAATGAAAAAGAAATAAAAAAGAAATGAAAAAGAAAAGAGAATAAATAATCACTCAGTTGGTCTTCTTTGCGTGCTTAGCGGCCGACCTGATTACCAACTGATGGTTAATGAAAATAAGTGGTAGTCATAGATAGCCGTGATGCATGGTTCCTCAAGTTGGGGGTTTGTGAATCCTCAATAAACTCTGAGGTTGGGTAGGTTTTGCTGTGTACGCTTGGGTGTGGGGACAATTAAACATGATGGTAATATTGTACTATATTAAGCATGACGCATTCGGTTGGGATTAAGCGGGTTTGAGTTTAAAGCGGACAAACATACCGGCAATCACCTGGACTAGTTGAGTAACTGAAGCTGAAAAGGGTTCCTCAGTCAGATTCATACGGTTTGATCCCTTGTAAACTTTCTCATGTTTGGTTTGGTAAGTATTTGTTTATTTTTATCTTTCATGTGTGAGTCGTTAAGTTCTTTTTGGTTTGTTTTCGTCCTGGCCAGGTTGATTTGAGAAGTCAAAATGTGTTTTTCATGGGTTTTAATGCATGACAATATGCCCCCGACCGATCTTGACAAATTTTTAGGGGAAGGAGAGGGGATAATAAGTATTATCCGAAGGGAACTCGAGGATGATACTTATTATCTAATGAAAAGACTTCCATAATACATAGTATCTGAAGGGAACTCGAAGATAATATGTATTATCTCAGGGGAAGTCCTTAGCTGAGGGGAAGTTATTAGCTAAGGGGAAGTCTTTAGAGGTCTTGGGTTCAGGGGAAGTTTTATAGAAAACCCGTAATCTATATTAGGGTTTTCGGTTAAAATAATGTTAATTTGAATCAACTAAACAGATGATAATTACCTCCTAACCCAAAGACCGGTCATCAAATGTCTGGTGGAGTATATTTTTTCAAATGTGTGTCAGACAGGTTGATGAGAGAAAGATGCTGCTGATACTGCTACTGCTCAGAATTAAAGAACCAGCCGGACAAGACTTCCATCTGAAAAAGCAACTGTTCAGGTGAAGTTGTTGGTGTCTTTACAAGTTTTCAAAAGCTTCAAAAGAGTTTCAAAGAAGATGTTCACATGTTTAGGGGAAGATGAAGATTTCAAGTCGATCTTTGATGAAGAAAATAAAGCAGAGAGCAGTCAAAGATCATGATGACCCAAGATCAACAACCAAGTTCTTCAAAGTTAGAGATGTTCAAACTTTTTGCCCTCTAATTTTTGGAGATTCAAGACAGTTACCGAAGATTCAGCAAGAACCAGTTCTTTCAAAAGACACAAGTCAATGAGAATCCTCCATCTCATTAACTTGTTCATTTCAAGAAGTTAAAGCTGATGTTGATCAAGAGGAAGTCCCAAGTGCCTGTTATGAAACCCAATGAAGATTTCTGCGGAAAGAATCTTCATCAGCATCTTTGCCAGGCAGTCAAGAAGAAGATTTTCAAAGATTGAAGACATTTAATATCACAAGACTAGGGGAAGATTGTAGAGGCTAGATTATGAGGCTTGTAATATTAAATATGTTGGGCTGGGCTTAGAGGGTTTCATTAGTTTAGTAGACTAGTTTGGTTATTGTATGTAGGCTAGTTTATGATTGGGCTTGAGTTTACTATTGGGTTTATGACTCAAGAGGCCCAATAGTAAACCCATTGGGGTGCCTATATAAACCCCTCTAGACCTCCTTATTAAAAGATTGCTGTTTACGATTCTAGGAGAGCCAAGTGGTGTTCACGATCGTAAACAGAGAGAAGTCAGTTTACGATTGGTGGTTTTGTACCCGACAAGTTTTCTTGTGTGCAAAGATCAAGTTTTTAACGTTTAATCATCGTATTCTTCGTGTTTCTTCTCCTCTCTATCTTGAATCAATCATAAACGAGGATTCCGCACTCGTTTGTGATTAAAATATCGTGATTAGTTTTTGACTCAGGACCTACAGTTTATTCCCTTTGTATGTAATTACACATCTTACATAACTACTACTTGTAACATAAACGATGTAACCTCATGAACTTGAGCTTCCACTTCCACCAACTCCTTGGTTATTACCTTGGTCAACTTGATCACCTAATGGGTCACTAATCATGTTAGGACCTTTAACATTGTAGCATTATTATCACATTTCATTATTATGATTTCTATGCTACACATAACATGTTTCACGTTATTGGTAATCAAGCATATTTACCATGTTTATTTCTCCTATATGGTTTTACCAACAACATCATATCAATCAAATGTCTTAAGTACCCAAGGATGCATTATAGCCATGATTTCACCTTTTATGGTCATCACTTGGGCATGACATTTTCTATAAGCATACAAACCCATTCTAGCAAATTGGCCATATATCAAGCAACAATATTCATGTAGGCATTTCATCGAACACCTTGTGTGCACACATATATGCACCTATGTAACCCAATCCCATGAACCTCCCAATTTGCCAAATAACATGGTTTAGATGAAAATCATCACCAACCCATCATCAATTAATCATTTTTCATCAAAATCATGCTAGAATCAATCAATAGAATCAAATTTCACAACTCTAATAAGTGGTCATCTAGCATGGACGTTCAAGTGGTGACTACTTCACCAATTGCTAATCAACTAGAAGTTTATGCAACAAATGATGTTCCTAGCACCGTAAGATTCATAATACAACAACAAATTGCAGATTCGAGGTCCTAATTTTCATGATATATACATGCAATACCTTGGGGTTTTACTTACTTGATTCAAATATAAATTAAGGTGCTAGAAAACACTTCAAATTTCTGATTTAGTGCTCTAAGATCGCAGCCCTCACACCCTTGATGTAGAATTTGGAGATTTGGGGGAAGAAGAGGGGTGGAGATCAGTTCACAGGTCGCATATGCGACCTCCTCCCTCTTTTCCTTCTTTTACTTATTCCTTTTTCACATAATTACAAATCTGGCCCCTAAAGTTTTAGCATTTTATTTAAATTAACCATAAATCATTTTTGCACATTAACAACCCCCCCCCCCCCCCCCCCCAATTTCACATAAAGTAAATTATACTAACATTAGGGGTTATAATAGTTACGAAAGATTACTTTGGCTAGACGTTAACGGAAATTAATTATTAAAAATTTTGGGATGTTACATGTTCCACGCCATTATCCCCCTCAACGTCCTCCTCCACGCCAGTTACAGCAGAGCCCCCATAATTAAGTGAGTGAAAATCCTAAAATTTGGGGTTTGGTTGTTAGTAGAAGATAGAGAAAAATTTACTGTCCACCCCTATATTTGATGAAAAAAACTTGTGATTTCATATAATTTGATCTTTGATGTGAGTGGAAAAGAGATAAAAGTAATGATAAAAGTATAAAATATTATTTAATTATAGTTGTGAGTGAAAACGAGATAAAAAGTAATGATAAAGTATAAATTATACGGATGAGGATAGAGAATTTATTATGAATGCTCTAAACAAACAAACAGACGTAAATGATTTATTAACGTTTCGTTTCAATTATCCTCTATTTTTTATTAAATCCTATATTAGTTAATTACTTCTTAATTTTAAATATGTTTTGTTTTACTCTTATACCAAGTATATTAAAGACGTGTTTTGTTTTATTTACGTTTTGATATAAATTTCATTTTAAGACAATCCGCTTCAAAATATAAATTTAAGAAATAATCTTTTTTAAGTAGTCTGTGCCTTTTTTAGGAGTACTTTGTTTTCGTTCTTAACTTATAAAATAAATAAATTCATGAATTCAAAAAACACGATTCTTGACATGTTTATTCGTTTTAACGTTTCAATGAAAATTTTACTCAAAACCGAATCAGTTCAAAATCTAAACTTCGGGAAAGACCTAGTGAAAATTTTACTCAACACCGAATCAAAATCTAGACTTCGGAAAAGACCTAGTGAAAATTTTACTCAAAATCGAATCAGTTTAAAATCTATTACGCTTACGATATATATTTTGCGACTTGGGAAAAGTTTTTTTTATGCTTGCATATATAATCTAGTTGAAACTAACTTGTATGTTGATCTCAAGTATACTCCTGCTTAGAGGTGCAAAAATCAATTCGAAACACGAATCGATTCGGTTCAGGAATCGATTCCTGACCAAATCAATTCTGGTCAAAATCGATTCTTGACCGAATCGATTCGATTCAGGAATCGATTTTGCTGATGAATTCCCGAATTGGTAGGAATCGATTCGATTCCGAATTGAAATCGATTCCTACCCAGAATCGATTCCACCCAATTCGTTCGCATTTTTAATTTTTTTTAAACTTCATAAAAAACTAAAAAAAACACATTTTTATTGAATTCAAAGATTAATCATTACAATCCTAACTTGTTCAACAAAGTTGGCATTGCTATTGTGACTAGAACCTCCTTCCATTTGTGATTTGTTGTGATAAATTTTGTGTGTTTAAGTGTTTTTGAGTGTTAGAGAAGTGGGGTAATGTTTGTAATTGAAAATGGAGGTATATATACAAAGTTATAGGGTCAAAATGGTGAAAAATGGAGGCACAGCGTCATTCTAGCGGCTATATAGCCGTTTGCAACGGCTAAAATAATGGCTCTATACGTATGCGAAGGAATTGATTCCGAATCGATTTGAGAGTGACCAATTCGAAATCGATTTGGGAATCGATTTGGACCTGTGAACTGGGAATCGGTGGGAATCGATTCGATTCGTATCGATTCAAGAATCGATTCGGCCGGAATCGATTTATATCGATTTGAAAATCAATTCGAAACCGATTCAGGGCCAGGAATCGATTCGAACTTTGCACCTCTACTCCTGCTGAAGTGTCTACCCTGTTTCAATGTGTTTCAATATTGATCGTATTCATTTATTAAATTAATTTGTTTTCTTATAGAATCTTTTTAAAAAGCCACTCAGATTCAGTTTATTTTTACATGTGCAGTTCCCACCGTAACAAACGGCCGAGCAAAACCTAGTGTCTTTACTCAATGGATACAAAACACCCATGCTTTAGCACCTGGTGCAACGGCTCCTGGTGCAACAGCAAGCACCAGAGTTTAACTTGGGAGGGCGGTGATTTAGTAGCAGTGGGTGACAAGGTAGCTTTGTTACCTATTCCATTAGGAACCGCAGATTTTTTGGTACATCACATTCATGCATTTACGATTCATGTGACAGTATTGATACTTCTAAAAGGTGTTATATTTGCTCGTAGCTCCCGTTTGATACCGGATAAAGCAAATCATTTTGATGAATCCATTCCAAGACGTAAAACCCTAAATAGAGACAAAAAGAAAAAGCAGGTCCGATTACGCCTATTCTTAATCCTAAATGGAATGTAACAACGTAGGGATCCATATATAAACATAGTATCTATTTAGATACGCTCAAATGACCCCTTCTCACAATGAGAATGTATATAACCCTATTCCAGTCTGGTCCGGTATGAAATGAGCTTATAATCTTATACAACCATAACAAAGAAAGAATTGCATGCATCCCCTACTTTGAATAAAAATTACATACTCCTTAAAAATATAAATTTTTAATACATAATGTACAATGCTCTTAAAGCACCATTTGAGGAAATATGCAATTTCTCAACTTTAGAGGGGAAGATATGCAAATACCCCCATAATAAAAGGTAACTGGGGAAATAAACATTTTTAAAAATTTTGCTAGAAAAAATATTGATAAAGCAAATGGCACCAAAAGTATGTGCATGAACACAACCAAACAAAAGTCTTGAACATTATGAGTCTAATAGAAACACAACTAGAAATTCTAATAACAAACAAACAAGACCAACAACCAGACACTTCAACAGATTCAGCAAATAGGTTGCTAAAACATGCTAATTCCAACAAAGTTTCATAACAGATAGGCTGCAAAAGGCGGATAGATAGAATTACGATTGGATCAAGGACTTCGCACCTGGAAAGGATATATAACAAAGTCAGATTAGAGGCTACATGACTTCATTCCTGCACTCCTTTAAGTAGTGTGTGTGAAATGGAGACGCAATATACCTAACGAGGTGATTCTGACTTTGACCTTGACCTTGACCTTGACCTGCATTGTTATGGGGTTTATTAGAAACATAGAGAATTAGAGCTACCAAAATCGGCAGGGGTGGATAACAGTTTAGGGTAGCAAAATAGGCGGGGTAGATGACAAACAGTTTAGGGCGGTTGGGTTGATCCTCAAAGACAAGTTGTATCCGGCTTTGGAGTTTAATAAACAAATTTATTTAATATTATAGTAAAAACTACATTACATTGTTTAGTATATGAGCCGTTTATGATGTTCTTATAAACTATAGGGCACAGGGCACTTCGGATGAGTTCATCCACGGGAAATGGGTACATTTGATCCGTTCTTTTTGGTTAAATCATATGGCCCGAACTGACCCATTTACGAAAAATCTGTGTATGTATAGTGGAGAGTTCAAATGGAAGCCTCTAAATAGTTGGAAAGTACAAAAGTCACATTTTAGACATTGTACATGGAATAGACAAATGAACAAACGAAAAGGGTGAGTGCTAGAAAAGACATGAGAGGGAGATCTCAACCATCCATTGGAGTATGATCCAAGGGCTAAAAAGTTGTTACTTTCGTCCCTAATTATTTAATTCTACTCTCACATTTTCATGTTTTTTGGATCATAAACTTATTCTTCGTGTGACCACATACTTCCTTTTAACACAAAACAGAAACCATATTATTACTACAGAATTGGTATTTTAATTTTATTGAAATTCAAGATAAAGTAAAAAATTTAAGAATTTCCATTTCAGACTTCCATTAGTAAATTAGTTCAAATTCAACTTGCATACATGAAAATATTGGTAATGATGTGGGGTAGCACGAAGAAGAGATAATCTAAAATAATAGTAGTTTTAAGGGGGGGAAATTGGTAATAAAATTTAATCAAAACAGCAGAGTTTTTATGGGTTTTGCATCTAACTTAGACGCCAATGGTACCGTTTTCACTTTCCCCGACCTATATATACACACACACACATAGGTAGTCTATATTAAAATACCTCAGCGGCTTCACAGGAGATGCCGACCTAGATTTTGATGGTGATTTAGACACAGATCGCGGCAAGGATTTGCTGCAAAAACAAAAAACAATTTTCAAAATTTATGGAATTACACGAAAAGCAAAATAATAACTTTTTTCGTACCTCCTGCTCCTGCTCCTACTCCTGCTTCTGCTACGGCTTCTGCTTCTGCTTCGACTTCGGCTCCTGCTCCTACTTGGACTCCTTGAAGGACTCCTATCATACTTCCTTACCTGCACCCATAAAGTGAAGATTTGGTTGTCTTTCATCTCAAAATGGTTGGAAGTTGCTCTAAGTCTATTATATCTAAATTATATCTGTGCTTATAACTAACCATACAAAAAATATATACAAAAAAGTGAGTGTGTTTTGATTGTGTTTTGATCTGTAACCTAAAAATATAAATCAACATGTTTCAATAGTTAGAAAACCGAACTTTAAGTTCACATCAAGCAAATATTAGCAAGAAATTACCTCAATGTAAGTTTTTGTCCATGGATTTCTGAACTCAGTGTCATCAAGCTTCCTTATCTAAACGTCAAAAGACACATCAGATGTTTAATGGGGTGAACACATTATACATACAAAGTTAAGAATGCTGTAGCTATTTTAAAACAACATTACACGGACTTACAGCATACTTCATGTCATCGTAGTTGGTATAGTCAACAAGACCAAATGTCCCTGAATAAGTAGATATGAACCTTTGGTTAAAATAAGAAATCCATAGTAACTAGTATGTAAAACATGAAGATTGCAAAATGGACAGGTCGGTCAAGGTTTAGGTAGAGGGCCAAAGCAAGTTGGACACTTTTTCAGCAAGGGTCAGATCGGATCAACTTGGCCCGAAACATTTTTTATCCAAAAGGTTAGAAGTTGTACGTTAAATATGATGTCAAAAGTTGTACGTTAAATATGATGAACAAAATAACATTATTTCAACAATAAGCTAATTTTTTTAATAAAAAGTTTAGAAATTTTAGGTGTTAAAAACAAACATTAGGCGACAATCAACAACTACAAGTCTGAGTGTTTGACTAAATTGGCTTGTTTTAAATATGATAAAAACAAGTCTGAGTGTTTGACAAAATTGGCTTGTTTTTAAAGATAAAAACATCATCCGAACCAAGCCAGTCATATATAAATAGGTCAAATCTGCCACATTTTTACCCTGCACAACACACAGGTTTTAATAACGGATAAAATAAAATATAACTTATACCCTTGCTATCACGGGCAACTTCAGCAAAACATACATCTCCAGCCTTCCGCATGTGGTCCTGAAAGAAAATTGAACATTGTTATTCTAGTTATCGAGGCAGCAAAAATTATTAAAAGGCTAAAAGCATTAGACTATATGTTGCCTTAAGATCCTGCCAAGAAGCAGATGTCGGTAGCCCTCGAACAATAACTGCACAAACAAAACATAATGCATCAAAAAAGGAAATTTGCAAAAAAACAAATAGAGCACATGCATTCTTTAAGTTATAGTTTATTAGAGATGGTAAATTCAACCATCTATATAAGGACAGAAGGGTGAGTCAAACATGAGTCAAACATATTAAATGAGTCAAACATTGTCTAATTTGTATTCATATGCTTACAAGTTACATCTTCGTAAATCATTTTATATCAGAGAAATCACTTATTAATCTAATTAAAATTTTAATCGAATTTAATACATTAGTTACGTATAAAATCATGGAAATGTTGATTGAACAGCCTGACCCGTTTTGGTCCACCAGAAATGCTACCCCTCTTGACAAAAACCGAAAAACCCTTTGGTCTACCCAACCTGCCTGACCCACAAATTTTCCACCTCTATAGTTTATAATTAAGTTATGATCATATATCAAAGATCATCAAGTGGCACCTCGATACTCAGATCGCTGTGAAACGCCAAAACGTCCACCACCACGGCCACGTCCACCACCCCCACCACCACCATAGCTACCACGGCTATCACCTGAAGATTGTCCACGACCACCATGAGCAAGCTCAACCTGCGCAAGAAAACATATCAAACGTTTTTTAAAATATGAAAGCATAAACTGTGAGTTGTAACAATAAAGAACCAAGAGTTGTGTTACCCTCAGGCGGCAACCATCAAAATTATAGCCATCCCGACCCCTTATTGCATCTTCAGCATCTCTAGCATTTGCAAACTGTAATTTTGTACAGCATAAAGCAGTCAAAATTATTGTAGAATCTCATTTCTCCAGAGAATAATTACAGAAACACAAGTTTTGAGTTAAATAAATCACCTCCACAAAACAATAGCAAGGAGGACGAGGTGGAATCTTCAATTCTATGTCCAATATGCGTCCGTACTGCATGAAGAAAAAACAATTTAAGAATGTTGAACATATCCTCTCCGGCAAAGATATAACATATGATCCTAAAAGTTCAGATACAGAGTATGCAAAGCTCCAGTACCATAATCAGGGATTATATGATAGAAATAAAAATTCCACCGCAAATCTACTAATATTTTAAATAGTATAAAAAAGCATCAGGCAAACTTGTAGTTTGTATCAAGCAAAGAATGCAACACATATGCTCAGGCTTGTGAAAAGGACTAAGCTATCAGCCATACCCTTAATTTGAGTTATTAGTAGGGTTGTAAATGGCCACCAAATAACATGGGTACTAACCTTAATCTAGGTAAGCAAGGCGCGTAGCATAAACATACCATTTTCAGAGGTTTTGCACATGTCTTAGGCTTGTAAGCTGGTCTATAATTGTTTTAAGTTGGTTCCAGACCATTTTTAAATGTTTTAGATTAGTGTCGCCAAAAATTACAGAATTTTGCCAGAATCTATAGGATTTGCCAGAAATTTACTGGAGCGGTTGGATGGCTAGAAGGCATTTTGCTTGTGCCTCGCCTCACCTAACACCTAGGCACACGCCTCATGCGCATTTGACAACTATGGACTCAGGCTTAAATGCAATGTATGAACTTTTAATTCTCCAATCTTTTTCTTTTATTTTCATCAGACTTCGTTTAAAACCAACTAAATTCTAGTAAATTTTTTCTTTTCGACAAAAATAAAGTTACCGGAGCTAATATCAATTTTATATCAGCAAAAGGTATTAATGTCAATTTAAATCAGAATAAAAGTGTTCAGATTATTCCCCTGACCTAAATAGATGAATACAGATAATACTCGAATTCAAAGTCAGATACAGACTTCTAACACTCCTTGACCTCGAACTTGAAGAAAGGTGTAAGTGTTAAACAAAACCACATTTGGTTATTCATCTTTAACATCCATCAAGGTCAAATGCGAAACGGAAATTTTAAACAAACTCATGTTCAGATATCAGCATAGCTAACTCACTTGGTATCTATTTACAAGCTTAGATATGAGATTGACAACATGGAATGGATGATGATGATGATGAAAGAGACAAATGACACACCTTGTAGAAAAGATCTTCAACTTCCGACTCTCTTATATCCAGGGGCAGGTTGCCAACATAGATCATGCGTGAAAAGCGGCTACTCATTTTCAGTTCCAAAGAGACAGCTACTCCAAAACTGCAAAACAAAAAAAATAATAAAAAAAACAAACTCAGAGAGATATCATGAAGTAATGCTTCCTGGTTTATAACTACTAGTAGTGTGTCATGTACACATTTTCACTGTCATATGTTATCTTACAATTAAAAAAATTGAATTAAAAACAAAATCATGAAGCAAACCAAGAGAGCACTCCTCAAGGTGAGCAGTGCTTCATAAGCTCCGATGCTCATGCAGTCCAAGAAGCTCCACAGCTATAATATTTGAAATAAAAATTCCCCAAATCCTCTAAATTGCTCATAAGCGCCATGTCCTCCATAGCTATACATTTTGGAAATAAATTTGAGGCCCAACTATATTTATATAATCACAACTCCAAACTGTTTCCCCTAATTCCCATTTACATCCCTATGTTCCATAGCTCAGAATTTGTCCAAGCGGTTGACATCTATCATAAAGAAAGCATCTCAGTCATAAGATGATGTAGAATTACCATATAATTATGTATTTACCTTACTCTTTACCGTACCGCGAAATATCGATTCATCCACCCAGATCTCAGTTTCAAAATCACTTAGTGATGTGTTTTTTAAGTGAACATAAACTATAATCAGTTTCTGACTTCCTAACAACTTCAAAATAACTATAATTGTTCCCCTCACCTCTTACTTCTTTTTCAAAAATATGCAAAAGGAAACCTTAAAACAGTTTTAATTTAACTGTGATTTCTGCATCTCCTTCATGTATATCAAGTTATTTATGATGCTAAGCACAATGATGACAGTTTGTCTATTCTACAAGTTATGATGTTAATTTAGAGCTCAAAAACCCACCAGATGCAAAAATTTATGCGTTCCACAATTCCAGAAAATTGAAAAACAGAGTTGATTATGAATTGAGGTGTTAAAACATGTTCTAAAAATCACATAATTACGATCCTGATGAAATTCAAGCCAGGTAACGTGAAGATAAGCTAAGATATGACGATGAATATTCTTACTATGAATGACGGCGGAAAACGCTCCGGCTAGGGTTTCTGATTCCGGATATGCTAGAAACACACGAAGGATGATGAGATTCAAATCGAATACAAAACGAGAGGAGATTAAAGATGATTTCTTGCACGTTAAGAAAATTATTCGACGAACTACGAATCAAATACCTGATTAATTTGAACGATGCAAAATAGGCGTCGCGTTTTGCGTTCCCCAAACCTCAAGAGAGAAAAAGGAACACAAGTCACAAGGTGTATATGTACTTGTTTACGGGATTGGGTTTGGTGTTGGTGTTGGGCTTAGAGTTGGGCTTAGTTATGGGTTTTCTGAGTAAAGCCTAAAAGTTTGAAATATTTATACATTATAAAAGAAAAATGAGAAGCTAAAGGTTGAAGAGAAGGGTACTCATCAATGGCACCTGTTAAGTCATAACGGGTCGGGTTAAAAAAATAGAGTTGACGGTAGCAAAATAATCGAACTCGAAAGAATATAACACAAGTCTAGTTCTAATACAAGTTTCATGATTTTGATCTTGGTGGGTTCGCTAATAAGGATGTCGCCCCCTCTAAAGCCCAGGATGCTTTTACGAGTGTCCTATTCAGTATATTTAGCAAAGCCGTATAGAGTGTGGGAGAGAAGTTTGACTTTTCTTCTCAGTAAAAAGCCGTGTTAGAATGTCTTCGGACCCCTCATACTCAAGATTTCCTAACAGTCATTCTCATTGAAGAGTTAAGTCAATACATGTTTTCAGTAGACTATCGGGCTATCCTTAAGTATCGGTTAACGATCCCCTTAATTCCGATTGATGAGTACCGCCCGGTTTGGCGCATGGTTTGTTTGGATAAATTTGGTGAGCATGTCGTGCATTGTAAGGAGTTACCTGGCATTAAATACATGCATGATTTGGTTAGAGATGTTCATTGTGATGTGCTCAAAAGGATGATGATCTCAGCTAAAAAGGAAGCTCATGTTAACTTTCTGACGGATCCCCTTAAAGGAAGGTCTACTCTTCAACTAGCTGACGTAAAAAATGCATAATAATGCAACATGATATTGAGTTAGTAGTCATTTTATCAAACGTAAAAAATGCATAAGTTTTTTTTCTTAACAGAAAACAATAATCTTTGATGACACAGAGAGTTACCACAACAATAAAGACAATTGGTCAATCTTTCACTTTTAATAGCATCTATTTTCTAACAATCAAACAAGAATAATTTTTAATAATTAAACTGACACAACATTAATCTTAAGAAAAATACTTGCTAACAATCAAGTAAACCAACTTTGTGACAATCAAATAAGCCACAAGGTTTTTAATGTTGTTGTAAATTTAGCACATAATATAGTAATCTGAAAAGTTTTTTTATATTTAAATGAGACGTAAATGTATGTTTTGTACATTGATTCCATTATAAGGGGTAATATGAAACTTTTAATGTTGGAAATTACTTAATCTAGTGACAAAGGTGTATAACCCTTTACCATGAAGTCTTGAGTTCTAGTCATATTTGTAACAAAAGAATAGTAAATGGGGGTTACAAGTTAGACCGGGGGTTTTCTCACTAGTGGCGACTTTCCTCCTGATGGAGATTGGAGATGATCAGGTGGGTGGTGTTATCAAATCATGTAAGATTTGTGTCGGGATGCGAAAAAGGTTATCACAGTCAAGGTTACGAACGTACTCTGGATGGTTCAACAACTATAGCCGTTTTGAAAATCGCTAAATTGTTGGAGTAAATAGGAGTTTTTCCAATATCATTACGCAACAAATTAATTGTAATGAGAAAAGCAAATAGTTTAAGTTTACAACACATAAGTTTTCAAAAGATTTTTAGGACATGACACCGTTAGGTGTTATGTCAGAAAAATCTCCAAAGCTAAACCATACTCCAGAAAGCAAATGAAATCCTAAAATGCAATGACAGGAAACAAGCAAGCAGGTCCGATGCATGCACATCAATTAAGTTCAAGTACCTGAGAATTCATACGAGAAAACGGTCAACAAATAATTGTTGGTGAGTTTCACAAGTTTAAAGTGCTAGCAGTTAAAGGTTGAATGAAAATAGTAATTTGGAAACAGTTCATGTTAATAATTGACAATATCAGATAAGACTAGTTGGAAAATGTTACCATGTCCCCTGAATACCGAAACTGACTGTTTACCTACTCTTGGTACCTTTGTCCGGTTGGTACCGCATAGATATGACATAACAATTTGTACTCTTTGACTAAAAGACGGAGTCACGATTGGAGCTACCAATCAGAGCATGGGCGTTAACCCAATAGATCTATTCAAACGTTACCGTTTGCAAATGATAATTAATCAGATTCAGTTAATAGTGGTGTTTGGGTTATAGCATGAATGAACATGAGATAACAAGTTTGGATAATGGAAAAGCACATGAAACAATTATGATAACAAGGTCTAATTGTCTACCATGGAAAAATGTATGTATGAATTCTCCCCCAAAGATAAAATAGTTAAAGGAAAAAGGGGTCGTGAAAAACTCACATGATTCAGAAACAGGAAATTCGGTAGCACGTTCAACGAAAGTGTAGCCCTAAATAGTTATAAGACATACAATAAGTAATTGGGTTGACAATTAATGTTACTCCAATTAGGTAGGTTAAGTCTTGACGTCATAGTAGCATTAGGATTAAATGATTTGAAATGTCAAAGTGAAAGTGTTCGGTTATGTGTTTATTTGGAAATAATATAAATTATATATTTATAATTAAATAAATTATACAAAAATTCCCAAATAATATTTAAAGAGGGTAAATATTTATAGAAATAAATATTAATTCAAAATATTTATCCGTTTAAGTTAGAAATCAATCAGTTGAAAACCGGGCGATTTCGCGGTAACCGCCAATTACACGATATTTATCCGTTTAAGTTAGAAATCAATCAAGTACAATAAAATATGAGTATTTTCTGTCCCAAATAGGTAGATAATTATTTCCAAGTGTCGGTTTTTATTAGTTTGCCAGTTTTGTGGATTTTGTGTCGGTTTTGCCGTTTTGGTCCCGTTTGCCCGTTTAATGACATCGTTAGGTTCCTAAATTCATCATATGTATTTGTAAACATGTTTTTACAGTTAAAATATCCCTATGAGTTCATTTGGATGAGATTTGAGTTTTATTATAAAAATGGTGTTTTCGGGCCCGTCGGGTGTCGGTTTTAGTCCAGGTTTGTGCCCAAATTTAAGTAATTTGTTAAGGGATCTTTTGGCCATGTATTAGGATCATTTTAACCTTCACAACATACTGTTTAAAATCCTAAACTTTTTGGTCAAAACGGATCTATAGTAAAAAGCACTCTCTAGGGTTTATAAAGTGTACTTTTATAGGTAAAAGTTTGTTATGGTGAGTTTAAGCACTAGTAATCTTTCTAAAGCCCAAAGTAACATATTTTGACTATATTAACAGTCTATAAACGTGTCATAGGCATCAAGGGGTCCAAAGTAGAGGTGCACAAAACGGTTTTTTTTAAGAACCGGTTACGGTTCCAAACCGGTTCCGGTTCCATTGGCTAAGAGAAAAACCGGTTCCGGCTAGAACCGGTTCCGGTTCGGTTCTGGGTCCAAAAATCCGGATCCGATTGGACTGGTTCCGGTTCGGTTCCAAACCGGTTCCGCAGAACCGCTCAAAAAAACCGGTTCTTAAGAACCGGTCGCTGTAAACGTTTTTTTTTGTTTTTTTTAGTTTTTTAACATGTTACTTCTTGAATGGTGGCCAGAGTTGTTCACATCTGATGATTTTATAGGTGATAAAGGTGTAATTGATGGTCCGTTTGCTGAGTGAGATGGGGATCCAATTCCATGAATTGAAAATTAAAAGAGAGATGGTAGAAAAGTACCCAATTCCATGCATATTAATTTACTAACTAACATTTCTGCAGAAGAAACCGAAGAAAGAAGAGATGGTAGAAAAGTATCCCAGTTTATGTAACCTATGTTGTACAAATCTGGCTAGAAAAAGACATGCAGCGCCGGTTCTTGTATACCGGTTCCAGAACCGGTTCCAAAACCGGTTCTTAAACCGGTTCCTGGAAAACCGGTTCGGTTCCGGTTCTCTGGTCCGCAAGGTGTAACCGGTTTGGAACCGCCGGTTCTATATGGAACCGAACCGGTTCCGTCAGAACCGGTTCCAAAACAGTTCGGTTCCGGTTCGGTTTGGCGGTTCCGGTTCCGGAACCGGTTCGGATGTGCACCTCTAGTCCAAAGTTACAAGAACAACACATAATACACAATACATACATGTTTAATGTCTAAAAATGCAAACTAAACCAATACTTGTGTGAAAGTCCTACAAATCAAAGTTTGTACATAATATTTCAAGGGAATAACTATCATGAGTTTCTAGTAGGTAAATACATGGTGAAACATGAAGATAATTACAAGTAAGTAAGCTTTTATGGGGCAAAATGGTGTTTAGACAACAATGTGGGTCAAGACTTGCTAATGGAGTGAACTAGTCATGAAAATAAACAAAGAACACTATCTAGAATAAGATTTCATTAAGAAAAGTGGAGATGAAACCTTGCTAGAAGAAGATGGAGGCCGAAAACGTGGATGATGATGATGATTATTGAGTGTTCTTGCTTCCTAGCACCATGGATCATCATAAGAATGAGTGTTTAATTGAGAAATTTAGAGAGAGAGAGTAGAGAGAGAGAGAGAGAGCTTACGGTTAAGAGAGATAGGAGAGAAAGAGAGATGCGTTCTTGAAAGTGTAAGTGTCAAATGAGGCTAGGGTTGTGTAAAGTTGTTTAAGTATGAGAGTGTTAATGAAAAGGCGGTGTTTGGTTAGTGTTTGTGTGGGTTTCGGTTCTAGTACAACCGAGAGAGAGAGAGAGAGAGGGACGGGTTAGAGAGGAGAGGGAAATAAATGAGGGTGTTTGGGAGAGTTTAAAGTGGTGATAGTCTTGTATGTAGGATGGTTAAATAAAAGTTAAGGGTGTGTGTGCATGTGTTTGTGTTCGGCCGAGAAGAAGGGAAAAGAGGGCTCGGGTTCGAGCCTTGTGCTTGGACCGGTTCACTAGCACACAAAGGGGCTCAAGAGGGTTGAATACTTGTGTTATTTGTGGTTGCTTTTGATGGTAATGTGCAGAATTTTTGAGTGGGAAAGGGAGATCAAATGGGAGGGAAACTAAGGACCATTGGGTCTTAGATTTGGTTCTTATGGAGACAAATTTGCCCTATGAAGTCATAGGGTTGTAAAGATGTTGCAAAGTGATGGGAATGGCATCCTTATTGTGGTCAACTCTTGTATGTAACTAACTAGAGCAATTAAATGAAAATGGTGGTGGTTTGGTCTCGGTTGGGAGCCGGTCGAAGGGAGGGGTCACAGGTTCGATCTCGTGGCCGGTTGGGTCGAGGGAAAAACGAGAGGGAAAGGGGAAAAGGTGACGGGTCGAGCAATGGAGAAAAATCAAGGAATCGGATCAGGTTTTAACGTTTTATAAAATATTTATTCACGACGACGTAAAATAATTAAAACAATGACTCGATTTGGAATAAATATACTTGAGGGTTAATAACATTGAAAAATCACGTTGCATGTTTATATATATTGCTTGTATGTAAAAATACATTTGTCGTGAACGTTATTAAAGTTAAATAAAATGTTTTGGACGTAAAATAAATTTATGATGTTTACGTAGAGAATGGATCACAAGTATCGTTTTGTTGTCGTTGTCTAAACACATTGTTGTTTAATATGAAATTGTTCATTGAAGGTATTTATGAAATATGCGAATGATAAAATGATAAAGGTTACGATTTAAAATGTACGTTAAATGAATATGATAATAATGATTAATCTCAAGATGACGGGATCATGTATGATGTTTTATCACATAGTTTGGTAAATTTAGTAAACGAATTCGGTTAGTCGCTTTAATATTATTGAAGTTCTAGCGACCATTCCGTGCAAAGAAATCATCATTTCAATTATTGTTTTCAACATGATTTAAGGCTACGTCAAGTCTATATTCCTATTGTAAATAATGTAATTATGATAAAATTGGCACGTTGCAAGTAGGCAGTTACGTAACATAGTTAACACATAAGTATATATTATCGGTTTAAGTCCTTGGAAACTTACGGGTTGTCACATCCTCCCCTAGTTGGGAGAATTTCGTCCCGAAATTCAGCTTGTCATCATGGCTAAGTGGCTGCTATAGGAAAAAGATGGGGATACTTGGCGCGAAACTGGTCTTCGCGTTCCCATGTAAATTCAGAACCACGGCGGGAGTTCCAATGAACTTTAGCGACAGGTATACGTCTATGCTTCAATTTTTTAACTGCGCGGTAGACGATCTTGGCGGGTTCTTCAACGAATTATAGGGATTCATCAAGATGTATCTCATCGAGGGGGACGGTAAGATCTTCTTCGGCAAGGCACTTCTTCAGATTAGTGACGTGAAACACATCGTGAACGTTACTAAGCTCGGGCGGCAGAAGTAGTCTATACGCAACGGGTCCGATTGTTTCAATGATTTCGAATGGACCGATGTAGCGAGGATTTAATTCGCCACGTTTGCAAAAGCGTATGACGCCTTTCCACGGGGATACTTTCAGTAATACTTTGTCGCCTTTCGCGGAGGATAAGGGTTTACGACGGGTATCTGCATAGCTCTTCTGGCGATCGCGGGCGGCTTTCAATCGGTCTCGAATCTGCGTGATTCTTTCGGTGGTTTCTATCACAACTTCTGGCTCTGTCAGTTGGTTGTCACCAACTTCGAACCAACAGAGAGGTGATCGACACTTTCTTCCGTACAGTGCCTCGAAAGGTGCACACTGAATACTAGTGTGATAACTGTTGTTGTACGAGAATTCGCACAATGGCAGATGTTCGTCCTAGTTGTTACCAAAATCAATGACGCAAGCACGCAACATATCTTCGAGAGTCTGAATCATTCGTTCGCTTTGACCGTTAGTTTGCGGATGATAGGCCGTACTCATATCGAGACGAGTACCAATGACCTTGTTCAGAGATTTCCAGAAATGAGAGGTAAAACGACCTTCTCTGTCGGAGATGATGGAAATCGGGGCTCCATGTCGAGAGAATATTTCCTTCATGTACATCCTTGTTAAGTGTTCTATGGAATCTTTCTCCTTCATGGCGAGGAAATGAGCAGGTTTTGTCAAACGATCGACAATTACCCATATGGAATCGTTACCCTTGCGGCTTTTGGGTAACTTGGTGATAAAGTCCATGGCAATAAATTCCCACTTCCACTCGGGGATGACGGGTTGGACGAGTAAACCGGAAGGTTTCTGGTGCTCGGTCTTAACTTTGGCGCAAGTTAAGCATTTACCAACGTACTTAGCGATTTCAGCCTTCATGTTTGGCCACCAATATAACATACGCAGGTCGTGGTACATCTTATAGGCTCTGGGTTGAATGGAGTATCGAGTTTTATGAGCTTTGTCAAGGACTAGGTGTTGGTACTAGAATTCAGGAGATACTGAGTAGCTCGCATCAGCTCGCAAGCACTTCACTGTAAGGATCCTGAATTATACTTCTTGACTAACTATTACTTTTCCTTTTTTCTTTATTATTCACAGGTTAGCTCGAGCATGGATCACGTGTCCTAAAGGCTCGGTCAACTAACAGAAACGTGGACTAAGTGGACTTCAAACGGCTAAGTGGGAAACGTGGAGTTGGTTGCTAGTTTTTAGGAGATATTGTTATGATGTAATCTTTATTTAATCTGAGCTCTAGGCTTACACACACACACCTTTTTACGATCACAACTCTCTGCAACACTTAGAATACGAGCTCATTTCATTTTTACTAGAAACATTCATTATATAAAAGTTTTAGGAGGCATGTACTTTGAACCGGCCCCCGAGGTTTTTTGCTAGGCTCCTTGAGGATACTCAAGGATTCCTGGATTTTCCCTCGTTACATCCTCGTGTCAATCTTCACAATTACATTCTCATCTTTGTTTACATCAAACACGCTACCTCACTTACAAAGTTTGATCAACTAATTGCTTAGGCAGTTTTTGACCAAAACAATTTGGCGCCCACCGTGGGGCAAACGGTGTTTGAATTCAATTAACAGCCTTGATCTTCTTCCCCTAACCGACTCTTGAAAATGTCGACTCAACCAAAGTTTACCTCAAAACCTATTCCATCCTCTAAGCCTGCTGTCAGCACTGGTCTCCCCCCAATGACGAAGAAAGTGGCTGATACTGATGCTAAAAGAGTGGAATACCCCACTTTTACTGGATCTCAAGGTACGTCCACTGACTCTGCTATTTCTAATAACGATCTGTATGTTTTGATCAGGCAGATGAAGTCTCATGTGGATGAGCAAGCCAAAACCAATGAGAAAATGATGAAGGAGATCATGGAGTTGAAGAAACCAAAGAGACTGTTTTGGTCAAAAACTGCCTAAGCAATTAGTTGATCAAACTTTGTATGTGAGGTAGCGTGTTTGATGTAAATAAAGATGAAAATGCAAATGTAAAGGTTGACGCGAGGATGTAACGAGGGAAAATCCAAGTATCCTTGAGTATCCTCAAGGAGCCTGGCAAAAAACCTCGGGGGCCGGTTCAAAGTACCTGCCGCCTAAAACTTTTATATAATGAAAGTATGGATTACAAAGTAAA
>JBCNJP010000007.1:17318981-17377587 GCA_039602395.1 Deinandra increscens subsp. villosa | reverse complement strand
TAATTAGTAGTTAATCTAGAGGAATATGGAGGATTATAGGTGTATATATGAAGTTTGGCCTATATTATAAAAATTACAATCATGAGGGAGCATAACTGTAAAATTAGAGATTAAAATAAGTCTAGGTCCTCCCCAGACATAGAGATCATGATCAGGAGAAAACAAGGAGGAAACCAAGCTAGGTTCTTGAGGAAATCACCAAATTGAAGGTGCTAAAGAGCAAATTAGGAAGGGGAAGCTAAATTCGGGTTTAGGAAGCCTCCAACACCTAAATTTCATCCTTGTTTCTTGAGTTCTTGGCCAAGTAAGTAATTTTAGATGGAGGTGATTCTGTGGAGTTCAGCCATAGATCAAATTGATGCATGAAAATTGTAGTATATGTGATTGTGACTCTATATGATGCTAAATTCCTCCCCGCATGATTGTTTATGTGTGATTTTGGTAGAGGTTGTGGTGGGGATAAACCCCACCTCATAGAAATTGATATCCATGGGGAATGGGTGACTTGGTTTGGTTAATTGAGCTTCATGTATGCTTGTAGATTTGATAAAAAGTGTTTCAGTTAGTATAAAAGCTAAAATTTAATGAGTTATGGTGAATTATTTGGTGGGATGATAGCATGTAGGCTACTTGTTATCAAGAACACTAAGTATGCATATTAGGTGTTCGATGAAATGCTTGAATGGAGATGATAATTTGCATATGCTAAATTCATGAGTTTGACTTGGCGATGAAATATAAATTATATGAATTATGAATGTGGAATTGGGAAATTAACCCGCGATATGGTTATTGGTGATCAACGAGAAGGCATCAATGTATTACCTTTAAGCTTTGTTCTTTCCTTCTCATTGATGACCCGCTTGTCCACTTGATAGTGAATTGAAAATGATGTGGCATTATATGATATACATGTGATCAAATATTTGAGGGTGCAAATGAGAAATTGGTCATGACACATGACCAAGATGAGGTGTGATGTATATGACCCATTTGGGTTGAGCTGAAAAGTTGTGGCAAGATGAGGATCTATGAGGGTTATAGTCCTCAAATTGTCCCAACGAGAAATAAAGCGGCTTGGCATAATGTATATGTGCCAAAAGTAATATGTGAAGAAGGAATAGTAGGTGAAAGTATGATAAACGTGTTGTTATGTGACTGATAGCGGGTCAAATGGGTTGGGTAAGGTGTTACCGGTACCCGACTAGAGGTTCTAATGTGAATTTTAGTGAATTGAGAATAATTCCCTTAATGCAGGTAATAGTGAGTTCTTGGCACCAATAATGGGATTGTAATACATGGAATTGACCAAAATGAAAAATGCAGGAAAATGGCTAAGTGTGGGGAAACTGCCTGGAGCCCTGGAAATTTGGCTCCAGGCATATCGCCTAGGACAGTCTACGCTCCAAGCGATATGTTTGGACTAACTGTTTGGGATTTTTCTTTTGTTTCTTATTTTTAACTGATGTTTTGTTATGGTAACTGTTGTGTGCCACTAATACTAACGTGTTACTAGTGTTATTGGCAGGTAAACCTTAGTCGATGGGTCAAGATCGAATCAAGGGATATGGAATCAAACACCAAGGCTTTTGGAAAACAATGTTGTGTTTTGTTTAATGTGAATGTAATGTAACCATACTCTAATGAGTTGGTTAGGTTAAGTTTAATAGTGACGTGTCATTGTGTTAAACAAGATGGGTGGTTTTGTAAATCAAATGTTGAAATTTTCTAAACTGGTTTTCATAATGACTAATCGAACATGTTAAGCGGGTTGGGGCCTTACCAAGCTGCATTTTATTATGCCAATAAAAACCCCATGTTTTTGTTACCCTGATCATCCCGTCGTTTGTAAACATTTAATGACGAACGAAGAAGGTGTTTTTGTTAATGATTTTGGAAGGACTCAGAAGCAAATAAAATTTGTGATTCAACAAAGCTTGTCATTCAACCACTTCAACAACAAACGATTGATTCGTCTCATTCATATAAATCTCTAACCCCACTATATTCACGTAAGCCACACAACCTTTGGACATAATTTGCTTAAAAATGTGTAAACATGCTAAAAAGATTTTTGAAAATTCACAAACTTGTGTTAACTTTTTTGTTGGTCAATTTGCACACTTCACCAGAATCATACATCCGTGCGACCGCGTATTGAGTAACTTTGGATAGTTGGCAAATGAGATGAAACATACGATTGCTTTTGAAATGCTTGATTTTCCTCAAACCATCATTATATATTTTAGACAAATAATTTACAAAACAAACTATTTTCAATATTTGTAGTCACACCCCCTCTACACCCTGCCAGGTGCAGAGAAGGTGTGGGACCGGCTGTCTGTATCGGATCTCGCGGAAGCAACATATAAACATATAAAGGGATAACAAATATACATCAGACAGTCAGTCTCAACAAAAGCAGATGATAACTTCTATTATACATAAACTTAGGAGTTTAGATGTTTGGGTCCTAGAAAACCCTAAGACGGACATAACTGAAACATACAAACGATAGTCATGACACATAGACACATCAACCCTCCAACCTTTGGTAACTTGCAATTTGAGAGTCCAGTTACTTACCTGCAAATAGGAACTAGAACATGTCAACAACATAAAGTTGTTGGTGAGACGTAGCTAATAACTCACATCCATTATTCAGATGTTTTAAAACATGTGCCAAATTATGAAACAAAGTCCTGTCTAAGGTTAACCAGCAACCAGAAGCAAAACTCGGGACACGTGCAACCGAGTCCCCCTGTATGTTTCAAACATATATAATATATCTTCCCTAAAGCCAGTGTTAGAAAATCCGGATGATATGTGAACCATAGAATTATCAAATTCCAAAGTGGCATACTTGACAATTTAGCTATTGGAAACTCGTAGAATTATCAAATTCCAAAGTGGCATACTTCTATAGTTACTACAAGTATGCATAAAAAATGTGTACCTTATGCTTAAATACTTGCACACTTGTGCCAATGACTTGAACTCCTCTTCAATCAGCAGTTGTTGATAGCATTCTCAACCCATAATCAGACATTCAAATACACTCATGAGTGTTTGCTTTGAACATAACATCCTCCATATTACTAAAATAGATTAAAAAAAAAATAATTTAATATCACCTACCTTGTATGGATTATAGCTACTCACTAAGATTCCCAGTAGCTAACCACTCTTGGAATTCACTTGTGAGCCTCCACTAATTCAGACATAGCCTCAGATCTTCAATCCACACTCATACATGTGTTTTATTTAATGAAGAAGAACCCACAATGATCAAATGAACTCTTGAAGAGTGATATACAGATTTACAGACGTGTAAAGATGCTCTGGCAGACCACTCAGTTGAAGAGGATAGGTGGAATTAAGAGGTGAGGCGAGGTGTGCAACAAAAATGACAAAATTCTTGTTTTCCCCGTCAGGTCCAGTTGTGGACCGCTATTTTGCCAAACAAGGATTCGCGGTCCGCGAATCTTGAAAGGGAATGACACGTGGCCGTTTCTTCTGCGTTGTCCGATAACCCTAAAAATGTTACTCGCGGACCGGCAAACCGAAGGACCAAGGATTAGCGGTCCGCGAGTCCGACTTTTTCAGTATTCTTCTCTTATTTTTATTTTACATATCCACGATTTATTTACAGGTGTTACATCTGTTGATAACGACTCTAATAACACGTGTGCGTGTCAAATTCAACTAAAATATTAAGCAGCTCGTGAGGGTACTTTTTTTTCATAGTCAATGTGTTGCACACATAATCAACCAACAATAGATATTTTTTTTAAATGTTAACCCATATTTTTAGTAATTAACTAAGACATAATAACTATCAGAAATTTTGTAACGAATCAAATACCATATGCTTAGGTCCGAATTGAGACATACCTAAGTGATAAAGTTCGACATATATCATGTTTAAAAGGGCTATACAACGAAAATAAGTTTAATTGCATTCATTACGTTGGTTTCTTTCTAAACAAATATCAAGTAAGCTACATATTCTTAAAACAACTCTTCTATCGGGAGTTTATCATTTCACGAGTCATTTAGTATTAAACCAAATATAGGTTATGGCTAATTAATAACGATATGCACGCGGCTATTATTTTTGTCGCCGCCTTGAACCCATGTAAGAGTGATTCAAACGTTAATTTCAAAGATAAGTTATGCTTTGATTTGTACATTGGAAAATTTAAAAAGTAAATTTAAGGTAACACTAAGAGTAGGGAATTCGAGAGGTATAGTGAAAATGACTTTTTATCACGTATTGAGGTATAAGGTTTTAAGAACTTTGATATATTGGCTTGGTGGAAAGAAATGAAAAATCAATTCCCGGTCCTATCCATTATGGCCCAAGATCTAAACATCCAAGTTTCTATGATAGTTTAGGAATCTACTTTTCGTGTTAGTGACATGGTTATTTCAGTAAGGAGAACGAGACTCACACCGGCACCGATAGAGATCTCAATTTGCTTGAAAGACTAGCTGCTGCATGTGATGGAATGTATATAACACGCATCTTCACTCGAGGACGAACTGGAATACGAAGCCGAACAATACGACGACGTAGTAGACTGTGAATTGACACTCGGAATGACCGTCAGCCAAATAGAACATCAACAACCACAATGCCTCAAGTTTAGGTTACGAAGAATAAAAACAACTTGAAGACAACCATCCGACCAATAAAAAAGGAAAAAAAAAAAGTCAAATTATATATAGTACTTTTTAATTATTATTTTCATCAAATATTTTAAAATTTTGTATTTTTGTATGCTTCTGAATTTGAAGTGTTAAATAAAATATTGAGCTTTTGTTATCTTTACTAGTATTTGATAATTTAAAAATAAAACTCGGTTCAAGGAACCGATTTAGGCCCAGTAGGAATTGGTTTCAATAGGTCCCACATATATTTGGCCATAAACAAGTTCGAAACTTTTTTTTTTCTTTTACGGCCAACAAACATAGAATTGCTCGGTACTCCGTACGGGATGACCTAATGGCAAAAGCCTACCGTCAACCGGCCCAACCCAGCCGTACGGAGCCTTAAGCACACCCAAGTTATCTCCAATCCCAGGGAAACCCACCGGCCCGAATGTCCACTGGTGATAAAACCCGATCGCCCTCGGGATCGAACCAGAGATAACAAGATCCTGGGTCTTACTTCATAGAGCCCCCATGCCTCATAATAATAATATTGCTGGGAGCAAGGATAGAACCTTAATCCGTTGGAAACCATGTGTTCACCTTAACCACTTCAACAACATCTCATTGGCTAAACAAGTTCGAACCTCTTCGAGACAAATCAGTTTTAACTAGTCGTTGACCGAACTGGTTCGGTTTGAAAAAAAACAAACCCCGGTTTATAGAGCTCTAGTTAGCACCTTTCTAGATCTATTTGGGCTTGTTATGTGCCTACCTCTAATCAGCATGCAGATATCCTACCAAGAGATCGGTTTCGACCCAATTTGCTTACCTTGGCCTGTATGCGAAATCTTGAAAAAAGGTGCTCGTAAGCAACTATGGCTCAAAGATCTTGAAACTCATACGCGAAGGTGCCTACTGAATCACAAAATCTTGATAAAATTGACTAAAAAAATAAAATTCATAAAATTCAAGGAAAAAGAAAACATATACATATAATTAAAACGGGGACATGTAATCAACTAAAGGTTAACAGAGTCGATGCATTCGACAGGAACTAGAAACATAAATGTCACGAAAATGTTTCAACAGTTTCTCTGCATCTATGCGTGTATAAGTAGATATAAACGAGCAGATCGATTGAACGAAATCTGAACCTAATTCAGTGCATATTAGAACGGTCTGCACGTGGCCTAACTGGTGTCTTTGAAGGGCTCACCCTGCATGAAAACGGCTCCAAATTAGAGAAGTTAACGGTTGGATTAGAAGAAGAAATTGTAGAGGTGGTAAAATGAGGGGGTCAGGCCGGGTCGGGTCAGATATGTTGAATATAACCATGTTCCCTCCAAAATTTTATAAATACTTTGTGTGTTAAATATGATTACAATACTTATATTACTTCTATAATAAGTTCAACTTTTGAGTAAACTGATATGGAGGTTTTATGCATCAAGTTAAATATACTGCAAACTGCGCGAACTAGATACACACTTTAGACTTTTCCATGATTTTGAAATAAAATTAAAAAAAATTGGTGCAGATTAACCTGACTTGCATTTTATTACTGATTTTAGCAACCCACGGGATTAACTCATTTTACTTGTTAATTGCAAATAGCAGATGTAGCACTGGCTGATACCAACATCAAACACCACCATATGGGATAAAATGTTATTGAAAAAGATGATATAAAAAATATTTACAAAATTTAAATAATAATATTCTTTTAAATGTACTTAAAACTATTGGATGTCAATTTATATGCAGCATATCCACTAAAATGGCTCACATCACAAATCAGTTAACAAATTGAAAATATAACTTGGTTGCTAAAATCTGTAATAAAATGTAAGCTGGTTACTATTTTGCTCCTAATTTGAAGTTAGTTGGTAAAGTCAGGAAAAAGTCTAAAGTTCATATTTTATCATGCACTTTAAGTTTAACCTTATATATAGCTAAAGTTTTGAGTTTCGACCCATTTACCTTGTTTACCCGCTTGACCCATCAGAGATGAATAATAACCCGACCAATAAATGGGTTAAAACTGCAGTTTTTGGAAACTATAGATAACAGAAACAGGAATAAATAAAAGGACAAAGAGCAAAACACCACCCAACCTTATTGGCAATGATCCCAGCACAGCACCACTGCAGTTCAGAGCTGCAATTGCACTCTCGGCCTGTAAGAAAGTAGTTATAAAGGGTGAATATAAGTATGAAATTCTAGATAACTATATTGGGCACATGCCATAAACTAATATATACAACAAACACTCTCCTCAAGTTGGATTGTTGGAACATATATGTTAATCATGCCCAACTTGTTACAAATAAAATTATTGAGCTTTCTGAAGATGTTTAGTAAGGATTGCAAGTTGAAAGTGTGTCTTAACATGAGTCGGCTAAATAGATGAAGGATCTGTTTGAGTGCATACTATTCGATCTCTAATTAGATGACCATCAACCTTAATATGATTTGTCCTCTCATGAAATAGTTGATTATTGACTATATGTATAGTTGATTGATTATTAAAATATAACCACATCAAGTCGTTAGAAAGATCCCCAGGTTCTCTAAGAAGACGACAAAACCATATCATCTCTAATATGACATTTGCATTGGCTCCATACTCTAACTCGACACTCGATCTAGATACCGTATGTTGCTTCTTACCCTTTCAAGACGTAAGATTTCCTCCAACAAACACACAATACTCAGTCTTGGATCGTCATGACACCGCCTAGTCTGCATATGAAAATCCTGATATCCGTCCATCTTCCTCCTCTTTATAAGTACCCACACGACAGTGACCCTAATCAATATACAAGATCCCTAGACCTTGTATGGTCTTGAGACGCCTCAATACACGATCAGTTGCACATGCTCTCCTCCTTCGGAAGGAGCTTCCCTATAGGAAGCATTGGACTATCAACTGGTTTGAAACCCAGGAATCCACACTCAGTCAACACATCAAGGACATACTTTCGTTGAGAGAGAAGTAATCCTTGTGTAGAAAGGGATGGCTCTATGCTAAGGAAGTAACATAGTTAACCTGAGTAGCTAATTAACTGAGACAAGACACACACAAGGAACTATTTCGGCTTGGTAATCCCGACCTTGTCATCCCCTGTAATTATGATGCCATCCATATAAACAACTACAACGATCCTTTGGCCCTAACAATGTTTAAAGAATACAAAGGGATCATATGCACTATAAACCATCCTAAATTATCCCATAACACTAGAAAACAAACCAAACCATGCCTTCGGAGACTGCTTAAGGCTAGATAAAGAGCGATGTAATCACAAAGGAGCGACATAATCAGTGTACTTTCGAGGCCTTCTCCTCGACAACGAACCCACGTGGTTGCTCCATGCATATCCCCTCCTCAAGAACTCCATTAAGAAACGTGTTCTTGACATCAAGTTGGTGGAGCGCGGCGAGCGCCCAGTGACTAATGGCGCCAGTGGGATGTAATGGGTTCTTGAAAAAAGATGAGTATAAGCAACATCAATAACAAGGATTCATGGAACCAAGGAACAGAATCAGGGACAACAGAAACAAGATAAGAAGATTAGGAATAGGGATTAATGGGTTTGTATTGAGAGCCTTAGCTCTGATACCATGAAAATGTAATCGAGAAAGACACTTGTGTGTATATATAAAGGGCAAACCCCTACTACATACATAAGTTATACATGTATTAAATTCTGGATAACTATGTTGGAACCATGGGAATAAACTAATATATACAACTAATAACATGTAACAAAAATGACTTTTCCCGCAACATTCTTTTATTTTTCCACTATTGTAAGTAACCTTCTATAGCACGTATGTTGGGTCTAAAAATGGTGTCATGGCACCAGTTTTTTTATGACGTTACGGTTTGTAAAATCACCACTTTACTTGCTATAGAAGGTTGATTGCATACAATTGTATACAAAACTAAAAGTATGTTAAAATGGGAAAAACGTATTTTTCTTGCATATAACTGTTATCTCCATTGTCCTGCTTTTAAATTAAAATTACGAAACATAAACACATACCACAATTACCCGACTTTAAATTGAAGTTGAACTAAATAGGTGAAAGTAAATTAGAATTTGGTGTAATAAACCCCCCAAAAATATACAAAACTTGCTCTATAGTTACTAATTTGATACAATTCAACATTTTGGAGGCCCACATCGCTAGGAATTAACGATCAAATTTTATATTATATATGTTTTGAGAGAGGGTGATTTGCACAAATAAAGAACAAAAGCTAACCTCTTATGAATCTATAGTAAAACAAAATTTTGAGAATAGAAATAAGTTAAAAACCTTGTAGTGCTTCAAATTATTTCATTTTTAAGCAACAAAACCAGGCTAAAAAGTGTCACAAAAATTTACCATCACAAACTCAACAAAGGCGATACGAGTGGAATGATTATAGTCCCCAAGCAACCTCAAGCGATAAACCTAGAAAACAATAAATTCCACAACATGTGGTTAAAAGTATAAGAAATAAGAGTGATTTTTACGAACTTTTTAAATTGGACAGCTACTAACCTCGCCACAGAGTGATTCAAAAAAGAGTTTGACATCTGCCTGAGTAACCTGATTGAAAAGAACAAAAATCCAAAAAAAAAATAAAAAAAAATCACATGCATTATCTGCTACAAGTGTTTATCAGATGCATAAAGAGAAGGGAGTAAAATAAGTTACCTTTTTATCGATGTTAGTGCAGTAAATGGTTCTTGCACACATTTCCCTCTCATTTTCAGACTACAAAACCACACAAACTTTAAAAATATAAAACAAATACTAAATATAGGCACAAGTAGAAGAGGCAAGATGGACGGGCTGGGTAAAGATTCTATAAAAGGTTCAGATTAGGTTGACCCGGTAATAATTTTTGGTCCACTTCTCAAATTTGTAAAAAATAGTTAACGTGTTAATTGTGATAGCAAAACCACTATTAATCTTGATTCTTAATAAGACTATTTATGAGGTTGTATTCCTTAAGAATAGACCTAGGGCGACTTTCAACCCATTCAACCCACCTGAAGTGTTCCCCATTCGACACAGCCCAAGTCTCAAGCTGACAAAAGTGTATTTTGTAGCCTACTGAGGTCAGAAAAAGTCAAAGAGGATCACCTGGGGTAGAAAAGTTGGATTTACTGGTGCAATTGCGGTTTTTGAAGGCAAAACCCTAACAGGATAGAACCCGAGCATAGTTCCACTAAGAGACAATGCATTCCTTGCACCTTCTGCAAACACATTAAAGGCAACGAACCATTAAAAAAAAAAAATTAAAAGCATTTGCTATTTTACTTGATAGTAAAGATTAAGTTCACATACCCTCATCAGTAAATTCTATAAATGCAAAATGAAGAACGGAATTAGGATCCCCACATACACGGCAATCCACAACCTTAAATTTTCCAAATAAAATCAAGAGTCAGATCTTCATGAACATTGGTCTATTTTCAAGTTGTAATACCACAAACTCACAAAACCATAACATGTTTACCTGCCCACAGTTCACAAAGAGAGCTGCAAGTTGTTCTTCAGTTACCTAAATTTACAAAATAGTAAAAAACTTCATCATACATCTAAAACTTTGACTAATAATTAATGAAAACATCAAATCATACACAGAAAATACATGGTCCTTTACCTGCTGATCAATATCAGACACGTAAACCGTTCTCTTGATCACATCATCTCGTTGTGCCATGCTAGTTCTGCTGTTCATCCTTCTCTTTCCATGACTAAAATTCCCCTTCTGATCATACACATCATCAACCCCCAAAAAATGAGCAAAGTAAAAACCAAACACACTAAGTAAATAGCAAATTGTTTGAGTGTGAAACAACTCTGATTATTAAAAAATCATCAGAGTAAAATATGCATTTTGAATAAGCAATTCCCAAACAAAAGATAATCATAAGAAGGTTGTTTCTATCCAAACACCCCTAAATCAAGAAAACAAAAGGGGAAAATCAAGATTATTTATAATCAATCCATACCCTTCTTGTGGGAGTGGCATTACCAAAAGGACTGTTATTAGTTTGAACTAAGAAATTGTTAACAGCAGCATAACCATAATGAGCAGCAGCAGATGATGACAGAATTTGAGGTCTTTGATTGGGGACAAATTCTTCAGCCATAGGGTTAAGTTTTGACAACATTTCTTCCAAATCCCTGATTTCTTTCTTAAACCCATTTCCCCCATCACCACCGCCGTTATATCCGTTGCCGGTGACGCCTCCGTTCGCCGGCGGCGGCTGTAGTGCCGCCATCTTCAGCTGTTGCTGGTGGCGATTGTGATAATCGTTTGTTGACTGATCGACATCTGAGGCAACAACGTTGATACTCCGAGCATTTTCAACGACAGCCATTTGATGTCTGATCGAATCAAAAATCAAATCTTTTCGAGAGTGAGGTTCTTAATTTGATCTGGGTAGTGTTGCTGTTCAATTTTAATTACTACCCATCAAAATCTTGAAATTAAAAAACAAAAGAGAAAAGATAAATCGACTGAAAATTTCCATTTTAGAGAAAGAGACATACCTCGAATTGAGATTACAAGATTACACATTAACCAAGAATCAAAACGAACCCATTTCTGAAACAAATCAGAATAAAAAACCCACAAATAAATTCTGAAATAATCTCGGCAGTAGTGGTGTAAAGATGAGTATTTATAGAAATTTGTGTTTCTTGAAAAAGTGTTACAGGGAAAGATTGATCTATCCGTCAATATTCAAGAAACGAAGGCATAAGAACAAGCATTCAATGTAACACAACAACCCTTTTTTTTCTTCATGATTTTATTTGCTTTTTATTAGATTTAATATATTTAATTTTGATGTATAGTAGTGACAAAATTCGTGGGATCATCACCCACTCGGACCCGTTTTAATCATGGAAAAGGTATTTAAAAGATCCTTAAAGAATTAAGATTCTTTAATGTAAGCTTTGTATACAAAAGAAAATAATAACAAATTATGGGGTAGTTGGCTTCATAATGTAACAATGGAAATCGAAATTATAAAGCAGACTAATAACATTAGTAATTTAGTCATTTAGTTAAATGGTATTTCAGATGAACAAAATATTTAAAATTAAAAGGTTATGAGTTCGATTTCTAAGTCTTACAAATTTTCTATCTCACCACATACGAAGATGATTTTCCTAAAGAATAGGCTTAACTAGTGTTCATAGTTTTGGTTGAACATTCAAACAAAATAAACTAGACTAATAACTACTATAAATTAAATTACAAGTTAGATATATAGTCAAAAAAAAAATTGTTATTTTAGTCTATCAGAATTCAGATATTAAATTAAAGAGTTAATTACGGTTTGCGTCTCTGAGGTTTGGTGGCTTTTGCCACTTAAGTCCAAAAGTTCAAAAATTTGCATTTCGCACTATTTCCGTAAATATGTATGTGTGGAATGAGAGTTAAAGAAAAAAATGGACCCTTTTATAGCTAGGGTTTTCAAGTGTGGTCCCTCAATTAAATCAACTGGCCGGTATATACCGCGGTTTTTCGACACGTCCCGTAAATGACGTGCGATAATTCCAACATGACTGAAATAATAGAACCTTCGTAAACATTCTCGAAATGCTCATTTCATCATATGTAACGTAATCTGGTAAATATTCGGTTAAACGCGCGGTAGAAAGCGCATGCCCAACGTGTGTTCCGTTTAACATCGTTTCGCAACCTGCATATATTTTTCATAACTGTAATTCTCAGTAAACACTTGGGAAAGTGTTTATAACTTATTTGAGCCGTTAGAACATTCTCGCACGGTTGAAAGAGTCAATATCGATTAATATCGCGTAACCATACGGTTTACGAATTTCACTATTTCTCGCACCGATTCTTGTTTATTCATCCTAACAACCAGTTAATCAATGATTAGGTATCTGGCAATACCAAACACTCTAATCCTGCCTTAGCGACCTCTCCGTCACTGTCGGTGACATAGGCGCGTCAAGCGTCGTTTGCCGATTCCATACGCGCACATCGCGTGTAATCGTCGGAATAGTCTTTCTGACATATATTAACACCCGTGTTAATGTAACACCCGTGTCCGACCCATTCACAAAACCCGACCCGAATTTGAACTTGTCACACAAATCGAAGTTTTGATTTAATATTTACCGAAAGAATTCATCTAAATAAAACAATTAAATTATGTTCGGGATACTCGATAATCATTTTTGAAAGCAAAATAATGAATTTGGAAAGTTTTAGGTTAAACGATTTGATTAAAACAAAGATAAAGCAATTTTGTGCTTTTACGCGATTTCGGTATTCGATTTATCGTTTACCGGGAATCTCGAAGTTTTTAACTCAAAATATATAACTTTAAATATCTTAGAATCATTTTATAACATTAAAAACCAATTGGTTAAATTTTGGATCAATTTTCTTAATTATTTCACAAATAAATGAATTTATCGTTTTTCGTGCAAAACCGTTAGTAACCAGGAACTACGTAAATTTCAAAAATTATATTTTAATGTTCCTTGGTATTTTATAAGATCAATATAAGTCACTCGTAAATTTTTAGAGGTTAACGAGTTAATATGAGCACGAACGGTTAAAAAGAGTAAATATATATATTAAATACGTAGTTTTATACCTCGTTATGCGTATCCCGATACTTAGAAAACCATGGGAAAATATTTTAAACTAGTTTTGGGCATAAAATATTAAGTTTCACAAAGTTTGGGGGTTAAAATCGCACAAAAACCAAAGTCCAGGGGCTGAATTGTAAATAAAATGTACAGGGACTGGTTCTGTCATTTGCCCATAGTTGGGCCGCGTACCGCGCGGACTCCCTCCCCACCCGGCGCGTACCGCGGGCCGCTACAGGTCGCAGATTTTTGTTGTTTTCGAACTTGCAGCCTACGTTTCACCTATACACGTGTCGATTTCAGTCGATTAGTCACCTGATGTGTTGTCTACACCTAATTCCGCTCCTAACAGTATAAATACGGACCTTGAATCAACATTCCAACTCGCCAATTTCGTGATTTAACACCTCAAAAACCCTAAACTCGTTCCAGCCCCTTCTCTCGTCAAATTCGAGCAAACCCGAAGGTATTACGAGCTAATCTCCTGCAGTCCTACATATTTAGGTATGCTCTACAAAAGCCCTTTATCAATTTCTATTAATCTTGTTGTTATAATCGAGTTCTAGATCTATGCTTAAAATTAGGGTTCTTAACTTGTTTCTTCAATTCTGAGTAATCAGGAAAGAGTTAGGGTCTGAGTTTTTGAAGGTTATGATGTTATAACATATATTAAAGAACCCCTAAGTCAATTTTATGATATCTAAACGTTTAGTATTTTATCTAAAAATCGGTCAAAATTAGGGTTTTCACGTCGTTATTCTGCCCAAATTGAGCAAACGGTATTGAATTTGGATTTACTATTTTGAGGAATATTATAATATACTATAATGAATAAAACCCTAAGTTTTTACAATTTTATAAATTGTTTTGATATTTATTTAATAAATACATCAAAATTAGGGTTTTCTAGACGTTGCTTTGCCAAAATTTAACAAACGGGTTAAGTTTAGGGCTAATCTATTAAAGGTATATTATAAAATAATGTTTTAAGCAAAAGCCCTAAATTTATTTCATTTAATAAAATATTTTACTATTTATTTGATAATTATTTCAAAATTAGGGTTTTGAATATGATTATTTAATATTAAACAAACCGGTAGGTATTGAAACTTGATTTTTGGTCTTAGAACATATTCATATATATAATAAGTATATATAAGTCCAAAAGTGCTAAATGAATGAAAATACTAAACAAATACTAAAACCCTAATTTCCCGATAAAGGGCAAAATGGTCTTTTATCAAGTGAGACCTAAACACTCCTTAAGTTCCTCGTGTCCTAAGAACTATAATCATTATCATTCCCTATGTTCATTTAGCATGTTCGTTCTATTAGGATAATCTCCGGATTGTTATCTCTCGCGATTGGTTCTATCTCTCGTTTCCGATCTACTTATCAGGTGAGTATTCACTACATTCCCCTTTTCTTTTAAAATGGGATATGACTCAATATTCAATTCGTATTATCATTACTAATGGTGATTCATTCGAATGATAATCCGACTTATGAGAAATCATACATCCATATCTTTTAACCTTTTTGGGGTGTAACATGTATCTTCATTCAAAATCATTTCTCTAAACGTTATGCGATTATGTGTTGATTGAACGAATACTATGTGGAATTGTTTATTGGGAATATCTACATGCTAAGACTAATATGCTACCTCTGGATGAGGAAACAATGCTATTGTACGTATCAATCTAACTCTATGTGATGAAACTATGTTATCCCTTGTGATTGAATGTTTGTTAATTATGACTGTATGTATCTCTTATCACATATATTGCATGTGTTAAAATATGTTTTATAAACTTGTGTTTACTCACCAACTACTTTTGTAGTTGACACTTGATTTTATACATGTTGCAGGAATTTATGCTTGAGCCTTGATGTGATCACGATAGGATTGCTGGACCTAGATTAAAGATTTTAAATCAGTTTGATATGTATTACTGCACGTTTAATATCCTTGTATAATATCTTAAATTGATTAATGAAAAAGGGCATGTTTAAGTATTACAACTTATTTTAGTTGTCATGTGCATCTGGACAATCCTCGCGCCCCGACATATTCCGCCGTCGGTTGGGGTGTGACAGATTGGTATCAGAGCCTTGGCTATAGGGATTTAGGTTATTAGAACCGGATGACCTAGACTATATGCCTTAGGTGTCCTACATGATTAACTCATGTCTGCATGCCTATTATTATATTATGTCTATAGATGCTGCTTAAACTTGCCTCTCTTAGATCTCACCTTTGCCTTAACACTTGACACACACATATACACAAATCCTTTCTGGCTTCCTAGCCTCTGTCCTTAGTAATAGTGCCTTACGTGCTATTTTAGGATTTTGAAAATTCTGATTTTAAAAAAATTCCGTCGGAGTTAGGTTCCTAGCAGTAGACATGTAGTAACTGGAAGGGGGAAGACACCGGTAGCTGAAGGTCTATCTAGGCAGGCATTGCGTATATAACCTGATCAACCGTGTGGACCGTGATGCCTACCTATTAGTCTCTGGTGAGAGTGTTGGAACCTATTAGGCCAAAGCATGTCAATTACTGCTATGAATCCCAATTAACTCCGATTAGTCATGGGTTGTAGTTTCTCAATCGAGGAACGAAAGCCATTCCATTGTGTTTTACTAAAACAACATGATTTCTTCTATATCCCTTGTTTAAAACCTCATGATTTCTGAAGTTCAAATGTGTTATAAAATATCCCTCTTCATGATCCTGAATTGATTATCGTGTTCCTTGTCTCCTAAATATTTACCATCAGCATGAATCCTGACAATCAACAAATGGCCCGACAAATTGCCCAACAAGTAGCAGCTTTCATCTCCAACGTTTTCCGACAGACCCTTGACGATAAATTTGTCAACAATGATGCTACTAAACTACCCCAAGGATTAGAAGCCATCAAACGTCCCGCTGCCAAAACCAAGAAGAGGAAGAGGAAGGCTAAACATCTTGATGAGGCGACCAAACCTGCAAAAGCTGCTATTCCTGCTACTCCTGCTCCTCACATAAATCCCGATACACGATCAACCAAGAAACCTTACTTTGGACCTTACCCTTTGTGTAACACCTGTCATCATCATCACCCGGTGATCTCACCTTGCCACAGGTGCTATAATTGCAACCGATATGGTCACCTCATGAATGTTTGTCGTCAACCTCAGCCCCCGGTGGGCCAACTTGTGTTACCTGCTCAGACTTCTATTTTTCCTAATCGTACTTGTTATAACTGTGGTCAACCTGGACACTTTAGAAACGCTTGCCCTCAACTTACTGCTGCTGTTATTCCCAACCCTCCAGCCAACAATGCAGAGCATAGAACCCAACCTCCAATAGTTCAAACTATGGCACCAACACCTGTTCAAATTGCTACTGCTATCCAGAATACTTTCTCCTCCATGTTTCATTGCTACCATTGTGGAAACTTTGGTCACCTACCATACACCTGTCCCCAGTTGACTACTGGTAACCCTCCTGTGAAACAACAATGTCAAACTCCAAGCAACTACTACTCTCGTCATGGATGATCTTCAAGGAAGAATGATGATGATGGTTGAAGATCGTTTGGACTCTGTTAATATTTGAATAAATCGGTTTCCTTGTAATAAAAGTTTGTAATCTTTCCAATCGATGTTCATTCTGTCTATATATCAGAATCTGAAGTTTTATAACTCTTTGCTTCTTGTCTTCCTACTTACTCAATCATTTCTTATATTCATTACCCTTAAACCTCTCATTATGAGTAATCAACAGATAAGAAACCTATTACCCTCAATTTCCGTAATCCTTAATTACAACTCAATCCCTGACGAACATATTTGCGCCTCTCGGGAAAATCAAACGTCACCATTTGAATTGACCATCTCAACACCACATAGGATTTGTTCCTCGTTCAAGATAACTCAGACTTGACTATTCGTGCCAATAAATTAGAAACACGTGTCCTTCATCAAATCCGTAACGAATACGTGGCATCCTTGTTCAAAATTCATTCGATCTAGTTCCCCACTTTAAGGAACACCCATTCATTTAAAAGATGATACATCTCGAATGTACATCACCAAGTCTAATGGACTCAATCACCAAATATCAAAACTCTTATATTATCAACATCTTCAAGAGAATTCACAGAATCATCTATTTTCTCAAGATCAATTCTCGTTGTTACGTTATCCCTATACGGAATAATTATCCGTTAAGTGATTCCTGAACTTTCTCAAAACCATGATTTAATCTGGTCTTGATTCCCTTATTAATCCTAATAAAGGAAAGATTATGATATCCAATTTGTTTTATCATTCGGATGGTGATTCATTCAAATAATGATTTGCAATTTGATATCAAGTGGTCAATTCGTGTTATCTTTTAAATGGTGATTCATTTAAAATGGTAATTTCGTGATGTATCACTATCTTTTCCTCAAACGGATTAATCAAGTATTTTCGTTAAATATTCCTTTTACATCGCTATCATCTTTAGTGAAAAATTAAATTACTGTAAGTTATGAAACACCTGTTATTCTTATACTGGCCAGTCCAAGACTTATACGTACTACACCTAAACACTTGTGTGTGATGCTAGCTTAGCATACATTTGGTTTTGGTCATAGACGTTAATCTGGGGTTTTAGCCAATTTCTAATCCAGATTATTAACAAGACCTCGTGTCCCGTAGGTGAATTAGATGTGGCTCGCTACCCATTTAGCTCACCAGTACTCGACACGTTCTCTCGTTAAGAAACCTGTGATCCCATTTTATTGTGTGGAATGATATTCTTGACTTAATGTCAAATTATCAGTTTCAACAATTTGAAAGTAAATCATGTTACCCCCACCATTCTACTCATATTCCACCGGTCTTTTCCCTGAAGTAGGGGAGACGGTGAAAAATCAATCTGTGATCTGATTGTTACGGATAATCATGTAATCACGATCCATCGTATCTGATGTCGTTCAATCTCTATCGTGTTGTTATGATCATAAGTTCATTCGTTATTTGGAAAATGGTAGTTCTCCGTAGGTTACTAGCGCATTTTTAAAGTATTACAGGTGTGGTGGGTTAGCTGCGGTACACCCTATATATAAGCATCAAAGGTACTTTAAAAATGAATTAGGAATCGAACTTAGAACTGACCATTGGTTGTTTGTTTGTATCAAATTCTCTATCACTCTTGATATATTCTTTCCTCTTATCTCGCATCTCTCTTCTAATTTCGGGACGAAATTTCCTGAAGTAGGGGAGACTGTAACACCCGTGTCCGACCCATTCACAAAACCCGACCCGAATTTGAACTTGTCACACAAATCGAAGTTTTGATTTAATATTTACCGAAAGAATTCATCTAAATAAAACAATTAAATTATGTTCGGGATACTCGATAATCATTTTTGAAAGCAAAATAATGAATTTGGAAAGTTTTAGGTTAAACGATTTGATTAAAACAAAGATAAAGCAATTTTGTGCTTTTACGCGATTTCGGTATTCGATTTATCGTTTACCGGGAATCTCGAAGTTTTTAACTCAAAATATATAACTTTAAATATCTTAGAATCATTTTATAACATTAAAAACCAATTGGTTAAATTTTGGATCAATTTTCTTAATTATTTCACAAATAAATGAATTTATCGTTTTTCGTGCAAAACCGTTAGTAACCAGGAACTACGTAAATTTCAAAAATTATATTTTAATGTTCCTTGGTATTTTATAAGATCAATATAAGTCACTCGTAAATTTTTAGAGGTTAACGAGTTAATATGAGCACGAACGGTTAAAAAGAGTAAATATATATATTAAATACGTAGTTTTATACCTCGTTATGCGTATCCCGATACTTAGAAAACCATGGGAAAATATTTTAAACTAGTTTTGGGCATAAAATATTAAGTTTCACAAAGTTTGGGGGTTAAAATCGCACAAAAACCAAAGTCCAGGGGCTGAATTGTAAATAAAAAGTACAGGGACTGGTTCTGTCATTTGCCCATAGTTGGGCCGCGTACCGCGCGAACTCCCTCCCCACCCGGCGCGTACCGCGGGCCGCTACAGGTCGCAGATTTTTGTTGTTTTCGAACTTGCAGCCTACGTTTCACCTATACACGTGTCGATTTCAGTCGATTAGTCACCTGATGTGTTGTCTACACCTAATTCCGCTCCTAACAGTATAAATACGGACCTTGAATCAACATTCCAACTCGCCAATTTCGTGATTTAACACCTCAAAAACCCTAAACTCGTTCCAGCCCCTTCTCTCGTCAAATTCGAGCAAACCCGAAGGTATTACGAGCTAATCTCCTGCAGTCCTACATATTTAGGTATGCTCTACAAAAGCCCTTTATCAATTTCTATTAATCTTGTTGTTATAATCGAGTTCTAGATCTATGCTTAAAATTAGGGTTCTTAACTTGTTTCTTCAATTCTGAGTAATCAGGAAAGAGTTAGGGTCTGAGTTTTTGAAGGTTATGATGTTATAACATATATTAAAGAACCCCTAAGTCAATTTTATGATATCTAAACGTTTAGTATTTTATCTAAAAATCGGTCAAAATTAGGGTTTTCACGTCGTTATTCTGCCCAAATTGAGCAAACGGTATTGAATTTGGATTTACTATTTTGAGGAATATTATAATATACTATAATGAATAAAACCCTAAGTTTTTACAATTTTATAAATTATTTTGATATTTATTTAATAAATACATCAAAATTAGGGTTTTCTAGACGTTGCTTTGCCAAAATTTAACAAACGGGTTAAGTTTAGGGCTAATCTATTAAAGGTATATTATAAAATAATGTTTTAAGCAAAAGCCCTAAATTTATTTCATTTAATAAAATATTTTACTATTTATTTGATAATTATTTCAAAATTAGGGTTTTGAATATGATTATTTAATATTAAACAAACCGGTAGGTATTGAAACTTGATTTTTGGTCTTAGAACATATTCATATATATAATAAGTATATATAAGTCCAAAAGTGCTAAATGAATGAAAATACTAAACAAATACTAAAACCCTAATTTCCCGATAAAGGGCAAAATGGTCTTTTATCAAGTGAGACCTAAACACTCCTTAAGTTCCTCGTGTCCTAAGAACTATAATCATTATCATTCCCTATGTTCATTTAGCATGTTCGTTCTATTAGGATAATCTCCGGATTGTTATCTCTCGCGATTGGTTCTATCTCTCGTTTCCGATCTACTTATCAGGTGAGTATTCACTACATTCCCCTTTTCTTTTAAAATGGGATATGACTCAATATTCAATTCGTATTATCATTACTAATGGTGATTCATTCGAATGATAATCCGACTTATGAGAAATCATACATCCATATCTTTTAACCTTTTTGGGGTGTAACATGTATCTTCATTCAAAATCATTTCTCTAAACGTTATGCGATTATGTGTTGATTGAACGAATACTATGTGGAATTGTTTATTGGGAATATCTACATGCTAAGACTAATATGCTACCTCTGGATGAGGAAACAATGTTATTGTACGTATCAATCTAACTCTATGTGATGAAACTATGTTATCCCTTGTGATTGAATGTTTGTTAATTATGACTGTATGTATCTCTTATCACATATATTGCATGTGTTAAAATATGTTTTATAAACTTGTGTTTACTCACCAACTACTTTTGTAGTTGACACTTGATTTTATACATGTTGCAGGAATTTATGCTTGAGCCTTGATGTGATCACGATAGGATTGCTGGACCTAGATTAAAGATTTTAAATCAGTTTGATATGTATTACTGCACGTTTAATATCCTTGTATAATATCTTAAATTGATTAATGAAAAAGGGCATGTTTAAGTATTACAACTTATTTTAGTTGTCATGTGCATCTGGACAATCCTCGCGCCCCGACATATTCCGCCGTCGGTTGGGGTGTGACAGTTAATATATACATCATCATATCACTCAAGTCAACGTCCTTACGATAACATTCGGTTATTCGGTACATTAACCGTTTAAAAAGCGTCCTTTATCGTTTCAACCCGAACTCAGCTTTTATTGTTTCGCAATATCTCGAATTGCATATGGATTAGTTAGAACTCTTTTAATAACTTATTCATAGATCGTTTATATAAATTGGGCCTTTGTCGGGCTGCAAAATTCTTAATGGTCCTAATGGGCCTATTTGGGCTTACCGAACCCAGTCCATAAATGGAAAAATTCCATCGATTTACTAAAATCCTCCCACGTGTTACAATTAGTGAATGACATTGTATGTAACTCGAATCAAATCATCTCCATGGAATTTGATCATAAGATGGATTTGATTAAATTGTATACTTATTTAGTATCCTCAGACCAGAGATGCATATTCGATCTCTATTTACGGGGATCTGTGCTTTGATTATAGTTAACCTCTGTCGCGTAACTGTCATTCATAAATATTATCTTTGGGTATGAATCTGAAGTTTCAGTGGAGCTGTATGTAGTTGATATGGGATTCTGTATTCTTGCATTACGTGCAACAACTAGACATTATGGGCGCCTTATTTATATCTAGTGTTAAGTGTAAGGCATTTGTGACACCCGGTAAAATTCCGGTAATCCAATACAAACAAAAATAGTTAACGATTTCAAACTTACATGCATTCATTCATCTAGTAAGGTTATTAGATATGGCATCGAGTCCACAAACATTCACTCATGAGTCGGTATTAAACGTTGGTGACAAATTTACAAAACACTAAATCAAACAAACCAAAACCTGTACAATCTATGTTACGTAATATTATGTGACTTTGCATGTTAAATGCAATATGTAAACGTTATTTTATGTCATTATGTGTAGTAGTGGAACGACATGATTTAGTAAAAATCGTGTTTCGCACGTGATACGTATTAGTCATCGTCAACCGAGCAATGTGCTAGTTACCATGGAAGATTTAGCTCTTGTAAACTAAGGGACCTAGCCGAATGTTCTTAAGGAGTTAGAGAGTTGTAGTGAAACATCCACATCAAAAACTAAAACTCCTAAGAATCCTCCCCTAACAACCAACACACGTATGCTCCTCCCCCATATCTCTAACAAAATTCACGGCAATCTCCTTTCTCTCTCTTTCATGCGACATCTCTCTCTTCTCTCCTCATCATAAATGAAAAAAATGGAGGTCACTGGATTCGAACCAGTAACCACTTGGTTACCAGCGAGATCCTTAACCACCAGGCCAACAGCTCCTGCTGTTCGAATTCTAGGTTATTACTGTTTTATACTCTTCCAGCGGCAGCCCAGTTTCTCGGCCCAATCCACCTGATCGCGACCTGAACGGTTCAGCCCTTATTTTCTCGTATTTAAACCATTTTAGCTGCCATTTTTTGCATTCTTTCACCACTAGAAAACCCTAAAAACCCCTAACAAGATCTGGAATGATGGAGGAAGATTAAAGAGTCAAGATTAGAGCTTTTTGGATCAAAGTTAGGAGATTTTCAACACTTTCGGTTTGGATCTTCAATTAGGTTCTTTATACTTGTTCTTTGTAGTCTTGTTTTTCACCATGGTTGTATCTAAGATTAGATTTTTATCTGTTCTTATCATGTTAGTGTGTGATTTCTCATTTATCACTTGGATTAGGATAATTTTAGGCTTACTTTGACTTTTTAGTTTGACTTTTCAATATGATTTGATGATTATGCCTTTTGGTTATGTTTTGGATGCTTGGAGTTGTCATGTATGCTTGATTAGCTTCTGTTAGTATCATATGGTGGAGATTTGATTTGGGTTGGAGAACTCCAACCAATTTGTTGAATTGCTCATTGTTAATCTTTGCCTTTTTAAGTTTTTGGTTAATGCATGCTTAGGAGAACTTCTATATGATTATATGATATTAATTTGGGGCTGATCTTGTGTCAATTTGTGTGAAATTGAATTGACCGATTCGTTTTGCGCACTAGGTGGTTGCTAGGCATTGTTTGGTTAGTTGAAATGCTTGTGACCATAAGAATTTGACTTTCCTATTCGTGTTTTGCATTGCCTAGGCTCTAGGTGTTTCGATTCAGAGTCATTGCATATTTTAGGGCCCATTTAGGAAGACCTTTATGGTGTGGTTTCCTATTTTATGTGTGTTTAGTCCGCTTTGACCGAAGCGACTAGGCAATTATGCTTATTCATTTAGTTTGCTATCTAGACTTTATTTCAGCATCACCTTGGTAATGAAGATGTGTCTATAGTCTTAGTTGCCTTGGTTATCATCACTAGGTTGATAGTTGTCATTTTGATTAGTCAGATTAAGGGTCAAATTTAGGCTTAGAGGATTCCTATCCGAGTGATATCTTTCTCTTATTGTATTTCCATAGTTAGTTTTCGTTAGTTGTCTGTTTGGTTTACTTAGCTTCTTTCCAGCTTGTTTTCACAATTAGCTATTCCTCAATTATCATCGGTTAAATATTAGCAAAGATCCAATATCAGGAGACTACACACGTATCCATGGATTGATATCCGGTTCTTACCAACACTATCCAGCATACGACGGGTTCACTGCCCTGGCGTGTAGTTTGGTCACTTGGTATTAACCATTAAAAACTTGACCTGATTTTTATATATCCAAATTTACACATCAACTACCTCAAACTTCAGGCGAACGTGATACGATCCGGGTGATCGTTTCTCAACTGACCAAACCTACACACTTTCTAATGACAGAAAAGACGGAGAGAACATAGTAGTTATCTCGGATCTATATGAAGGAGATTACCTCCCGGCACGGAGTGCCACTTCAATCATATCGGGCAGAAATACTCGATTTACACCTCATTTCTGGGTAACTTCACCAAAGCATTGAGAGCACGGCAGGACACGAGCACTGCATTTCATTCTCATACCGATGGACAGAGCAAACAAACTACCCATGCTATTAGGAATCATGCTTAGGTCATGTGTCATGGATTCCAACAATAGTTGAGAAACGTTCCTAACGCCTGGTATAGTATTCTATAACAAACACTTAACGCACTAACATTGAGATGCACTAACATTGAGATAACACAGTTTCATACATTTTCAAGGACAAAAACGTAAGTCGCCAACCTACCGGGCAACGATGGGTGATACTCAGCTCACAGATTCTGAGCGGTGCATGAGGTACCGAAGAGGATCATGCAAACCCAATACTGTACGACAGCTTCTTGCAAGCGTCAAAGGAGCCATGACGACAAACATCCTATTGAATGTCTCTCTCTATTAAGGGTCATTCGTTTTTTAGAAAATAGGGCAAACCAGTCTTAACGTATGGCGAAGTATTCGAGAGCATAAACATAATTATTCCTGTAACATGAGAGTAGAACCTACTGGCAAGATGTAAATGTACACATGACATACACAACTTCTTTCATGCATCTAACCTGAAGGGTGAATATCACATGAACAACACATCGGTTCATTCGAGGAATTGAAACTCGATGGACAATCATACCCCACTGGGGAACCAATGCAAACAAAGTGCAGAATCGAGAAAGAACGCGAATACGTGAATGTATTGATCTTCAAGGTTCAATGGGAACTTAAGGAAGATATCGGAGCTCACAAGGAAACACGACGATCAAAAATAAGAAAGTTTACACAAATAGTCGAATAGACAAACCCCGATCAACGAAAGTAACAGTTAAATTTCAGGGCGAAATTCCTCTCAACAAGGGGATGATGTGACAACTGCATTTATGCCCAACATGCGAGCAACGATCTAAATTTTCGGGACAAAAATTTCTTCAATAAGGGGATGATGTGACACCCGAAAAAATTCCGGTAATTCGGTACAAACAAAAATAGTTAACAATTTCAAACTTACATGCATTCATTCATCTAGTAAGGTTATTATATATGGCATCGAGTCCACAAACATTCACTCATGAGTCAGTACTGAACGTTGGTGACAAATTTACAAAACACTAAATCGAACAAACCAAAACCCGTACAATCTATGTTACGTAATATTATGTGACTTTGCATGTTAAATGCAATATGTAAACGTTATTTTATGTCATTATGTGTAGTAGTGGAACGTCATGATTTAGTAAAAACGTGTTTCGCACATGATACGTATTAGTCATCGTCAACCGAGCAATGTGCTAGTTACCATGGAAGATTCAGCTCTTGTAAACTAAGAGACCTAGCCGAATGTTCTTAAGGAGTTAGAGGGTTGTAGTGAAACATCCACATCAAAAATTAAAACTCCTAAGAATCCTCCCCTAACAACCACCGCACGTATGCTCCTCCCCCATATCTCTAACAAAATTCATGGCAATCTCCTTTCTCTCTCTTTCATGCGACATCTCTCTCTTCTCTCCTCATCACGTATGAAAGAATGAAACCCCCTGCTCCTTTCGATCTCGGCCTCTCCTTGGATCACCAGAGGTCGCAAACGGACGGGAACCAGCCGCAAAGATCACGGAAGTAGACAACCACTCAACTCCTCCTAATTCTCGAATTCAAGGTATATATGTAAACTTTCGAGGGTTTGACACTCTAATAACTTATGAATCCGACATGTTCCATGTGTCCTTGTTCAAATTGGATTTCCTATATAGATGCTAAGTTCCAATTCGCACGTGATTTGATGACTGCTAAATTATGTATCTCTAATGGGTTCTAACCATGGATTCTTGTGTTCGTGCATACTACTGTCGTTATGAGATGTTCTTATAAGATCGTGTGTCTTAATCATATAAACCTTGAAATTCTTCAATACCCTCTAGCGAGAATCGGGATTTGTATGTATGAATTAGCTCACAGTCGGTTACTATCTAATCGTCATCATGCATGCAATGAATGAAGAAAGAACTTATTAGGTGGCATGCATAGTAATTTCAAAAACTTTAGTCCACCAAGTTTGACTTTCATGTGATGTATGCATACCATTGTTGTTATTAAATGTCGTAGGTGGTCTCCTCCATGAATTATGTCTATAACTAGAGATCAACCGCGCGTTGCTGCGGTATTTTCGGATATCTTTTTGAGGGAAGGAAAATATGTAAATATTATACAAACCATATCACTTAAGAAACCGAATATTATACAAGGAAAGTGTTTTCGAAGTGACATTACAAAAATTGATTCAGCTGCACTGTAAGGATCATTGTGATAGTCACGTAGTCTTTGTGGATCTTTCTGTTGAATCTCAATATAGCTATGAAGTAGATATTAGTAAATGTAATGCATATTTCTAAATCCAATGAAAGTAGTATAAAAACAATTTGTAATATGCTACATTCATTTATCACTTGGAAATAATGGGAGATATTAGCAGAGGAACACAAAGTGAATACTGGTGGAGTTGAGGTCCACACTTAAAACACAAATAGCTAACCCTGTTTTTGCAACCTTCTTTTAGATGTATGTACTAAATTTATTTCTATTTTATTTCAGATTTTAGCCAGATTTACAGGTTTCTTGTAAGGTTAATACCTAGGATGTTTTTTGATGTTGAAAAAAAACTTATTTTTGGGGCTAAATTTTTTATATTTCAATGTGATATCTGTGTATGGTATTGCTGTAGGTTGTTTAACTGCCAACAAAAATCTTACATCATCTTATTCACAATGCAAAATGGATTCCGTATATTTATATGTACAATGTGGTTCCGGTGTATGATGTTTAATCAATAGACATTTAAGTGTTTGATAGATTGTTATTACTTAGATTATAGCACTTAACAATACGTTTATGTACAGAAAAATAAGGCTGTATTCAAAAGGTTAAGAATTAGTAATTTGTTTTTATTGTTTTTATAATTAACCTAATGGCATTCCGATATATGATATAAACTTTGGCAAAATGATATTAAACTGTGGGAAATTTATTTGTTACGAAATATTTGTATTAGTATTTGTGCAGATCATTTGCAGCCAAGGTCTACATTTTGTGTTAGTGTTGGTAATGATTTTAAAGTACAAATATTTCTCTGCATAAAATATTTCTCAACTATGCAGAATAAAGAACATAGTTACTCAGTTTGTATTATGTATAAATAAAAGTTTTGTGCACCTAGAGTAGACCCAAGTGATCTTTTCACACCAGTTTTGTGTAACTCAGTTTGCTTACGAAACTTATTAATTGGTTCACATAAGTTTTGTGTACCTAGAGCAGACCCAAGTGATCTTTTTACTTCTAGTATTCTACTGCTGATGTTGACCTCAATTAATGGTTGTTACTTAAGCCATTAAGCTCAATTAGTTAGTGAGTCTTCAATTCTGACAACTTAGTTTAGTTTCTAATCCCAAATACGGAACGTCATTAGTTTCAATGAGAACATCAAATTCAAAAAAGCCATCATCTAGCAGAAATTTAATCTGATTTCAACTATATATCGTCCTAATTATTTACCAATAACCAAGAAGCTGAAAACAATATTAACATGATATCTCATATTTCCTCCAAGGACACAACAAAGCCAAATCTATTTCCAACTATGACATTAGTGTAAAAAGGTAAGATGCCTCAAGAAGTATAACACAACCTAATATCAAATAAGCTTTAATTTTTTTGGAAATTGTAAGAAGGTATTACCTTTACATTCTGATATCTTTCTAATTTACATCCAAAAACGTATGAACTTTTTATCTTTAAAAACTCATATCTCTTTTATATGATGATAGAGTGTTGTTATAAGTGAATGTTAATCACTATATTAGTCCCAGTATCCTACTGCTGATGTTAAGCACAATATTTTCCCTTTTGCTGCTATTAAGAAAACTTTAACCTATAACAACAACCACAAGAGCCATCATCTACCTAAAGTACACCATTTAAAGTTTTATGTTTACTTACATCATAAAGTGAGCTTAAATACTAAAATATTGCGCAGTTTCGAAACTTGAAAATATCAAGTGGGAGGACGGGATCTAATTTTTTTTTTCACAACTAAAATGGGGGGTCGAAACCGGAATATATCGAAACTTTATACACGAAAATTATATACCCCCTACATCGCAAAAAAAAATTCGTGGGGTCGGCGCCCCCCCCCCCCCCTAAAAGCTGTGCCACTGGTATTGCGGACAACGAACACATATCCTGGGAAATCCTAACTAACATTGTTAAACAATTATCTCTATCTACAACTCATTATGAAGCAACTCAAATAAATAGATTCTATGATTAACTGTACTCATTACACCTAATGAGGCCACATAAAACATCTGCTCTTCTAGAAAACCAATTCACATACACTTTACAACACTTTATCATCAAACCATGGTTGAAAATTGTAGCATTTTTTGTCTTCCATGCCAATTTTAGTGTTCTCCATACATTACTTTGAACAACATTTACCTAAATTTGTTCTATTCTGTAGTGAAATTAGTAATTATTGAAAACATGTAGTCCACTCCTTCTGATCTAGGTTTCTAGGGTAAATGACTTATAAATCTAAATTTCTATTTGTTAATATAAATCACAGAATTATAAATAGACATCAAAATAACAAAGAAACAACATATGAGGGATAATGTACGAATTAGAGTGTTGGGTGTGAATCTAAATCACAGATTAAAGCGGAAGAGATACTGAAATAAAAAAAGTAGAAATCTATGAGAATCGTTGCGAAATTACCGTAGATGATTGAGAGAGAGGTAGACTTTAAAGAGTAATAGTTTCTGTGTGCGGAAATTGAAATATGCCTTGAAAAATAGAGCTTTAAATTGGAAAACCTAGAACTTTAAATTTCAATGTTGCAAGGGATAGGACTTGGCAATTTGCATAGTCGTTCCATATGATTGTTTAAGCGAGACTAAGAAAAATTAAAGAAGAATTACCTGATCTAAAATTGAAGTGTCTATATTTGATAAATCAAACGATCTAAGATGAGATAAACATGAAACATAAATGGAAGATGTAAGAAAAATGGGTTCTTAAACACAAAATTGTTCAATTTGACAGATCAATACCTGAAAAAGAAATTCCGGCTTCCATTGGACCATACCTCCACCAATCTCCTTTTATCTTCTGTCGAATTGGTTTTTTGTTCCTCCGCGCCTCCAACACCATGAAAAGCGTGTTTTCGTCTCAGTAAACCTTCCGCCATTTTCTATTGTCTGTGAAATTGCCAAATCGCCAACCTTACCATCAACCCTAAACTTAAACGTTCCGTCAATGCCTCCAATGAAAACCCAAATAAAAAAAATTGTTTCGTTATCGCTAAACATAATGAAAGAGAATTAGAATAAAATAACACACCTGAACTAAATCATAAAAATCGTAACAAAATTACCATCATGGTGTATCCCAATCTGTTCTTAATGAGTCGCCTAACTTCTCTTTGTTCGTCAACAACAATTCCGATCTCGCAGCGTATGAAGATTTATCATCTTCTTCGTCGGAATATGGTAGGATATTGAATAGGCCCATGGATTTTGGTAGGATTTCATCGCCCAATGTGGTAGTGATGAAAACTGATTTTGATTTAGAGACTTAAACAGGCGAAGGCGGCAGCGCATGGTGTTGGTGGATGTCGGAGAAGAAGAAAAAGAGGTAATGAAGGTTAGGATGATCGGAAAGATCAAAGTAATTATGGTGACGAAGAGGGGTTGCGACGGTGTTTAAAAACGACGATGGAAGAGGAATGGGAAGGGAATAGAATGATGGCGGTTGGGGTAGAAACTGAATGAGGAGTGATGATGAGGATTCGGGGGAGAGGCGATGGGCGAGGATCTAAGTATGCGATGGAATATTATATTCAGAAAAGCGCGAAACCATAGGTGAGTTTGTACTTTGGATATATATATAATAAATAATTAAATTAATATTAATAACTCCACATAAATGTGAATTTATATGTTGACAGATGTGCCTTTTTTCCTCCTCCTATTCTCTTTGAGTTGACAGATGTGCCTTTTTTCCTCCTCCTATTCTCTTTGAGTTGGCTCACGGGCCGCGATGTAGATGACTTACATAGCAAATAGGTTGTTATAACTTGTAGGTTATTATATATCGTTTTATTTTCCACTTAATAAATATAAGAAAAGGGATACTAAGTTTTAAATCGTTTAATATTTCAGTTAATTTTTTTTTTTTTTAGAAAACTATATTTTTTTTATGATATTTTTAAATATGAAGATAGAGTCAGATATAGCACAATGATTTTTTTTTTCTTTTCACTTTCCTGATTTTGTTACTATTTAAAGATATTTTAGTGCTAAATAATAAAGAAGAGGGATAGAAGGGTAATTTTCAGGTAGTGACAGGATAGTGATTAGGGGTGTTCAAAACCGGGTACCGGACTTTCGGATATCCGAATTCCGGGTATCCGAAATTTCGGACTTGGACTTGGAAAGTTAATCGGATATCTGAAAATGATTTTTTTTTAAAACAACAATTTCAAATTTAAATAGACATAAACGTGTTACCACTTGTTTGTTACCTAAGTTCGAACTAAAAAAATAACGACAAAAGAAATAAACATGGTTCAAGTCTTCCAAATACAAATCAAATTAACCAAAAAAAAAAAAAACATATTAGATAATATTAATCGCGATATTGCATAAACATCTTTCATTCCAACTTTGCTATTAGAAACATTCTTCATTCAACTTGGCTTAATGCAATTCAAACTTGATCCACCACTTGGCTTAATGCAATTCTTAATTTTTTTTTTATATAAAATATATTTTAATTTATTAAAACTTTCGGATATCCGGGTACCCGAAACTTTCGAAATATCTAAAAACTAAATTCCAAGTCCAAGTCTGAAAATTTGGATATCCGAAATTTTTGGAAAATTCGGGTACGAAATTTCGAAAAATTTGGATACGGGTTCGAACTCGGATATTTTTGAACACCCCTAATAGTGATGGAGCAGAATGTATGTGTTTTATTTGGAGGACTGCATATTTATCAGATACAGCATGGTCCATGGGAATTAATGTATGTAGCCACCTCACATGCATGCGATTGCTTTGGTGACCCCGGCAGATCTCTCTATATATTATCAATAGTAAAAAATGAAAAAAAAGGCAAGCAAAAAGAATCGAACTTGCGCCTTGCCTAGCAAGTGGAGAGATCTTATCCATTTGATCTATAGTGCCTTTGTTAACAATTTTCAACTTAATTATATTTATATATATTTTGTAGGTATGTATTGGGCACAAAATCATAGGGCAAGTTGTCCTTTGTATATATATACAATTTCTTTCCACCAAAATATTGATTTACACGTGTTGTGATGGATGTAGAAACCCAAACACTTTGAGTTCATGAACCGTACGTGTTCAACATGCAAGAATTATAGGATGTCTAATATCTAAATGGTAATTGTTGATGATTTCAAAATCTGTGTTGTTATGGTTTTGGGATGATATATAGGGCTGGTAATCAATCTCGTGACTTTTAGAACTCCTATAATGGTTCAATCGAACTTTTAAACAAACTTGAAATCATCACGTTTTCTTGACAGCTTGTTGTCAAGATTTTTGGTCAACTTCGGGAGGCTATAACTCACTAAATTTTTAACGGAATTGAGTGATTCTTTTTGCAGAATAAACCTTAGTGTGTTACTTTCAAATCCAAGTGGTGGCACTTCATTTCCTAGAGGTTTCGATCTCCTTTATACCACCACAAGAACAATGCGTAAACAACCATATTTTCTGGAACATGATTATAGACTGATTTATTTGGGAATGTTAAGTCAAGATTTAAACTAAGACTCTTTCTTGAATGTGATCATATTACATGTATATTGCTGGAAATAAAGTTTGAGAATTTATCTATATGTGTAGGGTCATGTAATTGGGTGATCTTAGGAACCTTGTTGAGGCGGTAAATCATTAGAACGACCCATGTTAAGTATGACTTGTTTAAAAGGAAATCATTACATGAAATCTTGTATGATTCAGGGTTGGACATGAGATGAATGTTATATATGAATTACATGCTATTTGAGTTGATGGGTTAACTTAGGACGATACATGTTAACGTTCTAATGTGATATAGGTTCATGCTAGAACATTGGTAGATGATTGACATCTTATGACTCCAACCTGTGCTTTTCTATGACAACCATTTACGGAACATGCTAAGTATAGAAACTTAACCTAAATGAACAAAATCAGTCATTAAAAAGTCACCAACGTGTCATTAGGGTTGATTGAGTCAGCCTTGTTGTCCTTACACTGTAGTCTTACACAGTTCCAAACATATAGGTGACTCATAGGAAATCATCAACACTTTTGTTAAACTCTTTCCGAGCTCCCGAAGGTCAGCTCTCTAACATTTTTCTCTCTAAGTATCTCCTTGAGAGAGAAAAGCATGCTTCAAATAGTTTTTATTAATAAAATTGTATAGCTATTCACATATGTGCGACCATAACACGTATTGCAAGTCCTTACATTTTCAAACCATTAATTTATGAGAAAGCGAGGTAATATTGAGTAGTACTACTGGGTTTGACAAACCCCACCCGCGTTATTCGATCTAACTCGGCTGGATGTCGAACGGGTGTAACATTAGCCTAGACAGTATCATCATTGTTCGTGTTAGACGAAGGTGGAGAGGCATTACAAATGCAAACAGTCACGTTTCGGTTGCGAACCACATAGTGATATCGAAAATGGCCTAGCTAGCTACAAGTACAATTATGATTACACTCGTTCAAATATTGGTATAAACATTGTTACCAACAGTTATTTTTACATCGTGTATTTATGAACTCACCAGCCTTTGCGCTGACCCACATAACATGTCTTTCACATGTTTCTAGGTGTGGAGCACTATTAGGATTCATGAATTGCAATGGATCTACAACACACTTTTAAAACCTCATTGGTTTATTTTTATTTGGGTTAAGCGCGTGTTATGCGCAACATATTTTGTTTACCTTTATTACGCTTCCGCATACATTTTATTCTGTGTTGGTGTGTTTTAAAAACTGTATTTGCATGGTTTAGTATGGCTAATGACTCGGGTCCTGGTTTGTCACACGTCTCGCGGTTATACTCTGCAGGTGGATTTGAGGGTGTGACAGCAGTACCCAAACCTACTATGTGTTTGTTTTGGACCACTTTGAATCTAGATCGAGAAACATAATGATGGAACAACGGATGAGTATGAATTGAGTCCATGTCTCATTGTTAAATTAATGTCCTTTACGGAAATGATAAATGAGTATGAGCTACCATAAGTCTAAAATCTTGTTTTCTAACAACATATATACCTTGGTTATTGACTTGAAGTGTCATAACTGTAACATTTTCATTTTACGACTGAGAAATTCGACCCGTTTTGAAATTTCGTGATTTACCGATTTGCGAGTTATTGCAACCAGAAGAATTTTCGGGTGTTTATACCTTAATTAATGGATTTAAATGATTTATAATCGTTTTTCGAAACCACATACTTAATTACAATCAATTGTAATAAAATTGGATGTCTCTGATTGAAAATAAAGCATTTTCAAGTTTTTACGCGATTTCGGTACGCGATTACCGGGAATATCGTATTTGGTCATCGTATGTCAAATTCAACATAATTATGGGTTTAATAATTAATTATCATGTCATGAGTCATCACACACTTGATCGGGTGGTGAAACGTTCATAAATTGCCCAGATATGTGTCGTCTCTTTTGGATTCTGAACCGTTTATTCTTTGTATCATCTTATTCATTGTGTGAATGTTGGGTGAATTCTTGTTGGTGGGTTCACAAGTTTAGAGGTTGTGTGGTTATGGAATTACATGCATACATTCAAACAAGTGGGCACATTAGCGGGTTACGAGCCTACGCACACACGACTTTCCTGTTTTGATAAAATTTTCTAGTTAACCAAATTAAATGCCTTCGTTTGATTTATTTTGTGTATCCTCTAGGTATGTGTGTCTGGGAGTCTACCCGTTTGGAAATTTACGAGTTTATAAGTCCACATGTTTATGCATGTGTATGAGTTTATGAGCTTATGACTTTATGACATTTCGGGTAGATAACCTCATACATGTAACGGTATCAAATCTATCTGTTCAAAGTTAGACCATCATAACCATTGAGTTATGTCTGCCTTGCGACCTAACTCGTTGATGTTCGTGCTTCGGCATTGTTCACCATTAGCACCTCTGGATCCTTTTCCTCTTATCTCTGCGTACCTTCGAAGTTTTATTTCAGTTATCATTAAGAATATGTATGCTTTAAAGGATTCATTCATATCTCGCCTGGACACTCAGGTCCCGACGATCCTCGACGATAAACCAGTCTGTGGGCGAAAGTTAACAATTAGTTGCATATGGAGCGCATGAATCTAGGACCCAAAATTTATGGAAGTTTATCATAATGAAAAGGGAATCGGAGGCATCTGAAGACATATCGGATCTTCTTCCCATTCACCAAATCGACTTTCACATTGTCCTTATGCTAGTACGACTCCAGTTGCCAGTCACCTTATAGTCTCTAACCCTCAGGAGTCGTCCGCCTCTGCGCGACTGTTCCTCCCTTGTGGGGTTTATTTCGTCAATTGTGTAAGATCCTCCCTAACATGTGCCTTTCATGTGTCTCTGTTTTTGCTCGTGTTAAAATCTTTCTTTCTAGTACGCGTTAGTGTCTGAATCCGAATTCATGTTTTGGTCGGCACTTCGCGACCCTTTTCCAAATTCGTGATCGCCCTCATAGGCGATGAATGAATTTGCTCATTTCTCATTCTTGATTCTTATAGCGAGGAAACTCGTTTGCTTTCGGCCAATGGATTTTGGGGTTCTTCGGCTAGTCAGATTCGTGAATTCGACTATTGATTAACTCAATAGTCGATTTATAGAGGCATTTCTTGCCGTTACATCCCTAGATCTTCCTAGCGTTGCTCTACCATTGACTCATGATTCTAATTTTAGACTAAATATCCATCATTTCATGGATTCGATCCTTAGACTCGACTCCTGATTTATGACTTTGATGATTGTTTTGGTTGTGGTTCAGTCTTTCTTCACTCTATCTTTATGTGACCGTTTGTTGATTTGTTAATCTATTTCCTCGAAGTGTGTCATTCGATTCTAAACCTATGGCCTCACCTGAAGGGTACTATGGGTGGATGTGATCGGTAATCACTGTAAATCAAGTTATTCTTCATTTCAAGATATGTTTATATTATTAGATTTCTCGCATTTCAAGTTATGTTATTCGATTTATGTTATCATGGTTCTCTCATTTTAAGTTATGTTATGCGGTCTATGTTATTGAGTTCATGTATTTTGAGTCATAGTATTCGATTTACGTTATCAGACTCATGTACTTCGAGTCATGCTATTCGATTTGTGTTATCGGGCTCATGATTTCGAGTCATGCTATTCGATTTGTGTTATCGGGCTCATGTATTTCGAGTCATGCTATTCGATTTGTGTTATCGGGCTCATGTATTTCGAGTCATGCTATCGGGCTCATGCATTCGTGTCACACGCCAACCGACGACGAAATATGTCGGGTTACGATGATTGTTCAGATGCACACAACACTAATTCATGTTGCGCTATACTTAATTAAGCCCATTTCATATCAGATAGCAAAACAAGATTCAAGTAAAAAAACAAACATAGGTCAAACATGGAAAGTCAACATAATCATAACAACTCGTTATTTAATTAGGTCTTTCTAGGCCCATGCAATCCTAAAGTGATGATATCCAAAGCATAATCAAACTGCAACACCTGCAACATGTATAACATACGAGTCAACTACAAGAGTTGGTGAGTAAACATAGGTTTAAATGTGTATATAGTTTAGGAATATGCAATTCATGTGTCAAGTGTCATATGTAATCATGATCAACAAGTATAAGAGATGTGCACCAACCCTAGACAATAAGGAAGCAATCACCCTTCGGAAATAAGACTACATTTCCGATCTCACAGGTGGGTTGTCAGCCAATAGATCTATCATTGTTACCTTGGCTTCAAAGGTTAGTGGTACACATTAAAGACTACCAAAGACATCCGACCAAATACTTCCACACATAGAATCAAACAAGTATCACGCAACTAGCATATTTCACATAGAACGCCATGAGATCGCATAGAGTTTTGTATAGACAAGGATTAGGGTTTTGAATATGAGACATGTTGCACCCCAAAATATTAAAATGAAAGGGGGTCTGAATACTTACATGATACCGAATATGCCGATAATAAAACAAAAAACAGAGGCGCGAAGTCAAACCCAGAGATCACCTTGAAGATCGAACGCGGTAGAGGAACACTGACAAGTAAACAAATAAATAAGTAAATAAATAGATAAAACGTGTAACACGAAACGACATGACGGACACGATCAAATTTATGACATGTTGGTGATTCATTCGAGTGATAACGTACAAGATTAATTAATTAAATAGATTAACCCTAAATCTAGGTCAATGGTTGGCAAAAATATATTAATTAATTTATTTATTTTCATGACGTCACAACTTAATTATCCATTTTCACAAGGGTCAAATATTAATAAATATTGATCATATAATCCTAACATGTCTAATAATATGGTTTCCACGTATAACATGTAATAAATATAAATCTAGCCATTTTCTAAAAATAAAATCTAAATCTAGTGAATAATACCTAATTTTTCTAACCAAATCATAGATCTACACATTAGGTTTTCAACATCATATGACATATTCCTAGATCTATGTTCAAGTTCATATTTTCATGCAAAATCAACAATATAGTTCAACATTACCATGATCTAGCAAGATCTATTGTGACAACCCGACAAAATCCAGGGTCAAACCCGTTACTTTGACTATTTATTATTGACATATATATATATGTGCATTTACTTGAATTAATATGATTATTAATTACCAATATGCATGATAAATCAATCATTAACGATTCCCATGTTTGTCTTAGAAATATCTACCCGTAATAACAAGGAAATTCATTAATGATTTATGAAAGTATATATATATATATATATATATATATATATATATATATATATATATATAAAACCAATTTTTGAATAGTTTTTTTAAACTCTTTTTGCATAGTTTTTAACGGCGTTAGTACGTTCCCTTATAGTAGAAAAACAGGGATTTCTCTTTCATTTCAACACGCAAAGAAGAGAAGAAAAGGGATGACTCAGATCGTCTTTAATTTCTCATCATAATCTGTGCACTCCACCTTCTCTCTTCTTCTGATTTCACCATCATCATCATCACCTACATCCATGGTTTAACCCTCGACGATGATTTCACCATTTTAATATGTTACCCAGTCATGATCTCTATGATTTCTTCCATTATACACGTTCAGATTCCCAAAATGCAATCAGAGTTTAGTATAACCTAGATCTTAGATCGCGCATGCACTGACCGTGGTGAGGGTTTGCGCAATCGAAGCTTAGTCTCTGATCTTCATCTTCTCTTGGTTCAGTTGGAAACAACCCTAATCAATATTTGAAGAAATCAAGGTACAAACGAGTGCATACCAAGTTTCTTTCATCATCCTCATACGTCTGTCAGGGTTTTGGGAATTAAAGAGGAAGAAAGCAGGTGAGTATTTCTGTAACGAAGTTTGATTTCTTTATGACTTATTCTTCTGCTTGATCTATTTGATGGATATTTGGATTTGGGGATGCATACTGATTTTGTTTAGTTTACTTCCCTCGATTTTCGATATCTTTGGACGCGAGGTATGTTCCATTCTAATTCTGATTAGGGCTACGGTGCCTTTTGTTGTTAACATGTCAGGTCTTGCCTACGATATCGCTAAAGTCAAGATTTTGTGGTTGGTTGCACTTCATCGGGGAACTTTGTTTAATCTCAGAATCTATACTGGAACTTTGTTACTTGATTCTTTGTTGTTACTAAAGAATTTTTATATATATTTTTTAACTATAGGAGCTAACCCTTCAAATGAATTTACTTATTTTTTTATTGTTGCAGCCTCATCAGGCTGGTTCTTCATTATCGGTTGTTGCAGCATTCGTCTTTGTTTGGTATGTTTCTTTTGTGCTTATATGTGCAAATGTCTCGAATTTTATACATAACTTTTAGAGTTCTTAATACTTTGATGGTTCTTCATTATTTTTTGAAATAAGGCTTTCTATCCTAAACCACTTTTAACATTTATATTGGTTCTTCTACACTTTATTTTTCGAACTTTTTTTTTACTTTTTATGATTACTAATTTATTAAATATATGAATACCACAGTTTGAGTTGGGATGTTGTACATGTTATTTGGACATCAGAAGCTAACTATTTTGGAAGAAAAAATGGGAATGAATTTGAATGTGAAATGTGAGTCCACTTTAAATGCATTCGTCAATTTGTTAATGCTCTTTACATTATTGGACAAACTTTATAGTTTTTGAACTTGAACCTTTTAACTTTATCAATTGATGTTTTGATAGTTATATAAATAAAATCATACGAGGTAACAATTTGAAAGGTTACTTATGCTTTCTGCTACTTACTAATTAGGTGATGATGCAAGCCATATGCGCTTGAGACACACTGAGACAGCCATTGTAAGGTACTAAGGTGAGAACATTGAACTAGAAAACTTTCTATTTTATTGGACTTATGCTTATTGTTGTATTAAAATTTACTACATTTGGTAAAAGTAACTGTAATTTTGCTTGATTTGGTTCTATTTTATAGAAGGGAGAAGAAAAGAAGATTACTTGCAGGTAAATGTGTAAGGCTATTGATTTGTGGCTATCCATTGAATGTTTTTGTAACCTTTTTGCTAGAGATGCCAAAATGTGTTGGTTGTCAGGTCGTGTGCTAATGATTTAGCTGGTGTTTGGTTCTTACAAATGTATTATTCGTCTTAATCTTTGCCCTTTTAGTTGATTAAACAACTTTGTTTCATTGCTCTTAGAAATCTGTTTGGGTTGCATGCATTGAGTTTTCTTTACTGGTGTTTCTTTCATGATCTTTGTTACTAAATTTTTTTCCCCACTTTTGTTGGTTGTTTTGCAGGTATCTAGAGGTCTATGCTTCTAGGTTCTTTTCTATAGGTATGAGTGTGCTGATCTTGCTTATCTCTACCCTTGCCATCAAATGAAAAACTTAAATGATATGTTTCTTAGTTGGTATCCATGGTTTGACATTTGAGTGTTCCAGTTGATAGATCATTTGAGCTTTCCATTTGAGTTTTCAATGGCAAAATAAATATTTATTAATGACATGTTTGAATTGCTGCAAGACATATTTTTTTGTTCAGGTGTTCATAAGGCACGAAGTAATTTTGTAGGTTTTAAAGCTGATTTTGGATGGCACTGCATATACAGTCGGTGTCAATGGAGTAAATGTGAAGGGAAACTCTACATTTGCAGCTTTATGAATGCTCTTCACAGATTTATAACACCACTCAAAAGGTTAGCTTTAGAAATTGATATTTTATTATTTCAAAAAATGTTCTATAATTTATCTTCTTAATTAGATAGGTGTGAATGATATCTTATATATACATATAAGGATTTTGTTGAATTTTTGTTTCTATAGTTGCTGCATGATTCATGAACCTACAGTTGTTGCAATTGCGTATGCACTAGACGAAAGAGCCGGTGTAGATGGCACAAGATGATGTGTTAATCTTAAGTCAAGGCAAGAATCTTGACTTTAATATGTACATGCACCCAAATTGAAATGGCCTGAATTGTTTGCCCCCTCCCTAACCCACATAGGGGTGTTGATTGTTGAAAATTTGTTATGGGTGTGATGTATTGTGTTTCTTTATGGTTATATTGTATTGTGTTTCTTTACGGTTATATTTGAAGTTTATATATACAAAATCATCAAAACCATAAAGAGTTTACTCATTATAGTTGTAAATATCTCAAATAGTTAATAGCGCATTTAGATTTATATTGTTTATTTGAAGGTGTAAAACTATGAAAAAGCGACTTAGCAACCCATGGTGTAAGGTTGGACTCCCCCGCCGCAACACGCAGTAGGTCTCAACCTTGTATCAACAATAAGAAAAACTTACATAAAAATGACATTTATATAATTTTTAACCCGGTATTATGAAATAATACATCGAACAACGTTAACCATTTTAAACGATTGGTAAACCAAAAACTTTTATTAGTTTTAATATCCTCAAAACAATCGAGTCTAAAAAGTATAACTGACGAATTATTTAAATCCATTCGCGTATAAAAATCTTTAAACGTTAAACTTATATAAATAATTTACCATCGTCAATTTATTGTTTTGATAACCAAAACTAAGAACAATTATCATTGATTCGTCATCAAGACTTATTTAGAAACTCGTCGCATTCAAAACGGATCGTTTCATTTCCCTTGAACCTGGTACCCGAATTTGGCCCAGCAGAGCCCAATAACCTCAAAAACTAATTTCCCGAGCCCGGAACTTGGCCCAATGAATCCAGCCCGACACCCCGAATAACCTGGCCCGACCTTTCGGCCCAACCGATTGTGGGCTCGTCACCGGCCCAAGAACAACCGGCCCACTCCTTATCTTTTTTTTATATATAAATTTTGGCCCACTTCTATATATATATATTTTAAAAGATTTCGGCCCATTTCAATTATAAAAAAGCCCATCACTTATATTTTATAAAAGTTTCACCATGCTAGTGACTTCCATGAAAGGTTTTTATAAAACATGAAAGACTTATATAAAAATTCAAAGAATCTAGAAATTCTTCCTAATATAACACATGCCTAATTAAAAAGAATACTTGCATGTTACCATTTGTTCTTTCCCACACTCAACCCCAACCTCTCATACTTCCTAAACCACTACACACTTCATCCACCTTATAAATACCAAGTGAACCTTAAGCTCACAACACACCCTCACTCTCATTCATTTCCCTCTCTTGCTCTTGGTCGGCCAAACCCAACCACCACCACCCTGCTACCACTACCACTCCACCACTCAACCACCACAACCCCATCGTCAATCACCACAGCCCCACCGCCAACCACCACATCCACGGCAGCCCCACCGCCCAAAATCGACGCCACCATCATCCTCTTTTTGAAGGATCCAAAGATTAACAAGATTTAAGCTCTAGTAAGCTTCACACATCTACATATCTTGTATTTTATTTCATTATTAAACACCCAAATGATAACACCTTCAGGTCTTGATGATCATTCTTCTTCTACACTTTAAATCCATAAAAGTGATGAACACAAAAAGGATGATCAAGAACCAAACCTTAAGACTTTGTCTAAAAGCTTACTTGGATAAGCAAGGTTCTTGAATCCATGACAAATTAAATCATGTTGTATATATAACATGAGGTCCTAACACATAATGTGTTAATTGATATGTATAAAAGAAAGACATGTAAATTTAAATGTTGTTAATTTTGTTGAAATTATCTAAAAACTCATAAACATGAGTTGTGGTTACATTATATGCAACTTGAATTATATGACGCTTTTGGACCTTAAAATCATGGGTAAATAAATGGATCTCACACAAGTGGGATTAAAACCCTAAACTTGGTTTTGAAAAGCTAGAGACTAATGTACAAATTGTACAAAGTTAAAACAAGTTTTAAAGCCTAATTTGTAACCAAATCGGAGACTGCTACAGATATGTTGTAGGGATATGATCACGTATTAATAAACGTATGTCCGGAAAGTATTTAAGCCTACGGGGTTACACGTCTCGACACTGATGTATTTATATTAATTAATTGGTTAATTAATATTTATCACGAACATTTAACGAGGAATCGTTAAAAACTAACGGTTAATTGTTAACGAGGGGGTTAGTTGTAATTAGAGAGAGTTAGATTTGGATTACAATTAAGGAAAGGTTTTGGATAGGGCCTCTAGGCCGAATTCGGCTAGGGCTCCTATGCCAATCCCTATCTTGTTTTCCAAATCTTTTAACCCTATAAATAAACCTTATGGGTTTAAGGTTTAGTTGCTGCATTTATCTGATAAAGTGCAAACCATAATCTCTCTATATTCTCTCTCTAATTTTCGGCAAACAAGAAAGAACCCTAGGGGTTTCGATTTCTTGTGTGGTTCGACCAAGCCTACTTCACAAGAGGAGTTCGTGATCAAGTACTAGCATACGTACATCGGTGTGTCGTGTGTGCGATCGTAGAAGGATTTACTTCAAATCCTAGAAGATCTTCTCTTTCCGAGCTAAAAAGGTACACGTTGTCTATCCGGTTAGTTAGATTAATTCATAGGAATATATCCGCTGCGTACTCGTGTTTATTTGATAAATAGTTATATAACCCAACATTTGTAACGGCATTGATTCAGAGCTGTAAAATGATATAAGTTCAAGTGTTCTAGTGAACCACAGTAACCAAAATTGAGAAACTTTGCTTAGGAGAGAAACCGGGATCAAAATGGTAACGCACGCGACTAGATACTTAATTTTAGTGAACCGGGAGTCAAACCGACCAAATCAATATTTTTAGTTCTTAAAATTCCTAGATATATTATTACCCAATATAAACAAAAGACAACCTGTGGTACAATTTTTAAAACATAGTGTACAAGCCACTAATGCACATTATTATATATCTTCAATTTAGCAGTTGATTTTATGGTATTATGGTAATTTTACTTGCCTAAAAGGGTGTATTTGTCAATGCACAAAGGAAGAGTGGATAGGAAGGTAATAGGTATGGTCTTAAACACTGTTGTGTGGTCATCCGTTGAAGGGGTTATTGAAGAAAGATGGGCCATACCCGCAAATCTCGCCACCAAACCTTACTTCTCTTCCATCACCATACGCCTTCTCTCCCATCCATGGTTTGAATTTGCACAGAATCTCTGGTCTCTCCCATTATCTGTCCTTTCCCCTTCTATACATCCGATCCACCGTCTGAATCGATGAAGATAGATTTTCATGAATAATCGCAACAAATTTAGGTATAATTTCTTCTCCATTCACGTGCATTTTCAGTTTCAGTTTAGGTTACTTTCTTCTCCACCTACGAACCCTAATTTCTGAGATCTGCATCTGTAAGTATTGATAGATTTTTTCTACCCAATTAACAATTTAACATCATATATACGTTTACGTGAAGAACTAATCAAAGGTTTTTTCTAATTCTTCTTCGCTAATGTGTAGTTGTTGTCTGTAACGATTTCGTTCTTAGATCTACTGTATGTATCGCTATGCCTCTGATCGTTCCTTCTGGGTTGTGTATGTAGGTGTTGCAGGTAAATGTTGTTTATTTCTTCTTATTTTTGCTATCGTTCGGACCAAAGCTTAGGTTTAATTCATGTTTTCACGTGTTGATAGATTATTCATGGTTAGTGGGTGATTGGTACTTTTTTTTTGTTATTGACAGATTATTCATTCTTATTCTTTTACAGGTGTTGTGCAGGATATATGCTTTCGTTTCATCTTTGATTGTAAGGGGTCAGTATAATTAATTTTTTCTTGATATAAACCCTTCCGTTCTCAGTTATTGTCTTATTTATTAAGGTTTCTGCACTTGGTTTTGATGGTTTTATTTTGTTGTATCGGTAGTATAATGGCTTAGTTTTTGATATTTGATGTGAGGGATCTTTAGTAATGTCTGAGTTGTTCCTCTTCATGGTCTGATCTTGAATGGAGATTTGAATGAAGATTCTGAAAAAAACTGACCTAGGGTTTACGTCGTTCTAATGAATATCTCGCATAGGGTATAATCTTAAGGCAGTTTGTATGCAACTTTTATGATTTGAACAGTTAAGTCGAGGTCTTTTATGGGTGATTTTTAGTAAAAAGTTATCTAATTGTCGATCAGTATAGAATCTTAAATTTTTTAATTTTTTAGCTAATCCTTGAAATTTAGGCCCTGTAGGTCTTAATTAGCTTTCTAAGGATGAATTATCTCCTTAATTAGCTTACTACCCATCAATATCCTCTTCTGTTGCTGATTAGCTTTGCAATTTACAAGTATGTTTTTTGGTTTGTTTGACATGTAGCATATATAGGTGCCAAGGGATGTGCAGGTGCCTCATGAATGCTATTCGAGAGGTAAGAGCTCCATTTAGTTTTGTTTGTTTTACTTTTTTCTTTATTTGTCATTGAAGTATCATTATAAATTAAAAAAAAGGTGAACATCTTGGTTTATTATTAATTTCAGTTAGATATATTAAAAGAAGATAAAGACCATAGTACATAAAAAGAGTAATGGACAGGAGACACTTAATGAACTTATAATAGCAAAGCCATAGAGGATTGAATTGCTAAGGGGTCCCTTTTGGTGGAGTTTGGTTGGCACTTAAAATTTTGAAAATAGATCACTTATTGTGTATTTAAATGCATTTGCATCTTCAATTAGAAAAAACGATCCGCCCGCGTTGCGACGCGCGATCTCCTTTGAAAAGTAGACAAAACGAATTTACTACCATTTCTGATATTTCACAAAACATGCCCCTATTTTTACCATGCAGAAAGGGTTCATCTGCCGTCATCAGCAACAACATTCATTATACTTAACCCAGAGATAGAAGAGATTTAACCACTGAGAAATAGGTAAAAAAATCCGATCATTTCTTTTGGAATATTTTTATGGTCTTTTATGTCATGCACGACATGTGTTTGTTGTAATGCCTGTGCAGGTCTCTTTCCATTATTGAAATGTTTGATGTGTTTGTTTTAAGGATGTTGTATTCTCTATAGTTTCTGATTTCATTAGCACATTTTTAAAGAGTAGGTGATTCTCTATTCTTTGTGATTTCATTAGCACATTTTTAAAGAGCAGCTGACATTTTTTTTCTGGAAATTACCATTACAACAAACTGCCTGTTTACATAAGTTTTTATGCCTTTCTTCATGTAATTTCAGCCTTTTATTATGCTTATTTATTTCCATGGTGCTGCTTTAATGAAGGTGGTACACATGTTCTTTGCTCTGTGTTGTAGTCATGTACATGTTCTTTGTTTGGAGTCTTCAATCCGAGTATTATTTTCTTATTAGCATGTGAATGAGTTTTGAATGTAGGCCTGATGCTTAACTGCCTGCAAGTTTGTCAATTGGTTCTTTTGTGGAAATGTGGTTCTGTTTCACATTTTGGTAATACTCATTTGGTTTAACATGTTTGTCATTGCAGGTGTTCTACCACTTCCAACTGGCAACTGCTACTGCGTATACAGGTAAATATTTGGTGTTGTTGTCTACTGTCATCTTAACAGTGTGTTCTCTATGCCTTCATCAATAAATTGGAAACAAATAGCAGAATTTAATATGCTTTTTAAATGATTTTACAATGCATGTTCATATGAATAGCTATGTAGCCTTCTTTTACTTATATTTAAAAACACTTTCAACTTTCAATTATACGGAAAAGGATATAATACCTTTCCTGATATTTAAACTAATTGGTATTACTTATATATCCAAATAGCAAAGCTGTAACGTTGACCTGTTTAACTAATGTCTTTTGAGGTTATGGGATGTATAATAAAGACATGCAGAAATAATGTGTAGAAATATGTATGCATATATACAAAATACAGGGAAATAGTGATTTACATTTAAGTAGATATTAGAACAGGGAGATTAATGTGTATGTGAAACATATTATGCATTTCAGAATATATATATGTTCTCTATAGGGGTTCATTATATTTTATTTCCTTTTAGGCGTTGGTTATTGTTTTGCCTGAAACTGTTCTCGCCTTCGCAGGTTGTGTTTGGCTCTGTTCCACTTCTGCGTGCTGTGTAAGTTTCTATACATGGATTTCCGCGGGCTGTTTTGCTGTTTTGTTTGTTGTTATTGAAACTGCTTTTTGGATTGCGGCCGTGCTATGTGCTTTTCATGTTCCCTGATTATGTTTGTTTCTTCATGTATGTTCCCTTATTTTAGATTGCTTTGATGCCTTTATCGTTCCTCTTTATTAATTAGGTCGGACCATTTGTGTTCCTTGCATTTGCTTACTCTTCTTTGGCCTTTTACTTTTGGTTCGTAAGCGTCTTTGCTGCTATTGACCTTCTACAAAAATTTATATAGGCTTATTTGGGGTATGTTGGCATGATCATTTTTGCTGTTGCTTAGTCTATTTCGTGCATGTGCTTATTACGTATATAGCTGTATTTATATTTGGGAGGTCAACCATAGCATCGCGTCCATCTTTAGGCATGCCGGCTGCTGCTGCAGCACGCAAACGCAGGCGGCTGAGTGTAGAAATTTGGCTCTTCTCATAGTAGGTGACCACAAGATACTAACAGGTATGAAATTTGGCTCTTCTCATATATGTGTATTACCATTTAGGGATTTTAACAAGTACTTTATACATTGCATGTGTAAGAACACAGCCTATTAATTGAGAATCTTATATAGTAATGCCTATATTGTACCTACTTATTTCTTAGTATACAATTACCAAACGTGATGCAGATGTCATAGGAAAGGTCGAGGATTTGGAACCAGTACAGATAAGCGACGACAACAGCCTTCTGCGCCTAAAGTTGAGGGACATCAGGTATAACAAAGTAGATAATACATAAAGACAACACTCAATTTCTTATAAACAGATAACCTTTCTGCTATGCATTTACAGGTTTCGATAGGATATAGTTGCCGTACATACAAAGTAGGAAAAGAATTGATTGCTTAGAGCTCTAAGAATATATATTGGAGGTTATTGCCTCTCATTCTGTGACATATTGGTTATTGCAAATTGCATTTTGTATTGCAAATGCTCAGGTTTATAAGTTTCCAGCATTTAAAAATCTATTAAGTATTGGCTGCATTTTATTGGGTTCTTCAAGGATACATTTTCACATTTTTAGCAATCTGACTTTTAAAGTCAACTGCTGTCTTTCGACAATGTCAAGCTTCAGACACTACAAAATGGTAATACAATCCTTTGGACTTTCTTCGATTTGAGATAGTTACGTATATAATTCCAAATGCATAACGTTCAACTGTTACATTACAATGGCATCTTAAAATATACAAAGGCAAGTCGAACTACGTAGTAGTCTCTTTTAGATCTCTTTTGCTCTTCAATAATTGATTCAGCGTCGCAGGTGATTTTTATACCTGCTCCATCGTACAATAAAGATCGGTTAGCCTATTCGTAGCATAAGGTTATTTAGCTAGGCAAATGGGTCAATTCCGCGGCGAAGCGCGGGTCGACCCACTTGTTACAAACATTTACCAAGTGTTCATATACCAAATGTGTCATAAAGATAAGTTGTAGGAACGAAACCGGATAAAAACAACGTTACCGGTAAAACCGACAAACAAAATCCTAAAAATGTAAAGAATATTATTCTGGATCTTGAAAATATTAGAATGGTATTTATTTAGTTCATCGCTAATTATGTTTCAAAGGAAAACTAACTATGACTCTATCGCGTAGTTGAAAAATATACATATTTACGAACATTTAGATAATAAACATACCTTATTATTTATCAATGTTCAAAACTTGATTTTATATATATATATATATATATATATATATATATATATATATATATATATAGGTAAAAGATCCTTGTAGACCCCTTATTTTTTATAGACCCCGTAGACCCCTTATAAAACTCAATAAAACTCACTAAAAATAAAACTCAGTTATGTTAATTTAGTTTTTTTTATTTGCAATAAACTTTTAAGAACAAAAAAAGACAATTAAAAAAAAAGAAAAACGAAAAACATTAAAAATTGAACATTTTAAGACAATGAGTTTTAAAAATCAATGAGTTTAAAACTCAATAAACTCAATAAAACTCAGTGTTGCGTTTAAAACTCATTATTTTAAAACTCATTGTCTTAAAATGTTCGATTTTTAATGTTTTTTGTTTTTTTTTAATTAATTTATTTATTTATTTGGTTCTTAAAAGCTTATCGTAATAAAAAAACCAAATTTACAACACTGAGTTTTATTTTTATTGAGTTTTATATGGGTCTACGGGTCTACAAAATTTAAGGGGTCTACACGGAACCCTTCCCTATATATATATATATATATATATATATATATTCATAACTTTTAGTAACTAATGTCCTTACATCATTTCTATAAGTTATTATATTTATTTGCATAAATATTTCTATGACTTATATATATAATTAATTGTCTATTATTGTAAACGCAAGCCTAAATATATAGTGTGAACATTAGACGATAAAAAAAAACTTTATTATTTGTCTCAATGTTCAAAACTTGATTGAATATGTATTTCTATAACTCTATATAATTATTTGATTTATGATTATTTTTAAAAGTTATATATTTATTTGACTATAAATATAATCACCTACCTAAATTTTTATTCAAACAATAAATATTCCAAATAGGCTTTCCAGCCATAGAAACGGGAATGTTATGTCGGGACTTGACCGGGATCACTTGGGTGACTAATCGTTACCCAATTAAACCAAAACCTTAAAAATACCTTATTATTTATTATTAGGACGTTGTTTACTTGCTACATCCAGCGCGATACAACTTTCATCATCACTTTGATTAGGTGAGTCTTCTGATCCCTTTCTTTTAAATTGTTATAAATACTTAGGGGGGGGGGGGGGACCATGAAACAAACAATATTTTTACTTGATATTATGGCTAACTGTACGAAAGTATGATTATGTGTTCTTTTCATGTCCCTAAAATAGAATACAATTCGTTACATAATGTTTTGTCATAAAATTCCGCTATTAGTTAAATTCGACTAGTTCTGGCACGAAACGCATTACTACAAAAAATGTCTTTCTTGACGTGCAAAGCGTGTCAAGAAAGGGTTTTCTTGACACGCAAATGCGCGTCAAGGAAGCCGGGGTCAAGAAGCTTCTTGACGCGCAAAATGCGTGTCAAGAAGTTCTTGACGCACGAACAATGACGCGCATTAGGCGTCATAAAATGCACGTCAAGGAAGCCCCCGTCATCAAGAGAGATGACACGCATTTTGCACGTCAAGAATGTAAAAGAAATTTAAAAAAAAATTCAATACTAATTTCCACATTTTGATAGCAATTAACCTCTTAATAAAAAATAAAACACACTTATACAAAATAATGCATTTCATATATATATATATATATAAACATTACAAAGTTAACATGAGTTTACAAATGGATTTGGTATGCTAACAATAAACCTATATTAATAATCCGATGTGTGTGATCTCATTTATAAAAACTCAACAACAAAACTAAAATATAACTAGTTCAGGGAATCTTTTTGTCTAGTAGAGTATGCATTGATTATTTTAAAATAAAATGATTAAAAACTAAACCAGAATAAATACTATAATATTAAGCTTAGTACCAGTTTTGAAATCAATGAAGCAAGAATACAGTTCATGGAAGTACCCTTGTAATAAAAGAAGCCATAATCGACTCAAGTAGTCAGCCACCACTAAAATCAGTTTTGAAATCAATGTGAAGCTTTCAATATATGCAGAATAAGAATATAAAAAAAATGAAAGAACGCCAAAAAATTGCGCATATCTTATTTAATCATATTGACATACTTGTATATATCAAACCAGTTTGCAAGTGAAGGTTGCATTGAAGCGGCTGTTAATGTTGCATTGATAAGTTAAGTCTGCTGACCTGCACAAAATCACGTATTTACATTCACTCTCCGGACCAGCACAAAAAATATATATATAGTAACTACTGGAAGATGTTAACCACATTGACCTTGAGTATAGAACTCTTATATATGTATTTGGTGAAAGGCATTTCAGCTAAGGGTCTTTGTGGTGGTATCCATTAGTTGCTAAAAGCTCTCAAAACTAGCAAGGGAACTACTGCAATCAACAACTCCCCACAAAAATGCTATTGATTTGTTTACCCACAATGAAAATTACAATGGTATATTGCTTTGTCCAACTCAACCTGTTCCTAAAAGAGACCAATGGAAGCTAATTCGCAAAGAAAAATTTGGGTTGATAAAGAATTGAACAGCAACAAAAGTACTAGTACCATCGTCAAGCAAAAAAGATATATATCAGTAACCCTCGTAACATTCCCACCGACTTAACCTAATTTTAACAACAACAAAAGTACCAGAAACGAATAAACACCTATAATAACATCCAAACAAAAATGTGAAATCAGAGGTCAATAATCTGTTAAACTGGTAATAATCACCGTTTAGTTAGGTTATTATAGGACCGATTCAGATTAAAGCCAAAAAACACCATTTTTCTTAGTTCTTGGAAATGTAGAATCCAAAATTACAACTAACGAGAACATTTGAAGCTACAAAAACACCCTCGCTTATGTATTATACAGAAAGTTGCTAATTGCTTGATTACTTCGTTGTTCGGACTTCAAATTCTAAACTATAAAACATAATCGGTGAAACAGAAAAGGGGCTCAACCAATTGTACGGCGGGAAGAAGCTGGTTAAACCCTAGATACTGAAGAGTCTCGGATGATGTGAGAGAGAGTTTCAAGGATAGAGGAAGGAGATGGAAAGAGTTTCACCGACTTAACCTAATCACAGATTCACAAATAGAAGCCTAGACAGAGTCCATGATGGATTATTAGTCACTCTATCGATCAATAAAACTTTGAAATGAAAAAGCAAAGGTTTGAAATCAATAGCTAAACAAATCAGGTATTGTAATTTCAGAGCTAGGGTTTGAAATCAACGCAATTCAGCTCGAATTTCATCATAATTCACAACACTACAAAAAACCCATAGAACAGTACCTTGCAAAACGAAAGAAGGAGCCGGATTTCAAATCTAGGTATCAATTAGTAGAAACGAGTATCCGGAGTCCATGAAAACTCAGAATTCGAAAAAATGTAGGTGAAAGTGCCGGTTTGATGTCATTGACAAAGAAGCAAACAGTTGAATGATCGGCGCTCGGGAATCAGTTATCGAGGGTATAGGATATATAAAATGATGGAATTTAGGGGACCTGCATAATTAAGGGTATAGGGTAATCCACTGCAACTGCGAGCCTTGACGGCAAGCTTGAGAATTGTGCGCCGACGATTGTGAAGAAGATATCGCAATCTGTCGACGGGAGGAGACGCCGTTGAATATATTTGGTGGAGGTTAGGAATCAAGTTTTTAGAAGCGGCGGAGGTTAGAGATGTATTAGGTCAGACCTGAAAACAGAAGCGAGAATATTTTTTTGGGGAGCGGGAGTGAATTTTAGGGCAAGAATTTAGGGGGGGGGGGGGAATTATAAAACGACAGAAGCTTCTTGACGCGCATATTTTTAAGTGTACTCCGTGTCTTTTTTTTTAGTAAATTGCTATTTTCATCCCTATGGTTTGCTCAGAATTGCCAATTCAGTCCAATAGTTTAAAATTTATCAATTTCGTCCTTATGGTTTGAAAAAATTGCCAATTCAGTCCAAAATATTATAAAAATTGCCAACTTCGTCCTTGTGGTTTTGCAAAAAATGCCAATTCAGTCCAAAGAAATTGTTGGTTTTGGACTGAATTGGCAATTTTTGCAAACCACGGAGACGAAATTGGCAATTTTTAAACTATTGGACTGAATTGACAATTTTGAGCAAACCACATGGACGACAATGGCAATTTACTCTTTTTTTTGTTATATGACAGTATTTTATGATGCCCAAAAATGCGCGTCATCTAACCCTAGAATTTTCAAATTACGACGGATTTTTAATGACACGCATTTTGCGCGTCATCGTTCGCACGTCAAGGAAGACCCTTTTTCTAGTAGTGACGATAGCTAGTGAATATATCTATTTGGGTTGACAACCCTGCTTATGATTGTACGCTCCAATCCCAACTTCATGGTTTTAGTCGATAAGTACATGCCAGTTATTTTGTTCCATTCGGTACCCTTAGGAAAGGTACCATGAGTGGGTAAAACTGTTAGTGTTCGAATTTAAGGTTCATGTGAGATCATTACAACACAGTAACCCGTAATTAATGTCATGTATGCCTTAATCCGTGCAAAACTTGACTTGCACAAGTCTTTAATCAAACTGTGAAAACTTGACTTACACGAGTCTTTTATTGCAATATCATGTATGCCATAAACTGTTTACAAATTTATTTATAGAGTCTTAAACCTGTGAACTTACCAACATTATAATGACCTTTTAAACTCGTGTATTTCTCAGGTAACTAAGCCAAACAGTATGCAAATGGGACGACAAACCATAAGGCCTGCGTCTTGGAGTCATAGTTTCACTCATCATCATGAAATAACTTATTCAACTCATGTCTTTTATTTATTTATCCTCCGTCGAAACAATTTCAAGACTTAACTATTTATCATTTGGAAATGTAAGACAATGTCATGCCATCATATTGTCCGCTGTAACTAAACTAACTTGTTTAGATTTTAATTAAAATGTTTTCAATATAATAAAGTAGAGGTCGTTCAAAGCATCCACGACTATAACCCATGAAGTCACACGCCTCCGTTCCCGAAAGTTCAGGGTGTGACATCTATTCCTGAAAAAATCAAGAAAACACATAAAAAATATATTTCTGTTTATAAAACCCTACATCTATGATTATGATAGTGATTCCTCTATTCCAAATCCTAGATCTACCTTCAAGATCATGTCTTTATTAAGATTCAAGCAAGGATGATCAAGTATATTCAAGATCTATAAATATTGATGGAGAAAAATCAAGAAAAGTAAACTTTTTAGCATAAAAATCATGTTTTTATCATAAGAACCCTAGATCTATCAAGTATGATGAGTCTTCATGATAAAACATGCATAAAAATGAAGTCTTTAACAACCCTAACCTAGATCTAACAAAATCTATCAGGATCTAACAAGATTTCATCATGAAAACCATAAAAATTCCATAAAAATCAACAAAAATCATATATTTTTGCATGGAATTACTGGATCTATGATATAAACCTAAATCAAGACTAAAAACTTGTTAAAGATCTGATCTTGATCATAACATGACAAGAGAAGAAGATGGTAGAAGCAAAGATGGATAAAAACGCACCAAAAGACGAAAACGGACAATTTTCTTCACTTGATTTCACCAAATTAAAGCTCCAAAACCTCAAATATCTTGATCTAGGATTACCACGACCATTTTAGGGTTTCTAGGGGTGTAAAAGTAGAGAGCATGGAGACTAGAGCAAGTTAAGAAGCTTAAGTACATGTAATTAGGGTTTAGGTCGGTGTATGGTCGGTGGCGGTACGGGAAGCGTGCCTAGGAAACCTTCGCGGCACGCCGCGTGTTTCTTGGTTGCGTGTGTGTGCTGTTTCGTTCCATATTTTGCGTTCTGAGCCCGATTTGACCCCCATTTTCACCCGTTTTCTCCATTTTAAGATTACCATAATATTAACCACATTCAATCCAATCAAACTGATATAAAATATGTCACATAACGAATAACGCTTGTTAAAATATTGCATGAAATGCGTTTTAGGTCGGTTTTGTCGTTTTTATCACTTTTAAGCAAATCACCAACGTTTCGCGATCCGATCAAGTGTGTGATGACTCATAACATGATTTGTGATTATAAGACTCATAAATATGATAAAATTGATATTCGAAACTTAAAAACGTGATCTCCCGGTTAAAATAGAAATCGTGCGGGATTTATCAAAATTTCACCGTTTGCGTTCTAAATCCAGAATTCCCATCAACCTACACTTATGTTTACTTGTGTGTGTAATTAGTATTACACACAAGTGTCATACATGCTTAGATTGTTCAAATTCAGTTAAATGCTAATTAATGATATGTTCACGTAAATTCCGAAATAAAGGCAAATTAAACATTAAATTGATCAATAAACATGATAATGGATCCAACACATAAAGTTAATATTAAAAGATCATATTTGAAGGTAACTATTTATTCAATTATCGATCACGAGTTTGGCTTACAAAATTAGGTCAACCGGATAACCGGAAAAGCTGAAACGTTGCATTTCGAGTCATGCCATTCGATTCATGTTATAGGGCTCATGTATTTCAAGTTATGCTCTGCGATTTATATCATCGGGTACTTGAATCTTGAGTCATATTGTTCGGTTCATGTTATCGATACATGTATTTCGAAGCATACTGTTCAGTTCATGTTATCGGTATATGTATTCCGAGACATATTATTCGGCTCACATTAACGATACATGTATTTCTAGACATGTCGTTCAATTCATGTTATCGTATTCATGCATCTCAGATCATGTAATTTAATTTATGTCATTGAACTCATATGTAACACCTTGTAAATTTCGCTAAAATCGGAGGGAAATTTTCGCGGTTATGAATTGGATCCAGTAAGCCCAGTTAGGCCTAACAGGCCCATTAAGGAATTTGTGGCCCAACAAAAGCCCAATCACTATAAACAATGTTCGAGTAAGTTGATTTTCTGACCCTGTGAAGTTATAAGTATTTTTCTGAGTATTCACAGAGGATTACAGTCATAATGATACACTAGGTTTGCAAAACGGAATTAAACGGGATTAGCGTCAGATACGCGCTTTATACCGTGTGTTTAAGAAAATAATCATTAGATTATTATAATATGACGTTTTAAACATTTGGAGAATATTCACGAAGGTTTTATAATATTCCATTCATTTTAGAACTACCATGGAACGTTAACGAGATGCTTAAAGATTTAACGTGTTCGGATAACGTGGTATAATACCTGCTTTTGTTTAACAATTGTACTACCCACTTAGATGAAGCACAAAATAATAATAATAATAATAATAATAATAATAATAATAATAATAAAAAAAAAAATAAATAAAATAATATATACTTATAACTACACCAAACACACAAATGTGTGTGTTAAAGAAATCGAGAGAAAGAGAGGGTAGAGATAAGGCCGGTTTCCCGACGACCCTCTGCCGTCGATCGTCGCGCTCCGGCGACCTGCTCCGGCCAACCAAACGGCGCCCCCTTCTTCTCCTTTCCTCTCTCTGGTACGAGTTCAAGACCCGGAGATCGATTTTGTTTGCGTGTGCGGGGGCCAGAGCGGCGGCGGCCGTTTACGGCGGCTAGGGTTCCGCCGTGAAGGTAGCGGCGGCGGTTTTCCTGTGCGCCGGCGACCTTCCGTTTGTTCACCTTTTCTCATCTACCTTTTGGTGTGTGTGTCGAGCAAGAAGCAAGAGTAGGGGGCTCTCCCCATTTTTCCGGCAAAAGATGGCGGCGGCGCTGCCGTGTTCCGCAACCCCGGCTACTTCCTGTCGCGATTCCAGCCTTCAATCGGTAAGTGATGGCGTTGGGTATGAGTTCTAGCTTCATCATCTTCTTGATTTCGGCTTCTAAACACCCGATGGTATTGCATGTCACAGATTTTAGGGTTGATGATGCTAGATGTTGGTTATGATGTTCAAAGATAGTTGGTGATGATTATGGTGGGTTTTGGAGACCGGAACCGAAGCTGTGGCGGCACTCCGTCGCCGAACAGCCGCAAGTTAGTGGCGGTGGTTGGTGTTTTGCTGGTTTTGAAAGATGGACAATGATGAGTTAAAGTTGTAGAACTTGTTTTGGATGATTTGGAGTTGTTTTAATGTTGGTCAAAGAAAGGCAATAAAAGTCAACCCTGTCAAGGCTGGTCAACAATTTTGAAGGGTCAAACGAGATCAAATTCAGAAACCGAGCACGGATTATTACTCGTGGCGAAATTCTAAGCGGAAAGGACTATTTGCTCATCAGATTCGGACACTATTGGATTTACGGTTAACCGGGTTCGTGTCGTGTATCGACGGGAAGGTATACCGTGTTCTGACATCTCATAATTAATATGATAACCTTGTACACAATAAAAACCCCTTTTGAAAGAACACACGACATCTGAAAGGATAACGGATAATTTAAAGATGTAAATTAAATGACATTTACTTGAAGTTCCAAAGCTAAAATAATTATAGAGTTATAGTGTTGCATTATGCAACAATTCCAAAAACAGAAAAAATTCGAGTTCAATAAAACTTGAAGCAGTTCATGACACACACTTTTCCAGAAAAATGATTAAACACTACTTGCAGATCACGAATGTCATAATACTTAATATTGCATTATGCAACATTAGTATTGCATTATGCAACAGTTTAGAAACAGAATATATAAGAACATAATTGATAGATAATGTCATAAACAGTAATGATTATAAATATTTGTTTTAGGTTGCTTTGCTAGTAACGCTATTGCTGCAAATATACCATCAAGTTGAGCTTGCCAGATTAATCATGTGAGTTCTGTTACCTTATCCTTGTTATTGAAAGTTTTGAGACCACAACAAACATGTTGTGGTTCTACAGTTGATTGCTTACTGGCTACGCATCAGATATATTGCATGTAATGTGAAAAATTACTACGTAACTAGTATGCTAGAATCCTTTGGTGCATGTGTTGTACCCCATGATTTATATATATTTTATTGGTTAAATTACTAGTCATTACATGTAAGCAAGTTTGTAGTCCAGTAGCTTTGAAAGATGAATAACAGGTATGGTACGGCTCACCAACAACGTCATGTTGTTGATACCAGTGGTTTACAAATTTCGCAGGAAATCAGTAGAGATCCTCCAAGTAGGTGACTCTACAGGAAAAAGCGAACAAGTTCAAATAGTTATCAAGAACCTTCGGGCCCAGTGACCTAGTATTTTGTTTAGATGCTAGAAACAAACCTTATTATTATTATTATCAAGTGATTGTAAAACTTATCAGGCTATCTGTAAATAATCTATTGTTGGTTGTTTAAAATACATCATCTGTTGCTTCCGCGTGCGTTTGATATTGACAGCCTGTTTTCCACGACACCTCCCCCGTGCCTGACTGGGTGACAGGTGCGGGCGGGGTGTGACAGGTTGGTATTAGAGCCACAGGTTCCAGCAGATTAGGTGTTCTTGTGAAACCGCTAAGCTCAAAACTAGATCGGACTTTAAGACCAAATCTCGTGGTTAAGTCTTGACTTAGGCTGAGATTTGTGCATTAGGAAGCTATCGAAGTTTAGTGTAAGGTCGGTAGTAATTTCAGCCTAGCCAACTGCCATTACTACCCACAGGTGCACTAAAGTTCGGTGAACCCTAGTGAGCACGTTAAAGCTGATAGTCTTCCTCATTATGTGTTAAAACTCTAAGTTGTGACCTTTCTTGTGTAAGTAGGGTTCTGTACCCTAGGTTTTCATTAGGAATTTGATATCCTAGTTATATACTAACATTGTTTTAAGCATGCACCCAACACAAACATTTGGATCTAGCAAGTCTTCCTCTGCAAATAGTAAAGGCTGAAATTGATGTGATAACAAACATTGGCAAGAATTCCCAAGAGGAGAAACCTGAAAAGGAGAAGTCAAAAGTCTTGACCGCGCGTCTGTGATAGATATTTCAGAAATCTTCAGTTGAACTAGAGATAGTGAAGACAACGATTGATACAACACAAGACAACAAGGAAGAGCCTCAGAAGGATGAGGATGTCGTACAACCACAACGATCACCAAAGCGTGTTAAGGAAGTAATGTCAGCTTAGGCACACCAGTAACTACCCCTCCGAATGTCATTCACATCACGTCTACGCATCATCAGCTTAAGCAGGCATTAAAGGTGGACCGGATGAGTCAACTCATATGCAACTGAAACTAGTTATCAATTTACCATTGATGGGCAACTTCATGGATGTGACGGTTGACGATCAAAACACTATTTTAGCTGAAAACCTCATGAATATTTATCATTCACTACGACTCTTAAGCCGAATATGGACGATAGCTAACAGTTACAGTTTTCCACGTCTGCAAGGAATCGACAATTTGCATATTTCAGCAAATCCCATACTTATTTGAATCGGATATGATTGGTCTGATATCTTAACCACATCAGTCACACTAGTTCAGTCGCTTCATCATTTACAACCTCAGTCACTACACCTTATTCAACCACAACAACATATTTATTATCATAATTATTGTATGTGGAACCTTACCTCTCATTATTCTCGGATCCTAGCCCACCGAATTCATGCGTCTCTATCAGAAACCAGTAAGACCTAGTATAAAACCTCTAGTTGCGAGTGCGCTAATGGAGGAAATCTGTGTGTTGACAAGTAATGTAATAGAGTACAAGAAGAAGAAAAGAAAAAATGGCAAAGGCACGCAAGGAGACTGTATATACATTGGTGAATTGGCACCAATTAAAAAGAGGCAAAAAGCTTTGATATGGCGATACATTCATGATGGGAAAGGAAAATTTTTACTACACTACTAGTTGCTATAGGCTTATGACTAATCATTTCATGTTTCAAATTGCCTGTTTGAATCTTATTTGATTAATGTGCTATGTGAGGCCATATTTGTTCTCCCAATACCTGCATTATGTGAAACCATCTTGTTGGGCTAGATTTATTTAAGGCATGAACATTAGTATTGGGCTTTGTTTCACTTTGTTTTGGGCTTGTTATTTACTTGTTAGTGGGCTTATTTTATGTTTATGATTGGGCCATGTGGGCTTCCAG
>JBCNJP010000007.1:17244041-17318481 GCA_039602395.1 Deinandra increscens subsp. villosa | reverse complement strand
CTACTTTTAAAGCACCCCTGATGCTTATATATAGGGTATACTGCAGTTAACCCACCATATCGTTGCTACTTCGAAGAGGTAGATGACTACGGGATAGACTCCCTCACACAACACAAAAAGCGCGAAAACTTTTGTTGATAATGGATAATTTTGACACTACAAAATAGAAAATGTTTTGATAAATTTTTGACACCGCAAGATCCAGACGTAGTTTATATAACATGTTATACATTTGACAATGACAGATGGTCAATGGCGTACACCTATGAAGTTAGTACCAGATCCAGAATCAAAGGCTACAAACGTTGAAGACGAGAATGCAGGAATTGACCAAAGTAAATTGAAAACCACATTCTCCCTGACTTGAGGATATCCTAACGAGGAAGAGGCAGAGGATAGAATAAGGGGGTTGAGGGGCTAACATGTATCCATTTGAAGGTACAATTAGAATCAATGTAAGTGAATGTATCCATAAAAATTGAAATCAATGTAACTGACAACAAAATGTCGGATTTCAACAAGTAGACGCGTTTAATTCTGGTGAATGATGTATCGCGACTCACACCCATTCCACCTTTCTCGAGGCTAGGTTAAACGGAAATCAAGAAATCTTGCTAATACGACAAGACCTCACTGTGCACGACCCAAAATCAATCGCATGGTTAACTAGTATTACATACAGTTGCGGTTATAATTCGTATGAGTCTTGGTTAGCAAGATTGGTACATGTGATAGTGAAAACACGTGATGATGATAACAAGTAATATTGAAAACACGTAATAAGGTGGTCATGTGATAATGAAAGCGTGTAAGATGTAACAATGATGGCATGAATAGTTGAAACATGTGCGCACCTTAACAACCAGACATATGATTCTGTTGTTTGTGATCCAAGTAAGGCTCCACCAAATGTTACATTGCAATAGTGGTTGTCAATACCTGTGAACGGTACAAAAACCATAGAGTACCTACACCAATTAAAACAAGTTTATCTTTTATTAGAAAAGTACCGAAAATAAAAAAAAACGCCACACTCAAAAACAAAAAAAAAAATGAAAGTAAATCTTGTTACTTGATCAAGCGGTACGTTGCATCAAATGACATCACATCCCCAAAATTATGGTAGTTCTTCTTCCCGAGCTCATCAGCCCAAAACAAACCTCTTAAACAGTTCTGATCATTGGTAAGATACTCACATGAAAAGTTTGGCAAGAACTCTTTCTTCCTCATTAAGTGATCTACAGCCATTTCAGCATCATACTCGCTAATCATAGTATTATATTTCTTCCTATAATTCTTGAAATCTTCTCTTGACGCACCAACTTCCTCAAAACCACTAAGAATTTCTCTCATCATATTAAAAGATCTCACAGGACCAACATTCATTCTAGACATGCTGTTAATGATGTGTTTATGCAAATGAGTCAGTTTCCTAGATGTTACAAGGAAATGCATGTCCTGCTCATCAACAAACGGATGATTATGCTCCTCGACAAATTTTTTCACATACCACCGGTTACATTCGAACACCACATACAACTCTGCCTTACATCCAATTCTTTTAGACACACTAATTCTAGATGCTTTTTGCTTAGCAGTGTCATTAAGTGTGTCAACCTTCTTTTTATTTTTAAAACCTTCTTGAGAACAAAGATACTGTTTCTGTGTGCTAACGCCAAATCGATCATACTTCACTGTAGACTTACATACACTGAATCCAGACAGTCTGGCGTAATTCTTATAATAGATAAATGCATGCTGAAGTGACACAAATAACGTTCCTTCATACGGTTTATTCTTCTCTAGTACATCAGGTATGTAATATTTTCTGCTAGAGTTAGGTGAAGTCACATCAATTCCAACAACCTTGTGGACATACACATCTATCAACCAAAAAACAAAACAAAACAAAATATATAAAAACAATACACAAAATAAACATCATAACATAACTCATTCATAATAACGCCATGCTAAAAACACAATAGGATCATTTACACACATATAACATGGAAAAATAACATAGAATACAAAATCAAGTGCCCATCAAAAGGATGTAATCAGTTCTAGCCTCCAATGAAATCACATCATAAATTATAAATTTTCAATAAACGCCATACTGTAAACATAAAAACATAAAAAAGTAATGTATGATCACAATACATACATTAGCTTTGATCTCTGATTTATTGAATATCATATAACCTCTCCGCATGCATCGACAAAAAACAGATATTAAAAAACAACTATAATGAAAAAAAAAATGATCTGCATATCAAATAACTGTATATAACACATCTGAATTACTAACAGTTTATATATAGACGTAGAATCTATAGACGTGTTCAATCAATTACTCCACGAAAATCGAACACTACGAACCAATTTATCGGAATCGATAGAAAGGAAAACTAAAATCGAAAAACACAATACCTTCAATCGAGTTATCAGACGAATTATCCATGGCAATTGTACTCGAAAACTAACAGCAACACTCTAATCACATATGAATACTGAATTATCAATGAAAATGGTACACCAAACGCCTAATTTAGATTCCGATCTGCTTGCCTAAATTACGGTGATGCAGTTACGCTACTAAAATGAGAGGGAAAAGATTTAATTGAATAAATGGACAATAATGCCTCTCCGTGTGATTTATGATGCTAATTGATGATCCAATTAATACCACCAGATTGACGGTCAGGATTAATCCGCAATGTATGTAGGGAAAATTAAGGATGTAATGTACCCCATATATATATATATATATATATATATATATATATATAGTGAAAAGTTCATTGTAGACACCCCCATAAGTGTAGACAGGTAGACACCCTTTTTCACCATTAGATCTCTTGATCTAATGGTTGTGATTAATTTTCTTTTTTCTTTTTTTCTTTTTTCTCATTAATTAGAAACTTTCACATGTGAAAAAGAGCTATTTCACATGCGAAAGTGTCTACAATGAACCTCACCCTATATATATATATATATATATATATATATATATATATATATATATATATATATATCAAGGAATAGCACACTCATGGCACTAGTCCATTTCATACTATCACATATACTATAACATGTATGCATTTCACATTTCTATGAAAATCAATTTACTTTCCGTGTTACCCATCTTAACCCCAAGCGGGTCATACAATCATGCTTTACGTCTCACATCTTAACTTACCCATCATTACCCTATCGGGTCATATTAACAAATTTATTATAACACCTATGGTATTATCATTCTTACCCTAGCGGGTCATTCCTTACATTCATACCCAAACGGGTCATTCATTTCAATCTTTACCCAACGGTTCATTCAACACACTCTTAACTCAAACGGGTCATTCATTTCAATCTTTACCCAACAGTTCATTCAACACACTCTTAACTCAAACGGGTCCTTCATTTCAGTCTTTACCCAAACGGGTCATTCGTTTCAATCTTTACCCAAACGGATCATTCATTTTAATTTTTACCCAACCGGGTCATGCGTTTCAATATTTACCCAAACGGGTCATTCATTTTAATCTTTACCCAACCGGGTCATTCAACACACTCTTAACCCTAACGGGTCATTCATTTTAATATTTTCCCAAACGGCCATTCATTCAATCTTTACCCAACCGGTTCATTCAACACACTCTTAACCCAAACGGGTCATTCATTTCAATCTTTACCCTAACGGGTCATTCGTTTCAATCTTTACTCAAACGGGTCATTCATTTCAATCTTTACCCAACCGGGTCATTCAACACACTCTTAACCCAAATGGGTCATTCATTTCAATCTTTACCCAAACGGGTCATTCATTTTAATCTTTACCCAACTTGGTCATTCAACACACTCTTAACCCTAACGGGTCATTCATTTCAATCTTTACCCAAACGGCCATTCATTCAGTCTTTACCCAACCGGGTCATTCAACACACTCTTAACCCAAACGGGTCATTCATTTCAATCTTTACCTAAACGGGTCATTCGTTTTAATCTTTACCCAAACGGGTCATTCAACACACTTTTAACCCAAACGGGTCATATTACACACATTCACACGACACACTTCATATATACACTCTTAACCGAAACGGGTCAAATTACACATACTACATGATTCATTTATGCATTCTTACCTAAACGGGTCAAATTACACATACTACATGATTCATTTATGCATTCTTACCTAAACGGGTCATACTATACATATTTGCACACAACATATTTCATTTATGCACTCTTAACCCAAATGGGTCAACTTACACATATTCACATACTACATGCTTCATTTATGCATTCTTACCCAAACGGGCCATATTATACATATTCACATAACATTCTTCGTTTATACATCTAACCCAAACGGGTCATAACTATCCAACCTCATCTCATCATTTATTAGCATAAACAACCGGTTCATCGTTTACTTCTAGTTTATCGAGGATAGTTATCCATGCTAGAAAACCACTATCCCATTTGCATACTTTGTAACAAAATTAAACACTCTTAAATGTTACCTCAAGTCTTCCATTTTGGCATTCCTTGATGGCTTAAGCTTCCACCACGTTCACCTATAATTTTGCTTGATCATTTAGATTGGAAATTAATAATATAACCAACCATAATAGTCAAGTATTACCCCACCTAAAAATATAGTCAAAACCACCTATTTTCTAGCTCAACAACTCACTTAGGCATTTTCACAAACACCTTATATGCATACATTCACTTAGTCTTTCACATATGAGCTTTACATACTAGAACATCCCCACATACTAACTTTCATTCATATTCCTCACATTATATTGAATCAACAATTTCCACCACATTTTATATATATATTGGTACTTAAAACAACTAGATACTTCAAGACTTCGCATTCGATATCAATATCACCACTTTATTAAACGAATTCCCATTTAAGCATTTTGTTGAACACTTGGCATGCATATACATATCAAGCATGATTACACCAATTTTAGTTTAGGTTTACTTCCATTTCATGCAATACATTATGCTATATCATTTATCCACATAAATACACAACATCTAGCTCATAGAAATTCAATAACCACACAATTTCAACATTTAACTACTTTGGTTATCAAAACCCCCAAATCCAAGACCCAAATCGTGACCTAGGGCTTCATATCAAACCTTGCTTAATAATAAAAAAATCAATTTCACAAGTGATAACCCATAAATAGCATGCTTCCATCATCAATTTTAACATTTAACACAAAATCACAACCCCTTTTTTGTCTAATTTCGTCCATGGATTTCGAACTTAGCAAGAAAACAAAGAGAAATTACTTACTCAATAATCCTAGATGGTTTACTTGATGTTCAAGGCTTCCAATTCCTTATTTAACTTCTAAAATCGCAGCTTTGTCTCCACACTCCATTGATTTTCGAACTAGGGCTTGAGCCATGGAGTTTCACGCAAGGAAGGGAGAAGAATATGTATCTCTCTCCCTCTTTCTTCTTATTTTTTTTTCCAGATTTCTCTAGGTGCTAATTTGTATAATTACACTATGACCCCTCTAGTTTTTGTCCTTAAGCATTTAAATCTTTATACTTTCACATAACTATTTATTAAAACATAAGTTTAATATGTAACACCATATTTTAATCACCTTAACTCCTAAATATAACGAAAGTAGAAATTTAGGATTCGGAATGTTACATTTTCAACACTTTCGGTTTGGATCTTCAATTAGGTTCTTTATACTTGTTCTTTTTAGTCTTGTTTTTCACCATGGTTGTATCCAAGATTATTTTTTATATGTTCTTATCATGTTAGTGTGTGATTTCTCATTTATCACTTGGATTAGGATGATTTTAGGCTTAGTTTGACTTTTTAGTTGACTATTCAATATGATTTGATGATTATGCCTTTTGGTTCTGTTTTGGATGCTTGGAGTTGTCATGTATGCTTGATTAGCTTCCGTTAGTATCATATGATGTGGGGAATTTGATTTGGGTTGGAGAACTCCAACCAATTTGTTGAATTGCTCATTGTTAATCTTTGACTTCTTAAGTTTTTGGTTAATGCATGCATAGGAGAACTTCTACATGATTATATGATATTAATTTGGGGCTGATCTTGTGTCTATTTGTGTGAAATTGAATTGACCGATTCGTTTTGCGCACTAGGTGGTTGCTAGGCATTGTTTGGTTAGTTGAAATGCTTGTGACCATAAGATTTTGACTTTCCTATTCGTGTTTAGCATTTCCTAGGCTCTAGGTGTTTCGATTCAGAGTCATTGCACATTTTAGGGCCCATTTAGGAAGACCTTTCTGGTGTGGTTTCCTATTTTATGTGTGTTTAGTCCACTTTGACCGAAGCGACTAGGCAATTATGCTTATCCATTCAGTTTGCTATCTGGACTTTATTTCAGCATCACCATGGTAATGAAGATGTGTCTATAGTCTTAGTTGCCTTGGTTGTCATCACTAGGTGGATAGTTGTCATATTGATTAGTCCGATTAAGGGTCAAATTTAGGCTTAGAGGATTCCTATCCGAGTGATATCTTTCTCTTATTGTATTTCCATAGTTAGTTTTTGTTAGTTGTCTGTTTAGTTTACTTCACTTCTTTCCAGCTTGTTTTCACAATTAGTTATTCATCAATTATCATCAGTTATATATTAGCAAAGATCCAGTATCGGGAGAATACACACACGTCCACGGATTGATATTCGGTTCTTACCAACACTGTATTGCATATGACGGGTTCACTGCCCTGGTGTGTAGTTTGGTCACTTGGGATTAACCATTTAAAACTTGACCTGATTTTTATATATCCAAATTTACACATCAACTACCTCAAACATCAGGCGAACGTGATACGATCCGGGTGATCGTTGCTCAACTGACCAAACATACACACTTTCTAATGACAGAAAAGACGGAGAGAACATAGAAGTTATCTCAGATCTATATGAAGGAGATTACCTCCCGGAACGGAGTGCCACTTTAATCATATCGGGCAGAAATACTCGATTTACACCTCATTTCTGGGTAACTTCACCAAAGCATTGAGAGCACGACAGGACACGAGCACCACATTTCATTCTCAAACCGATGGACAGAGCAAACAGACTACTCGCACTATTAGGAATCATGTTTAGGGCATGTGTCATGGATTCCAACAATAGTTGAGAAACGTTCCTAACGCCTGGTATAGTGTTATATAACAAACACTTAACGCACTAACATTGAGATGCACTAACATTGAGATAGCACAGTTTCATACATTTTAAGGATAAAAACGTAAGTCACCAACCTACCGGGCAGCGATGGGTGATACTCAGCTCACAGATCCTGAGTGGTACATGAGGTACCGGAGAGGATCATGCAAACCCGAGACTGTACGGCAGCTTCTTGCAAGCGTCAGAGGAGCCATGACGACAAACATCCTATTGAATGTCTCTCTCTATTAAGGGTCATCCATTTTTCAGAAAATAAGGCAAACCAGTCTTAACGTATGGCGAAGTATTCGAGAGCATAAACATAATTATTCCTGTAGCATGAGAGTAGAACCTACTGGCAAGATTTAAATGTACACATGACATACACAACGTCTTTCATGCATCTAACCTGAAGGGTGAATATCACATGAACAACACATCGGTTCATCTCGAGGAATTGGAACTCGATGGACAATCATACCCCACTGGGGAACCAATGCAAACAAGGAGCATAATCGAGAAACAACGCAAATACGTGAATGTATTGATCTTCAAGGTTCAATGGGAACTTAAGGAAAATATCGGAGCTCATAAGGAAACACGAAGATCAAAAGATAAGAAAGCTTACATAAATAGTCGAGTAGACAAACCCCGGTCAACAAAAGTAACAGTTAAATTTCAGGGTGAAATTCCTCTCAACAAGGGGATGATGTGACAACTGCATTTGTGCCCAACATGCGAGCAACGAACTAAATTTTCGGGACAAAAATTTCTTTAATAAGGGGATGATGTGACACCCGAAAAAAATTCCGATAATTCGGTACAAACAAAAATAGTTAACGATTTCAAACTTACATGCATTCATTCATCTAGTAAGGTTATTAGATATGGCATCGAGTCCACAAACATTCACTCATGAGTTAGTCCTGAACGTTGGTGACAAATTTTCAAAACACTAAATCGAACAAACCAAAACCCGTACAATCTATGTTACGTAATATTATGTGACTTTGCATGTTAAATGCAATATGCAAACGTTATTTTATGTCATTATGTGTAGTAGTGGAACGACATGATTTAGTAAAAATCTTGTTTCGCACGTGATACGTATTAGTCATCGTCAACCGAGCAATGTGCTAGTTACCATGGAAGATTCAGCTCATATAAACTAAGGGACCTAGCCGAATGTTCTTAAGGAGTTAGAGGGTTGTAGTGAAACATCCACATCAAAAATTAAAACTCCTAAGAATCCTCCCCTAACAACCACCGCACGTATGCTCCTCCCCCATATCTCTAACAAAATTCATGGCAATCTCCTTTCTCTCTCTTTCATGCGACATCTCTCTCTTCTCTCCTCATCACGTATGAAAGAATGAAACCCCCTGCTCCTTTCGATCTCGGCCTCTCCTTGGATCACCAGAGGTCGCAAACGGACGGGAACCAGCCGCAAAGATCACGGAAGTAGACAACCACTCAACTCCTCCTAATTCTCGAATTCAAGGTATATATGTAAACTTTCGAGGGTTTGACACTCTAATAACTTATGAATCCGACATGTTCCATGTGTCCTTGTTCAAATTGGATTTCCTATATAGATGCTAAGTTCCAATTCGCACGTGATTTGATGACTGCTAAATTATGTATCTCTAATGGGTTCTAACCATGGATTCTTGTGTTCGTGCATACTACTGTCGTTATGAGATGTTCTTATAAGATCGTGTGTCTTAATCATATAAACCTTGAAATTCTTCAATACCCTCTAGCGAGAATCGGGATTTGTATGTATGAATTAGCTCACAGTCGGTTACTATCTAATCGTCATCATGCATGCAATGAATGAAGAAAGAACTTATTAGGTGGCATGCATAGTAATTTCAAAAACTTTAGTCCACCAAGTTTGACTTTCATGTGATGTATGCATACCATTGTTGTTATTAAATGTCGTAGGTGGTCTCCTCCATGAATTATGTCTACAATTTCTATCCACCAAAATATTTATTCACACGTGTTGTGATGGATGTAGAAACCCAAACACTTTGAATTCATGAACCGTACGTGGTCAACATGCAAGAATTATAGGATGTCTAATATCTAAATGGTAATTGTTGATGATTTCAAAATCTGTGTTGTTATGGTTTTGGGATGATATATAGGGCTGGTAATCAATCTCGTGACTTTTAGAACTCCTATAATGGTTCAATCGAACTTTTAAACAAACTTGAAATCATCACGTTTTCTTGACAGCTTGTTGTCAAGATTTTTGGTTAACTTCGGGAGGCTATAACTCACTAAATTTTTAACGGAATTGAGTGATTCTTTTTGCAGAATAAACCTTAGTGTGTTACTTTCAAATCCAAGTGGTGGCACTCCATTTCCTGGAGGTTTCGATCTCCTTTATACCACCACAAGAACAGTGCGTAAACAACCATATTTTCTGGAACATGATTATAGACTGATTTATTTGGGAATGTTAAGTCAAGATTTAAACTGAGACTCTTTCTTGAATGTGATCATATTACATGTATGTTGCTGGAAATAAAGTTTTAGAATTTATCTATATGTGTAGGGTCATGTAATTTGGTGATCTTAGGAACGTTGTTGAGGCGGTAAATCATTAGAACGACCCATGTTAAGTCTGACTTGTTTAAAAGGAAATGATTACATGAAATCTTGTATGATTCAGGGTTGGACATGAGATGAATGTTATATATGAATTACATGCTATTTGAGTTGATGGGTTAACTTAGGACGATACATGTTAACGTTCTAATGTGATCTATGTGCATGCTAGAACATTGGTAGATGATTGACATCTTATGACTCCAACCTGTGCTATTCTATGACTGCCATTTATGGAACATGCTAAGTATAGAAACTTAACCTACATGAACAAAATCAATCATTAAAAAGTCACCAACATGTCTATTAGGGTCGATTGAGTCAGTCTTCTTGTCCTTACACTGTAGCATGCTTCAAACAGATCTTATTAATATAATTGTATAGCTATTCACGTATGTGCGAACATAACACGTACTACAAGTCCTTACATTTTCAAACCATTAATTTATGAGAAAGTGAGGTAATATTGAGTAGTACTACTGGTTTGATAAACCCCACCTGCGTTAGTCGATCTAACTCGACTGGACAGTCATCATCGTCCGTGTTAGACGAAGGTGGAGAGGCATTACAAACGCAAACAGTCATGCTTCGGTTGCGAACCACATAGTGATATCGAAAATGGCCTAGCTAGCTACAAGTACAATTATGATTACACTCGTTCAAACATTGGTATAAACATTGTTACCAACATTTATTTTTACATCGTGTATTTATGAACTCACCAGCCTTTGCGCTGACCCACATAGCATGTCTTTCACAGGTTTCTAGGTCCGGAGCACTATTAGGATTTATGAATTGCAATGGGTCTACAACACACTTTTAAAACCCCATTGGTTTATTTTTATTTGGGTTAAGCGCGTGTTATGCGCAACACATTTTGTTTACCTTTATTACGCTTCCGCATACATTTTATTTTGTGTTGGTTTGTTTTAAAAACTGTATTTGCATGGTTTAGTATGGCTAATGACTCAGGTCCTGGTTTGTCACACGCCTCACGGTTATACTCTGCAGGTGAATTTGAGGGTGTGACAGCAGTACCCAAACCTACTATGTGTTGGTTTTGGACCACTTTGAATCTAGATCGAGAAACATAATGATGGAACAACGGATGAAAATGAACTGAGTCAATGTCTCATTGTTAAATTAATGTCCTTTACGGAAATGATAAATGAGTATGAGCTACCATAAGTCTAAAATCTGGTTTTCTAACAACATATATACCTTGGTTGTTGATTTGAAGTGTCATAACTGTAACATTTGCATTTTACCCGACTGAGAAATTCGACCCGTTTTGAAATTTCATGATTTACCGATTTGCGAGTTATTGCAAACCAAATTTTTGGGTGTTTATACCTCAATTAATGGATTTAAATGATTTATAATCGTTTTTCGAAACCACGTACTTAATTACAATCAATTGGAATAAAATTGGATGTCTCTATTTAAAAATAAAGCAATTTCAAGTTTTTACGCGATTTCTGTACGCGATTCGTCGTTTACCTGGAATATCGTATTTGGTCATCGTATGTCAAATTCAACATAATTATGGGTTTAATAATCAATTATCGTGTCATGAGTCATCACACACTTGATCGGGTGGCGAAACGTTAGTAAATTGCCCAAATATGTGTGGTCTCTTTTGGATTCTGAACCGTTTATTCTTTGTATCATCTTATTCATTGTGTGAACGTTGGGTGAATTCTTGTTGGTGGGTTCACAAGTTTACAGGTTGTGTGGTTATGGAATTACATGCATACATGCAAACAAGTGGGCACATTAGCGGGTTACGAGCCTACGCACACACGACTTTCCTGTTTTAATAATATTTTCTAGTTAACCATTTTAAATGCCTTCGTTTGATTTATTTCGCGTATCCTCTAGGTATGTGTGTCTGGTAGTCTACCCGTTTGGAAATTTACGAGTTTACAAGTCCACATGTTTATGGGATTACATGTGTATGAGTTTATGAGTTTATGACTTCACGACATTTCGGGTAGATAACCTCATACATGTAACGGTATCAAATCTATCCGTTCAAAGTTAGACCGTCATAACCATTGAGTTATGTCTGCCTTGCGACCTAACTCGTTGATGTTCGTGCTTTGGCATTGTTCACCGTTAGCAAATCTGGATCCTTTCCCTCTTATCTTTGCGTACCTTCGAAGTTTTATTTCAGTTATCATTAAGAATCTGTATGCTTTAAAGGAATCATTCATATCTCGCCTAGACACTCAGGTCCCGGCGATCCTCGACGATAAACCAGTCTGTGGGCTTAAGTCAACAATTAGTTGCGTATGGAGCGCATGAATCTAGGACCCAAAATTTGTGGAAGTTTATCATAATGAAAGGGGAATCGGAGGCATCCGAAGACATATCGGGTCTTCTTCCTATTCACCAAATCGACTTTCACATTGTCCTTATGCTAGTACGACTCCAGTTGCCAGTCACCTTATAGTCTCTAACCCTCAGGAGCCGTCTGCCTCTGTGCGACTGTTCCTCCCTTGTGGGGTTTATCTCGTCAATTGAGTAAGATCATCCTTAATATGTGCCTTTCATGTGTCTCTGTTTTCGCTCGTGTTAAAATCTTTCTTTCTAGTACGCGTTAGTGTCTGGATCCGAATTCATGTTTTGGTCGGCACTTCACGACCCTTTTCCAAATTCGTGATCGCCCTCATAGGCGATGAATGAAATTTATCATTTCTCATTCTTGATTCCTATAGCGAGGAAACTCGTTTGCTTTCGGGCAATGGATTTTGGGGTTCTTCGGCTAGTCAGATTCGTGAATTCGACTATTGATTAACTCAATAGTCGATTTATGGAGGCATTTCTTGCCGTTACATCCCTAGATCTTCCTGGCGTTTCTCTACCATTGACTCATGATTCTAATTTTAGACTAAATATCCATCATTTCATGGATTTGATCCTTAGACTCGGCTCCTGATTTATGACTTTGATGATTGTTTCGGTTGTGGTTCAGTCTTTCTTCACTCTATCTTTATGTGACCGTTTGTTGATTTGTTAATCTATTTCCTCGAAGTGTGTCATTCGATTCTAAACCTATGGCCTCACATGAAGGGTACTATGGGTGGATGTGATCGGTAATCACTATTAATCAAGTTATTCTTTATTTCAAGATATGTTTAAATTATCAGGTTTCTCGTATTTCAAGTTATGTTATTCGATTTATGTTATCAGGGTTATCTCATTTTAAGTTATGTTATTCGGTCCATGTTATTGAGTTCATGTATTTCGAGTCATAGTATTCGATTTACGTTATCAGACTCATGTACTTCGAGTCATGCTATTCGATTTGTGTTATCGAGCTCATGTATTTCGAGTCATGCTATCGGGCTCATGCATTCGTGTCGCACCCCAACCGACGGCGAAATATGTCGGGTTGCGATGATTGTTCAGATGCACACAACACTAATTCATGTTGTGCTATACTTAATTAAGCCCATTTCATATTAGATAGCAAAACAAGATTCAAGTAAAAAAACAAACATAGGTCAAACGTGGAAAGTCAACATAATCATAACAACTCGTTATTAATTAGGTCTTTCTAGGCCCATGCAATCCTAAAGTGAGGATATCCAAAGCATAATCAAACTGCAACACCTGCAACATGTATAACATACGAGTCAACTACAAGAGTTGGTGAATAAACATAGGTTTAAATGTGTATATATTTTAGGAATACGCAATTCTTGTGTCAAGTGTCATATGTAATCATGATCAACAAGTATAAGAGATGTGCACCAACCCTAGACAATAAGGAAGCAATCACCCTTCGGAAATAAGACTACATTTACGATCTCACAGGTGGGTTGTCAGCCAATAGATCTATCATTGTTACCTCGGCTTCAAAGGTTAGTGGTACACATTAAAGACTACCAAAGACTTCCGACCAAATACTTCCACACATAGAATCAAACAAGTATCACGCAACTAGCATATTTCACATAGAACGCCATGAGATCGCATAGAGTTTTGTATAAAGAAGGATTAGGGTTTTGAATATGAGACATGTTGCACCAAAAAATATTAAAATGAAAGAGGGGCTGAATACTCGCATGATACCAAAGATGTCGATAATAAAACAAAAAATAGAGGCGTGGAGTCAAACCCAGAGATCACCTTGAAGATCGAACGCGGTAGAGGAACACTGACAAGTAAACAAATAAATAAGTAAATAAATAGATAAAAAGTGTAACACGAAACGACACGACAGACACGATCAAATTTATGACATGTTGGTGATTCATTCGAGTGATAACGTACAAAATTAATTAATTAAATAGATTAACCCTAAATCTGGGTCAATGGTTGGCAAAAATATATTAATTAATTTATTTATTTTCATGACGTCACAACTTAATTATCCATTTTCACGAGGGTCAAATATTAATAAATATTGATCATATAATCCTAACATGTCTAACACATGGTTTCCACGTATAACACGTAATAAATATAAATCTAGCCATTTTAGAAAAATAAAATCTAACTCTAGTGAAAAATGCATAATTTTTCTAACCAAATCATAGATCTACACATTAGGTTTTCAACATCATATGACATATTCCTAGATCTATGTTCAAGATCATATTTTCATGCAAAATCAACAATCTAGTTCAACATTACCATGATCTAGCAAGATCTATTGTGACAACCCGACAAAATCCAAGGTCAAACCCGTTACTTTGACTATTGTCAAACCTGTTACTTTGACTATTTATAGACATATATATATATATATATATATATATATATATGCATTTACTTGAATTAATATGATTATTAGTTACCAATATGCATGATAAATCAATCATTGACAATTCTCGTGTTTGTCTTAGAAATATCTACCCGTAACAACAAGGAAATTCATTAATGACTTATGAAATTATATATATATGTATATATATATATATATATATATATATATATATATATATAGGGAGAGGATCATTTGAGAACCAATTTGATTTGAGAACTAAAAAGAATTAATTTGAGCCACAAGTTTATTTACATGTATCCCCCCTCCCATGAATTGTAGTGGTCCCCCCCTAAAATTTGTGGTTGAGATTTAGTTCTCAAAAGAAAAAGTTCTCATTTGAACCTAACCCTATATATATATAACCAGTTTTTGAATAGTTTTTTTAAACTCTTTTTGCACAGTTTTTAACGGCGTTAGGACGTTCCCTTTTAGCAGAAAAACAGGGATTTCTCTTTCATTTCAACACGCAAAGAAGAGAAGAAAAGAGATGACTCAGATCCTATTTGATTTCCCATCATCATCTGTGCACTCCACCTTCTATCTTTTTCTGATTTCACCACCATCATCATCACCTACATCCATGGTTTAACCCTCAACGATGATTTCGCCATTTTAATCTGTTACCCAGTCATGATCTCTATGATTTCTTCCATTATACACGTTCGGATTCCCAAAATGCAATCAAAGTTTAGTATAACCTAGATATTAGATTGCGCATGCACCGACCGTGGTGAGGGTTAGCGCAATCGAAGCTTTGTCTCTGATCTTCATCTTCTCTTGGTTCAGTTGTAAACAACCCTAATCAATATTTGAAGAAATCAAGGTACAAACGAGTGCATACCAAGTTTCTTTCATCATCCTCATACGTCTGTCAGGGTTTTGGGCATTAAAGAGGAAGAAAGCAGGTGAGTATTTCTGTACCGAGTTTGATTTTTTTATGACTTATTCTTCTGCTTGAACTATTTGATGGATATTTGGATTTGGGGATGCATACTGATTTTGTTTAGTTGACTTCCCTCGATTTTCGATATCTTTGGACGCGAGGTATGTTCCATTCTAATTCTGATTAGGGCTACGGTGTCTTTTGTTGTTAACATGTCAGGTCTTGCCAACGATATCGCTAAATCAAGATTTTGTGGTTGGTTGCACTTCATCGGGGAACTTTGTTTAATCTCTGAAACCATACTGGAACTTTGTTACTTGATTCATTGTTGTTACTAAAGAACTATTATATATAAATTTTAACTATAGGAGCTAACCCTTCAAATGAATTATTTTTTCTATTGTTGCAGCCTCATCAGGCTGGTTCTTCATTACCGGTTGTTGCAGCATTCGTCTTTGTTTGGTATGTTTCTTTTGTGATTATATGTGCAAATGTCTCTAATTATATACATAACTTTTAGAGTTCTTAATACTTTGATGGTTCTTCATTAGTTTTTGAAATAAGGCTTTCTATCCTAAACCACTTTCAACATTTATATTGGTTCTTCTACATTTTTTTTTTCAAACTTTTTTTTTACTTTTTATGATTACTAATTTATTAAATATATGAATACCACAGTTTGAGTTGGGATGTTGTACATGTTATTTGGACATCAGAAGCTAACTATTTTGGAAGAAAAAATGGGAATGAATTTGAATGTGAAATGTGAGTCCACTTTAAATGCATTCGTCAATTTGTTAATGCTCTTTACATTATTGGACAAACTTTATAGTTTTTGAACTTGAACCTTTTAACTTTATCAATTAATGTTTTGATAGTTATATAAATAAAATCATATGAGGTAACAATTTGAAAGGTTACTTATGCTTTCTGCTACTTACTAATTAGGTGATGATGCAAGGCATACGTGCTTGAGACACACTGAGACAACAATTGTAAGGTACTAAGGTTAGAACATTGAACTAGAAAACTTTCTATTTTATTGGACTTATGCTTATTGTTGTATTAAGATTGACTACATTTGGTAAAGTAACTGTAATTTTGCTTGATTTGGTTCTATTTTATATAAGGGAGAAGAAAAGAAAATTACTTGCAGGTAAATGTGTAAGGCTATTGACTTGTGGCTATCCATTGAATGTTTTTGTACCCTTTTTGCTAGAGATGCCAAAATGTATTGGTTGTTAGGTCGTGTGCTAATGATTTAGCTGGTGTTTAGTTCTTACAAATGTATTATTTGTCTTAATCTTTGCCCTTTTAGTTGATTAAACAACTTTGTTTCATTGCTCTTAGAAATCTGTTTGGGTTGCATGCATTGAGTTTTCTTTACTGATGTTTCTTTCATGATCTTTGTTACTAAATTTTTTCCCCACTTTTGTTGGTTGTTTTGCAGGTATTTAGAGGTCTATGCTTCTAGGTTCTTTTCTATAGGTATGAGTGTGCTGATCTTGCTTATCTCTACCCTTGCCATCAAATGAAAAACTTAAATGATATGTTTCTTAGTTGGTATCCATGGTTGGAGATTTGAGTGTTCCAGTTGATAGATCATTTGAGCTTTCCATTTGAGTTTTTTTAATGGCAAAATAAAAATTTATTAATGACATGTTTGAATTGCTGCAAGACATATTTTTTTGTTCAGGTGTTCATAAGGCACGAAGTAATTTTGTAGGTTTTAAAGCTGATTTTGGATGGCACTGCATATACATTCAGTATCAATGGAGTAAATGTGAAGGGAAACTCTACATTTGCAGCTTTATGAATGCTCTTCACAGATTTATAACACCACTCAAAAGATTAGCTTTAGAAATTGATATTTTATTATTTCAAAAAATGCTCTATAATTTATCTTCTTAATTAGATAGGTGTGAATGATATCTTATATATACATATAAGGATTTTGTTGAATTTTTGTTTCTATAGTTGTTGCATGATTCATGAACCTACAGTTGTTGCAATTGCGTATGCACTAGACGAAAGAGCTGGTGTAGATGGCACAAGATGGTGTGTTAATCTTAAGTCAAGACAAGAATCTTGTCTTTAAAATGCACATGCACCCAAATTGAAATGGCCTGAATTGTTTGCCCCCTCCCTAACCCACATAGGGGTGTTGATTGTTGAAAATTTGTTATGGGTGTGATGTATTGTGTTTCTTTATGGTTATATTGTATTGTGTTTCTTTACGGTTATATTTGAAGTTTATATATACAAAATCATCAAAACCATAAAGAGTTTACTCATTATAGTTGTAAATATCTCAAATATTTAATAGCGCATTTAGATTTATATTGTTTATTTGAAGGTGTAAAATTATGAAAAAGCGACTTAGCAACCCATGGTGTAAGGTTAGACTCCCCCGCTGCAACACGCAGTAGGTCTCAACCTTGTATCCACAATAAGAAAAACTTACATAAAGATGACATTTATATAATTTTAACCCGGTATTATGAAATAATACATCGAACAATGTTAACCATTTTAAACGATTGGTAAACCAAAAACTTTTATTAGTTTTAATATCCTCAAAATAATCGAGTCTAAAAAGTATAACTAACGAATTATTTAAATCCATTCGCGTATAAAAATCTTTAAACGTTAAACTTATATAAATAATTTACCATCGTCAATTAATTGTTTTGATGACCAAAACTAAGAACAATTATCATTGATTCGTCATCAAGACTTATTTAAAAACTCGTCGCATTCAAAACGGATCGTTTCATTTCCCTTGAACCTGGTACCCGAATTTGGCCCAGCAGAGCCCAATAACCTCAAAAACTAATTTCCCGAGCCCGGAACTTGGCCCAATGAATCCAGCCCGACACCCCGAATAACCTGGCCCGACCTTTCGGCCCAACCGATGTGGGCTCGTCACCGGCCCAAGAACACCCGGCCCACTCCTTATCCTTTTTTTATATAAATTTTGGCCCACTTCATATATATATATTTTAAAAGATTCCGGCCCATTTAAATTATAAAAAAGCCCATCACTTATATTTTATAAAAGTTTCACCATGCTAGTGACTTCCATGAAAGGTTTTTATAAAACATGAAAGACTTATATAAAAATTCAAAGAATCTAGAAATTCTTCCTAATATAACACATGCCTAATTAAAAAGAATACTTGCATGTTACCATTTGTTATTTCCCACACTCAACCCCAACCTCTCATACTTCCTAAACCACTACACACTTCATCCACCTTATAGATACCAAGTGAACCTTAAGCTCACAACACACCCTCACTCTCATTCATTTCCCTCTCTTGCTCTTGGTCGGCCAAACCCAACCACCACCACCCTGCTACCACTACCACTCCACCACTCAACCACCACAACCCCATCGTCAATCACCACAGCCCCACCGCCAACCACCACATCCATGGCAGCCCACCGCCCACAATCAACGCCACCATCATCCTTTTTTTGAAGGATCCAAATATTAACAAGATTTACGCTCTAGTAAGCTTCACACATCTACATATCTTGTATTTTATTTCATTATTAAACACCCAAATGATAACACCTTCAGGTCTTGATGATCATTCTTCTTCTACACTTTAAATCCATAAAAGTGATGAACACAAAAAGGATGATCAAGAACTAAACCTTAAGACTTTGTCTAAAAGCTTACTTGGATAAGCAAGGTTCTTGAATCCATGACAAATTAAATCATGTTGTATATATAACATGAGATCCTAACACATAATGTGTTAATTGATATGTATACAAGAAAGACATGTAAATTTAAATGTTGTCAATTTTGTTGAAATTATCTAAAAACTCATAAACATGAGTTGTGGTTACATTATTGCAACTTGAATTATATGACGCTTTTGTACCTTAAAATCATGGGTAAATGGATCTCACACAAGTGGGATTAAAACCCTAAAGTTGGTTTTGAAAAGCTAGACACTGATGTAAAAATTGTACAAAGGTAAAACAAGTTTTAAAGCCTAATTTTTAACCAAATCAGAGACTGCTACAGATATGTAACGGCATTGATTCACTCCTGTTGCAAGAACTACTTGACAAAGGTTTTATCAGACCAAGTTTCTCTCCTTGGGGCACTCCTGTTCTCTTCGTCAAGAAGAAGGATGGATCTTTCCGGATGTGTATCGATTACCGCAAATTGAACAAACTTACCGTAAAGAACCGATATCCACTCCCTCGAATCGACGACCTGTTCGACCAATTGCAAGGTTCCAGTTATTACTCTAAAATCGACCTTCGTTGTGGATATCATCAACTGAGAGTTCATGAAGAAGACATTGCGAAAACTGCTTTCCGTATGCGCTATGGACACTACGAGTTCCTCGTTATGCCCTTCGGACTAACCAACGCGCCTGCCGTCTTCATAGATTTGATGAACCGCATTTGTAAACCGTACCTCGATAAATGCGTAATCATTTTCATTGACGACATCTTGATCTATTCGCGTAGAAAGTACGAACATGAAAAGAACCTGAAGCTTATTCTAGAATTACTGAAGAGCGAGAAATTGTACACCAAGTTTTCAAAATGCGCATTCTGGTTACAAGAAGTACGATTCTTAGGTCACGTAATCAACGCAGCTAGAATTCACGTGGATCCCACAATAATTGAAGCTATCAAGGATTGGAGTCCGCCTACCAACCCTTCCGAGATACGACAATTTCTTGGACTCGCTGGTTATACCGAAGATTTATCGAACACTTCTCCAGAATAGCCCAGCCATTAACCAACTCGACACAAAAGGACAAGAAATTCGTTTGGGAACAAATAGCCGAACAAGCTTTTCAGACCCTGAAGCAAAAGCTGTGTAACGCACCCATATTGTCCTTACCAGAAGGATGTGAAGATTTCTGTGTTTACTGCGACGCCTCACACCAAGGTTTAGGTTGTGTGCTAATGCAACGGGACAAAGTCATTGCTTACGCTTCGCGACAGCTAAAAGTTCACGAGAAGAACTACACTACTCACGATTTGGAATTTGGAGCCGTAGTCTTCGCCCTTAAGATTTGGAGACACTATCTCTACGGTACTGAATGCAAGGTTTATACCGATCACAAGAGTCTTTAACATATCTTAGACCAGAAGGAGTTGAACATGAGACAACGCCGATGGATTGGACTGCTCAGCGACTATGACTGTAAAATCCTGTATCATCCTGGAAAGGCTAACGTTATTGCAGATGCCTTGAGCAGGAAGGAACGTGTCAAACCCCTTCGTGTCAAATCTCTTGCCATGAACCGGACTCGTCACTCAGGTTTTGGCAGCACAAGCAGAAGCTTTGAAAAACGAAAACATTCGAGACGAAAGCCTCCGTGGCATGGAACAACACCTCGAAACTAAGCCTGATGGATTACGGTACTTCGTAAATCGTCTCTGGATACCCGTCTACGAAGAACCCAGGAGCCTAGTGTTTTGGTCAAAAACTGCCTAAGCAATTAGTTGATCAAACTTTGTAAGTGAGGTAGCGTGTTTGATGTAAATAAAGATGAGAGTGTAATTATGAAGATTGACACGAGGATGTAACGAGGGAAAATCCAGGAATCCTTGAGTATCCTCAAGGAGCCTAGCAAAAAACCTCGGGGGCCGGTTCAAAGTACCTGCCTCCTAAAACTTTTATATACTGAATGTTTCTAGTACAAATGAAATGAGCTCGTATTCTAATTGTTGCAGAGAGTTGTGATCGTAAAAAGGTGTGTGTGTGTAAGCCTAGAGCTCGGATTAAATAAAGATTACATCATAACAATATCTCCTAAAAACTAGCAACCAACTCCACGTTTCCCACTTAGCCGTTTGAAGTCCACTTAGTCCACGTTTCTGTTAGTTGACCGAGTCTTTAGGACACGTGATCCATGCTCGAGCTAACCTGTGAATAATAAACAAAAAGGAAAAGCAATAGTTAGTCAAGAAGTATAATTCAGGATCCTTACAGTGAAGTTCTTGCGAGCTGATGCGAGCTGCTCAGTATCTCCTGAATTCTAGTACCAACAATTGCCCCCAAATTTTTGGCGGTTGGTGCATGCAAGCCAGCTGTCGAAAATTTGAACCTGAACCTTATCGCTAAGTAACTATGATTTGAGAGGAATTAACTAGTCCCAACTTCCTAGGCGAAGTTCCCGTTAGTTTTTCCTTTATAATTATCTCTTCGCTTTCATTATCCCTCACAGCTTTTATTCGGCGAAAACCTCAGAGCTTCTCCCATCTTCTCTAGGTTAGTACCCTCTTTCTCCCTTCTCGTTCTTTTTTCCGATCATGGGGAAAAAGCTGTTGCGATCATCGGCCACGGTCTCCGACCAAGTGGCCGACGACTTTACTGATCAAGGACTCCTTCCGGCGACGACGGAGGAGACCTGCAACTTTGATGATCGAAAGATCGCAATGTTGCAGCGTTCTTCGAGCTTCCCCGCGGAGCTGAGTTCCGTCCTTTTGATCCGTCTTTGAAAGCCGATCATATCTCCGATGACTGGGTCTGTTTCCTTCACTACCCTTTTCTGCTCGGAATGACATTTTCTTTCCCAGATTTGGTCACCGATTTCTTTTCAATCACCCACCTTGCCTATTCCCAAGTAATGCCCATGGTATGGCGAATCCTTCTTTCTCTCCACCACCTGAACCAGACCCGCAATCTGAACATTGGGGTTGCCGAGATCTGCAAAGTGTATCGGTTGGCCACACATGGCAACAGTAGGTTTGTCTTGAAAGTCAGAACCGGAGAAGCCCAGATGATCCCTAGGGTTTCTCACAATGACCATGATTGGAAGCGTCAGTTCTTCTTCGTCAAAATGAGTAGCCTTGTCGGTTGTGAGAACCTTCCTACACAGTGGGTTCTCAAGGGTAGGAAGAGTTTTTGTAACATTTCAATTCCAAATACTCTTCAATTTTGTTTAACTGATATGCTTGCTTTCTTGTTTTTACAGCGCCCAAGTTTGAAGCTCTAATCAAGCCAACTCGTGAATCTTCCAAGAAGCTCAAGGATTTCTTCAGCATCCCAGTGGCAGAAAGAAGCTGTCAACTCGAAGACATTTCAAGTGCTAGAAGCATCACCCAACAATCTCTCAGCCCTTCAAGAACCATGTCAACAGGTACTTGTATGAACGTGTTCTCCTTTTGTTTCAAGTTATCTTCTATTATTTCTGGAAACTGATCCTTTCTGTCTATGATGAAGCTCCAGGTTCAGCTTCTAACTTCTCCTTTATAGATCTCAATCTGCTCATTGCGAAGAAAGAGAAGACTGAGGAAACTAGCAGCAAGGCTCCCACGGACCCTTCTGCTCCTAAGTTCCGGGCCCCCAGCACTCGATCCAAGACCTCTTATGCCAAGAAGCGCAAGGCTCCAGACTCCACTATCAATGTGGACAGCTTCGATGATCTCCCTCCTATTGCAGCTGCTAACAAGCTGCTCTCACTGCAAGCTGTGGTGAACATTGTAAGTTATAGCTTAATAATAGAGAAGTATGTTAAAATTGCAGTTATAATACTTCCCTTGTTGATTCTGATGTGTTTCGCTCTGGTACAGGGCATTGACAAGTTGAGCCACGAGGTGATCGATCTTGAAGGCAAACTGGAGACTATGGAGCAGAAGCTTGAAGCAGCTGAGCAGAAGCTTGAGGCAGCTGAACAGAAGCTTGAGGCCTCCGAACTTAAACTTGATCAGGCCACGCTCCGTCTTGAGAAGATGGGTAAGGAAGCAGCCAGCAATGCACGCCACTACGAGAAGCAGCTCAAAGAAAGAGATGCTGCAGCTGCTGAAGCCCTAAATCTGGCTGAGCAGAATGCTCAATCCTCAGCCGCTATCAGTGTGCTTGAGTGCATGATCGAGATGGCCACTGCTGCGCAGGCTGAGGATTTCACTCCAGAGAGCTGGCCAGTCAAGGATTGGGAGGTAAGCCTCAAGAAGCTGTTGGCCGAGAAGGGGGAAGCTTCTGAAAAAGCTGACAAGGAGGTTGAGCCGGAGGTCGAGAAGGAAGCTGAGAAGGATAAGGGCAAGGGCAAGGAAGTGGAGCAGGCGGAGGCTGCTGGTGATAAGTTGGGCAATGAAGGCATTCTTGACTAGGTCGGAGCCCACTTTTTATTTTGTTTGTTTTGATGGTTTGTGGTTTTTAAAAATGGTTGTGGTGAAACAAAAACAATGGTGACTTGACTTTTGGGGGCTTGGATGGAGGGACCTTGAGTTTCAAGGCGAAGTCCAAGCTCCTTAGACAATGTGGTTGGCCTCAGGTGGAGGGATCTTGGGTTCCAAGACGAAGCCTGGGGTCAACTTTTCTAATTTCCTGCATATATATGACTTAGTAGTATTTTAATCATCATGGTGTGTTTGCGTATGTTTTTGGTTATTTTGAAAAATATTTGAATGAGGATCCTACAGGATGCTCTATAACATAGTTCAGTTTAAAAACTCAAAAGTCTATAAAACTTTGCCAATGTTAACAAACCATGATGTTAGCCAATACTTAGTTAGTAATAAAAATTCGTAACATAAGCAGTACCAATGTCACCTGTTCAAAAGTACTTCAACCATTGAGATAGTCAGGATCCATGAGGATCCTTAGGAATCCTGAAGATAGACTTGGTGAAATTCCAATGAAACTGAGAATAAATCTTGAGTACTTAAGAATGAGTTAAACAGGGGTCAAGCCCAATCTTGTCTTTTGAGGCAAGAAATGCCTTAGAAGTCTTGGGTCTAAGCCAATTGGGGTCAAGCCCAAAAACTTAAGAGATACGAATGTGCCTAAACCTTAGTTAATGCGAGAACATAAAAAACCTTTGTTAATCTGAGGACAAGCTCAAAAATACTTGGGACTAAGCCAACTGGGGTTAAGCCCATTAACTTGAGAGACACGAATGTGCCTAAACCTTAGTTGACATGAAAACGCCAAAAACCTTAGAATCTTTTCGAGATGACACGTCTGCCACCCATTTTGAAGTGCACTCTATGGCCAACAGTGATGAAATTATCAGCCACCCTCAGATGGACTGGTCGCACCACCTTGAACCACAGGCCACCATCGTGCGCTCCTGGCGAGGGTCTTGCGCTCCTGGCGATTCTGTTGGGCTATATTTATTGAGGCATGAACATTAGTTATTGGGCTTGCTTTAACTTTGTTTGGGCTTATTATTTAATGGGTTATTGGGCTTAATGTTGTTTACTATTGGGCCATGTGGGCTTCTTTAATGTTTACGATTTTTGTAATAGGTTTACATGAGGGACTATATAAGCCTCATGTGTTTATGATTTTAGGAAGCTTTTCACTCAGTTTTAAAGGAGTTTACGATTTCTATGATTACTCTTGTTTACGATCAGCTTCAATAGTAGTGTTTATTCATTCAAGACTTCATCTTTCTCATAGATTTAGTCTATTCTTCTACTATTCTTCTTGAATCGATCTTATACGAGGATTCCGCACTCGTGTTTGATTAGATATCGTGTGTTTGGGAGATTTCCGGACCTACAATTGGTATCAGAGCCAAGAATCTTAGATTCGAGGCTCTCACGATATTGATTCAAGAGTTTTCTGGGTTTGTGTTCGAGTTTTCTTGAAGATTCAAAGGGTTTTGGAGTTTACGACATCTGCTGCTGCTGTTCTTCGGGTTCACGATCAGAATTCTGGGTTTGTTTTGGTGTTTGCGACATTTGTAGTTGAAGATCTGCATCTTTTGGGCGTTTACGACATCAAGACTCGGTTTTTAGGAGTTTACAATCCGTACTTTTGGAGTTTACGACATTTCCAGGTCGTAATCGGAGTTTACGACATTGCATTATCGGAAACACGGAGGTCGCAATCGAGTTTACGATCACATCAGATCGTAATCGGAGTTCACGATCCTCTTCAATCGGAATCAGGGTTTACGACTACGGAGTCGTAATCAGTTATCGTAATCGGTGTTTACGATTGTATCAATCGGAATTGGTGTTTGCAAGTTCATTGGATCGTAATCAAGCGTTCACGATCGTAATCAACAGTTTACGACCGTAATCAGGTGGCTTCTATCGTAATCTCATTGTTTGGACGTTTGGACTTTAGTTTTAGGTTTCCTAAGCTTACGAAATGGATTTTGAACCAAGTATGTATCAGAAATTGGACTTCGAGATTGGGTCTATTACACGTCCACCGAGACTTACTTCGGTAGATAACTTTTTGGAATGGAAGTATAGGTTCGAAAACCACTTGAAGAGTGTTGACTTGAGATTGTGGAGAGCAGTGCTGAATGGACCACATGTGCCTACTCATGGAGAAGGAGCTAAGTCAGGAAAAGCTAAGACTGAAGAAGAATTTGAAGATGAGGACTGGGAAAGGTGTAACAAGGCTGAGAGGGCGTTTGCAATTATGACCATGGCACTAACACCTGACATTGCTCAAGGGTTTAAGCATTGCAAGACGGCAAAGGAACTCTGGAATGCATTGATTGTTGCCTATGAGGGAAATCCGGACATTAAGGCAAGTCGAAAGCAAATGTTGAAGCAAAAATTCAATTTGTTCAACCATATCCAAGGTGAATCGTTTGAAGCGCAAGTGCAAAGGTTTGTATCTCTGATGGCAGAAATGTCAAGTTATGGTGTGGAGCCGGATTTGGAAGACAAGAATTTGAAGCTGCTGAACAGTTTACCAAAGTCATGGAACACCAATATCTCAATCATTAAGGACAACAACAAATTGAGTGAGCTGTCTCTTGATGAAATGATCAACAAGTTGAAGTCCAAGCTTATTGATGACAAGCAACGAGAGTTGAATCACATAAGCTCTCTTAGTTTGGCTGGAAAACTGAATCAAGCATTGTTGTTGGAAGAGGTAGATGTGAAGAAGAAAGGAAAGTTTGTTGGAGGTGGATCAAGTTCGGTGACTCAAACGAATGCATTTGTAGCACAACCTCAATCTAGTTCGAGTGGAGGTGAAAATACTGAGGCTGCCAATGATCCCAATTTTGCACTTGGTATGGATTCATGAACAGTTATCATGCTTTAATGGCCGGAACCCTAATCCCTACTGAGATCCTATCAGGAGAGCTGAATCAGATAAATCCAGAGGATGTGGAGATGTTGGATGTCTCTTGGCAAATGGCTATGGCTGTGTTCAGGGCTAAGAAGTTCATGGCGACTACAGGGAGAAATGTTTGGAAGGATCAAGACAAGATCAGAATGGGGTTTGATAAAACCAAGCTTAGGTGCTACAATTGTGATGAATATGGGCATTTTGCAAGAGAATGCAACAAGCCAAGGAAGGAGAAAGCAGAGATAAAGAAACCAGCTGATGGGAAGGCAAAGGCAGAGACAAGCGCTTTGATGGTACAGGAAGGAGGAGGATATGACTGGACTTCCCAAATGAAGGATCTGAGCCTGACACATGCTATGATGACTGCTATGGATGTTGAGGATGAGGAAGAGCATGCTTTTGTCGTTACTGAAGATGAACCTGAGGAGAATGAAGCTATGGCAGCTGACCACACCAAGGTATGTTCTAACCCTGTTTGTCATCGTATAATTACTTGTCTTAGACAATTTTGCAAAAACTTTGAATTAGAATTGTTTGAGACAAAATGTGAAAGAAGCTCATTTAAGGGTAGATGGCAAAAGAATGAAGAAAAATTTAAGCCCAGAAATTAGATATAGTGAAATATAAGAAACTTGCAACTGAGAATGCCTATTTGTATGACAACGCTAAGTTAGAAATAGCTGAGCTAAGTAAGCAGATAGATGACTTTAAGCATAAGAACAATGAGTTGCAGGTTAAGCTTGACATGAACCTTATGAGAAGCAAAAGAATGTTACAGGCTAGTAAATCTCTAGATACTTGCATAACTGAGGTTAGAATGGGTAAGGATAAAGGTGGAATAGGAATTAGCTTTGCAAACAAGAACGTTGTTCCTCAAGATAAAACTAGAGATGTGATAGGAATGATCTTAGAGGAGGATCAGATAGATAGATCTGCATCGGAAATGCATGAAGAAGGACCTCCTTTAGATAGTGTCTTGGTTGGAGTGAAGCCTATGACAGTAGAGGAAATTGAAAATGAAAAGCACATGACTTATGGCTTGGGTAATAAGGATAGAGTGATGACAGACGCGTGTGAAGCAGGTCCATCAAATACTTCTCTAAATAAATGTGTGAGCGCTTCTGATGTATCTATTTATTGTGCAGATGAAGTAGAAATCAAAGACATTTCTGAGGAGGATGCAGAGTGTCAGAGAGTGGCAGAGAGTCATGAGTCTAGTAGTTCTAGTAGTTCTAGTTTGTGTTTACCTAAGGATGATGTAATGGCACTTGTGTCAGAACTAGAAACATCCAAGTCAAAACAAGTAGTTGTATCGTTGTTAAAAAATGTTTCAGAATCAAATGAAAAAGTGTCTGGTTTTAAAATTCGTGTGCCTAACACAAAAACAGGTCGTGAGACTAAGCCCAAAGACTTTGTTGCTTATCCTCAGGTTGTGTCAGCTTTTAATAGAACAAACAAATCTAAATCGGAACAATTTTGTTTAATTACACAATCTGATAAGGATAAACAACGTGTTATACAAAAATGGGATGATAAGCCAGAGTGGAAGTCGTCTTACCCAAGACGTTCGTACCTCTGTAGCCATGTCAATGGGCCTAGACTCATGAATTGCTTTCAATGTGGAAAGCCAGGACATTTTGCAGCTAACTGTGTTAATAGACCTTACCAACCATACTATCCGCAAAACCCACGGACTAGTATGTTGGAGAAAATGATGACCGGAGAGAAGCAAAAAGAAAAGCATAAACAACAAGCTGTGTCTCAGGGGAAGCAGTGTTTTGAACCAATGAAGACTGAACAGTCTAAGGTTTCAAACGCAAAGGCACCTGTGATAAAGCATGTTGTTGATAAGTGGAATGTGACCAGAACTCCAAAATAAACTTATGTATCTAAAGGAGTTTACCACAAGATAAAACCAGAATTCGTTGAAAAACAAGTGGCTAAAGTAAAAAGAGCTAATCAACCTAATGGCAAAGCGAAAGCCGAGCAACAGGTTTTGAAACAAAAAGGTGTCACTCAAACAAAACAACTTGTGTATACTAAACTGAAACTTGAGTGGACACCGGTTAAAAAGCCAACTGGTAAAAAGGTCATTTCACCACAAAGGAAACCTGTGACTGTGAACAATTCAACAACTGTGTTGAAACCAGAGAAAACCACCACATGGAAACCAAAAGTCAACATTCAAAATGAGAATGTATCTGGATCAAAGTCTGAAATGATTCTCCAATTAGTTAACTACTTTGATGCAAAAGGTGTGCCCAGATCTGTTATGGCCTGGGTACCTGGATCTCATTAATGTCTGATGCTTGTAAGGACAGCCAAGAAGATCTATCAACAATTTTTGGTACGTTGATAGTGGTTGCTCCCGACACATGACCGGAGATCTGTCCCTTTTGGAAGATGTAGAGGATTTAAGTTTCATTTGCAGGTGGTGTGGGTGGTAGAATTAGCAAGAAAGGTGTTGTGAGAAGTGGAAATCTGTCCTTTTCTGACGTACATTATGTGGAGGAACTGTCTCACAGTTTTCTGAGCGTTTCTCAGATCTGTGACAAAGACTTTTCTGTGATGTTCAATCGGAAGGAATGCATTATTTTGAAGCCCGGTGTGAAGATTCCCGAGGAGTGCATACTGATGCGTACTCCAAGACGTTCAAACTCATATCTTCTCAACATGGGCAATCCTCCAACGTCAGAAGAAGCATGCCTCATCTCAAAACAAAACGAAAATTTGGCTATGTTGTGGCATCGTCGTCTGGGGCATGCAAATATGAAGAACCTGACCAAGCTCGCAAAGGGAGAGCATGTCAGAAAGCTACCCATCAAAGACTTCTCAACTGTGGAAAAATATGTGGCATGTGCGAAGGGGAAGCAGCACAAGTTGCCACACCGTCCGAAGATAGCAAACTCTGTGTCATCAGTTCTACAACTTCTACACATGGATCTATTTGGGCCTATGCAAGTTCAGAGCATCAGCAAATTCTCCTACTGTCTAGTGATTGTGGACGACTATTCACGTTTTACTTGGGTCTACTTCTTGTCAAACAAGTATGAAACTCCAGCCCTAGTGAAACAGTTTGTCACTCTCATAGAGAATCAGCTGAACAAGAAGGTCAAAGCTATCAGATCGGATAACGGAACAGAATTCAAGAACGCTGAGTTGAATACGTTTTGTGGGGCTAAGGGAATAGATAGACAGTTTAGTGCGCCGTACACCCCTCAACAAAATGGAGTAGCTGAGAGAAGAAATAGGACACTCATTGAAGCGGCAAGGACAATGATGTGTGAAGCTAAACTACCAATCTTCTTCTGGGCTGAAGCGGTCAATACGGCGTGCTACGTGCAGAATCGCGTTTTGTTGAACAAGCGTCATGAGAAAACACCGTATCAGATTGTCTATAAAGAAAAGCCAACGGTGGGATATTTTAAGACATTTGGATGTCCGTGCACGGTACTGATACAGTCTGACGTAGGGAAATTCGAGGCGAAAGCTGATGAGTGTTATTTCGTTGGTTATTCGGGAAATAGTGCTTATCGTGTCTATAATAAGACCACCGGCCTGATCATTGAAGCATTCACCGTGGACTGGCTTGAGGACAATCCGTCGGATGCAGGGACCGGACCTGATTGGATTTTTAATTATGGATCTCTGTTTGAGGGATTCAAGTTTTCGAATGAGCTTCACAATTTGGGTGAAGAAGAAGAGATTATCACACAGCCATCTGAATCAAGACCTCACACTGAAAGAGTCTGTGAGAAGGCATCAGTTCCAGTTCCTACAAATGTCAACGCAGATGCTCCGGGAACTTCAGGAACTTGTGATAATGATTCAGAAATTCCACAAAGCTCAGGTATGAATGATTTAAATGATAATGTTGTTAGCTCTAATCTGCCTGTTTCTGTGTCTGTGCCAGAGGTTCAGGTATCAAGGATCAACAAGGATCATCCAGTCAGCAACATACTTGGACCAGTGTCTGCAGGAGTTTCAACTAGAAGCCGCACAGGGGATATCAATTTCTGCATGTACTCATGTTTTATCTCCCAGATTGAGCCTCCGAATATGATGGTTGCTCTCAGAGATCCGAATTGGATAGAGGTCATGCACAATGAGCTTAATCAGTTCTCAAAGCTGGGAGTGTGGCGACTTGTGAAGAGGCCAGATGGCAAGAAGGTGATTCCCACGAGGTGGCTTTATAAGAACAAGAAGGATGACACGGGAATCATTGTAAGAAACAAGGCGAGGTTAATAGTACAAGGTCACAGGCAAGTTCACGGGATTGACTATGACGAGGTATACGCTCCGGTGGCGAGATTGGAAGCAATTCGGATCTTTCTGGCTGTGGCATCGTATCTCAATTTTACAGTCCATCAGATGGATGTGAAGACTGCCTTCCTGTATGCAGAGATGAACGAAGAAGTTTATGTAACCCAACCACCAGGGTTCATAGATGAAGAATATCCAGATCATGTTTATCTACTGGATAAGGCCTTGTACGGTTTGCATCAGGCTCCTCGTACCTGGTATGAAACGTTGTCCAATCACCTGGTGGAGAATGGATATACAAGAGGAGTTGTTGATCAAACTTTGTTTAGAAAGAGGGTGGATGAGGACATAATCATGGTGCAAGTGTATGTAGATGACATCATCTACGGTTCTACAAACGAGGAATTGTGCACCGAATTTGAGGAGATTATGAAGAAAAAGTTTGAAATGAGCGATCAGGGGGGAGATGAGTTTCTTCCTATCCTTGCAAGTAAAACAAGATGAATCTGGGATTCTTATTCACCAAGCCAAATATGTTAATGAGATTCTAGAAAAATTCAAGATGCAAGACTCAAAGCCAATTTCAACTCCAATGGCATCCCGACCTCTTTTGTCAGCAGATGCAGACGGGGAGTTAGTGAGCGAATTCACGTATCGATCAATGATTGGTTCGCTGATGTACTTAACAGCAAGTCGGCCAGATATTATGCATGCAGTTTGCTTGTGTGCTCGCTATCAGGCTAACCCTAAACTTTCTCATCTAAATGTTGTTAAACGTATTTTTAGGTATCTGAAGGGCAGCCCTAGGCTTGGTCTTTGGTACCCAAAGAACACTGACTTTCAATTGTATGCATATACTGACAGTGACTATGGAGGCAGTGACTTGGATCGGAAGTCAACCACTGGAGGATGTCAATATCTGGGCGATTGACTCATTTCCTGGCAGAGCAAGAAGCAGCATACCGTATCTAAATCAACTGCCGAAGCAGAGTACGTGGCAGCATCTGCCGGTACTTCACAGGTAGTATGGATCCAAAACCAGCTCACAGACTACGGTATGGAATTTGTTAACACTCCTATCTTTTGCGACAATGCTACTGCTCTGGAAATTGTGAAAAACCCTGTCCAACATTCTAAAACCAAGCATATAGACATAAAGGTACATTTCATTCGAGATTGCTATGATCGGGAGCTAATTCAGCTTCAAAAGGTAAGCTCCGATCAGAATGTGTCGGACATTTTCACAAAACCCCTCCCGCGACCAAATTTTGAAATGTGTGTCGAAGGCCTTCGGATGATTGCATTCGAGGAATGATCTGATCAATTTTTGTTTGTAAATATTTGTTTTAAGAAAATTTTCAAAGAAAAATATAAAAATAGAAAACTTAAAAAAAAAATAGTGTTTGTTTTTCAAAAGCCTCATAAAAACAGGGGAAGAAATATAATTGTCTCAGAAAATACAAAAAATATTTGTTTGAGGTTTTTATGATGTCTTTTGTTTGCCTTGAGTTGGTAGGAAGTGATATAAATTTCCATGACGATCAGAGACTGACACGCGTAAGGCAGAAGTGAAAGACGTCTCAAAGATGATGTTCAGTAAGCTAAATCAAAAACAATGATCATCCATTGTAAGTGCAGTAATCTTAACTCTTATATATGTTTAGGTTTCCATCCTAGTTTACATAGTTTAAAAAACTGAGACCCAGCAAAAATGGGTTGAGAGTGGTATTTACCTAGTATTCACTCTCTCACACGCCATGTTTATACTGTAAATGACAACTCCACAGAAAAAGAAAAAGGAAAAGAATTCAAAAAAATATATATATGAAACATGTGAAAAAGAAAAAGAAAAGAAAATTATTCTGTTGGTCTTCTCTGCGTGCTTATGCGGCCAACCTGATCACCAACCGATAATTCATGAAAATAAGAAATAAGTGGCTGTCAAAGCAGTGTTGCATGGTTCCTCAAGTTGGGGGTTTGTGAATCCTCAATAAACTCTGAGGTTGGGTAGGTTTTGCTATGAACGATTGGGTGTGGGGACGGTTAAACATGACGGTAACTATGTACCACAACTTAAGCACTTAAAACTTTTAATTGGATGTGAGTTTATGTGATTTCAAAATTTTGAGCAATCGTTTAGAGCGTCAAGTAACGGAAAGCTGAAAAGGGTTCCTCAGTTGAAGATGTGTCTGGTATGATCCATGAAAAACATCAGCTTCGAGGCAAGTGTGTTTTTAATTTCTGTAATTAAGTTTTAATTGTTTTATGTTCTATCTTTAAATGTTTAAAAAATTTATTTTAAATTTTATTTTCTTGATCACGATCAGATACTCGGGGTTTGAGTCTGAGGGGTAGCTTCGTAAAATTCTCAAATTCTAAAAGGTTAACATTTTTTAAAGAATCAACATTGTTTTTGGGGTTTGAGAGTATTTGTGTGTTTTTAAAAGTTAAGGGGGCCAAAGTGTAAATTTTTAAAACAAACCCCTTATAACCTCCCATTTACGATCCAATCCACATTTCCGATCCTCTCCCTTTCGCCGTTTACGATCAGCTCATTCTGAAACCCTAACCGCCGTATAAACCCACCAGAAACCTGTTCCGGACCATCTCCGGTCATCCCCTTCACGATCTGACCTCACCACTACCATCGTAATCTTTTTCCGAGCATTAACCCCAACTCAATCGACTGTGTTCACGAGTTCTCTTGGATCTATTCACGATTTTTGAGTTTCTAACCCTAACTCGGAATCGTCTTCTAATTTGCTGTGTTCGAGTCGTTTTAAAAGAAGTTTTGAAGTCGGAATTGTGATAGGAACTGTTAAAAGGTAGTGATATTTGCTCATTGTTCATGTTTGAAGGGTTTTAACAAGTTTACGAGTTGTTTTCAGGTTTGTTAATGGCGGAATTGGTGTTTACGATAATCTCGACGGAGAAGACGACTGTTGGGATTTACGATCGACGTTTACGATCGTTGATTCCGACCCATGTTTACGATCGATGATTACGATCCGGTGTTTCCGATAGACGTTTACGATCGGCGATAACGACAAAGTGTTTACGATTGGACCAAAGTTAACTCAGTCGAGAACCCATTTGATATATCGTAAACTCGTTTTATGGATCGTAAACCCATCTATTGAATCGTAAACACATTTAAATGAGTTTTTACAATCATAAACTCTTAATATTTTTGAAAACTTAATAATTTTAAGATAAAAATTAATGGTATATGTGATGTTTGTGAACGTGTGATTCAAAATCAAATATTTTACTTGATCGATTCAATTGAAATTTTCAGAATTTATCGAATTAAATGAGTTAATCAATTAAATCTCAAGTTGTTGACAAACATAATTTCACTTTGATGAGTTTACGATTGATGCATTTGTCTCGTTTTCTCAGATGGCAGAAGAGATGCTAGACGAAGAGATAAAGTTTGAACAGGATCACTGCATCCCAGCGTATCTTGAAGACCCGCCAGAGAAGCATATGGAACTATTTTATTCTCTGGTGGCTGGGATGATTACTTGCAAAATAAACCATGCCCTGAGGACGAATGTGCTTATTGATGAGATGCTAGTAAGAGAGTTCTGGGGTACTGCAAGAGCGAATGCTGACAAGACAAGTATTTCTGCTACTGTTCAGAACAGACAAGTGGTGATTGAGGAAGATGATATCAGAAAGGGGCTGAATATTACTGATAAAGCCTCTGATCCAATCAAGTATCCAAAGGAGGTTGTTCTTGCTGGTGCTCAATCTATGGGGTACGGGGGGAAGTTTCCGCCAATCTTTAAGAAGCTTATGCCGCACTACTGGAGGTGCCTAGCACATTATATGCAAAAGTCATTTCTACGCAAGAGAACCAGTTTTGATCAGCTGAATCAACTACATGGAACTGCTTTCATCTCTTTGGCTTTAGATTGGGATTTCAACTTCTCAAAGATGATGCTGATGGACTGGGTAGGCAATGCTGATTTGAGTGCCAGAGAGCAATTTTTTATGACACCAAGGTTTGTACAAATGGTGGTCATGAAGAAATACCCGATGATTGAAGAAAGGATCGAGAAGTTGGACATCAAAGTAATGGATTGTGGGGTTTTTGGTCTTCAAACCCAAGATAGAAAGGGCAAAAACAGCTTTCAAGGAAGACTTGAATGGGTTAAGAGAGGTGCGTTCCCAGAGGTGGCAAGGGAACAAGAATTTGATGAAGATGAACCTGAAGCTGCAGTGCCAAATGTTAATGCATCCGTTGCAGAAGACCAAGACTTAACAGCAACTCCGGCTGTTAATGTTCAAGAAGAAGATGCAATCATACCCTCCGATGAAGAGAATGTAATGGATGATATTCTCGCTGGCCAGGAGATTACTGATGATGATATCTATGGGAATCTGGGGCCCCTTAACCTTAAAAGGTCAAGGGATGACATGATCGGATCATCAGGCAGTGATACAACCCCTCCTGAGCTGAATCTGGATGCTGAAGATGTTCTTGAAGAACCAATTCCAGCACGTGAACCTTCACCTAGAAAGAGGTCAGATCCAAGAAGCATCAGATTCTAGCTTTCAAAGACCACCTCAAGCATTTGTTAGTTCATCCAGCTGGGCCCAGTTCTGAGGGTCCCAGTGCACAAGAAGAAACTGCTACAGAAGATGTACAAGATCAACCTGCTGCTGCTCAGACTGAAACAACACTTCTAACCGAACATAGCCCAGTTCGGGAAGAAAGTCAATTCATAGAGGTTGATCACACATTCGATGTTCCAAGCCCGGTGAGAGTGAGCGCCGCTCCTGTCATTATTCAGCCAACTGCAGTACCAAGTTTTCGCCTACTTCAATCAGCTGAGCTTCCAATTGAGATGAGGATCAGTACTGACCCTCATATTAACTATCTGATGTCTCAAAACAGAATCAGAGAAAATGAGATAAAAGCTCTGAAGGAGGAGAACAGAAGGATGAAAGAAAAGGAGGTGGCAGATAAGAATAGAATGAAGTGGCTCTATGACACTTTGATGGATCTCAAGAAGAAATTTACTGATTTGAAAAGTGTTGTGGAATCAAAATCTTCAAGTGCCCCTGAACAAAGCTCATCACAGGGTGTGCAAGGTGCTGAAGCATTGAATGAAGACGATGGTGATGAAAACATTGAGATGTCGGACTATGCTAGAGGAGGAAGAGTGATCTCCAAAGCTCCGGAGGGTCATGACAACTGGTTCCGAGAATTCTTTCAAGGACCAGCCCCCACTAAATATGCTCTTGATCTTGGAAAGAGCTCTATTGACAAAAAGGGGAGTTGTGACTTGTGAACCCATCTTGTGCTGGCATTACGACGCTGAGAAGAAATTATTTGCTGTGATCCGTGATGGCTACAGTCCTGTTGAATATTATAGAACTTGTGCACAATTCCATTCTTGGACTGAGCCTGAGATCAGAAATCTGCTTCGAGCTCCTTACATAAACAGGTGGAACAGTCCTGACGGAGACCTCATTAGAAACAATTTGCTGAGCCATAAAGAAGAAAACTTTACAAATTTTGATTTAAAGCAAGTAAGGTGGGTCCAGACTGAAACCGACCCAGTGACTGGAGAACCAATTGGTGAAGCAAGGAGACCACCCACCAAACGCACAAGGGTTATCAACATGTTGGATGAGATAGAAGATGCTACCTTGGTCAAAAACTTTGACTGCTGGTGTTACGATCCAACAACACACGAGGTGGTGGTTATCTGCAAGGACATGAGGCAGTTTCGCTTTTACGATCCGGTGGATCTGCTAAGATTTGGAGAGAGAGACATCAAGCTCCTTGCCTCCCAACCTATTCTCGGGGATGAAAACGACATGGAGAATGCTATTCGGGTTGGTATCTTTCATGGGACGGCAAACCGGATTGTGGAGCATAAATGGTGGTCCAGCAAAGCGCCAAAGGCTTTCAGATTTGATTTGCTGCTACCATAGACGGTCTAATGGTTCATTCCTAGGGGAAGATTGTTGGGCTATATTTATTGAGGCATGAACATTAGTTATTGGGCTTGCTTTAACTTTGTTTTGGGCTTATTATTTAATGGGTTATTGGGCTTAATGTTGTTTACTATTGGGCCATGTGGGCTTCTTTAATGTTTACGATTTTTGTAATAGGTTTACATGAGGCACTATATAAGCCTCATGTGTTTATGATTTTAGGAAGCTTTTCACTCAATTTTAAAGGAGTTTACGATTTCTGTGATTACTCTTGTTTACGATCAGCTTCAATAGTAGTGTTTATTCATTCAAGACTTCATCTTTCTCCTAGATTTAGTCTATACTTCTACTATTCTTCTTGAATCGATCTTATACGAGGATTCCGCACTCGTGTTTGATTAGATATCGTGTGTTTGGGAGATTTCCGAACCTACAGATTCCCATTAGTGAACGAGAAGGTGAAAACCTCCTAAACCTTTTGACAGCATTCAGAATGCTTTATACTTAGAAAAGGTGATCAGCCTCTAGCTTATGACAAGATGCTCGAAACATTTGCAAAATACTTCAAGGCTTGGTGAGGTGTGACGCCCACTCCCAGACTTGGCCCTAGGAGCGGTCACGCATCGGATTTACTCATGAACACATGGTACAACAGAGATGACTAAAGCAGCGGAAATTAGAAACTTTTTATTGATACGCCAAGTATTACATCGTAAGAGAGACGATTACAAAAGATAACTATATATCTATGCCACTCTTCAAAATGTCTTCTCTTGACAGTTGATATTCTCTTGATAGTGTATGCCCCCTAGTTCCTGCTCACATCTCAGCCTTCCCTTTTTTATCTGAAGGTCCAGCCTCATCTGACATACATAACTTAACAAGTCAGCTTACGCTGGTGAGTTCTACGTTTTTGGAAAACTTTACCTTTCGAAGGCACTTAGGTCTGTCAAACACATTTATGCAATTAAACACAAAGCATATAGTACATGTATTCACATACCCTAACCTTGTGAATAGACTAACCTTCTGTTGCTTTGTCATCCTTGTCTCACATTAAGAATGTATCCTAATGTTAAGTGCTATCTTAGGGAAATAGTGTTTCTATTTGCCTTACGAACACATCGTGTAGCAACAGTCCCTTTAGTTTTGACACTATATAGCTTTGACGCTTTCTGGCTTTGACGCCGCTTAGCTTTGACGCTATCTGGCTTTGACGCCGCTTAGCTTTGACGCTTTCTGGCTTTGATGCCGCTTAGCTTTGACGCTTGGTTTTGACACCATTGGGACAACACTATTTAACTTCTTGTTTCAGAAGTCCCTTACTCACTAGTCTTTCCTCGATTACCATTCTTAATCTATTCTACTAGAAACATCGAAATGGCAATCTATCTTCCCTCTAGTTATCACCATACAACCAATACATATAACAAGCAATTATAACAGCTGAGAGTATTTTCACAAAACGTTATGTATATCAGCCCAAAATGGTTTAAAGCATTTAAAGAATTTAAAAGAGGGCTCATAGAACTCACCTTAGCTTTGCAAAGCTATTATTCTTGGGTTAAGTTCTTGTGAATCAGTTTCTTAATGCCTTTAATGTAATGTCCCTATCAAGACATCCTAAATATTACAAATCACATTTAAGACTTAACTCATTGTCCAAAACCCAACTCTTTATTGGTTAATACCCTTAATAGTCAAAATGACCATTTTGCCCCCTTTACATATTTTGTTATATCTTTTTCAAGTCTTTGCTCCTTAACATTTACCGCTCGTGTATCCTCATGACCGATCATTTGGCGGAATTACTATGAGGAATAGTCACGGGGTTTGAAATTTGGTGACGATTGTTACCGGCCGTGTAGGCGTCATTGACGACCATGAGGCGGAATTACTACAATCGTTGCACCGAGTAGTTCAATTATTAATTATCAAAATTTGATCTCATATATATTTAATATATATGTAAACATGTTACCATACCAAAATTCAAGTCTCTATACCCTCTGGAATATTTTATTTTAAACAATCATATTCCGAAACCCTAATTTCCCGTTATTCTCATTTCTTTATCAAAACTCATTTTATTCCAAACTGACTTAGGGTATTATCCGTTATAACATTTTATAACATGCTTTAAAATTTCAAAGCTTGGTTCATTATCGTTTACTCGGGTTTGATAGCACAGCGGCTAGAAAACCCTAATTTCAATATTAACACTTTAAATATATATTATACATATTTTAAATATGTTTCAAACATTCTTTAACCCGATACTTTATCAAATCGTTTATATTAAATATATATGTCTATATATATTTAATATTTAAATACTAAATATCCTTTTTAATCAATTTTAATAAATAAAACTGATAAAATAATCATATATATATATATATATATTTATTCGTCTTAAATATATTTTTATATCATTTATCCCGTTCTATTATAACTTTATATAAATTTTAATTTAACAATAATATTTGTAATAATAACAAATATTTAATGTGATTACCTTTTAACGGGTCGTGAAACGAGTCCAAAATAACCGAATAATAAAGTTGTCCGTTCTTGACAAACGAATAGTCCTTCCCGACTATTTTCTCGCCACGAGCATTTCCCCATTGTCGGTTTGTCGTTTGGACCTCGTTACGCCACCGAAACGTCGACCGAAAGTGAAGACGGGTTTTATTAATGTCAATAGTTTACGCCCCGTTTGCCGCCACCGTGGACCACCGTCAACGACCGTCGACCACCGCAACCATTCTCCGCCATCCCGGGTGTTCACCGTTGTTGTTGTTATTACCCGTCGTCAGTCGTACGTTACCGAGATTCATCCGAAAGATAGGACGGTAAACCGGGTTTAACCGGGTTTTAATCCCGTTCATCATCTCCACCCGCAACCACCACCACCGTCCACCACCTTCAACCTTCTGTTGCTATTACCGCCGTTCCCCGGTGCATCACTGCTGCCGCTATATTGTTCGTCGGTGCAGGTTGGTTGGAGGAAAGCGGGTTGCTGCGATTTCGTCGGCAAACGAGAAAGGTGTGGAGGGGTGCTGGGTTTGATCGGAACGACGGGAGGTACGTTGCCGGAGCTGCTGTCTTGCTGGGTGAACGAAGAAGGAGAAGGAACTGCAGGGAGGTTGCCGGAGCTGTGCTGCCGTGACTGCTGGGTTTCGAACAGAGGGTGGCCGGGTGGTGCGCTGGTCGGCGTCACCGGAGCAGAGAGAGACCAGGGTCGCCGAGTGAAAATAGATCACCGGAAATAGGACGCCGGTGTTGAGTTGCCCTGAAAACGAGGAAGGAGGACGCCGGCTCGATCGGAAAAACGGGGGAGAGGGGCTTGCGCAGCTTCTTTCTTCTCTCTCTATTTCTTTCCATAATTCATTATGTTTCTTATAATTTTGTCGTGTACTGAATTCATATTTGAATTGCTTGTGTGTATGAATTGTAATTTGTCATGCATGATATTTATAGTATAGATTTTACTGAAGTAAATTGAATTGTAGGGACAAAGCAAAACAATGGATTCAACACGTATATGATGACTAAGATTATCAAATGATGAATCATAAAGACACGTATCCTTCATTTAGAATATTTTTTTTGTTGTTGTGTAATATTAAATAACTTATATTCTGAACCCGCTAAATATTTCATAAACGGTTTACAAAAATTCCCGAACGTCTAAAATATTACGGGACTCCAACAAATATGATTATTCTTTGGTTATAACGTTAGCCGGTAGTCATTCATTTAACTACACGGTACAAGTGCGTGTCTAATTTGTAATAGAGATCACGACCGTTTCACAGACCGACTACGTCTTCTTGATTGGAATTCTTCATAGATATTATAATAATGATTTATACTTTGCTGAGACGTTATAATCATCTCGAACGGCTAACCGAATTGGTTTCGGTTACTATCGCGTAACGATGATGGTTACCGATTTCACCGTTTTTCGTGCCGAACACCGCAACTATATTTTATATCGATTACAAATAAAGTATTTAGCAATACCTAATGTTCTACTTTCGCTTCGGTGTTATTTTAGTGACGTTCGTGCTTAATTACGGTTTATTACAAACCGGGCCCAAATCACTATTTTGCATTTTCCCGCTTTGTCATAACTCGGATTTGAGATCCGTCTGTGCCCATGATCTTTATTTTCCGTTATCTATCATATTCTATAAGTTCGTCTCTTGACGTTTCCTCGAATGTCGTGTCGAATATTCGTACGTGAATCGTGGTGTTTCTCTATTCTACACACACATATATATATATATATATATATATATATATATATATATATATATATTATGTCACATGCATTTCAGCTATTTAACAAATATAGCACACGTATATAATTTAAGTCATAAAATTTTGGGGTCTTACAACTCTACCCCCCCTTAAAAAGGTTTCGTCCTCGAAACTTGCTCAAACTGTGATTTAACTCACAATGAATTCATTACCTTTTCACCTTTCTTTCCTTTCCCGGATTAATCCGGAATCTTTTCTATGCATCTAATGCATCCATATCATATGAACCACTTGGTTCCTAGGCTACGATTTTAACATCGTAACAAACTTCCTATGACCATCTATCATTCTTTCCTATTACCTATAAGGTAATATTTTAACTATTCTATTCACGAAGTCTTGTTCACAATATGAATGTGAACCGCACTTCTATAACTGATGCTAGCGCTTTTTAGGAACGAATTCCTAACGAATAGTCTAGCTAACGATTTAGAAGAATAAGTTTCTCAATATAAAGGAACTCTTCCTCTTATCAATCACATACTATCTAGGTGGTGTCATAATTCTTTAGCTACATATAGGGCAGCCTGATTATGATTCCCACCGGAATTTGCTTCGCATTTCCTAAAGTTGAAATTTATCGTGAAGCTTCTCTCATTCTGCTTTAACCTTCTGCGTACTTTAAACATTTATCCGTATGCTATAAGATTTGAACTTCTCTTCTGGCCATCAATAGTCCCTCAGTCACTCGTTAGTAAGTGATATGTATTCATGAATACTACTTATTTGTTTTCCACAGTGGCCCGTAATATCTACCTGCACGAGACTAATTCTAGTGTCACTTCTGGTTGTACCTTAGGTGTATATATATAGGATGTACCAGCGGCGTATCCACCACACCCTGGATATAAGTAGAGGCGTACTATTACTAGTCTGGTGTAGGGTGATATTACTATTCTAACCACAACAAAATCAGTATAATTCATGACTATCTATTACTTACCTAAATAATTAATTTGGACATTTTGCGTACAACCTCGTTTGTTGTTTGCATCTGTTGAGTGTAAACACTATTGCTGCCATTTTTCCTCTTTACTAGGCCTAATCGGTAATGATTTTACCGATGCCTAAGTTAATCCGTTTACTACTTCCTTCCAATGCTTAATGCATTCTTCACCATCCTTTAGAACTTTAGAACGTCATTTGTCAGCAGGCTTAGCCACTAAATTTCTGGGTTTGAAGGGGCATTCCTCATTCCAATCAACACTACTAATCACTTATAATGATTATTTTGCTTCCGAAAAGTCGTTCTCTTACAGTTTCATTCTTATTCTTTTAGCTGGTGCTAATCTGGTCTCAGATCATCTTTGGGGAATCGTCTTGCTCCTTGTAGTTGTTGGATAGTTTGCTGATCCTTACCAAAGGATTTGTCTGCTTTTCACCGACAACCTCTTTATCTTCTTGCAGTCTATGCATTTCCTTGGCTTCCGTCCTTCGTCTTGGAGTATCCTAAGGCGATATATTTGGTCTAAAGAAATCTTCTGGCTTCTGTTGGAAATAACTGGTATGGTGTTTTTACTTCTGGCGTTGCTTCTGATGTTACTCCTAACGTTGCTTTCAGCGTCGAGTTGATTCTGGAACCCCATTTCTTGATCTGACGAGTTGCTAATTGAATTCACTGGTACGTTCTTCGGCTTCTTGGTTTTGCCTCTGAGTCAATGGCATACATCGAGTATGACTTACCTCTTGACCCATGTACTTACACGTTTTGTAATCTTTACTGCCAAGCCATCATGATCCTTGCATATGAAGTTGAGCCTCCTTCTGGTTACAGATAGTTTACGCGTAGCATCCCGCGAACTAATTCATTAAGCGTCGAAATTTTCCATCGTCATCTCTAGCTTGACATTGATCTTAAGAAGAACATTTGTCAAATGCTGATCATTTATTCGCATCGGTGTAATACACTGTGTGACAATTCCTAATATCGAATTCCGACTTCTAAGTTTGCAAATATCGAATCGTCAGGCTCGTCCGTGTATCAACATTCGACTTGAGGTCATTTATCTTGACGTATTTGCATTTGTCCTAAGGAAGACGTAATCCTAAGCTGTCTAAGGTAGCTTGACTACGGGATTCCTTGACAATACTTTTCCTCTTCTTATGCTGGAATTCTTCTTCGTGTAGCTCATCCAATCATCGCATGCTTTCATCCTGCCATTTGAAGAAACAACATCCCTTAGGACGTAAGTTCTTCTTCTTGGCCTATTCTGGATCTCCATATTCCTAAGCTTGTGGATTCTCGATCCATCTTGTGGTAACCTTTGTCATTCTTCTTAACTTTAAACATTTTCTGCTTCGAGCCTTCCGACCTATCACTTATAGTGATGATCTTTTGAAGGTAGCAACGTAGCTTGGAACGTTGTTTCCACTATTCTTGCCATAGCAATTCTCATTTCTACTTTACCGTGATAGCTTCTATCACGTCTACAGTTTCCTTGCTTAAGGTGACATTCTAGGCTTGTCTATACCTCTTTTCATCTTCAACGGTTCTTGAGTTCTCCAATGCAATTCTTATGATGACGTTTCTCGCACATCTGGCATATCGGCCTTCTTTGTTCGGAAGCTCCCTTAGCCTTCTTGTGGAATTCGTCGTCATTGTCTTCAAGACCTTCTTCATCCTCGTACCGTTTCCGTTTGTCTTTCATCGAGAATCTATTTCTACCAAAAGCTTCCTTGGGACCAGCTCTACTAGCGGTCGCTTTACTGGACATTCTTCTTGCCAAAGCTTCCGGAAGTTGATTAACAATCGATAGCAACGTAACCCTTAATGCTTCTGCCACTATTTTTAACATAACGGCTTTCATTTCTTTTCTGAATGTACTCGTCTTTACTGACATCAGATTTCGTATCGGATGTCCTATTCGCATTCCTATCATGACTATCATTTCTAATTTTCTGATCTTACGATCAAAATAGTCTGACACTTTAGAACTAATGTGACGTGAAGTTTCCAGATTTTGAATTCATGATAATTATATACGTGCACTTATATAATTATGATGCTTTCAAAACCCAGTTATTCTCATCACAATCATCCCTGGTGTTTATACTATTCATTTTATTCTTCACCGGAAATTTTAAAATCGGTCCTTTAAAACTACCTTCTTCTAGGCATTCTTTACAAGTTATTGACCACGTATTTCACTGTCAATTAACCTACCCCGCACTAGGCCACATAACAGTTAGAACCTATGATATGTTTATTTGGGTAAAATACCAAATTACACTAGCTAAATGTAATCGGGTATTCTCCGCACTTGCATATCCTAAGTCCTACCTCCTATGTTCCTGGTGCAACATTTTTCCTATGGGCATGACTATCCTGACTGGCATTTACATTCTCTATCTTACATTACTTTGTTTACCAAGAGTCCTAGTTTAAGTAACGGAAAGCTGAAAAGGGTTCCTCAGTTGAAGATGTGTCTGGTATGATCCATGAAAAACATCAGCTTCGAGGCAAGTGTGTTTTTAATTTCTGTAATTAAGTTTTAATTGTTTTACGTTCTATCTTTAAATGTTTAAAAATTTTATTTTAAATTTTATTTTCTTGATCACGATCAGATACTCGGGGTTTGAGTCTGAGGGGTAGCTTCGTAAAATTCTCAAATTCTAAAAGGTTAACATTTTTTAAAGAATCAACATTGTTTTTGGGGTTTGAGAGTATTTGTGTGTTTTTAAAAGTTAAGGGGGCCAAAGTGTAAATTTTTGAAACAAACCGCTTATAACCTCCCATTTACGATCCAATCCACATTTCCGATCCTCTCCCTTTCGCCGTTTACAATCAGCTCATTCCGAAACCCTAACCGCCGTATAAACCCACCGGAAACCTGTTCCGGACCATCTCCGGTCATCCCCTTCACGATCTGACCTCACCACTACCATCGTAATCTTTTTCCGAGCATTAACCCCAACTCAATCGACTGTGTTCACGAGTTCTCTTGGATCTATTCACGATTTTTGAGTTTCTAACCCTAACTCGGAATCGTCTTCTAATTTGCTGTGTTCGAGTCGTTTTAAAAGAAGTTTTGAAGTCGGAATTGTGATAGGAACTGTTAAAAGGTAGTGATATTTGCTCATTGTTCATGTTTGAAGGGTTTTAACAAGTTTACGAGTTGTTTTCAGGTTTGTTAATGGCGGAATTGGTGTTTACGATAATCTCGACGGAGAAGACGACTGTTGGGATTTACGATCGACGTTTACGATCGTTGATTCCGACCCATGTTTACGATCGATGATTACGATCCGGTGTTTCCGATAGACGTTTACGATCGGCGATAACAACAAAGTGTTTACGATTGGACCAAAGTTAACTCAGTCGTGAACCCGTTTGATATATCGTAAACTCGTTTTATGGATCGTAAACCCATCTATTGAATCGTAAACACATTTAAATGAGTTTTTACAATCATAAACTCTTAATGTTTTTGAAAACTTAATAATTTTAAGATAAAAATTAATGGTATATGTGATGTTTGTGAACGTGTGATTCAAAATCAAATATTTTACTTGATCGATTCAATTGAAATTTTCAGAATTTATCGAATTAAATGAGTTAATCAATTAAACCTCAAGTTGTTGACAAACATAATTTCACTTTGATGAGTTTACGATTGATGCATTTGTCTCGTTTTCTCAGATGGCAGAAGAGATGCTAGACGAAGAGATAAAGTTTGAACATGATCACTGCATCCCAGCGTATCTTGAAGACCCGCCAGAGAAGCATATGGAACTATTTTATTCTCTGGTGGCTGGGATGATTACTTGCAAAATAAACCATGCCCTGAGGACGAATGTGCTTATTGATGAGATGCTAGTAAGAGAGTTCTGGGGTACTGCAAGAGCGAATGCTGACAAGACAAGTATTTCTGCTACTGTTCAGAACAGACAAGTGGTGATTGAGGAAGATGATATCAGAAAGGGGCTGAATATTACTGATAAAGCCTCTGATCCAATCAAGTATCCAAAGGAGGTTGTTCTTGCTGGTGCTCAATCTATGGGGTACGGGGGGAAGTTTCCGCCAATCTTTAAGAAGCTTCTGCCGCACTACTGGAGGTGCCTAGCACATTATATGCAAAATTCATTTCTAGGCAAGAGAACCAGTTTTGATCAGCTGAATCAACTACATGGAACTGCTTTCATCTCTTTGGCTTTAGATTGGGATTTCAACTTCTCAAAGATGATGCTGATGGACTGGGTAGGCAATGCTGATTTGAGTGCCAGAGAGCAATTTTTGATGACACCAAGGTTTGTACAAATGGTGGTCATGAAGAAATACCCGATGATTGAAGAAAGGATCGAGAAGTTGGACATCAAAGTAATGGATTGTGGGGTTTTTGGTCTTCAAACCCAAGATAGAAAGGGCAAAAACAGCTTTCAAGGAAGACTTGAATGGGTTAAGAGAGGTGCGTTCCCAGAGGTGGCAAGGGAACAAGAATTTGATGAAGATGAACCTGAAGCTGCAGTGCCAAATGTTAATGCATCCGTTGCAGAAGACCAAGACTTAATAGCAACTCCGGCTGTTAATGTTCAAGAAGAAGATGCAATCATACCCTCCGATGAAGAGAATGTAATGGATGATATTCTCGCTGGCCAGGAGATTACTGATGATGATATCTATGGGAATCTGGGGCCCCTTAACCTTAAAAGGTCAAGGGATGACATGATCGGATCATCAGGCAGTGATACAACCCCTCCTGAGCTGAATCTGGATGCTGAAGATGTTCTTGAAGAACCAATTCCCGCACGTGAACCTTCACCTAGAAAGAGGTCAGATCCAAGAAGCATCAGATTCAAGCTTTCAAAGACCAGCTCAAGCATTTTGTTAGTTCATCCAGCTGGGCTCAGTTCTGAGGGTCCCAGTGCACAAGAAGAAACTGCTACAGAAGATGTACAAGATCAACCTGCTGCTGCTCAGACTGAAACAACATTTCTAACCGAACATAGCCCAGTTCGGGAAGAAACTCAATTCATAGAGGTTGATCACACATTCGATGTTCCAAGCCCGGTGAGAGTGAGCGCCGCTCCTGTCATTATTCAGCCAACTGCAGTACCAAGTTTTCGCCTACTTCAATTAGCTGAGCTTCCAATTGAGATGAGGATCAGTACTGACCCTCATATTAACTATCTGATGTCTCAAAACAGAATCAGAGAAAATGAGATAAAAGCTCTGAAGGAGGAGAACAGAAGGATGAAAGAAAAGGAGGTGGCATATAAGAATAGAATGAAGTGGCTCTATGACACTTTGATGGATCTCAAGAAGAAATTTACTGATTTGAAAAGTGTTGTGGAATCAAAATCTTCAAGTGCCCCTGAACAAAGCTCATCACAGGGTGTGCAAGGTGCTGAAGCATTGAATGAAGACGATGGTGATGAAAACATTGAGATGTCGGACTATGCTAGAGGAGGAAGAGTGATCTCCAAAGCTCCGGAGGGTCATGACAACTGGTTCCGAGAATTCTTTCAAGGACCAGCCCCCACTAAATATGCTCTTGATCTTGGAAAGAGCTCTATTGACAAAAAGGGGAGTTGTGACTTGTGAACCCATCTTGTGCTGGCATTACGACGCTGAGAAGAAATTATTTGTTGTGATCCGTGATGGCTACAGTCCTGTTGAATATTATAGAACTCGTGCACAATTCCATTCTTGGACTGAGCCTGAGATCAGAAATCTGCTTCGAGCTCCTTACATAAACAGGTGGAACAGTCCTGACGGAGACCTCATTAGAAACAATTTGCTGAGCCATAAAGAAGAAAACTTTGCAAATTTTGATTTAAAGCAAGTAAGGTGGGTCCAGACTGAAACCGACCCAGTGACTGGAGAACCAATTGGTGAAGCAAGGAGACCACCCACCAAACGCACAAGGGTTATCAACATGTTGGATGAGATAGAAGATGCTACCTTGGTCAAAAACTTTGACTGCTGGTGTTACGATCCAACAACACACGAGGTGGTGGTTATCTGCAAGGACATGAGGCAGTTTCGCTTTTACGATCCGGTGGATCTGCTAAGATTTGGAGAGAGAGACATCAAGCTCCTTGCCTCCCAACCTATTCTCGGGGATGAAAACGACATGGAGAATGCTATTCGGGTTGGTATCTTTCATGGGACGGCAAACCGGATTGTGGAGCATAAATGGTGGTCCAGCAAAGCGCCAAAGGCTTTCAGATTTGATTTGCTGCTACCATAGACGGTCTAATGGTTCATTCCTAGGGGAAGATTGTTGGGCTATATTTATTGAGGCATGAACATTAGTTATTGGGCTTGCTTTAACTTTGTTTTGGGCTTATTATTTAATGGGTTATTGGGCTTAATGTTGTTTACTATTGGGCCATGTGGGCTTCTTTAATGTTTACGATTTTTGTAATAGGTTTACATGAGGCACTATATAAGCCTCATGTGTTTATGATTTTAGGAAGCTTTTCACTCAATTTTAAAGGAGTTTACGATTTCTGTGATTACTCTTGTTTACGATCAGCTTCAATAGTAGTGTTTATTCATTCAAGACTTCATCTTTCTCCTAGATTTAGTCTATACTTCTACTATTCTTCTTGAATCGATCTTATACGAGGATTCCGCACTCGTGTTTGATTAGATATCGTGTGTTTGGGAGATTTCCGAACCTACAGATTCCCATTAGTGAACGAGAAGGTGAAAACCTCCTAAACCTTTTGACAGCATTCAGAATGCTTTATACTTAGAAAAGGTGATCAGCCTCTAGCTTATGACAAGATGCTCGAAACATTTGCAAAATACTTCAAGGCTTGGTGAGGTGTGACGCCCACTCCCAGACTTGGCCCTAGGAGCGGTCACGCATCGGATTTACTCATGAACACATGGTACAACAGAGATGACTAAAGCAGCGGAAATTAGAAACTTTTTATTGATACGCCAAGTATTACATCGTAAGAGAGACGATTACAAAAGATAACTATATATCTATGCCACTCTTCAAAATGTCTTCTCTTGACAGTTGATATTCTCTTGATAGTGTATGCCCCCTAGTTCCTGCTCACATCTCAGCCTTCCCTTTTTTATCTGAAGGTCCAGCCTCATCTGACATACATAACTTAACAAGTCAGCTTACGCTGGTGAGTTCTACGTTTTTGGAAAACTTTACCTTTCGAAGGCACTTAGGTCTGTCAAACACATTTATGCAATTAAACACAAAGCATATAGTACATGTATTCACATACCCTAACCTTGTGAATAGACTAACCTTCTGTTGCTTTGTCATCCTTGTCTCACATTAAGAATGTATCCTAATGTTAAGTGCTATCTTAGGGAAATAGTGTTTCTATTTGCCTTACGAACACATCGTGTAGCAACAGTCCCTTTAGTTTTGACACTATATAGCTTTGACGCTTTCTGGCTTTGACGCCGCTTAGCTTTGACGCTATCTGGCTTTGACGCCGCTTAGCTTTGACGCTTTCTGGCTTTGATGCCGCTTAGCTTTGACGCTTGGTTTTGACACCATTGGGACAACACTATTTAACTTCTTGTTTCAGAAGTCCCTTACTCACCAGTCTTTCCTCGATTACCATTCTTAATCTATTCTACTAGAAACATCGAAATGGCAATCTATCTTCCCTCTAGTTATCACCATACAACCAATACATATAACAAGCAATTATAACAGCTGAGAGTATTTTCACAAAACGTTATGTATATCAGCCCAAAATGGTTTAAAGCATTTAAAGAATTTAAAAGAGGGCTCATAGAACTCACCTTAGCTTTGCAAAGCTATTATTCTTGGGTTAAGTTCTTGTGAATCAGTTTCTTAATGCCTTTAATGTAATGTCCCTATCAAGACATCCTAAATATTACAAATCACATTTAAGACTTAACTCATTGTCCAAAACCCAACTCTTTATTGGTTAATACCCTTAATAGTCAAAATGACCATTTTGCCCCCTTTATATATATATTATGTCACATGCATTTCAGCTATTTAACAAATATAGCACACGTATATAATTTAAGTCATAAAATTTTGGGGTCTTACAACTCTACCCCCCCTTAAAAAGGTTTCGTCCTCGAAACTTGCTCAAACTGTGATTTAACTCACAATGAGTTCATTACCTTTTCACCTTTCTTTCCTTTCCCGGATTAATCCGGAATCTTTTCTATGCATCTAATGCATCCATATCATATGAACCACTTGGTTCCTAGGCTACGATTTTAACATCGTAACAAACTTCCTATGACCATCTATCATTCTTTCCTATTACCTATAAGGTAATATTTTAACTATTCTATTCACGAAGTCTTGTTCACAATATGAATGTGAACCGCACTTCTATAACTGATGCTAGCGCTTTTTAGGAACGAATTCCTAACGAATAGTCTAGCTAACGATTTAGAAGAATAAGTTTCTCAATATAAAGGAACTCTTCCTCTTATCAATCACATACTATCTAGGTGGTGTCATAATTCTTTAGCTACATATAGGGCAGCCTGATTATGATTCCCACCGGAATTTGCTTCGAATTTCCTAAAGTTGAAATTTATCGTGAAGCTTCTCTCATTCTGCTTTAACCTTCTGCGTACTTTAAACATTTATCCGTATGCTATAAGATTTGAACTTCTGTTCTGGCCATCAATAGTCCCTCAGTCACTCGTTAGTAAGTGATATGTATTCATGAATACTACTTATTTGTTTTCCACAGTGGCCCGTAATATCTACCTGCACGAGACTAATTCTAGTGTCACTTCTGGTTGTACCTTAGGTGTATATATATAGGATGTACCAGCCGCGTATCCACCACACCCTGGATATAACTAGAGGCGTACTATTACTAGTCTGGTGTAGGGTGATATTACTATTCTAACCACAACAAAATCAGTATAATTCATGACTATCTATTACTTACCTAAATAATTAATTTGGACATTTTGCGTACAACCTCGTTTGTTGTTTGCATCTGTTGAGTGTAAACACTATTGCTGCCATTTTTCCTCTTTACTAGGCCTAATCGGTAATGATTTTACCGATGCCTAAGTTAATCCGTTTACTACTTCCTTCCAATGCTTAATGCATTCTTCACCATCCTTTAGAACTTTAGAACGTCATTTGTCAGCAGGCTTAGCCACTAAATTTCTGGGTTTGGAGGGGCATTCCTCATTCCAATCAACACTACTAATCACTTATAATGATTATTTTGCTTCCGAAAAGTCGTTCTCTTACAGTTTCATTCTTATTCTTTTAGCTGGTGCTAATCTGGTCTCAGATCATCTTTGGGGAATCGTCTTGCTCCTTGTAGTTGTTGGATAGTTTGCTGATCCTTACCAAAGGATTTGTCTGCTTTTCACCGACAACCTCTTTATCTTCTTGCAGTCTATGCATTTCCTTGGCTTCCGTCCTTCGTCTTGGAGTATCCTAAGGCGATATATTTGGTCTAAAGAAATCTTCTGGCTTCTGTTGGAAATAACTGGTATGGTGTTTTTACTTCTGGCGTTGCTTCTGATGTTACTCCTAACGTTGCTTTCAGCGTCGAGTTGATTCTGGAACCCCATTTCTTGATCTGACGAGTTGCTAATTGAATTCACTGGTACGTTCTTCGGCTTCTTGGTTTTGCCTCTGAGTCAATGGCATACATCGAGTATGACTTACCTCTTGACCCATGTACTTACACGTTTTGTAATCTTTACTGCCAAGCCATCATGATCCTTGCATATGAAGTTGAGCCTCCTTCTGGTTACAGATAGTTTACGCGTAGCATCCCGCGAACTAATTCATTAAGCGTCGAAATTTTCCATCGTCATCTCTAGCTTGACATTGATCTTAAGAAGAACATTTGTCAAATGCTGATCATTTATTCGCATCGGTGTAATACACTGTGTGACAATTCCTAATATCGAATTCCGACTTCTAAGTTTGCAAATATCGAATCGTCAGGCTCGTCCGTGTATCAACATTCGACTTGAGGTCATTTATCTTGACGTATTTGCATTTGTCCTAAGGAAGACGTAATCCTAAGCTGTCTAAGGTAGCTTGACTACGGGATTCCTTGACAATACTTTTCCTCTTCTTATGCTGGAATTCTTCTTCGTGTAGCTCATCCAATCATCGCATGCTTTCATCCTGCCATTTGAAGAAACAACATCCCTTAGGACGTAAGTTCTTCTTCTTGGCCTATTCTGGATCTCCATATTCCTAAGCTTGTGGATTCTCGATCCATCTTGTGGTAACCTTTGTCATTCTTCTTAACTTTAAACATTTTCTGCTTCGAGCCTTCCGACCTATCACTTATAGTGATGATCTTTTGAAGGTAGCAACGTAGCTTGGAACGTTGTTTCCACTATTCTTGCCATAGCAATTCTCATTTCTACTTTACCGTGATAGCTTCTATCACGTCTACAGTTTCCTTGCTTAAGGTGACATTCTAGGCTTGTCTATACCTCTTTTCATCTTCAACGGTTCTTGAGTTCTCCAATGCAATTCTTATGATGACGTTTCTCGCACATCTGGCATATCGGCCTTCTTTGTTCAGAAGCTCCCTTAGCCTTCTTGTGGAATTCGTCGTCATTGTCTTCAAGACCTTCTTCATCCTCGTACCGTTTCCGTTTGTCTTTCATCGAGAATCTATTTCTACCAAAAGCTTCCTTGGGACCAGCTCTACTAGCGGTCGCTTTACTGGACATTCTTCTTGCCAAAGCTTCCGAAAGTTGATTAACAATCGATAGCAACGTAACCCTTAATGCTTCTGCCACTATTTCTAACATAATGGCTTTCATTTCTTTTCTGAATGTACTCGTCTTTACTGACATCAGATTTCGTATCGGATGTCCTATTCGCGTTCCTATCATGACTATCATTTCTAATCTTCTGATCTTACGATCAAAATAGTCTGACACTTTAGAACTAATGTGACGTGAAGTTTCCAGATTTTGAATTCATGATAATTATATACGTGCACTTATATAATTATGACGCTTTTAAAACCCAGTTATTCTCATCACAATCATCCCTGGTGTTTATACTATTCCTTTTATTCTTCACCGGAAATTTTAAAATCGGTCCTTTAAAACTACCTTCTTCTAGGCATTCTTTACAAGTTATTGACCACGTATTTCACTGTCAATTAACCTACCCCGCACTAGGCCACATAACAGTTAGAACCTATGATATGTTTATTTGGGTAAAATACCAAATTACACTAGCTAAATGTAATCAGGTATTCTCCGCACTTGCATATCCTAAGTCCTACCTCCTATGTTCCTGGTGCAACATTTTTCCTATGGGCATGACTATCCTGACTGGCATTTACATTCTCTATCTTACATTACTTTGTTTACCAAGAGTCCTAGTTTAAGTCTAGATACCGTGCTAGTATCTAAATCTCTTAAACCAAGGCTCTGATACCAACTTGTGACGCCCACTCCCAGACTTGGCCCTAGGAGCGGTCACGCATCGGATTTACTCATGAACACATGGTACAACAGAGATGACTAAAGCAGCGGAAATTAGAAACTTTTTATTGATACGCCAAGTATTACATCGTAAGAGAGACGATTACAAAAGATAACTATATATCTATGCCAGTCTTCAAAATGTCTTCTCTTGACAGTTGATATTCTCTTGATAGTGTATGCCCCCTAGTTCCTGCTCACATCTCAGCCTTCCCTTTTTTATCTGAAGGTCCAGCCTCATCTGACATACATAACTTAACAAGTCAGCTTACGCTGGTGAGTTCTACGTTTTTGGAAAACTTTACCTTTCGAAGGCACTTAGGTCTGTCAAACACATTTATGCAAATAAACACAAAGCATATAGTACATGTATTCACATACCCTAACCTTGTGAATAGACTAACCTTCTGTTGCTTTGTCATCCTTGTCTCACATTAAGATTGTATCCTAATGTTAAGTGCTATCTTAGGGAAATAGTGTTTCTATTTGCCTTACGAACACATCGTGTAGCAACAGTCCCTTTAGTTTTGACACTATATAGCTTTGACGCTTTCTGGCTTTGACGCCGCTTAGCTTTGACGCTATCTGGCTTTGACGCCGCTTAGCTTTGACGCTTTCTGGCTTTGATGCCGCTTAGCTTTGACGCTTGGTTTTGACACCATTGGGACAACACTATTTAACTTCTTGTTTCAGAAGTCCCTTACTCACCAGTCTTTCCTCGATTATCATTCTTAATCTATTCTACTAGAAACATTGAAATGGCAATCTATCTTCCCTCTAGTTATCACCATACAACCAATACATATAACAAGCAATTATAACAGCTGAGAGTATTTTCACAAAACGTTATGTATATCAGCCCAAAATGGTTTAAAGCATTTAAAGAATTTAAAAGAGGGCTCATAGAACTCACCTTAGCTTTGCAAAGCTATTATTCTTGGGTTAAGTTCTTGTGAATCAGTTTCTTAATGCCTTTAACGTAATGTCCCTATCAAGACATCCTAAATGTTACAAATCACATTTAAGACTTAACTCATTGTCCAAAACCCAACTCTTTATTGGTTAATACCCTTAATAGTCAAAATGACCATTTTGCCCCCTTTACATATTTTGTTATATCTTTTTCAAGTCTTTGCTCCTTAACATTTACCGCTCGTGTTTCCTCATGACCGATCATTTGGCGGAATTACTATGAGGAATAGTCACGGGGTTTGAAATTTGGTGACGATTGTTACCGGTCGTGTAGGCGTCGTTGACGACCATGAGGCGGAATTACTACAATCGTTGCACCGAGTAGTTCAATTATTAATTATCAAAATTTGATCTCATATATATTTAATATATATGTAAACATGTTACCATACCAAAATTCAAGTCTCTATACCCTCTGGAATATTTTATTTTAAACAATCATATTCCGAAACCCTAATTTCCCGTTATTCTCATTTCTTTATCAAAACTCATTTTATTCCAAACTGACTTAGGGTATTATCCGTTATAACATTTTATAACATGCTTTAAAATTTCAAAGCTTGGTTCATTATCGTTTACTCGGGTTTGATAGCACAGCGGCTAGAAAACCCTAATTTCAATATTAACACTTTAAATATATATTAAACATATTTTAAATATGTTTCAAACATTCTTTAACCCGATACTTTATCAAATCGTTTATATTAAATATATATGTCTATATATATTTAATATTTAAATACTAAATATCCTTTTTAATCAATTTTAATAAATAAAACTGATAAAATAATCATATATATATATATATATATTTATTCGTCTTAAATATATTTTTATATCATTTATCCCGTTCTATTATAACTTTATATAAACTTTAATTTAACAATAATATTTGTAATAATAACAAATATTTAATGTGATTACCTTTAACGGGTCGTGAAACGAGTCCAAAATAACCGAATAATAAAGTTGTCCGTTCTTGACAAACGAATAGTCCTTCCCGACTATTTTCTCGCCACGAGCATTTCCCCATTGTCGGTTTGTCGTTTGGACCTCGTTACGCCACCGAAACGTCGACCGAAAGTGAAGACGGGTTTTATTAATGTCAATAGTTTACGCCCCGTTTGCCGCCACCGTGGACCACCGTCAACGACCGTCGACCACCGCAACCATTCTCCACCATCCCGGGTGTTCACCGTTGTTGTTGTTATTACCCGTCGTCAGTCGTACGTTACCGAGATTCATCCGAAAGATAGGACGGTAAACCGGGTTTAACCGGGTTTTAATCCGGTTCATCATCTCCACCCGCAACCACCACCACCGTCCACCACCTTCAACCTTCTGTTGCTATTACCGCCGTTCCCCGGTGCATCACTGCTGCCGCTATATTGTTCGTCGGTGCAGGTTGGTCGGAGGAAAGCGGGTTGCTGCGATTTCGTCGGCAAACGAGAAAGGTGTGGAGGGGTGCTGGGTTTGATCGGAACGACGGGAGGTACGTTGCCGGAGCTGCTGTCTTGCTGGGTGAACGAAGAAGGAGAAGGAACTGCAGGGAGGTTGCCGGAGCTGTGCTGCCGTGACTGCTGGGTTTCGAACAGAGGGTGGCCGGGTGGTGCGCTGGTCGGCGTCACCGGAGCAGAGAGAGACCAGGGTCGCCGAGTGAAAATAGATCACCGGAAATAGGACGCCGGTGTTGAGTTGCCCTGAAAACGAGGAAGGAGGACGCCGGCTCGATCGGAAAAACGGGGGAGAGGGGCTTGCGCAGCTTCTTTCTTCTCTCTCTATTTCTTTCCATAATTCATTCTGTTTCTTATAATTTTGTCGTGTACTGAATTCATATTTGAATTGCTTGTGTGTATGAATTGTAATTTGTCATGCATGATATTTATAGTATAGATTTTACTGAAGTAAATTGAATTGTAGGGACAAAGCAAAACAATGGATTCAACACGTATATGATGACTAAGATTATCAAATGATGAATCATAAAGACACGTATCCTTCATTTAGAATATTTTTTTGTTGTTGTGTAATATTAAATAACTTATATTCTGAACCCGCTAAATATTTCATAAACGGTTTACAAAAATTCCCGAACGTCTAAAATATTACGGGACTCCAACAAATATGATTATTCTTTGGTTATAACGTTAGCCGGTAGTCATTCATTTAACTACACGGTACAAGTGCGTGTCTAATTTGTAATAGAGATCACGACCGTTTCACAGACCGACTACGTCTTCTTGATTGGAATTCTTCATAGATATTATAATAATTATTTATACTTTGCTGAGACGTTATAATCATCTCGAACGGCTAACCGAATTGGTTTCGGTTACTATCGCGTAACGATGATGGTTACCGATTTCACCGTTTTTCGTGCCGAACACCGCAACTATATTTTATATCGATTACAAATCAAGTATTTAGCAATACCTAATGTTCTACTTTCGCTTCGGTGTTATTTTAGTGACGTTCGTGCTTAATTACGGTTTATTACAAACCGGGCCCAAATCACTATTTTGCATTTTCCCGCTTTGTCATAACTCGGATTTGAGATCCGTCTGTGCCCATGATCTTTATTTTCCGTTATCTATCATATTCTATAAGTTCGTCTCTTGACGTTTCCTCGAATGTCGTGTCGAATATTCGTACGTGAATCGTGGTGTTTCTCTATTCTACATATATATATATATATATATATATATATATATATATATATATATATATATATATATATATTATGTCACATGCATTTCAACTATTTAACAAATATAGCACACGTATATAATTTAAGTCATAAAATTTTGGGGTGTTACATGAGGGGTGGGTGTTAGCTTGGCTAACACCCCTCCGATGCCTAAGTCAGTAACCATTTCACAAAGATAGTGATAGGAAATTGAAATTAGAATAAAAATCAAACCTGATGTTTTTGGAGCTTACGCAAGGATTCTGGGATATGCTCAGAGGATCCGGAGAGCACTTACATAAAATATAACTTCAAGTGAATTGCATTCCAAGCTCTTGGGAGCAGCTCGCCTTCCATAGTAGCCAGCCTATATGCCCCCTTTCCAGCTTCTGAGTCTATTAGGTAAGGACCTTCCCATTTAGGTGCAAGTTTTCCATGTGCTGGATTGGTAGTATTTTGAAAAGCTTTCCTGAGTACCAGATCCCCTACTTGAAATCTTCTGATCCTTAGATTCCTATTGTAGGACTTCGCTATCCTTTGCTGGTATGTTGCCATCCTGAATTTCGCGAGGTCTCTGATTTCATCGATCGTTTCAAGATCTTCAAGGAGCTCTTGCTTATTTGCTTCAAAATCTTGGCAGCTTGTTCTGGCAGTCGGCATCACCATTTCAGTGGGTATTACAGCTTCTGAGCCAAATACTAAGGAAAATGGTGTTCGACCAGTAGCATTCTTGGAGGTCGTTCTGTCAGCCCACAATACGAAAGTTAGCTCTTCAGCCCATTTTCCTTTCTTGTCTCCTAACTTCTTCTTGAGATTATTGATGATAATCTTATTGCTCGATTCCGCTTGGCCATTAGCTTATGGATGTATGGGAGTTGAAGTTACCATCTTGATACCCCATGCCTCACAAAAACTAGTCGTTTTTTTTCCAATAGATTGAGACCCGTTGTCGCACACTATTTCCGATGGGATTCCAAATCTTGTCAGAATATTCCTTTTAATGAAGGAAATCACTTCCTTTTCTCTAACTTGAACAAAGGCTTCAGCTTCAATCCACTTAGAAAAGTAGTCCGTCATGGCCAGCATGAAAACTTTTCCTCCAGGTGCTACAGGCAGCTTACCAACTATGTCCATCCCTCATTTCATGAACGACCATGGAGATGATATTGAATGGAGCGGCTCAACAGGCTGATGGAAGATGTTGTCGTGCCGCTGGCATGCATCACACTTCTGAACAAAGGCCATTGCATCCTTCTTCATAGTAGGCCAGTAGTATCCTGTTCTCAATACTTTGGAAAATAGTGAGCTGCCCCCAGTGTGATTGCCACAATCACCTTCATGAATATCCTGGAGTACTGCAAGTGCTTCAGGCTGCTCGAGGCATCTCAAGTATGGACCTGCAAGAGATTTCTTGTATAAGATACCGTTTATTATTGAATATGGGATTACCTTTGTTCGGAAGAGCCTGGGATTCTCATTATTGGGAATTTCTCCTTCTTGGATAAACCTCCTGATGGGATAAGTCCAAGATTCCTGAGGATCCTGAGAGTTTATTATTTCCTGATCTTTATCTGATGTGACGTCATTAACTTCTTGTTCTTCAATTGCTGGTGTCAGGATGTGAGTTATGGGAATCTTGACACCTTCTGGGATCCTTAATGATGATGCTAAATTTGCCAAAGCATCAGCTTCTGCGTTTTCTTCTCTAGGCACCTGTGATATGCTGCAATTTTCAAAAGATAATGCTAATTGTTTTACAAGGTCTAGATATTTGGTTAGCCTTTCGCCTTTCACTGCATAGGATCCATTAAATTGGTTAGTTAACAACAAGGAGTCAATAAAAACTTGAATGTGTTGGATACCCATATCTTTAGCAAGTTGTAATCCTGCAATTAAAGCTTCGTATTCGGCTTCATTATTAGTAGCCTTGAATTCACAATGGATAGATAGAGGGATAATGTCCCCTTGTGGCGATTTCAGTAGCGCACCCAATCCTATTCCTCTAATATTAGATGCTCCATCTGTGTACAAGACCCAGCTTCCTGAAGCTTCTTCGAGTTGCTTGACCTCCAGTTCAACTTCTGGCAGTATGTCGCTGCTGAAATCAACCACAAAATCTGCAAGAGCTTGTGACTTGATTGCTGTTCTTGGCTCATATATGATGTCATAGGCACTTAATTTAACTGCCCATTTCGCCATTCTTCCAGACATTTCTGGTTTTCTTAAGACACACTTAATAGGATAGTTAGTTTTTACATAAATAACATGAGTTTCAAAGTAATGTCTTAACTTTTGAGAAGCCATTACGAGAGCTAAAATCAATTTTTCTAAATAAGAATACTTGGTTTCAGCGTCTAATAACGTTTTGCTTACATAGTATACCGGATGTTGTTGTCCTTCATGATCTTTTACAAGCACAGCACTCACTAAGCTGCCTGAAACTGCTAGGTAGAGGGATAGTGGCTCGCCTTTGACTGGTTGCATTAGAAGTGGAGCAGATGACAAATATTCTTTCAGGGAGCTCAGAGCTGCTTCATGTTTCTCACCCCATTCGAACTTTTTGTTCTTTTTCAATATGTCATAGAACTCTTTGCTCTCCTCGGATGATCTTGATATGAATCTGTTAAGTGCTGCTACTCTTCCAGTCAATCTTTGAATTTCCTTGACATTCGTTGGAGATTTCAAATTTATAATTGCTTGGATCTGTTCAGGGCTGGCCTCTATTCCTCTTTCAGTAACCATGAAGCCTAGGAACTTGCCGGCTCTTACTTCAAAATGGCACTTGGAAGGATTCAATTTCATGTTGAATTGGTCCAAGATATCAAAAGCAGCTTAAAGATCTCTAGGATGGTCCTTTGCTTTTTTCGATTTTACCACCATATCATCTATGTATACCTCCATGGTGTCCCCCAGTTTGTCTTTAAACATCAAGTTGACTAGCCTTTGGTATGTGGCACCTTCATTTCGTAAACCAAAAGGCATCGCAATATAACAATAAATACATGTGGGTGTCATGAAGGCCGTGTCTTCCTGGTCTGATGGTTCCATTTGAATTTGTTGAAAGCCCGAAGATGCGTCCATAAAAGTTAACATTTCGTGCTCAGCAGTTGCGTCCACCATAGAATCAATGTGTGGTAGAGGAAATGGATCTTTTGGACAGGCCTTGTTTAGGTCTGTGTAATCTACACACACCCTCCACTTACCATTTTTCTTTTGAACCACCACCACGTTAGCCAGCCATCGAGGGTATTTAACCTCTCTAATCATTTTTGACTTGAGCAGCCTGTCAACTTCTTCTTGGATTATGACGTTTCTCTCAGGAGCGAACTTCCAGAATATTTCATTTTGCTTGAACATGTGTATGCATGGGGAAATGACACCTAGATTCAACTAAATCATCATTGCCCTTTTAAAAACCCAACACACACCTACATCACAACACTCCATCTCTCCCTCTCCCCTCTCTCTATAAATTACGGCCCAAACCCCCACCCCCCTCTCTCATTTCTTCTCATCCTCCTCTCTCTCTAATACACACACACACACCTAGTTCCTTCCATTTTCTTTCAAGGTTCAAGAGTTCAAGAACACATCAAGAACACTTACTTTCTAGCATCAAGTAAGAAAACTCATCTAGATCTTCTAAAGTTTTTGAAACCCACTTCATCTTCATCTTAAATTTCAAAAAACCCACTTCCAAATCTAATATCCAACATCAAATTCTTGATTAGTTATGGTGGATTTGGAAGGATTAAGCTTCAACACACAAAGATTTGTGTGAAAAACCTCACTTACACACACTAAAATCGTGAAGTGTGTGTTAGTGTGTGAAAGTGTGTGTTGAACTTTGAGTTAGGGTTTGATCCATAAGAAACCCACATGCATGTTGAATCAAAGCCTAAAACTTGAGTTTTATGAAAGATTTAATGATCTAAGATGAAACCATAAGTTCGTGAAAGAAAACTAAAACTAGATGATACATGCATGTATAAATCTTATGGTTTTATGTGATTTTATGTGTGTTTTCATAAGTGTGATGTTAATAATTTGCTTATAGTTGATGATGTGATATGATGATGGGTGATAAAATAAGTCATGGAACTCTTGGGTTTTTATTTGAAATCCGAAAATTTAAAGAAAATAAATAAATATTTAAACTTGATATAAATTGTTAAATAAAATAAAGACTTGGTGTTACAATTGTAGTAAACCCGCCTCATGGTCGTCTATGACGCCTACACGGTCGGTAACGATTGTCATCAAGATAAAACCCCGTGGTTATTTCTCAAAGTAATTCCGCCTATAATGGCCGGTTATGGGAAAACACGAGCGGTACACGATTAATATGTAATATATGAATAATTGTTATATAAATGTGAAGTTTTTATATAAAATAAATAAAGATTATAAAAGTTGATTTGAGGTCAGAATATTTATGACTAAAAGAGACCAAAGCTAGTAATAAAAACTTGGAGTAAATGTATGGGAATTAAGTAATGATTAGAGTTAGACTTTTAGAAGCTTTAAATGCATTAAATGTGTAGAAAATGTAAAAATATGGCAAAAATCCGAAAATTTAAGTTTGGTCAGTAGCAAAAGGTTAGTAATCAGTAGATATTAGTTGGAAAATTATTCTAGAATTTTTGGAATTTATTTAATAATTAAAATGGAATTTATATGCTTAAAAATGGCTAAAAATGCTTAAAAATAGAATAAATTGGAGAAATAATATGAAATAAAATGAGGACTTATTTTGGACAGTAGGTAACAAATATAAGTGAGAATAATTGAGAACTTAGGTGAAAATGGCACCCGAACCCTTAAAACGGTAAAAATTATGCATTAAAACGTATAATTTTATTTTTTGTAAAATAAGGTATAAATGAGGAAAACAATTTAGATCAGTGGCTTAAAGGTTTGAAACAGGTTAATAATGTATAGGAAACATATAGAAATAATATGAAAGGGAAAACTTAAGTATTGGAGAAAGTTTGGATAAAAACCGTAGTCGAAAAAGCCGTAAAAACGGGTAATTTAGCATAAAATAGAGAAAAATTAGAAAACAAGTGCTAAAATATTTGGAATAATGTTAATTAAGTTTAACAACTTATATTAAGCCTTAGCATAAAGTTTCATGTATAAAGATTAGTTCTTTTTGCTTTATGTGTTGGAATTAGTCGAATAAGGGCAAAATCGTCATTTTGCTCGAATAGTTTGAAAATTCAGAATTTGTCACATGAGTTAAGAAGAATGGCCTAACTAATCTGATATAATGGGAAATAGGACCAAGGAATTTGAAATTATACACATTAGAAGCACAAATTGCACGAGAAAGCAAAGGTGAGTTCACTATTTCCCCTTTTTCTACATGATTTATAAATGTTTTGGGGCTGAAAATGCATATAATGAAAAAGTATGGATTTTATAAGTTGACAACCAATGTGTGGGTATGATTAGACATAAGTAAGGGCGCGAACGCTCATAAAAAGATGAGCCTGGCCATAAATAGAAAGAAAAGTGAATGAAATAGAATTCGGCCGTCTAAAATCGTTAACTATGGAATAGACAAGAGGAGTATTGATAGATCTATCGGGAATGACCAATCCTAGCCCACTGATCGGTCGCTCCGGTCGTGAAACATGGTGGGAAATACTTCCAAATAGTGGTTTACGTATTGATTTAGAGCTTATGTTGCTAATTATACATCATGTCCCTAGCTAGTTCATGAACCATACGTTGTCTGGAAAACTTATGTATATCCCTGCTTTCAATGAAAAATGAGAAGTAAATTGGTGGTTTCAAAATAAACCACATATATTGGAAATGAGATGATTGGTGGTTTCAAAATAAATCACATATATTGAAAAATGAAATGAGATGATTGGTGGTTTCAAAATAAACCACATATATTGAAAAATGAAATGAGATGATTGGTGGTTTCAAAATAAACCACATATATTGAAAAATGAAATGAGATGATTGGTGGTTTCAAAATAAACCACATATATTGAAAAATGAAATGAGATGATTCGTGGTTTCAAAATAAACCACACATGATGAAAAATGGAAATGTGAAAAATGAGAATATGGTTTTGATATGAAAATCGGTGAACTCACCAACCGTTTGGTTGACAAAAATCTTTTTAATGCATTTTCAGGTATTTAATGGCTTGGATTCGGCTCGGGAGAAATAAAGAAGATGTTGTCGTGGTTTCTTTTAAAACAAATTTTGTTTTAGTAAACTTGAACTTATGTTTCGAAGGGACCTACTGTATGGGTGATTTATCATCCATCAATAAATAAATAATATGTTCAATGTTTTGAACTATCGTTTACTAAAACACCATGGGTTACCAACTTTTGATCACCGCCATGTAAGACTTCCGCTGAATTAAAAATTTTGGGGTGTGACAGGCGTAATGCGTTTAAATCTCCAAAATGAAATGCATGAACACACAGCAGGCAGACCATGATATGACAAGCAGGATCGGAACAGAAAAACATGGAGTTGCAGTCTCTAAACACCTGAGAATTCAAGAAGTTAAAAAGTCAACAGAATTGTTGGTCAGTTCACAGGTTTAATGATACTTGAACTATTTGAAATTTTATGTTTGAAAATGTTTAGCCTGTCATGATACTAGTTTGTTTGACACTGTTATTGTAAAGATCGAGCATGAACCTTGAATTCAAAACTAACTGTTTACCCACTCATGATGTTCTTCCCCAAGAACATCGAATGATCAGAATAACCAATGTACCCCTTGACTATAATCGTGTAGTCATGGCTGGAGCGACCGAGTTAGGGCAGGGTCGTCAACCCAAATAGATCTACTCACAAGATATCGTTTCGAATGAACTAATTGAATCCAATTAATAGAGGGGATTTGGGCATATAACATAAATCAATATGAATACACGGAATTGAGGAAATGAAAAGAACACAATCGGTACGTGTTACAGTCATCATAATATCAAACAAAAATGAATTTAGAAAATGGCATTTATTGAATTCTCCCCCAAAGTTAGAAAACAGAAATGTAAAAAGGGGTCATGAAGACTCAATGTTCGATGCTAAGTGAATACGTCACCCAATATTCGATGCTAAGTTTCGACTGTTATTATCCGATGATAGTGATGGAAATCCTAGAATATTATTTATTGGCTTAATAAATAATATTGAATTTAACGGAATTCATTATCTATTTGAATAAATAATAATAAACTTTCGCGTTAGAAAATCATATTGAATAATATGGATTATTTTTCATGAAATGGTACAAAAATTAAAAGTATTTATATCATTAAATATTTGTACGGTTTCAAACTCTTTTTTATTAATAAATAAAATCTTTCATTTATTAGTGTTCGAACGCGCGTGTTATACCGCGCGTCAATACACAGTATTTGTCGCGTTTTACGAAAAGAATTTTGGCACTTAAAAATATATCCATTTGTATGGAGAAATGTTTCCAAAAATATATGAAGTTTTATTTTGGTAAAATTAAGTGTCGGGTTCGTCCGGTGGTTAGTCGGTTCGTCCGGTGGTTAGCCGGTTTCACCGGTTTAACTCGTTTTATGACATTTTAAGTTTTCTTAACACTTAGGATTTATTAGTAGGCTTGTTTTAATGTGGTTTAGGGTCTTTAGTTTGTCAATTGAATCGGTGGGAGTTTTACTTGTAAAAATTGACGTCTTCGATATACCGAAAGTTATAGTTTTGGTCCAGTTTAATCCTAAAACATGTTTTTCCATTTTTGAACTTTGTGAAACATTTTTATATGTCAAAACGAGCATGTTTTATGTTCTGGACCAGATCTAATTCTTGTTCAAAGATATGTTATATTTTTCGTCGAAAAGTCGTTTTATGGTTTTCGATTATTCCGTTTTCAAGTGTTTAACTTCTCGAATCACTTTGTAAATTTGGAAATCAATATTAGCATCCCTAAATGATACTTTACAAGTACTAAGTAATCAAGAAGAATATGAAGGAATAATGATGAAACAAGTAGGAGGAATAGTTTACCTAGATCAAAGAAGGTATTAGAAACTTGATTCAAGTGTTAGAATGTTGAGAAAATGTGGTGGTGGTGGCAGTTTTGTATAGCCGAGAGAAAAAGAGAGAGATGAGAGAATGAGGGTGTTTGTTCTTGAATGTGTTAAGTGAGAAATGAGGAGGTTTAAGTGGTTATATGAAGTGGTTAAGTGAGCTTGGTGGTTCGGTTTTTAAGTGAACTGAAGGGGGTTTGGGTTTGGTCTCCTAGCCGAGAACAAGAAGAGGAGAAGAGGATGAGGGAACTATGGCTTTGACCACTTGGGTTCTCTTGATTACATAGGTTCAAAATAAAACAAAGTGTGGGTTTGTGGGGTGTATGGAAACGATAAGAAGAGGAGAGGGACAAGGGGACATGAGTGTTGGTGGTGTAAGTTGTTCAAGGGTTTAACCAATGGATTATGGTTGTGTCTTGTACTCATCCAACACTTTTGTCTAATATCATCTGGACATGGTGTTTTAACCAAGTGTTCATGTGACTAAACCATTAGGGAAAATTATTAACCCAATAATTTTTAAGGACTTAAATATTAGTTTTTCATATCATATTATTTGTCAGAATAAATAGTATATATTATATTAATTCCGAACTTGGCATCTAAAATATAGGGATCTTCTGGACTGTCACGACGTGAAACTTATATATTGTTACATATATATATATCGACACCATTTCACACAAATATCTCGTCTTAATATTTGGTTATTTTAATTATTATTTTCTAAATATAAATTAGGATAACTATTTAAGAGATATCGTAAACATAATAATATTTATGGAGCTAAGTATTTATTATCATAACGATCAATGGTCAGATACTTGTATCTATATAATCAAACAAAAATGACTTATATATATATATATATATATAATTATTTGTCTATAATTATGAACTCCAACTTAAATATATAGCGTGAACTTCTAATAATAACTTTATTGTTTGTCTCAATGTTCAGAACTTGATTGGATATATATTTTCATGATAATTATTTTTACAAAGCCATATATATTTAACTGACTATAAATATATTAATTAACTTAAATATTTATTTGAACGATAAATATTATGAACGGGTTTTCCAAACGCTACAAACGGGAATAAATTGTCAAGACTTGACCAGGATCGTTGGGTAACCAAAACGTTATCCAATTGAAACAAGACCTAAGATGTGTTCTATTATTATTATTGATATTAGGACGTCGGTTACTTGTTGCTCGTATCAGCAGTCACGATCATTCACCTTGAACAAGTGAGTTTCACGACCCCTTTTCTTTATAACTGTTTTATACTTATGGACACTATCGTTATAAACGTTTGTACAACCAAATCCCACTATCAATTGGATTTGATTAGTTCTGAAACCATAATTAGTGAATAGATCTATTTGGGTTGACAACCCTGCCCGGTTTGGTCGCTCCAATCCCGACTCCATACATTGTCAAGGGGTACACGTCAATTATTTTGCTCTGTTTGGTATTCTTGGGATAGAATACCATGAGTGGGTAATCTGTTAGTATTCGAATTTGAGGTTCATGTGAGATCTTACACCCACAACAGTAAACCAACGTAACATTTAAGTATAATGTAAACTGTTTTACAAACTTACCGTAGATTCATAAACCCGTGAACCTCACCAACTTTATGTTGACATTTTAAACTCGTGATTTCTCAGGTAATTAAGCTTATCACGAAAGACGTGCAAATGGGGCTTCACTTTAATGTTTGGACCCGCTTTACCGGAGTCGTAGTCCCGACCCATCCTAAATAAACTGCTTTTTGATTATAATATCAAAATAATAATTTTGTTCAAATGTAAGACAATATCATTTCACCGCAACTTTCCACTACAACAAGAATGATATTATGCTTTAAATGACGTTTGAATTTAGTAGAAGTTGTTATGTATATCTGCGACTATGATTCCGTCTAGCTTACACCCAAACCGTTGACCAGGGTGTGACAGATTAAGGAAAACGACAAGATGGAATAGTGGACTAGAATCTATTTCAAGGAGGTTGTCTCGAGGCATGGAGTACCACTCTCCATCATCTCTGATTACGACATCCGATTCACTTCCCAATTTTGGTAAACATTATGAAAGACGTTGGGTACACGCGTGGGCATAAGTATAACCTACTATCCTCTGATTGATCGTCAAAGAAAAAGGACCATTCAAATGCTCGAGGAAATGCTCAGGGCTTGTATGGTTGATTTCGGTAACCGTTGGATGTTTGCCTACCATTAGCTAAATTTTCTTACAATAATAGTTATCACATGAGTATAAAGGTTGCACCATTCGAGGCACTTTATGGGGGGGGGGGGGGAATGCCGATCACCAATTTTCTAGGCCGTGATTGGGGAGTAGCCAACCCACTGGTCTAGGAATCATTCATGAGACTACAGAGAAGATTGTACGAATTCAAAGTAGACGCAAACGTTAGATTCTCAGGTAGGAGACAAGTTTTAACTAACGAGGTAAGCTGAGCCCGAGTTATATTGGACATTTTGAAATCCCAGCTAGGGTTGGCCTTGTAAATTACGGACTCCTGGTACCATAGGAACGTAGTGGTATTCATGACGATTCCCACTTGTCAAATCTAAAGGGGTGTTTATTAGATGAAAAACTTGTCACACACCTTAGCGAGAACTGATAACTCAAAATAAGAATACATTAGGGTGACCATTTAAGGCAAATCACTATTATGGTTGCACACATAATTGTAATTTGCAGTGCGTGCGAATCCAGGTAAACCCTATTGTGTGAGTAATCGTACTTGGTCAGAACTACAAAATTTTGAATCCCCTCCATTAGAATGCATATCATGATGAACACTCCAGCTAGACTGAAGGCGTTTTACAAATCCAACAGGCTACTATTGAGAGCATGTTCATTCCATTTTGTTGACGAACCTAGTGAAATCATGGGTCACGAATTTAAAAGGAAGATGCAGAACCATATCCTCATAGTAGGGGTACGATGGAACTCAATTGTAGGGCCAGAGTTTACTTAGGAATGTGGGGATCAAATGCAACGCAAGTATCTGCATCTATTCGAAACTACACACCTACCACAGTTGACACAGATTAAATTTCGGGACGAAATTCCTTTCAACAGGGGGAGTATGTGACAACCGTCGGAATTTCAGGTCGTTCCCACTCCCGATATATCCAATGTACATGCATTACAAAATCCATAGAAATAATTTGCATAAATTATCCTCTTGCATGTTGTAGCATAACCGACTCGTTCATCTCATGCATCAGAAAATTAGAAACATACCGGGACACGCACGAGGTCTAACAGACACACGCATGAGGTCTAACAGACACACGCACGAGGTCTAATAGACACACGAACGATGGCGACGTATTCAAACTAATGTTGGATCAAATATTTCAGTGATTACTTATATATTTTGGATGCTAAAATATATTTACGAACGTATTGTTTTGACGCGAACGTTTCACGCACTATTCCTATTTAATCGAGCCTAGACATACACAACAATCACCAAAGAAACATTTATATTGAAATTCATTCTTATTAAAGCTTTTCTAATAAAATATTCATTTTTATTCGTTTTCGGTTTATGCCCATTATAGTCAAAATATCCAGCTTCACCGAACCGAATGGATGAGTACAAATATATCAAATATAATACAAAACGATAAACGAGTCAAGTCAAGTCGGATTAACGTGTCGTTTGACCTGAAATCCAAAATTCAACATTAGGATTACGAAGTGTTCACAAACTTCATACTTAGGAAATAAAGTTTATATTTTTTAGTGTCTTAAATATACTTATATTTCGGTACACGTATATAAATCACCAACATGTCGTCACAAATGTTTTACAAATCACATGCAACCCGAGTAATGTTGAGTGAAAGGCTACATCACCCACTTGCTCATATTCATATACTAAGACCGTAGGTGTCTAAAACTGTTTTAGGGCACGTTAGGTTGGCATCCATTTCATTGCTACATGCAGTTCATCACTCACGGTTTCAGGTGACTTTCACGGCCCCCCTATTTTTTTTATTGTTTACCTTGAGGGAGAATTACATGCATTTCAATTACATTTCATCTAGACACGATTTACATTGATGATACACACCGATTACTTGAGACATTTCACATATCACATTAAGTCCCTTCATAACTGGACCGTTAATTATATTACCAAGTGAGGTAATGATGGATAGTACTAACGGACCGAACAAACCCTACCCGCTTTAGTCGCGCTAACATTGGTTGTAGGCCAAAACGGGCACATCATTGGCCTAATTTACATGCTCATGTCAGTTATAACATGTGGCATGGGGGCACACATTCAATCAAGCGTCGGTTCCAGTGACTCAGAGTGATGGTTAGTTGTGCATGTACAACACAGGTCTTGGAAAGCAGTTATTGTGGTCCATTTTATATCATTTCCACAAATACATTACAAACCTGTGAACTCACCAACATTATTATCGACCGTTCTAAGTATGTATTTTTCAGATCATTGATCTTTTGGATTAGGGCATTTTGGGCATGCATTCAAGTGTCATCATGCTACGAGTTCATCTTTTGGGACATTCATTGTTATGTTCATGTCATATTTTAAGACGTATTCATCCCACTTAGCTTCCGCAATTCTATACAATTTATATGTAACCATTATGGTTGTAATGTTTCATTACAAAAATTCCCTTTCAAATTCATATAGTGTTGTTCAATGTAACTTGTGTTGATGATCCATGGAGTCATGGTCCCACAGGAAGCCGCCGTGGTTGGGGTGTGACATAGTGCATTTTTTGCTTTCATTTGATCGTCTCTAATGTATTTTTAGTGAAAAAAATCCAATCCTAAATCATTTATCTCAAGTATATCTGATTGATTGCTGCAAATCTCGCCCAAAAACACTCGAAATCATGAAATTTGATTCGAAAACGGTCCAGTTCGGTTGAGTTCAGGTGAAGAACTGTCTTTCTGAAAAATAACCGCTCTGAAGTGCGAGTTCAGTTGGGTTCGGATAGTTTTGGTTAAACGAAGTGAGTGTTCATCTGAGTTCGGGTGAGTTCGGTCTAGCGAAGTGTTGGTTTGGATTCAGTTTGGTTGATCTCAGTTTGGTTGAGTTCGTGTACCCGAAGTCACAGTTTAGTTAATTTGTTTCAGTTCGAAAACAGTTCGGATCACCTCAGATCATTTCAGTTTGGACTCGGTTCGGATCATTTCGGGTTATCCATTTTTAGTTCGTTTGAGTTCCAGTAAACAGTACTCAAGACTATTCAAGATGTCAGATTTTCAAGCTTTTGCCGCAATGCAAACGTCAATTCAAACCATGATACAAAGTATGTTGAACTATGATAATGAAATAGGAACAAGTCAGAAAGTTCCCAAATTACTCAAGTTAGAAGATTATCATAGTTGGGTGAAACGTTTTGAAGCATACGTGTTGATACCTAATCTGTGCATAATGTGAAGTATCAATTTGAATCAAGACAAGTCCAAGTTCAAGACAAGAGTTGCTGCTGCCGAACCTAGTCCGAACCTCAGGTTCGGACCAGCCAAACTCTAGGTTCATTAGGAGTTCGGACAACAGTGTATAAATAGGTTGTTTGGTCATTATGTTGAGCGTGGGTGAGAGTCTGAGCTAGTCTTAAGTGTGTGTTTACTAAGGTGTTCTGTGTGTCATTGTTTTTGAGTGTTACTGATTGTAATTGTTCATGAGATCAATAAAACAAATGGTTAATTACTTGTTTCGTATCCGTTATAGCTAGATTGAGTAGACGATCCAACGCTCACGACTTTTCACTTCGATCGAGTCTTTTGTGAAAATTTTGCTCCTAAATCATTCTTCATCACTTTTTCTGATCAACTACTGCAAATCTCATCAAAATCAGTCCATAATCGAGTGTTTTGAGAAAATTATGTTGAGGTTCGGACTATACTCGTCAGGTTCGAAATAACCGCTCTGAAGTCCTTGTTCGAAACGGGTTCGGAGAGGTTTCGGTATGAGTTCGGTCATAGTTCGGATAGATATCTGATTTGGTCGAGGTTCGTGTAAGTTTCGGGTTATTTTGTGTTCGGACAGAGTTCAGAGAAAGTTCGGAATAGGTTCGGCACAAGTTCGGAAGGTGTTCGGTGATAGTTCGGCATTGTTAGGTTTAATTGGAGTTCGAATTATCGTTTGAGGTTTGGAGAGAGTTCGGGACGGGTTCGAACAAGGTGTTTAGGTTCGGATAAGGTTCGGACATACAGCATTCAAATTTTCAATGATGTCGGAATTTCAAACTTTTGCCGCGATGCAGAGTGTGATGCAAACAATGATGAATTTTGATAACGAAATTGGAACAAGTCAGAAAGTTCCCAAGTTATTGAAATTGGAAGATTATCATAATTGGAAGCAATGATTTTTCACTACGTCAAAAAGTGGCTTTGGCCACGGTTTTTTTTTACGCATAGCCACTGTTTTGTAAAAAAACGTGGCCAAAGGTAAGAAATACTAGTTTTAGCCACACATATTTTGTACCCGTGGCCAAATATATAGCCTTTGGATCCTTTTAACCACGTATTTTTTTGTTTATGTGACAACAACAATCAGGTGCAGTGGCTTTAGCCATTGTTTTACAAAAACATGTGGCACTTACTTGTCACGCTTAAAAAAGAGTGGCGAAATGCACCAAACGGCCACGGAATTTTTATGATTTTTAATTCGTGTGACCAAAAAGGAATGTATGGCCACGCTTAAATAATGTTGTGTGACGGAAGAGTAGATTTTATTACTTAGTAAATTAAAAGAAAACAAAACTATTAAGTATATATTATGCGTGGCTAAATGTGAGCAATGGCCACGGTTTTTACTTAGTTATGTTGCTAAAACCTAGTACATATGGCCACTGTAATTAGGTTGTCTGACTAAATAGTAGGTTGTGAGTGACAAAAATCTATTACCTATGGCCACATATATTAACCGTGACTAAATGGTAGGTTGTGAGTGACAAAAATCAATATTATGGTCACGGTAAAATATTAAACGCGTGGCGAAAAAGAGACGATTTGTTTCCCTCTAAAACAACGCGCTTTTTTTTTCAGTTTTACCAATTCGAGCGGGTTAAAATCTGCTACCCCTATATATCATCATCATTGTTATTTTCCTTTACCGCCATCCCTTTCTTGATCTCAAATTCTCTACACCAATTCGTTTACATCAATTCTGGTATCAAATGGCCGATAATCAACGCTCCTTTATTTACTGGTATGTGAAGAATAACCGTATTTTTTTGGTTTACAGTAACAGGAGAAGAAGATCCTTCAAGTCCCACAAATCTGTGATTAAACACAACGATGAGAACATCCTGAGGCAACTCCATGCGCAGAAGATTCCTGATTGTTTTGCCTACTTTGTTGAGGCAACAAAATTATTTCGTGTCCTTGATACAAAATTCAATGAATTTGAATCCGAAGAAGATGAAGAAGATGAAGAAGATGAAGAAGATGATCAAGAAGATCAAGAAGATGAAGAAGACGAAGAAGATGAAGAAGATGATGATGATGATCATGATGATGACGATACAAGTTCAGGATCATACATATCCAAAGATTGCAGTGATCCGGATTATTAATTAATGGATGTTTATGTTTAATTATGAACAAATTAAGAACAATATTTTATATGTTTATTTAGTTATGATATTAATAGTTATATTTTAATATATGATGGTTATATATGTTTATCATGTTTGATTATCTTGTGATATGGTCACTCATATTAAACATTGGTTGCGTGACAAATTATGACAAATGGTCACGGTAAATTAATTTTAGGTGGCTAAAAGAATACCAACAATGGACGGTGCTTGTAATCATTACTATTTCATTTACTTTTTCATTTACTTTATCTTTCAAATCTCCATCTACCACGCTCCTCGAGTATCGATATATACTTAATTATCTTTGTATCAGTTTTCATCATCATCTCCACCATGACCCTTTTCTCCCAGTCTTTTTCTCTCTGTTTTTCGTCCATCATCGCCATCAAAAAATGTGGAATTGGCATCATCCGTATGTGGAAAACGGTAAGTTATCATCTTCACCACTGAAATTCAATTGAAATTTTCGTCTCAGATTTGGTAATTTTTTCTTGTGCAGGGAAAGATTGCACTCTGTATCTCCTACGAGCAGATTTTAAGTTATTGTGGAAACCATGGAGACGAGGAGTCTCTAATGGTTCATACAAATGCTTTACTGAGAACACTTTTTAAGTTATTGTGTAATTTTATAACAATCAGCAGTAAGGGCACATGTTGAGGTTTGCAGCACTTGTATTCTTCAGGTGCTTCTCTCCCTTTTGGCACTACGAGCCTGATTTTTCTTCGGCCACTTCTTCTCACTTTTTGCCCCATGAACCCGATTTATCTTCAGCCACTTCTTCACCATTTTCAGTTGATCATAAGCAAGTGCATGTGAGAAAGCAAAGAGGGACTTGTTATCTCTTTTCACTTGATCAGAAGCAAGTGCATGTGAGAAGCAAAGAGGGATTTTTCTTCAGCCACTGTCTTCTCCCTTTTAAGTTAGTAGTTTTTCAATTGTAATTTTATAGATCAATGTATTAATGGAATCATACCCTTTGGATTATGTATGTAATTGTGTTTGTTAAAGCAGCAGTTGATTTTGTTTGTTTATTTTTGACTTTTATTGACTCTGGTTTGGTCAAAGAGAGGAGACCTGCAGGCACAATCAAAAAACGGAAACACTTGACTCAAAATTAAGATCCATAATATTCTAGAATACATAAAGAAAAAAACCAAATATTGTTGATACTGTAATTTGCTAAGATTCAAAAACATTACAATGATCAATTAATCGTTTTTACGTAATATCATTCCAGTACAGTCAGCTCTATGGTAAACATTGTCACATGTATCTACGGGTGGCAATACATTATCGTTGTGAGGAAAAACTACCGTACTAAATTCTTCATTGGCATCGTCTTTATAATAATCTCTGTAATTTCTGGGAGGTGTCATAAAGACAATATGCAGTTTTTTATCCAGCTGGTCTTTGACGTAAAACAACTGTCGTGCTTGTGACGCGAAAATGAACGGGTCCTCCTTGTGACCTAGTCTTTTAAGGTTGACCAAAGTGTAACCAAGACTATCTTTTTTGACCCCCTGTGTATTCTCAACCCAGTCGCACATAAATAGAGGGATACTTTTAATATGGTATTCTAGTAGTCAAAATAGTTTCAGTTCACCAGGAAGGTTA
>JBCNJP010000007.1:17137829-17243541 GCA_039602395.1 Deinandra increscens subsp. villosa | reverse complement strand
AGTTCAAGCTTTTTTTTTTAATCTTCACAACTCTTACACATGTTTACCTTTGCCTTTTTTGAAATACATGGTTTAAGGATATATAGAGTTACATGTATTGGTCATGTTTTGTGGCTGTATATTAAGTTTGATGATTGTACCATAAGCTGTGGTGAATGCATTTGCAGGAGAGAACGTGACAATTCTGAAGCAGAAAGGGCTCAACATCTTCAAAAAATCCATGAATTACAAGAACATGTTCAAGAAAAGGAAAGACAGCTAATGGAATTGCAGGAACAGGTGCTTCATTTGTTGTTTGCTTTTGTAATATAAAACCGTACAAGAAAGTAGAAACATTCCAAAGCTTCTTTATCTAACTGAGTAATGGTTTTATCCCTGTCTGCTGTGATTTGTGTTATCTTTTCAGCATAGAGTTGCTCAAGAAACTGTCTTATATAAGGATGAACAGATAAGGGAAGCACAAGCCTGGATCGCACGAGTTCAAGAGATGGATGCCTTGCAATCAACTACAAATCACTCATTGCAAGCTGAACTCAGAGAACGTACAGAACAATACAACCAGCTTTGGATGGGTTGCCAGAGACAGGTTTGTTAATTTGTCAAAGCAATAACTGCAGACCTGCAGTTTATATTCATATTATTGTAGTTGATTGTTTGTTTCTCACATTTGTTATTCATGATTATTTGCTTAAAAATCACAGTTGAATAGAGTTGCCATTCTTGACCAATTTACTTATGGGTTGACAGTTCATTGTGTCAAATAAGTTGAAAGTCACTCAATTTCTTTTTAGTGCATTTAACCTCTTAATTCATTTATATTCAGGATTTAGATTCCTATTGTAATAATTGTTATAACTTGTAACCATAATTATAACCTTAATTGTTCAAAAGCTGCACCAAAAGTGTTTATGGCAGTCCAACCTGGCATGTCTTGCCTAAACTCTAAAGGGTTGGAAAATTTCCAAAGTCTGTTTAGTGAATACAACCTTTAACCTCCTAATCTTTTTTATTTAATGATTCATATCAATATTGTTATAATGGTGCTTTAATAAATTTTATTGAACACATTAGTTATTCAATCATCATCATCATCATCATCATCATAATCATCATCATACCCAGTAAAAATCCAATCAATAGCAACACTATTAGCAGGGTCTGGGTAGGGTGGGGCATATGCAAACCTTTTCTCTACCTCAAAGGATAGAGAGGCTGCTTCCAGACATTAGTAATTAAAAAAATTGTAAAAAGTGTTTCATGCCAACCCAGATGCTGGTTCATTTTATCTGTACTAAAAGCGACCAACTTGAGCCCGCCATTCTACTTGTTTGACTTCTTCTTGTTTTCAGCTATACCATTAGACCATATGGATGTTAGCGCCATGTCAGTTTTGAGTTGATACTAAGTAAACAGTTCAATCTTATTATTACATTACAGTGGTAATAAAATTTACCAAGTATTATGTTAATTTGCGTCAGTTTTCTGAGATGGAGAGGCTTCATCTACACACACTACAACAGCTTGAGAAAGAGTTATCTGAGGCAAGAGAAAAGAGTGGAAATAACTCATCGCACACTACAAATGGGAAGGAAATATCTCATTTTGTCAATGGAAGTGGAAACCAATTGGAAGCTAACAGCAGAGGAAACAGCCCTAATGGTGATTCAAGGGGCCTCCAAAATGGTGAGGCTGAAATCGTCGCTTCTCAGGTATAGAATTTGGTAGTTAATATTAAATATTTAATTTACAAGTTATATTCAATTCTTTGGCTTCAAGAGGAGGTAAATTATGTGAAGTCTATTTGTTGGTTTATTCACATTAAGAAAATATCCTGACTTATTTCAGACCGACAATGTCCCCTCTGTTCAAATGACTCCTCAATCGGTACATGGAATGCCAACCTACTTTCCACCTGGACAACTGGGAGCTCTGCCTCCATTTATTTTGCATCATCCCCAAAATGTGAATTCACATCTTGTTCAGTCTCATGTTGGCCAGTTTCATTCTTTACCTGCAAGTTCATCCATGCCACACTGGCAGAGTCTGCAGGTACGGTTAATTAGAGTTTGCTGCCTTTTTCTAATTTGTGTACAGGTGGCAAATTGGGCAAATCGGTGAGTTTTCACTGGTCAAAACAGGTAATTTGTAGTGCATGGGTCTGGCTGGGTTGATCTGCGAACACCTGGTCCACTTCATTAATTGCATTAGTACAGTAACAGTTTTTTGCATGAAATTATTTAGAGATGGCATGCATTATAAATATGTTTTGGATGAGTTTTTTCCGTTTGACTTGATTTTGTTTAAGCTAAATATCTTGATCTTAGCTATTTGACCTATTATAGGTTTCACATAACTCAAAGTTACTGATTCATTATTTAGTTATTTGAATTTGAATTCTCCAACTCTAAAATTGTGATATTTACAATACATTTGCTATATGATTATGTTCTTTACTTTTTACAGGCTTTTCCAGAAGGTTTGCAGATGCCAAACCATGAACAGTACCCTTCCCAAAATGATCAAAATCCAATGAGATCAGAAACGAATCATGACTATGAAGCATCTGGAAATGGACAAACTATACGTTCTGAATTTTTGGATGGTGGGGTTCCTTCAAAAAACGAGGAACAGGTAATAAACATCTAAGGTTTTAAATTTTTTTACGTCTATTATATATGAATACGCATTATTTATAACCGAGATTCTTGAATCTAATGATGATTCACAACAGAGTTTGCAACAAATATCTTCTCAGTTTCATGCCTCTCTAAGGTTGAATCAATCTGACAATGACATTATGCATCAGGTATATGTTAATTACTTTTTTGTCCCCATGAGACCATTGTTTTTACTGTATGCTGATCCTCCGTGTCGAATAACACAGGAAAACAATTCAATTTTTTTGGCTAATCATGGAGGTGAAGCTCAAAAAGGTACAGAGCAGCTTGCTTCATCTGTCATTGTATCTCAAGCTACTCAGTCAGTAAAGGTCACCGAGGCCATACCAAACAAGGTGGATAGCATCACCCAGAATAGTACCTTGGTACGAAAGACAGCAGAGAAGGCTCTATTTGATGAGGAAACTTTATTGGCTTGCGTTGTTCGCACAATACCACCTGGTCCTGGTGGAAGAATACAAATCAGCTCAACGGTTAGTAACTTTATGTACTAAAGTCTAAAGATGGTTTTTGGGTTATTTTCAGGTTTCAATGTGCTTGATCCGATTTCCTTTTAGCTAATTTTTTATTTGCTTTAGATATAGCATGACCCAAATCAACTTGCTCTTGAATAAATGGAATTGAAATTATTTGTAGTGCCATTAACAATTATTATATCTCTTTGTGTGATACATCTTGACAGCTTCTGAGTAGGCTCACTAAAATGCTGGCGCCGCTTCATTGGTCTGATTATGAGAATAAACATGGAAATCTTGATTCTTTTTTGAGCTGTCATCCTGAGGTAATCTCAACTGTTTTCTTGGCTGTTGATTATGCTGTTTTTCTTTTTCTGGTAAATACCAGACGGTACGCGGGTGACTTCAATTATATTCTACTTTTGTTTCAGTTGTTTGTGATAGAAGGGGATTATATTCAGGTGCGTGAGGGTGCACAAGAAATCATCGCTGGTATGGTGGCTCGTGCAAAAGTACGTGCCGCCACTGTTGCCGCCTCTGCAGCTGCTTCACACCCATCATTATTGTCTTCTGTTGCTGTCACGCCTATGGCTCAAACCCGACTGAAGCGGGCCCCATCTGTTAATTCCAGTTTTAATGAATCACAGCACCCGTATGGTAGCTCATTCAATCCTGTAGGTGCACGAATCTTGAGCAAAAACAATGATCAAATGAAACCAATATCAGCAAATGGTAATGGAACAAATTTTAATAGACCGAATTCGGGGAATCCAGGCAAGGTTATTAACAATGGGAGGTCTGGTCCAAATTACCATGGGAAACAGCAGGGCAGGTAATTTTTATATATATTTTTATGTTTATTTATAAGTGAAATTTTGACCCATTTACAGGTCAATTAGGTAAAAGAAAAAAATGGCTACAAAGGGAGCATGCCAAATGGGCAGAAAAACTTTTTAATCGATTTTATTCAACAAGTTAAAGAAATATTGCTCAAATTATATTTTGTATTAGAATCACTAATTGTTTCTATAAAATTTATCCACATAGGTAAACTCATACAAAAAATGAGCCTTTTGTTATTAGCTGACCAATATCCGAGCCACACATTTTGCCACATTTATGATTTATGTATATGTTCACTTGAAGAGTTGGTCTTCTGGCCTGCTTTGAATTTTGATTGTTTCAGACTTTCAGTTGTTACTATCTTGAATCTTACATCACTTCTGCTTTCTATCGACAGGTCTACTGGATCTTTACCGGGTTCCAGAAAATAGTAAGTACAATTACACTTAGGTTTTTACTTTAAGTGGTCATGGTCTAGGGAAGGTGATTATTTGACCCATTTATTAAGAAATGGGTTTCATTTGGGTAACTTTTTTTGTCCATGTGTTGATTTTGATCTACTACAAAAAAATTATACGTGTCCAAATGGCCGAGCGCCATCCGCCGCCAACATGTGTCGTAACTTAACGATCACGAAATCTTGGTCATCTTCTCTATCTAATGAACGGGGAGTCTGCTTTAAAATTTCAAATCGTCCGCCCTGCACCCACCCCTCGAGTCATCTATTAATCGCCATTGTGTCGACCTCAGTTTGAACCTTTACCCGACCCGCCTGCTTGTTTTGCCAGTCTTAGCTCATACCAAGCACACAATTTATAGTGCGTGTAGCTCATTACAAGATCATACGTTTTACCACCATTATAGCCAAATAGTCGAAGTGTAGTTGTAGAAATCAAATAATTTTATTGTTTCCATGCTTTACAACAAAATTATGTTTTATGTTTTTCCGTTCTTAATGAACAGGAGATTCTGGACCATATCAAAGGAGGTGGAAGCAAAAAGTATTTCGCTGAATTTGACAATGGAAGCATGAGTTTTGGCAACTATGAAGTGTAATCTATATGGTTTTCTGCTGTTTGGTTGATGTTGATTGGAACTGAAACTGGAAATGGAATTGGAATTGGAATTTAAACTGGGAATGGAATTGAAACTGGGTTTATAATTTAGGCTTTCTTTCTGTTGTGAAAGTGTGTTGTGTCTTTTAACTTGTGTTTGCAGCTGTCTCCTTTTCATTTCACTGGATTAGTCTAACCTTTTACTATTGGTTGCCATTGGGCTGAGGTAACAAACTAAGGGTGTTTCTGGCCCTGTCTAGTCGTTTTTTCATGAATTTTTTGGCCGAAAAGTTAGCCATGGTCTCTTGAAACACCAAACTGTCCGGGTTGTGTGGGTCGGTCAGCATCTTTGGTTTTACTCTTTGGTAGTCTAATGGTTTTGTTTTTGTGGTTCAAATTCTTGTTCTCTAGAGCTCGATAATTCAAAGTGCTAAATGTGTAGGGCTTTTAGACTAGTAGCCACACTATATATATGCAGTTCGATCAATTACTTATGAAGCAAGTCAAACAGCTCACTACGACTGTCCCCCCACGGGTCTCAATTACTTATGAAGCAAGTCAAACAGCTCACTAAGGCTGTGCCCCCATGTGTCAGACCCGTGCCTAAAGTGAAGAGTTGTCACATTTTAATACATATAAATAACAATGGCTAATGGCCGACTCAAGTTTTTTGGATGTCTCAAATGAACTCTAAAATTGGGGTTCTCAAATCTTGAATTTTCTGAATAACTCAATACATAACTTTTGATTCGAAATCAACATTGTATTATCGTATAGTAAATATAAAATGATCAATAAAAAAATAAACTTTTGAGCTGCTATAAAAGAACCAGTGTTATGTTATGTAAACATAATAAAACCCTAAACCATAAGCATTGAAATATACCCTTAATTGTCTTTGTGCATCAAATTAGAACGTTAGGAATTGAATTCATACCTGCAAAAAAACTAAAACCAAGTTTAAATTAGGATACAAACTAGACGATTGGAAAAAGGGCAAACTAAATTTAGATTTTTAAATAACATACTTACATAAAATAAATTGTTGTTGGAGAAATATAGGAAAGAAATATAAAAGGTATATAGAAATCAAACAGCAAAATAAAAAATAATGGGTTTCCATTGAAAAATATGTGAAGGATATGATTCGAACCGGCTATGTGAAAAAAAATAACAAAACTAACCGATAACCATTACGCCAAAATGACTTTTCCTTAATATATCGAGGAACTAAATACTTAATGTAGAATCTGTCTAGAGAATTTAAACAATTAGATAAAGACAACGGCGAAAAAGGGTTTCGAACCCTAGCAGTAGTAATAACTCATGAACAACTTTAACATTCAAACTAAGAAGCAACCTTATGATATTCCCCAACACACACTTAATATATAATTGTTTTGGGTTAGATTTTCAAAATAAAAACCCTAAGGGCGCGTTTAGTTGTGAAAAATAGAGGGTGTTTTCCATTTCTGTTTTCCAAGAAAACAAGGAAAAGAAAACGCGTTCAAATTGTATTTTTTAGAAAACGTTTTCCAGGAAAACAGAAAATAGTGTTTTCTAAATTTTAACTAAAAATGGAAAACACCTTTTTTACTGTTTTCTGATTTCTATTTTCGTTTTCCAAATATATACAAAAGAAAAGGGGCGTTCATTTTCTAGGGTTTATACGCACAGCCGCTCGACCTCTCTTTCCATTAAGAAATATTTATTATTTTAAATCTTTTATATATGTATTGTCTTTACTTTATGTGTTTTATTTTAATACTTTTGTTCTTTAATTTGTCATATGTAAGGAAATCTAATGAAATGTAGAGATAGAAAACAAATAAAAAACAGTTGATTTGAACATGTTTTTTCTAGTTTTCTAATTTTGAAAATGAAAATTCCATCTTTCAAATTTGAACGCGTTTTCAAAAATTTTCATGTGTTTTCTAGAGATGGAAAACTCATTTCATTTTCTAGAAAACTAGAAATGAAAAACTAGAAAACATTTCCACAACTAAACGGCTCCTAAAATTTTAGAGACCCAAAACCCTTGTTTGATTCGCTTGGCTCATTGGGCCGGCCTTGTACATAACTACAACTATGTGTTATAAAAATAAAAATAATATATCAATAACAAATTAACAATGGTTCAACTGTTGGTTTGGTTTACAGGGTTGGTTTTAAGTTTTAAGCTAGACCAAAGTGTTAAATCTATCAACTTGTGGAAACTGAACCGTTTGGATCTCAAACATGCCAAACTTGCTTGTTTTTGGACTCCGGTTTCAACAGTTAATAAACATCCTAACCAAACAGTTTATGAACATCCTAAACAAGACGCGTGTGAACGGGACATTAAGGGTTCTAAATTAAACAAATAGCATCAGGCTCACAACAATTTTTTGGTATCTTTTTGTTATTTTTTTGAAGTATTCATTATGATCTTGCAACATAGTGGCATAGATGCTGTTTCGGTAAAAGTGTTATGAGTTTAAAGCGTTAAAAGTATAAATTGTTTAGGTCATATTTAGAGTAAAAGTAGTTAAAATTTCACATAAAATGATTTTATAGGTTGTGAGTGTTAAAACATTTATATAGATACAGCTCGTTTGATTGATTTAATTTAATTCAATACCCGAATCAAGTAACACCTATCTTTAAAACACGTAACATGTGAACACTTTGTTTCTAATCTCTTATAAATACCAAAAAGCTTGTGGCTTAGCGGTATGAGAGCATGCATAATAATAGCGACAAAGACTCTTAGGCATGGTTTTCTAGGGTTGGCCCTGATTGCCCGAAACATTGTTCCCGACATCCTAAGGGCTCTTGGGAGAGGCGTCTTCCCGTCCTGTTTTAAAACCTAGCACCGCTTATCATGCTCAAACTGATGGTCCCTAAAAAAATTTATAGATTTAAAAGTAGGATTAAACGCTAAGAATAAGGATGGTGTCCAAAAGTTGCAATCTTTGGGGACCACTCCACTTTTTGCTTCTATAATCCCCCCTTTTCACCCAAAATAAACTTAAACCTATGCAAGATATATCAACTGTTGCTATAACATATAACATATGCTAACTAACAGCTCATGAATCCCTAAAATTGCCATTGTCAAAGAACATGCCTCTGCTATCTCCACCATAAGTCATCTCAGACCCGCCTTGCCTGCCGCCATGATTCGCCGCCAATGCAGATTCCATCCCCAACACGCCACTCTGGGAGCGAAGCCTGAGCCCCGTCTGTGCCTGAAACTGCTGGTGTTGTTGATCTTGGTTGTGGATAATGGAACTAAGCTCAAATGGCAGTTTCTGACCACCACCACTGCCGCCGCCAGGTTGTTGCGTGAAACTACGTGCCAGCGGTATGGGATTCGGTGGCGTTTGCATTACCTAAGAAATATGGAAAACAAGATTAGCAATTTAGCATCCAGTCCAGGCATGTTAATGAAGCGAAACACTTGAACGAACAAATTTTCTTATTTATGTCTGTTTGTTAAGAAAATGAACGTGTTTGTGTTCATTGATGCCCGAACACAAAAGAACATAAAGAAACAAACGAACATAAACATAAACGAAGACGAACAAACAGCAACTAAACTCTAATGACAGTCATCATCACATGATTTATCCAACATAAACAAATGAACTAGACTAAACTCTAATGACAGTCATCATCACATGATTTATCCAACATAAACAAATGAACTAGACATGTGTTCATGTAGGTAGGGGTATAAATTTCTAACATGACATTTATGGGTTTGAGGTTGGTGTAAATGGGTTTGAGTCAGTTTCAAGTCGAATCTGCGAACACGTTTAGCTAATCAGGTCGGATTTGGATCAACCTGTCGAGTTCCCAGGTTAACCCATTTCACTAAATCAGGAATTGGCTTCACGTTTTATAACTTAAACATAATCTTTTTATACTCCTTTGTATTTTTAGTTATAGCTTTGCAGTTTTAGAGTATTAACATTTAATTTAAAAAGCAATAAAGTATTTTTCAAACGGGTAGTATTCATGTCAACTTCTTCTGAATATTCATGCCGTCTTCACTTTTTTGTGTATGACACGTTTTTATGTATGGGTTGAACCTTCAACATGACCCGTTTAGCACCCCTATGTTAATCTTTATTTATTAATTACATGATGATTTTTTTGTCCTTGTTCGTTTATTAAAGAAACAGATAAAAATGAACTTCTCATCAAACGGTTCACAAATTAACTTTACTAGAATCCATGGGCAATGAAAAAGCTAGAACTCGCCTGTGAAGAATTCGGATTCGGATTCTGTATTTGTGGTGTTGGTGGTTGAGCATCAGCAACGGCAGCCAAGTACATTAAGTTCTTTTGGAGCATAGCTTGGTACCTAAATCAGTTATATCAAATACAAACCACTTTTTATAACAAATCCAATCATTAAAAAAAATCAATGACTCTATCAACATATCAGTTTCGACTTATTTACTTATTAGTGGTCCATTCAGGTTGTGTTGAATCCTAACAAGTCTTAGAAACGTGTTAGAAAGTTGCCCAATGTGTATTGATAATAATAATAAATCTTCTAGATCGTTTGAATCGAAAATTATATTACTATCGGGACCAAGTATTCCTGGTTTTAAAAGGCGTGCCTCGGATCTGAAAAAGCATGTCTATATGGTTTTGGGTTAAAATTGGCGAAGGACTGTAGACATGTGACATGTAAAAATAACAAAAGGGATGAATAAATTATTAAAGGTTTACTTGATAAAAAAGTTAAAATATAAATTAGATGAGAGATCTAGTCGTAAATAAAAATTATTTGGTTGTTCATAGAGTAACGCTTCACACACATGATGCGTGCACTTCGTGCCTCAGCTTCTGAGACCTAAGCAACTATTTATATAAAGGACTTTAATATATTGGGCAAAAAGGTGTACAAGACCAACCCGACCCGACCCATTTTAGCCCGGACTTGTTTTGACCCGTTACCCGATTCCCAATTAACATTTCTAAGTAAATATGAGTAACAGTTGTATGAAACTATGAACTGGTAAGGTAAATAACTTACTGTGCACATTCCTGAAACTTCCCAAGTCTCTGATATTCCAATATAGTCATAATCAGATTTTTGTTCTCTTCAAGGCACTGCAATTACATGAACAAAACCAGCATCACTTTGTCTATGGGTCCCACTGGATTCAAAATTGGGCTATAGAGCATATATGATTTCAAATTGGACTTTTTTTTTACCCAAATCGCATGTAAGAAGAATAAAGTCCAAACTCTAATATTAACGTGTAACGTGTCAAAACGGGTCATTTTTAGATGGTGTTAGTAAGAACTCGATTCAAAAGTGACCTGTTTTGACATGGTACTTAAGAAGTCAAGATGGACTTGAAATTTTGAAAACCATTTTGATATGTTAGATGGTATTTGTAACAACTCAACCGATACAAAAAAATGACCCGTTTTGATACGTTACTCAATGTGTATGATCCTTTACTTTGTTAGTCCAAAGTGGAAATAATTTTTATATTTTCATTCCGATTCCAGTCATAAGTATCACCATAAAACACCTTACAACTAGTGATTTTTAAGGGTGAGCATCTTGTGGGTCGACCCGAGAAAATTGATGAACCGACCCAGACCGGCCTAAAACCAAAACATACAAAATTAGTTAGGTCCTTGTTTTTCACCTTATTCAGTTTTGGTTCGGGTCCAGTTCGGTCCGTCAACTATGATCAGCCTAAGAGTGGACATCTCACAGTCTGACTGTAGAATCTGGATATCTTCAACGATCGGATAGGAAATCTAGGACGGATTGAGGAGGATATTAGACTACAAGCGAGGGTGAATGCTGATGGTGATTGTCTTCTTCGTCGGAATCTGCACAGGTAACAAACCGTTGTTCTTGGAACGCAGGACAGGGTGTCCTGCGACCAAGCTCCGGCGTGAGAATCAGTAGGGATTCCGATAAGAGTAAGTGAGGAAGAAGACAGCAATTTTAGGGTTAGAGAACTTGTGTTTTACCTGGTGATTGATGAGTATTTATACTCATCAATCCTTTGTCTTACTCTGTGTAATGCGCCTACCACTGAGAGGTACGATCCTTGCTGACGTGGCCGTCCTTGTGTCCCCTCAGTGGAGGCCGTTAGTGGCCGTAACAACGTTGTAGGAATGTTTCTGACATTGTCGTGTGAGCGTTGGTCTGTTGTGTGAGCTTCGGTGGTTCGAGCATCGACTGGCCGAAGTGAAGCAACATCTGTCAAGTACTTCGGTGGGTCGAGCATCGACTGGCCGAAGATGTGTACTTGTGTATAAGTCAGTGTGTCGGAAGTTGCTTGCTGTGCGGTCGACCCTCTTGTGGAGTTTGGAGGTTCGACCCCAGTGTTGCCGAAGCTGGCTTCGACTGTAATGCGTGGTCGACCTTGCTTAGGTCGACCCTCGGGTGTTGTATTGTTCGCTGAACATACACACGTCATCAGCCCCCCAGTCCGATGTGTGATGGTCTGGACTTCGTCATCGGACTAGATTCTCATGTCGATTGGCCGAAGCCTGGCGCCGAAGGTTGCGTGGGCCGCCTAATGGGCTTTGATGGGCCTGTTTGGGCGAAAAAGCGAGTGGGCGACAGCTGTAGGGCTCACGTGTCGGGCCGTCGACGGTTGATGGGACGGGGCAACTGAAAGGTCGCCCTAGGCCTATAAATACTCGCCGACGGTTTCATTTGATCCTTTACACCTTCCCAATTTCTTTCAATCTTATTTTCTCTCTGCATTCCTGCTTCGGTGCGACGAACTTTACAGGAGTTTGCTTGTTTCTCTGCCGTGTTCGATAATCATCGATTGTCTAATTGTCTTCTTACTGGTACGTTTATCATCTGTTTTCGATTTTTCTTGTTTAAATATCATGGCCAAGAAAGGGGGTAAGGGTGAAACGTCGGAGTCGTCCCGACGAGGCATTAGGGAGTTCCGTTCGTCGCTGACGGCGAATCTGTTAAAAACCCATTGTGAGACCTATGGGATATCTCGGAAACTTGGGCCGACCTTGCCGACGGCGACGCAGTCGATAAAGGATGCCCCTGACGGCAAGATAGGTGTTTATACCAAGCATTTCAGCGCCGGTATGCTTCGGCTCCCTGTGACAAAGTTCTTTCGAGAGGTCCTTAAACACAATCGTGTGCACTTAGGGCAACTGCACCCGAATGCGGTACTTCGGGTTACGCACTTCGAGGTTTGTTGCAGAATTGTGAATGCCGAACCTTCTATCGGGGAGTTTCATGCGTTCTACCGATTGACGCACCAAGGTGATTGGTTCTGCTTCGAGCAGCGAGCTATAACGTATGAGGATGGGACTTTTAGTCCTCGTTACTTGACGAAGCTGCCGACGAATTTGAAGGACTTTAAAGACAAGTTTTTCTTTGTTGCCGAAGAGGTACTGGGGTTGGGGGACATTCCGTGGAAGCCGACGAAGTACAAGAAGAGAACTCTCGAGGAGCTGCCCTTTGATGAAGATATTGTGACGAAGCTCGTTGCGCTACAAGTGCCGCTGGTACAGTACCCAGAGAGAGTGCTGATCCTTACTGGGTTAAGCCGAAACTGGTTGTCACTGACTCAAAAGCCTGCCCTCTTTCTTGATGGCCGGGGTATGCCCTGTTTGTAATTTGTTATATGTGTGTTACTTCGACCTTATGTTATCTTCTAACGTATTTGTTTGCCTTTGCAGTGATGGATTTGCTGGAGTTTATTAACTTGGAGGATGATGAGGAGGTGACACAGGGTCAGGTACCCTTGGAAAAAGATGAGCCGACCCCTGTGGATGCTGGGTCGAAGCACCGGTATGAGGATTTTACTGTGAAGGTGGGTGAGACTGTGGTATCTGGGAAGGATGTCGGTGGGGCGACGAACAAGCTTGTGAACATGGAGGAGGATAGGTCGAAGGAGAGGGTTGCCAAGAAGGGTAAGGGCGACGACCGTAAGCGCAAAGCCGAGGGCGGTGAAGATAAGGGAGTGAAAAGATCCAGGCTGAAGCATGCTGCGTCTCGCAGCAAGGAGTCTACTTCGACCACCGAGCCTGCTGGCGGCGAGTCGCCTTTCACATTGGTCGATGAGGATGTCATGTCTCCGGAGGCACAGAGGTTGTCTCCAACTGCTGAGATGGATGTGGGAGGTGATGCCTCGAGTGGAAAGGCGAAGGTTACCCTGGACCCGGCTACAGCTATTGTAAGTGTTTCGGCCCAACCTCTGCATTCGATTATGTCCGATGATGCGTTTGATGATTTCGTCCGTCGTATGCAGGAGAATCCCATTCTGAGGGCGAGGGCCGGATTCACTGCTGGTGGCTTGGGGAAGCTATCCCAAATGAAGAAGGACCTTAGTCGGGGCAACATTTCGACTGAGAGGCCTACTGTGGAGGCTTCGGACGAAGAGCCGGTTACCGAGATGGATGACAACACTCGGGGCCACATTTTTTACCCCAACTGGAGCTTGAAAAACGAGTCAAAGTTTGACACCGTGGAGTTATGCCGAGATTTTGCGCGTTTGTCTATTCCTCCGGGCGAGGTGGCAGAGTTGGAGGCCGATGATCATGCCGAAGCCCGCCGGAAAGCTTATGTAAAGCTAACCATGGCTTACGCTTCGGGTGTGAACATGATTAGCCGAAACGCTCGCCTGGAGTCTAGCCTGGTGAAGGCGAAGGCTCGGTCTGAGGAGCGTCGTCAGGGCCTGCGTGAGGCGAAGGCGGCGCTTACTGAATATGAGGGTCAGATCAAGTCTCTGACCGCTGAGAAGGAGAAGATGGCGTCGGCTGTGACCAGGGTCGCCGATGTGGAGCGAGAACTGGAGGCGGCGAAGAAGGACAAAGCCGAGGCCTTGGCATCTTATGCGGAGATGTCGAGGTCGTTGGATGAGGCTCGTCTTGCCGTTACTGACCTTCAAAAGGGTCGGCAGGACGACGCCACTGCTAGAACATTGTTGGAAGCCGAGGTGGCTAGGTTGAAGGAGGAGAAGGAGAGGGTCTCCAACTTGTATGCTGGTGAGCAACGGCTTGCCAAGCAACTTGGGGATGACCGTCAGTGGCTGATAGAGGAGGGCTTTAATTATGTCATGGGCCGACTCGCTAAGAGCAAGGAGTATCGGCTACCTTTGGGTCGGTTCCAGAAAGCCGTGGCTGCCCGAGCCGGACACTTGGGCTTTTTAGAAGGCTATGAGTTGGGTCGGCAGGGCAAGCCGAAGGAGGAGGGGAAGAAGTTCGAACCGAACTCCGGTAGTCTCCTTAAAAGGGCTGCCGAAGCATACTCTGGCATATCATATCCTTACTTTGACGACCTGGCGCTCTGTACTAATAAGACGCTGGAGGATCTGAGGTGTGTTATGCCGGACCAGCATCTGCCTGCTGATGCCGAAGGCGGATCAGAGCCTCAAGCCGAAGGTGGGCCTACAAGCATTACCAGTAGGGATATGTTGCTTTAGATATTTTGTCTGTATTTTCCTTAGCGCGAAAGCGCATGTATTGTAATAGACTTCGGTCTTTTGTAATGAAAATAATTTTGAAATACCTTGTGTACTTTATTTATTGCATGTGTTTGTAATTTTGTAGAACTTCCTATGGTAGAAGTATTGGGGTTGGCCTTCGGCCTTCCGAATGTGTACATGTGCACGGCTAATGCTCGTCAGCTGTAGCCTTTTTACATGAATATTTGAATTGTTTGGACTGTGTCCCTGTTTCGGCATACATGCCTTTGTATTTAAACATTTATTTTGCGCAATATAACCTAGGTTCGACTATAATATTTATAGTCTATGTGGTCCGGTTCGGTCAGAAGGCTTGTATATCTAGGCCGTTGTGAGCACACCGGTCGACCACTTTATTGAGTTGTGAGAAATGAACAAATTAATGTTTTCCTGTATAACCCGGTTCGGATAACCTTCTTACGAATTTCGGCGCCGAAGCGCTTAGGGCAGGGTTTGTGTTGGCCCTGCCTTCTTGCCTACTTATAATTAAGAGAAAATATAACATGACGAAGATGAGATGTATATCGTTTCATTAAAGATGGGACTTATCAAATGCCCAAGTGATTACAACTTAAAACCATAGAAATCTGTGCCTATATGTAGCATTTCTTTAGTTGCATAGCATTCCAGTGCCTAGGAACTGGCTTTCCTTCCAAAGTGGCTAACTTGTATGAGCCTTTTTCATGAGCTTCGAGTATCTGGTATGGGCCTTCCCAGTTAGGTCCCAGTTTGCCTTGGTCCGCCTGCCGACTGGCTTCGTTGTTTCGGAAGACATAGTCTCCTGGCCGATAGGTCACACTTCGAACTCGTTGGTTGTAATAACCTTCCATCTGTTTCTTGTATCGAGCTTCGCTGATAGCTGCCAGGTCTCGGCGTTCCTGCGTGAGGGCCAAGTTGACTAGCAGCTCTGAGTCATTGGTGTGCTCCGATATGTTCTCGATTCGGTAAGTGGGCATCCCTATTTCGGCTGGTATGACGGCTTCGGATCCAAAGGTGAGACTGTATGGAGTATGGCCGTGGCTCGTTCTTTCCGTCGTTCGAAGCGCCCAGATGACACTTGGAAGCTCGTTCAACCAACTTTTGCCATGTTCCCCGAGCCTGGCCTTGATGCCTGTGACGATGGAACGGTTAGTGCGTTCGACCTGGCCGTTGGCCTGTGGGTGTGCCACAGATGTGAACACTTGAGTTATGTGCAACTCCTGGCACCACGACTTAAATGGGTTGTCGGCGAACTGCTTGCCGTTGTCTGAGACTATCTTCCCTGGGAGACCGTATCGGCAGACGATTTGCTCCCAGACGAAGCTTACCACTTGTTTCCCAGTGATCGTGGCGACAGCTTTAACTTCGATCCATTTTGTGAAGTAATCGACTGCGACAATTAGGAACTTGATTCGACCTGGGGCTTCAGGAAATGGGCCAACAATGTCGATACCCCATTTGTAGAATGGCCATGGTGACGTCACAGGTATCATGTTATGCTTCGGCACTCGCTGTACGCTGGCATGCATCTGACATCCACGGCATTTACGTATTTCGTTTTCGGTGTCAGTGTACATAGTCGGCCAGTAATAGCCCATATTCATCATTCGAGTAACCAGTGACCGAGGTCCTGAATGCGTTCCGCAGATACCTTCGTGCAGCTCACTCATGACGTAAATGCCTTCTTCAGTCGTCAAGCATCGCAGCAGGGGTTGGAGATATGACTTCTTATAAAGTTTGTCATTGTGGATGGTGTACTGAGCGGCTTGGGCTTTTAACTTTGTGGCTTCGAAGGTTGACTCCGGCACTGTGCCGTGTTTTAGGAAGTCAAAAATTGGCTTTATCCAACTGTTGCTAATGTCGGTTTCAGTTGTGAAGATTTCTTCTATTTGATCTGTCCGACTGTGTATAACTTCAACAGGGACCTGTTTCGTCAGGTGCGCATATGCCAAAGAGGCCAATTTGCTCAAGGCATCCGCCTTCTTGTTTTGGCTCCTTGGTATCTGACAGATCTGAAATTCGTCGAAGTGGGAGATTAATTCCTTGACTTTGTCAGCATACCTTTGCATAGTTTCGCCTTTAACTTCGAACTCTCCTGTGGTTTGATTGGTTACCAGCAGGGAGTCGACCTTGACTGATAGCTTTTTGACCCCCATACGCTTTGCCAGGCGAAGGCCTGCGAGAAGTGCTTCATACTCGGCTTCATTGTTGGTGTTTGGAAAGTTTAGCCTGATAGCGTATGTGACTTCGACTCCTTGAGGATCGATTAAAACGACACCGGCGCCCGAGCCTTCACTGTTTTTCGCGCCGTCTGTGTAGAGGGTCCATGCGTCGGCACTAGATAAAGGCCCTGGAACCTGTAAATGGAACGTAGCGTTAGTCATATGCTCGTAATGATCGTTTTGCCGAAAGGCAGATCGAGCTTTGTGGCAAAGGTACCTTCGGCTCAGCTCGCACTGTGCCGAGCTGACTGTCTGTTGGCTGCCCCGGATTGTCGAGGACCTGTAATTCAGAGACAAAGTTAGTCGGGTTTCGACTTTGTTTGCGAAAAGTGTGTGTGAATGTAGGATTCGAGGTAGAGACCTGTAATTCAGAGACAAAATCTGCTAACACTTGGCCTTTGATGGCTGTTCGAGGCTTGAAGTGAATATCGTGTTCACCTAGCTCGATGGCCCATTTGATGAAACGGCCAGAGTGTTCGGGTCTCTGAATGACTTCCTTTAGAGGAAAGTTGGTTAAAACTGTAATCTTGTAGGCCTGAAAGTATCGGCGTAGCCTTCTTGCAGTGTGCAGCAAAGTTAGCAAGAGTTTTTCCAACTTTGTATACCTTGTTTCGGCATCTTTCATAGCTCGGCTGACGAAGTAGATAGGGACTTGCTTGTCCCTCCTTTCGGCACACAGTACCGAGCTTATGGCGTTGTTTCCCACCGAAAGGTAAAGGACCACGTCTTCACCAGTAGTCTGGTGCCGTCACCGGAGTCAGCTGGGATAGGGCTTGCTTTAGATCTTCGAAGGCACGGTCAGCTTCTTCACTCCATAAGAATTGCTTAGTTTCGGTAAACTGCTTCAAAGTTTTGAAAAATGGCATGGATTTTTCTGCGGATTTAGAGATGAATCTATGTAAAGCTGCTAGCCGACCGTTTAGCCTTTGCAATTCTTCCAACGACTGGGGAGGTTTCATTTGCCTAATGGCTTGTACCTTGTCAGGGTTGGCGATGATGTCTTTGCCGACAACGATGTGACCCAAAAATTTCCCCTGCTTCATGCCGAAAGAGCACTTTGCGGGATTAAGTTTCATGTTAACTTCTCTCAGTCTTCCGAAGGTCTCTTCTATATCTCTTAGCATGTCAGCTTCGGTATGGCTTTTTATGACCAAGTCGTCGACGTATGCCTCCATGTTTCGACCGATCTGGGGTTCGAAGACTTGATCGATGAGCCGCTGATAAGTAGCTCCGGCATTCTTCAGGCCGAAGGGCATCTTGCGGTAGCAGTAGATGCCTTTATCAGTGTGAAAGGCTGTTTTATCTTCATCAGCTTTTGCCATCTTTATCTGGTGATAGCCTTTGTAGGCGTCGAGGAAGCATTTGAATGTGTAGCCCGATAGGGCGTCTACCTTGGCGTCGATGGATGGGAGGGGGTAGCAATCCTTGGGGCAAGCGTTATTTAGGCTTGTGAAATCCACACACATGCGCCAAGATCCATCTTTTTTGGCTACCATGACTGGGTTTGCAACCCAAGTTGCCCACTGGAGGGGTTTCAGAATTCCTGCCTTCACCAACTGTGTCACTTCGTTACAAACTGCTTGACTTCGGTCCCGAGCCATACCTCTTTTGCCTTGCCGGATTGGGAATTGTTTAGGGTCGACCTTGAGTATGTGTTCTGTGATCTTTCGTGGTACACCGGTCATGTCGGCTGGTGTCCACGCAAAGATGTCGGTGTTGTTTCTCATCAGGTTGTATAGCTTCTCCCTTACGTGGTTTGAAATATCTGCTCCAATTGTAATCAATTGGTCGGGATGTTCTTCATTGACTCGCCACTTATCATGAGTTAACTCATCGGACACATCCGCCGTTAGATCGCATTCAACCTGTACCGATCGTATTGAGGCTACTCCGGTTTCTGTTGGGAATTTCATTAAACTGTGGGCTGTGGAAACGACACAGCCGAACCTGTATATGGCTGGTCGGCCGAAAAGGATGTTATATTTCGATGGTCGGTCGACAACCAGGAAGTTCACACGTTCCGTCCGCTCATGGGCATTATCGGATAGTGTGACTGAGAGCGCCACTTCTCCTGTTGGAATTACAACTTCGCCGCCGAAGCCCATTAATGTGGTCTTGGAAGGACGAAGCTGCTGTTGGATATTAGGTGCGAGCTTTGTGAAGCAATGCTTGTACATGATGTCTGAGGCACTGCCTCCGTCAATGTACACACGATAGACATGGTGACCTTCGACTTCAGCTCTTATGACCATCGGACTTAGGGTCGGCGCGGCGGTGTCTAGAGCCGGAAAGGAAATGACTTGATTTGCCCATGCTTCTCTTCGCAATTTTGGTCTCTTTGCTTTCGAACTTTGTGTCATGTTGACTACTGGAAGATCTGCCTTCTTGTCTTTCTTCTGTTTCTGCTCTTTTATTTCTTTCATCAAATGTGCTAGCTGTCCTGTCTTTACAGCTTGAGCAATTTCTTTCTTTAGCTGGTGACAGTCGTCCGTATCATGGCCTCTGTCCAGATGGAAGTCACAGTATTTGGACATGTTCCGATTGGTGGTGTTGGGGCCCATATTTCTAGGTTTGCTGAACTGTCGGCTAGCGTCTTCCGTCTGTAAGATCTCTTTGGGGCTTTTTGTTAGGCTTGGGTATTCTTTCCTTTCGTTGCCTCTGGTATTTGATGCCGACGGTCGGTCATAGGGTGTGAACCCTGAATGCCGTCTGTCTTCCCTTTGATTGCGGTCGCTGCCTTGTTGCCAAGGGCGGCGACTGTCTCTTTGATTCTGATTTCGGCCACCCTGCCTGGGTGGGTTTGCCGAAGATCTGTCTCTAGCTTGTGCTGCTTCTTCCCCTCGGATGAAAGCTTCGGTTCGGTCGAAGGCTTCCTGAATTGTGAGGGGTACCCGCGCGCTCATTTCCCTGAGTAGTTGCCTTGTTCTTATACCGTGTATGAATGCTGAGATTCGTTGCCTTTCATCAGTGTGACCGATGTTTAAGGACTCTGACTTGTACCTTTCCAAGAACGTACGCAATGACTCTTGGTCACCTTGCCTTATGTTGTGCAATTCGATGGGGTCTTTGGTGCATTTTCTCTGCTGACCGAAGTGGTCGGCGAAAAGCTGCCGAAGCTGGACATAGCTATCGATAGATTTATTAGGTAGTGAATTGAACCATACCCTTGCCGGCCCTGTGAGTGTTTGGACAAACATTTTGCACCAGGTGGGTATTGACCACTGTAAAATGCTACAAGCCGACTTAAAGGCATGTAGATGATCGTCCGGGTCGGTGCTGCCGTCATAAGTTTTCACGACGGTTGGCAGTTTTGCCTTCGGCGGGCATGGGGCGTGTTCCACTCTGTCCGTGAATTTGCTCTCTTCATCAGGTATATACGGCTTCGAGTAATCGTCCGCAGCGGTGGTTTCGTCAACAGTTGTCGGGACCGACGCGCTTTGGTTACCGAGAATCAGCTGTGGCGCAGGGCCTGTGCTTGTGAGTACTTCGGCGGCAGAGGCCGAAGGTGGCAAGGATGACGATAACGGCAAGCTCGTCGGGAACGGCATGTAATAAGGCATCTGGTAACCTTGCGGCCCATAGGGGCCCATGAACTGTTGGGGAAAGTATTGCTGACCTTGAAACTGCGGGAAGTATGGGGGTTGTTGCTGAAAAAGCATTGGCCTTTGCAAACCTTGCACCTGGGTTGCAACCGGCGGCGGCGTTGGCTGCTGTGCTGCATCGACGGATACTCGAGTGCTGTCTGTCGTTACGGCTCTCAATGTGGCTCCGCCGGAGCTGCCAGCTACCGTTGGAATCGGCGTATGCATGCGATCATCCGTTGGATCATCGTAATCCAAACGGATGCACACGCCCTTCATGCGCTCCGCGGCTACATGGTCTTGCATGAGTTGCCGGAGATGGAGAAAGTTACGACTAACGACCTCCGGCGTCAACTGTAGAACGCCGGAGCCGCCTCCGTCTGCGGCGTCGTCGATGACATGACGACCGCCGGGAGATAACGGCTGTTCCTCCATCTCTAACGCCGGAGTGTTGTCTTTTCTTGCGTTTTCTTCTGATTCATTCATGATTGATGAATGAAGGACCGTGTGATGGCGCCAATGTAGAATCTGGATATCTTCAACGATCGGATAGGAAATCTAGGACGGATTGAGGAGGATATTAGACTACAAGCGAGGGTGAATGCTGATGGTGATTGTCTTCTTCGTCGGAATCTGCACAGGTAACAAACCGTTGTTCTTGGAACGCAGGACAGGGTGTCCTGCGACCAAGCTCCGGCGTGAGAATCAGTAGGGATTCCGATAAGAGTAAGTGAGGAAGAAGACAGTAATTTTAGGGTTAGAGAACTTGTGTTTTACCTGGTGATTGATGAGTATTTATACTCATCAATCCTTTGTCTTACTCTGTGTAATGCGCCTACCACTGAGAGGTACGATCCTTGCTGACGTGGCCGTCCTTGTGTCCCCTCAGTGGAGGCCGTTAGTGGCCGTAACAACGTTGTAGGAATGTTTCTGACATTGTCGTGTGAGCGTTGGTCTGTTGTGTGAGCTTCGGTGGTTCGAGCATCGACTGGCCGAAGTGAAGCAACATTTGTCAAGTACTTCGGTGGGTCGAGCATCGACTGGCCGAAGATGTGTACTTGTGTATAAGTCAGTGTGTCGGAAGTTGCTTGCTGTATGGTCGACCCTCTTGTGGAGTTTGGAGGTTCGACCCCAGTGTTGCCGAAGCTAGCTTCGACTGTAATGCGTGGTCGACCTTGCTTAGGTCGACCCTCGGGTGTTGTATTGTTCGCTGAACATACACACGTCATCACTGACCAACAAGAAGTATCGCCTCATAGTTTTTTCTTTTTAAAAAAAAAAAAACATACAACTTCGTTTAAAATTAACATCTGAAGGGCCGAATAAAACATAGTTAAGCAACTTTTTGAGAAAAATATAAGCTAATTAACTTGGTTTTTCTTTTATCTGTAAAACATTGTTAAGGGGGAGGTGGTAAGGTTTTACCTTACCTGAAGGTCCTGGGTTCTATCCCAGGCATAAGCAGTTCTTTGGGGATTTATGGAGTTAGTTTAGGTGTAGTGTAGATTTAGCCATTCAAAAAAAAAAAAATCTGTAAAACATTGTTGAAAGAATTGTATAAAAAAACACAAAAAGTTTTTTTTTATGATATTTGTCCTCTCTATACGATAAAAAGCAGACCCTATTCATCTATAATTCATAATTCTATAAGTTAAACATCAAATCACATAAATCAGAAATGAATGAGAAAAAGAAGATTAAACCTTCTGAATCTGTTCGGTGGGGATTGCATCGAGAGGAATAGACGGCGGCGGCGGCGGTTGTGATGGCTGCTGTTGCATTTTGTCACCGGAGACCAATATAATAATAATAATAATCTGTAAAAGCGTCAAAACCCTAAACCCTATATAATTTATAAAATTAAAATATATACACGCACGCAGAAGACGACAAACCAGTAATTTGTTTATCTGCGTATCCGCCGAATACCAACACAATTGTCTTACGGCTTTCTATCATACGAGGTTTCAACGCTTTCATTTACCCGTTTTTTTTTCTTCTCTTCTAGAGATTTCTCACCTTGTAGCTATCTCTTTAGGACTTTATTAACTCTTTTACGTTTATATTTACACGAAATGCATCATAATAATAATAATAATAATAAGTAAGTATAACCAAACATAATATAAGTGAACTTTGATGTTATCTTTTTAGCGGGATAAGTTTACGATATAATATTATGTTAAAAAACTTATATCTTTTATAAGTTTTTCAAAGAGTTCTTTGTATACAACATTTGATGTTTTGTTATTAAGATTATCATCTTCGTCTAAAACTAAAAGTTTTAGGCATTTTCTGCTTGTAACCTTAGATAGTGGTGCCAAACCGAATCATAAATCCGAACCACATGATTGACGGGTTCCCGCTCATTCTTGTTTTGACTAGTTTAAATTGTTGTAACTCACATTTAATTACCCGTTAATTGTAATTACTCCTTTCCATATCTATTGTAGAAATAAAATAATCCTTTGATATCAATTATATGGTATCGAGCATTAACCTTCCTTCTTACCTGTGGTTTTTTTTCCCACTCACCCCTCCCAAATCTGTCGCAAGAATGACAACAGAAGGCACTCATACCATCATCAACATTCATGCTACAACTCCATCCTTCACCATGATTCAATTTCCTTCATCCACCAAACTCACTTCCCTCAATTATCTTGGATGGAAGACACAAGTTGAGGCCATCCTTCAAGGTCTTGATTTATACAAGTTCATTGATGGGACTCACCCTACACCCCCCAAAACCACCACCACCGGATCCGGCACCGATGCTACCACCACACCAAACACCGATTACACCACCTGGTTCCGACAGGATCGCCTACTTTTTGGTACTCTTGTTGGAAGCCTATCTCCACCCATTGTCCCTCTCATCACCAACACCATCTCATCAATGGAAGCTTGGAAAATTTTGTCCTCCACCTATGCATCGCCAACCAGAGGCCACATCAAACAGTTGCAGCATATATTGAAACAATCCACCAAGTCACCTAACCAAAGCATCACTAATTATATGCAATCTTTCAAAGTATTGGTGGATGAACTTGCCATTCTAGGCAATCCGCTGGACCAAGAAGACATCACTGATGTCATATTATCCGGTCTTGATCAGAAGTTATACAAGGCTGTAATTGAATCAGTCCATGCACGAGATACTCCCATCTCGTTTCATGCTTTACACGAGAAACTGATCAACCAAGAACTCACTTTGACTCAGTCTCAAGCCTCGTCTCCTGCTGCTTTCCATCAGCCCGCTACTGCCTTTGCGGCTTACACAAAATCTTAGCCAAAATATCCCCCAAATCGGCAACAGGGATATCTCCCAACCCCAACCACAACAAATGGTCCTAAACCTTTTTTAGGAAAATGTCAGTGGTGCTCGGTCAAAGGTCATACCTTGACAAATTGTTTTAAGTTCAAGAAAGAAAACCCGCAGGTATCCATTCCAGTTTTTAATCGCAATTCATCTAACAATAAAGCGCAGGTTCACATGATGTCCACCACTCAAAGTAACACTGTTGAGCTACCATGGTTATACGACAGTGGTGCATCACATCACGTAACCAATGATCTAAATGACTTATCTATGCACCATCCTTATGACAGAACGGAGGACCTCATCATTGGAGATGGTTCGTCTCTTCCAATCACTCATATTGGCAAAATTATCCTACCTTTTTCTAACACATAACTTATTCTCAATAATGTTATTTGTGTTCCCTTAATTTCTCGCAACATTATTTCTATATCTCGCTTATGTATTGGCAATGATATACTAATCCAATTCTTTTCTTGTCATTTTATCATGAAGGAACTTCGAACTCAAACAATTCTCCTCCAAGGAATGGCTAACCGAGGTCTCTATGAACTCCGTTCACAAACACCAAGAGTCTTTCATTTGCAAGTCAATAAAACGCCCCTTTGGCACCATCGTCTTGGACACCCTCATCTTAGAGTTTTGCAACAATTATCTTCCGCTTTTCCTTTTATTTCAAATAAACAAGATATTTGTAATTCTTGTCACTTAAATAAAGTCACAAACTTCCCTTTAGTGTTTCTACCATCACCACTAATACACCTTTACAACTCTTATATTCGGATGTTTGGTGCTCTCCGGTTACATCTATAGACGGTCTAAAATATTGCATAATATTTGTCGAACATTATTCAAAATACATATGGATTTATCCATTAAAAATAAAATCTCATTCTTTAACCACCTTCATACGTTTTCAAAAACTAATTGAAAACTACTTCAACACAAAAATTAAACAATTATACACCGATAACGGAGGTGAATATCTCAAACTCTCCTCTTATCTTGCTTCTTGTGGCATATCTCATCTTACATCCTCCCCCCCCCCCCCCCCACACACACACCAGAACACAACGGTTATGCCAAACGAAGGCATCGCCACATAGTTGAAACTGGACTTACCTTACTATCTCATGCTAAATTAGCCACGTCTTTTTGGCCCTTTGCATTTACCACTGCCACCTATCTCATCAACCATCTACCCACTGCTACCCTAAATAATGAAACCCCCTATGCTCGTCTTTTAAAAACAAAATCCCAACTACAACAAACTACGTTGTTTTGGATGTCTAGCCTATCCTTGGTTACGACCTTACACCAATCACAAATTACAAGCCCGTTCTAAAACATGTGTCTTCATCGTTTACTCTTCCTCCCAAAGTGCCTATGTTGGGAATGTTTTGCTAGACAGAAATTCTCTAAGTCAGAGTTCCGAAGGAAGTTAGTCCGGAACTTCCTTCACACTGAGTAGTTCCTCCGGAACTTCTCCTAGTGTTACTCCGGAACTTTGACTTATCCCCTGGTTGCAAGTTCCAATGCATAAAGCTGTCAGAAAGCAGTTTTACTTTACACCATGCTGTGCACTATTCACTGATAGGTCTGCTCAACTGTTCACAGAAGCATGCTTGTACTACAACAACTCTGGAGTAGATATCATTTGTTTATTTAGCCTAGGAGCTAAAAGGAAATAAAAGAATATCTTTTATTTCCTCCTTGCACTATATATATTAGTTGTATTTCCTTTTGTTTGCGTTGATCGAACATCTCTCTTGTTCATCAGCTGTAACTCTTTGTAAACATTGTGAAGTATAAATATAGTAGTGCTTGGAATTGATATCTTGTGTTTTATCTACTTTACTTCTTGTTTACTAGTTACTGTTTCGATCAAACCATTTCAAACTTTAACACAAACAAGTCTGATTCCGCCTTTCTTGTTTGACGCCTTTGGTAACTTGTTTGGTTAGCTGATCCTAACCACGATCCTACAAGTGGTATCAGAGCTTTGGCTCTTGTGTTTAAAAGTTTTTAAATTATGTTTTCTAAAACTTTTCTCACTGAAGGCGTTTCTGTTTGCTTTGGATAAGACTGTTTCGATTCTTGATCTCTGAAAATGAGTGAACTAAGGAATGGCAGCACTAACAAACCTCCAACCTTCACTCCTGATGACTTTGACACGTGGAAACTTAGAATAGAGATTTTCTGTAAAAACACTGACCACAAAATGTGGGCTTCCATTGTCAATGGACCACAAGTCATCACCACCCCATCTGCTACTCAACCTGTTGTTGACCTTATCAAAGCGTATGAGAATTATTTCGATGATGACCATAAGACCTGTGAATGTGACTACAAAGCTTTGTGGGCACTCCAGGCAGCTCTTCCTAATTCTATACTAATAGGCTTTAAGAGATGCAAAACTGCACATGATCTTTGTAAAGCTCTTATTGAAATGTATGAGGGAACAGATGAGGTGAAAGAGAACAAGAAAGACATTTTAAAACAAAGATATGAAAATTTCTGTCATAAAAGAGGTGAATCAATGTCTGAGCAGTACTTAAGATATGTTCGACTTATAGATGAACTACAGGGTGTAGATGTAAAAATTGACAATGCTGATATAATCAGATAATTTTTAAGATCATTACCTGAAGTTTGGACTGTCTATACAGTCAGCATTAAGTACAACAAAGACCTTAAAACCTTGAAATTAGGAGATCTCTATGGAATGTTGAGTGCACATGAGATGGAAATGAATGAGAAGTCAGGTGTATCATCGAACCAGAGATCATCTTCCAGAGGCACTTTGGCCCTCATTACTGCTCACTCAGAGAACTATTCTGAACCTGAACCATATGTATCCTTTCCTGAGTCTCCTAAAGGACATGAAGTTTCATACTACCAAAATTTTGCTAATGTTGCTAACAGTTCTTATACAGGTTTCACTAGATCAGATCTTGAGTGCATTAGTGCAGATGATCTAGAGGAGATTGACATCACTACCCAACTTGCAATGGTGTCACTAAGGGCTCAAAGGTTCTACAAGAGAACCGGAAGAAAATACAATGGAGCCAAGAATGCTCCTATTGGCCTTGACAAATCAAAGGTCAAGTGTTACAACTGTCATCAGTTGGGACATTTTGCCAGGGAGTGTTCTCAGCCAAGGAAAGACCTGGTTACAATGCTGAGAAGAAACAAGAATATACCAAACCAAGCTCTTCCTCTGGTCCTACTCCACCAAAGCCCTCTTACAACACCCAAAGCCAAGCAACTGCTGCTGTAGCAAACCAAACTGGGTTTGTTGACTGGGAAGAAGTGATGAATGAGTTTGCTCCAACTAACCATGCCTTGATGGCAAGTGGTTCTTCACCTGCATCTGCAGAGGTAAACTCTAACTCCAACACTGAACCTGAGAATGTGCTATGTACACCTAAGTGTATTGAACTGGTTGAAAGTTACAAAAAGCACAATCAGTCACTTGTAGATGAACTGAAAAATCTAAATGAGTTGAAAGAGTACTCAAGAAGGGCTGATATAGCTTACTCAACCAAAACTGATGAACTCAGACAAACAATAGGGATTTTGAAACATCAACAAACAAATTTTATAACTCAAATGGATGATGTGGTTGAGCAACTAAATATTTCAAAGAAACAAAATGTGGAATATGTGCTTGACATTCAAACCCTAAAAGATCAGCTAAGGGAAGCCATTTGCAATGCTGATAAATTTCAAATTGCAAGTGAAAAAGCAGAAAAGTTATGGCATGAGCACACACATGGGAAGGGAAGGGTATCTTTTAAAAATGTTGAAAACCCTGATTCATACACTTGTCTTGAAACTTTAACTCTTAAAGAAACAAGTGTTCCCTTATCTCCTGACCCATTGGCAAATGGTTCTGTAATTGAGGACCTTTCCAAAGAAGCTGAAAGTCTGAAAGAGAGTGATGACATGAGAACTGAAAGTTTTATTGGTTTTCCTGGTGTCACAACTGAATCAACCAGCATTTCTGCTAAGGTTGACAAATCAAAAATTTCAATGCCAATTCTTAAAGACACCAAGACATTGAGTTTAGAAAATGATGGATCTTACTGGTCAAATTCTATTACTCAAAAAGGTGGAAAAGCAAAAACTGTTTCAGTGTCATCAAAACAAAATTCTCACAATTTCATGAAAGAATGCATAATTTGTGGTGAATTAGGACATGTTGCTGTCAACTGTTCCTACAATCCTTTCAAACAGATAATTAACAATGTCAGAACTTCTCCAAGGAGAAACCAAAATCCGTTAAATTCAAGGAATTCAAAGGATAGCAGGAACATGTCACCAAAAGGATCACATGTTGATCAAAAGATTTCTGGAAAAACTCAGAAGGTTTGGATTGGAAATGAGAAAAATAACAGCTTCTCATACGTTAAAAGAAACAATTTTTCTAAGGAACAACATTCCGGAGGAACTTCATATCTTCCGGGAGAAAATTCCCCCGGAAGAAATACAGTTCCCTCGGAACATTTTAACAACAACAGGTCTTCTAAACCTTCAAAACAAAGACCTGAGTTTCAATCCACTAAGTTCATTAATCAAAGTCACCCATCTTTCAAAGGAAATTCACGAGCAAAATCTGCCCCTCGTGAAAGAAAACAATTTTCTGAACAGTATGAGGTGTATGAGCATCCTACTCAAGTGAGTTCCTATGGAACTCAGCATCCTCATACTGAAACTTTCAAAGTTGCTGCACAACCAAAATTTGAAAATGCAAGGCAAAGAAGCAACAGGAAGTTTAGGGAAAAAAAGGCTTTTATTAAGAAACATGGTTTTCCCAAATGGCAAAGTTATAACAGAAACTTAAATGAGAAAAATGGTGATTTTTCTGAGTATGATGATTTTCCTGCAGAACAACTTGTGTTAGGAAACTACTCTTATAATGATGCCATGGGAAGACCCAAGACCACAAAGGCTTGGGTCCCATACTCCGACTGATCATGTTCTTTACCTGTGTAGGGGTTACCTAATAAATCTCAAGCAAATGTTTGGGTTGTAGATAGTGGGTGCTCCAGTCACATGGCAGGTAATAAAAACCTTCTAGAAAATACAAAAAGATATGATGGCGGTCCCGTTGCTTTTGGAAGCAATGAAGGGTACATTACAGCACTTGGTAATGTATCAAATGGAAGTTTTACTCTTGACAAGGTGAGTCTTGTCAATGTTCTGAATTTCAATATGTTGAGTGTATCACAAATTTATGATAAAAAGATGAATGTTCTGTTTAATGATGAATTTCAATATGTTGAGTGTAACCAATGCTTTCAACTTTACTGTTGATAAGTCCTTTAGTGAGTATGTGCAGTCTCACGGGGAGAATTCAAATGCAAAGAAGGATGGCTACAAGTTTGGTCATTTCTACTCCTCTGTCAGCACACAACCTTACAAACCACCTACCATGCCAACTGTTGCAATTCAACAAGTTACTGATCCCACTCCAGTGAATTTGGTTGAAACTGAGTCAAGTGACTCTCAATCACAAAAGGATGATTATGTCTCAGATACCAGTGATGATGGGAGTTTGCAGCATTCTCCTAATGATAACTTACATGGTGATCATGATGGTTCTCATGAGTCAAATTTCAATGACTCATCTCTTGGAGATACCATCAACTCTGCTAACAACTCAAGTGATCAACATGTCTCTGCTGCAACTACATCAAATTTACCCCCTTCACAAAGATTGCCAGGAATTGAGCTTAGTGTCCTATTGCCCCCAATTATTCCACCAACTAGGCAAGCTCAAAGTCACGAATTTCCAAGTTTTCAGAATACTAATGTCAGCAAAACTCATCCCATTGAGAATGTGATTGGTGAAGTGAATGCTCCTGTTCTTACAAGAAGCAAGTCTGCTGATGCAAACATCTGTTTATTTGCATGCTTCCTGTCTCAAGAAGAACCAAAAACAAGTGGAGCAAGCACTTAAAGACAATCATTGGATTGAAGCTATGCAAGAGGAATTGTTCCAAATCAACAAACAACAGGTTTGGGAACTGGTTGATTTACCAGTACATGCTCAACCAATTGGAACAAAATGGGTTTTTAGAAACAAGAAGGATGAAAGAGGAATTGTTGTCAAGAACAAAGCTAGGCTTGTTGTTCAGGGATATTCTCAAGAAGAAGGGATAGACTATGATGAGGTTTTTGCTCCAGTTGCAAGATTAGAGGCAATCAGAATCTTTCTTGCCTATGCAGCTTACAAGAACTTCACTGTTTATCAAATGGATGTCAAGAGTGCTTTCCTTTATGGGAAACTGAAGGAAGAAGTTTATGTCTGTCAACCACCAGGGTTTGAAGACCCACACCATCCTAACAAGGTGTGTAAACTGATCAAGGATCTGTATGGCCTCAAGCAAGCACCAAGAACTTGGTATGAGACTTTGTCAAATTACCTGCTTGGCCATGGATACAGAAGAGGAGCCATTGATAAAACTCTCTTCATAAGGAAAGTTGGAAAAGATAAGTTGCTTGTTCAGATCTATGTGGATGATATTATCTTTGGATATACCAATCCTAAGTTGTGCAAGGAGTTTGAGACCCTGATGCAAGATCAATTTGAAATGAGTTCAATGGGTGAACTTAATTTCTTTCTGGGTCTCCAAGTTAAACAAACTGCAGATGGCATTTTCTTGAACCAGTCAAAATATATTCAAGATATGCTCAAGAGGTTTGATATGCTATCTTCCTCTTCTGCAAAAACTCATATCTCAACCTCTCACAATCTGAATTCAGAATCAGAAAGTGAACCTGTTGATCAGCACACTTACAGGGCAATGATTGGTTCTCTGATGTACTTAACAGCAAGTAGGTCTGATATCATGTTTAGTGTATGCTTATGCTCTAGATATCAATCGGCTCCCAAAGAATCCCACATGAAGGCAGTAAAGAGAATCTTTAAATACCTCAAAGGTCAACCAAAACTTGGGTTGTGGTATGCAAAGAACAATGACTTCTCTCTTGTTGCCTACACTGACAGTGACTATGGTGGCTGCTATTTGGATAAGAAATCAACATCAGGAGGATGTCAATTTCTAGGAAATAGGCTTGTAAATGCAAGAAACAGACCTGTGTTTCTACTTTAACTGCTGAAGCTGAGTACATTGCTGCTTCAAGTTGCTGTGGTCAAGTACTTTGGATTCAGAATCAAATGCTGGATTATGGAATCACATTTCTGGAAACTCCTATGTATGCAGACAACACCAGTGCCATTTCCATCACCAACAATCCTGTGAAGCACTCTAAGACAAAGCACATCGAAATAAGGTATCATTTCATTAGAGATTGTGTAGAAAAGAAATTGATTAAGTTACACAAGGTTCATACTGATCTTCAATTAGCTGACCTTTTCACAAAGGCATTTGATGAAGCAAGATTTTTCTTTCTTATCACAGCTATTGGGATGATGAACTTTGGTTAACTTTTGCTGTCAATTGTTGCTTTTATGTACATAAATTTTTCTATCACCTTATGTGCTTGTGTTCTTAACATCCATCTCTTCAAGATCATGAGAACTCTTTCAAGAAATGTCCTTATAACTAATAATTTGAGAAATTTCCAAAGTTATGAGCATTTCTGCACATTTTGATACTTCTAAGTAAGTTCCAAAGGAACAACATTGTTCCGGAGGAACTTACTCCTGAAGTTTTTCCTTCTCAAGAGAAGTTCCGAGGGAACTCTCTAAGGTTTCTAATAGGTTTCAAGTGTTTTCTAAGTGTTTCAGGTTATCCGGAGTAAATTTTGCAACTCCGAAGGAACTTCCTGCGGAAGTATTTCAGGAGAAATGAAGAAAATTTCTAAGGGAAAAAGTTCCGAGGGAACTTAACTCTTCCGAAGGAACTAAATTGTTCCGAAGGAACTTTATTGACTTAATCATTTTTGTTGGATTAAGTGGGACCCATTACTTTAAGCATTAACAGTGACGGTTAACTGCTGGCCCCACTAACTCCACCTTTTCCGTTAACGTCAATTCCCCCTCTCCTCACCCTTTAACTGTCACTTCCAGAGAAACCCTTTTCACTTTCTAAACCAAAATCCCCAAATTCTCGTTAAATTGCTCTCGTTTTCTCTCAATTTCATCAAACTTCATCTGAAATTTCTCAAAGAATCACTCAATACAGAACAATGGCAGCATCCGCGTTTCACAACGAGCACAATCAGAGAGCATATTTAGAGAAATCACAGAAATCGGCTCGGTTTGACGGGATGATTGACTTTCTCACTGCGTCAGAACTACACTTTGCCCTAACTGTAAGTCCAATCATCTATGATGAAACGATTACTCAATTCCGGGCAAACGCAGTAGTGGGTGCCAGGGATGAAGACGGCAAGCAAATAATGCAAGTTGAAAGCAAAGTACACGGAAGAGATGTGTATATTACTAAAGCCATGATCAGAAATCATCTAAAGTTACAGGATGAAGGAGGTATCTTAACAGTTCCCAGGGAAGACTACCAATTCACTCTGATGGGCATAGGTTATGGAGGAAATCCCAAAAGCAAAACAGTGAAGAAGTGCCACATACCACCTGTTTGGAGATTTCTTGCCCATACCTTAATGGTATGCCTAACCCCAAGGCGATCACATGAAGAACTTGGTGAAGTCCAAGCAACTGCTCTTCATGCTGTGATCAGGGGAGATTGTTTTAACTTTTCAAAAATGATTTTTGATGGGCTCAGGGAGAATTGTGAAAAACCTTTTAATATGTATCCCAGGTTTTTACAACACATTCGGGATACACAATTCCCTGATGTCCCAAGAGCTGGCACTGTTTTTCAACAAAAACACTTAACTGAGAAAATCTTTTCTTATTTGCTTTCCAAATCTGCAATTTCCAACTGTCTTGGTGTGGAAAATGACCATCCACTACCCGATCCAAGAGTTATTCTTGCACCTATGGTGCAAGAGCAACCAGTTGCTACTCTAGAGCCAAATGAGCAACCTGCTCCAGGTGACAACACTGAACCTACACCATCAGTTGTTGAACCCACACCTGAAGTTGACCCTCTAGCTAAATTACCTGTGAATTTCACTTACATAAGAAAGAGGGTCAAGCACTCAAAAACTACTACCAAAACTTCCTCACCTACTCCATCAAAAGTTGTTGAAAAGGAGACAGGGTCTACTCCACATGTGTCTCCTACTGCCACCCAACCTGAAAACCTTGAGCATGACCCACTGTCTGCTCAACATCAAAACCAAGGGTTAAGCCATAATGCTGATGATCTCTCACTTGAGACCTCATCTTCTACTAGATTGGATGTACAACCCTCATCCCTCTTGTTTACCTCCATAGACCTAAACCTAGATCTACCTGTGAATGATGAAGAACCTGATCTAAATCCAAATGACAATCTCTTCTCATCAACCTCACCTCATGAAGATGATTGGATGGATATTGATTTTGTTTCTCCTAACCCCCATTCACCCACTAAGGAGTTGAACATCAGGAGTGATGAAGATGTTCATGTAGAAAGGGCTGCTACTACAATTGGTTCCCCACTGGAACAATTGGACAGTAGTAACATTCTTAAGACCCAATCTATGGCAACCAGCAGCCAGTTTGAACCAAAGGAACCAGAAATGGAACCTGAGGCAACAAGTGTGCTTGCAGGGAATCCCAGGAGCCAAGACAACCAGGGTGTTGAGCTTGATCAAGCTAGGCTTGATGGCTCTTCTTCGCCCAAGGATACTGAGAAATCAGTTGAGGGCAGTGCTTTACTTAAGGAATTGACGGCTAATCAAACTGAATTGCAGAAACAGATGCAATCCCTGCTTCACACTATTCAACAGCAGGACACCTTGATTGAAAGGCTTAAGCAGGAGAAGGTTAGTGCATCAAACCCAACTGGTGAAGCTGTTGCTACCAAAAAGGGGGAGAAAGCTAGCTCTTCAACACCTATCCAAAACATTTCTGCTAAAAGTAAGCCAACTGAAGACTCTGTTAGCTCTTCTGAAATTGATTTTGATCCCAATGAGAGGTTACCTGAGAAGATGAAGACAAAGCTATTCAAAATCTGTGGAATTAAGCCCTTCAACCCAATAGAAGGTTTGCTTAATGTTCACATGGATCAACTGATGCAGGTAGCACCTGAAGAATGCAAAGTCAATCACATGGAATTCCTAAGATTCGTGATGGCTGCTTCAGGTGCTCACCCTCAAAACATTGGAGAAGTCAGAAACTTCATATCTGAGGTTTACTTGGCAAAGGAGCAAGAGTTTCTTCAAACAGGTGTAGAACAGTTTGAGGCTGAAGGAGGAGAAAGAAGTGAAGAACAGGTTGATACACCTGAAAGTAAACCAGTGGAAGATGTGACTCAGCAAGAAGATCTATTTGACATAGAGGTGACTGAAGCTTTACTGCACCTAAAGAGTCCTACATCTTCTGCAGCAAAGGTTGTAACAGAGGAAACTCCAAAGGACGTTGTTCCGGAGGAATTTGCCTCTAACACTGAAATTCCGAAGGAAGTTACTCCGGAGGAGCTAATCATCACTGATGAAACTCCAAAGGATGTTACTCCGGAAGAATCAACCTTGGCTAAGGAGATTCCGAAGGAAGTTACTTCGGAAGTTGTTTCCAAGGAATTGCCTAACACTATTTCGGAACCAATTGCTCCGGAAGTCAGTCCTAAGGCAGTTACTTCGGAACTTGGCACTAAGACTATTCCTGAGCAAGTTACCTCGGAAGCCAGTCTAAATGCTACAACTTCACTTCCTGAGTCTTCAAAGCCTGCTGATGGTGATTCTCTTGATGAGAGAAGCATATCTGGTTTCACTGATTTGGAAGATGATAATCAGAGCACAGGTGGTCAAAACGAAGAAATAGACACTGTTACAAAGGCTCTGATTGATCAATTGGAGAAGGAGAATGCTGAAATGCAGAAGAAGTTCCTAGAACAGAAGGAGGCTGCTGTATTTGAAGAACAGAAACAACTGCTCATAGAAGGAGGTATTTATGAGTATGTTATCAATAACTCAGACCTGATGTTCTTTATTAATGGAGCTAGACTGAGATCAGACCAGTACATAAAAGAAAGGATTGCTAGAGCCGAAGAGCAAGGTCTTTCAGACAAGGTTGAAAAGTACAAAAGGGTCTTAGGGAATGACTATAGGAAAATTCGTATGAAAAGCAATGAAGAAAACAAGATTTTCCTTGGTCAATTCAGTGTTATGCTCAGAAGCAAGGAGTGTTTCACTGATGCATGGGTAAATGAAATGAAGGGAAATGACTTGGTGAATTGGATGTACATGATTCTCACCATTCAAGCTGATGAAGCCAAGAAGCTAAATGTAAAGAGGTATGTTGACTGTAGTCTGGAGCAGGAGAAGGCACAAGAGAAGCAAGGTACCAGATACCAGAAATTATCTGAGGAAGATGACTTGCTGATTCACAAATGGTACTTCAAGGAAATTCTGATGGAGAACCCTAAAAGAATCAACTCTTGCAAGCTGCCAAGATTGAGAACTGAGCTTGATGCCATCTGGAAGAGTCAGATTGAAAAGGAGAGAACTACTGGTGAGAAAAGACCACCAGGTATGTATACCCTGTTTGATTCTCTTCACCTTGAAGGTCTCAGTTTTCTCAAAGAAAAGAAAAGAAAAGCTCCTGTCTCAGCTGCTCAACAGAAAAAGCCCAGGATCAACATTGTCAAGCAAATGTTTGACACTGTCTCTGATCCTCACCTCTCTTCTTCATCACAACCCTTCACTTCAACATCACAACCCACTGCTCCCACATTTCAAACTCCAAACCAACCAATTCCATCTCCACCATCTTCTCCACCTCCCAAAATTCCTAAGCCTACACAACCCGAGCCTGAATCCTCATCCCAGAAACCTTCACCCACTCAACCTATTCCCTTTTCTTATTCTGGAAGAAAGAAGTCCATGGCTGTCAAAAATCGTTTAGCCAAAAGAAAGAAGTTAGCTGTAAGTGAATCAGAAGAAGAGTCCGAACCTTCAGATTCTCCAACAGCAAATGTTGAAGTCACTCATCCCTGCATGCTAAGGATTGAAGATCATAAGAGTGAGAACATCTACTACTTCTTTATGAGCAACGGTGAAATAAGAAAGAAGCCTGACTTAAAAGTGGATGACTGGGATAAGTTGCATCAAATGGACATCATGGCTTTAATGGGAACTCCCAACTATAAGGTAGTGTAGAGCTCAAGTTGAAGCATCGTGAAGATTCAGACAGAAGAACAGTTTTTGGTAGCAACATCTTAGGGGGAGACTGTTGGGAATGTTTTGCTAGGCAGAAATTCTCTAAGTCAGAGTTCCGAAGGAAGTTAGTCCGGAACTTCCTTCACACTGAGTAGTTCCTCCGGAACTTCTCCTAGTGTTACTCCGGAACTTTGACTTATCCCCTGGTTGCAAGTTCCAATGAATAAAGCTGTCAGAAAGCAGTTTTACTTTACACCATGCTGTGCACTGTTCACCGATAGGTCTGCTCAACTGTTCACAGAAGCATGCTTGTACTACAACAACTCTGGAGTAGATATCATTTGTTTATTTAGCCTAGGAGCTAAAAGGAAATAAAAGAATATCTTTTATTTCCTCCTTGCACTATATATATTAGTTGTATTTCCTTTTGTTTGCGTTGATCGAACATCTCTCTTGTTCATCAGCTGTAACTCTTTGTAAACATTGTGAAGTATAAATATAGTAGTGCTTGGAATTGATATCTTGTGTTTTATCTACTTTACTTCTTGTTTACTAGTTATTGTTTCGATCAAACCATTTCAAACTTTAACACAAACAAGTCTGATTCCGCCTTTCTTGTTTGACGCCTTTGGTAACTTGTTTGGTTAGCTGATCCTAACCACGATCCTACAGCCTATCACCTCCTCGAGCCATTAACAAACCGTATCTACACTTCCCGCCATGTTCGATTCATAGAACACGTTTATCTATATGAATCCATCACCAACTCAAAAACACTCACTCCTCTTAATCCTACTAGTTGGGCACCTTTACTTATCACCCAAATCCCTTCATCGTCACCTTCCACAGCATCACAGACCATCACTACTACCCCCTTCTAATTACCTACCAAGGAAGACATACACACACTCCACAAAATAATTCCATAAACCAACAAAATAACTCCCCATCCCCCCAAACTAACGTCACTCCTCACCCTACCACCCAAACTGTCCAAAATAATTCCCACCCTCCTTTTACCAACTCCACCCAAACCATAAATCCACCACCCCTTCCTACTCTTCAAACACGAGCCCAACGCAAACCTAACCCCAAATATCACAACTCCGACTTTGTCCTCTACCACACCACCACTCACCCTCACATAGAACCATCTACCATAACCCAAGCACTCAAACAACCACAATGGCGTCAAGCCATGCAAAATGAATTCGATGCACTAAAAGCCAACAAAACTTGGTCTCTCGTTCCACCAAATTCTGCACCGAACATCGTTGGGTGCAAGTGGGTATATCGCACAAAATTTAATCCCGATGGTTCCATTGATCGGCTTAAAGCTCGTCTCGTTGCTAAAGGCTTTCATCAAAGACCCAGTCTTGATTATGTTGAAACCTTTAGTCCCGTAATCAAACCCGCTACACTCCGTGTTCTCCTATCTCTTGCTATAACAAAAAATTGGCCCCTTCGTCAATTGGACATTAACAATGCTTTTCTTCAAGCAACCCTCACTGAAGAGGTCTATATGACCCAACCTCCCGGCTTTGTCAACCCATCCTTTCCCAACCATATTTTCAAACTAAATAAAGCAATTTATGGTCTTCGCCAAGCCTCACGGGCTTGGTATGATGAACTAAAATCCTACTTCATCTCAATCTCCTTCAAACCATCCATAACCGATACGTCTCTATTTATCAACAACTCTTCCCCTTCAACTATATTTCTACTCGTCTATGTTGATGATATAATCATCACCGATCCAAACACACAAATAATAAACTCTTTCATCTCCTCTCTCGCCACCTGTTTCTCTCTTAAAGACCTTGGTAACCTATCTTAATTTCTCGGAGTCGAATTCATTCCTAACAAACATGGACTTTTCCTCTCTCAAACTAAATACATTCAAGATCTCCCCTCAAAAGCCAATATGAGTGCTTGTAAACCGACAACCACTCCCATGTCTTGCTCGGTCACCCTTACTCCATTGGATGGCACACCCATTCCTAACCCAACCGAATATCGTGCTATTGTAGGTGGATTACAATATTTATCCTTAACACGACTGGACGTGGCCTTCTCAGTAAATAAACTATCACAATACATGCACCGACCCACATATATTCACTGGGCTGCTCTAAAATGGCTATTATGATATCTACATGGCACAATGGATCATGGTATTTCCTTCAAAAGGAATTCCCCATAAAGTTTCACGCTTTCACCGATGCCGACTGGGCCGGGGATCGACCCACTTATCGAAGTACAACCGGTTATATTGTTTATTTAGGAGCAAACCCGGTTTCTTGGAACTCAAAACGTCAAGCAACGGTTTCCCGCTCTTCAAATGAGGCAGAATTTCGTGTTGTTGCCTCCACCACAACCGAGGTTCAGTGGCTAATCTCCCTCTTATCTGAACTCGGATACAAATCTATAACCACCCTGGCAATATACTGTGATAATCTAAGCGCAACTAATTATTCGGCAAACCCGATTTTCCACTCCCGAATGAAACATTTGGCTTTGGACTTTGTTCGGGAAAAGGTCCATATAGGCACTCTTCGGGTCACCCATATAGCCGGAGATGATCAGCTCGCTGGCGCTCTCACAAAGCCCCTTCTCAAGCAAAGGCATCGACTTCTCCTCTCCAAGATTGGACTCCTTCCACGACCGTCCATCTTGCGGGAGCATGCCAAAGCGAATCATAAATCCGAACCACATGATTGACGCGTTCCCGCTCATTCTTGTTTTAACTAGTTTAAATTGTTGTAACTCACATTTAATTACCTGTTAATTGTATTTACTCCTTTCCATATCATAGAGATTGACTAGCATATTTTTAGGATGTAAGTTTCCTTTTCTCTTTTTATAAATTGTAATCTCTATTGAAGAAATACAATTATAAGTGGGACATATAACTAAACCATGTGAGAACATTGGCTGCCTTAAAAACAAACCAACATTGGAGAGCGACTAACCCTGACTTTTATTTATTGTCATTGCGAAAGATACAACAAGGGGGAATTGCCTTCTTTGAAACTTAAGAAGGTATTTTTTCTATCTGAAGGTATCAAGCTGAGTCTTGGAATAAAAGTCTGATTTCTAACATTAGTACCTGATATGATCTCAACCTCTATAACACGATTATGTAAGGCTATCACTTTTGGTCTAGTGTCATTATACAAGCCACCATTTTGTCAATATTTCTCAGTAGCATAACATGCAGACCAACCTTTAGAATCAATCGATGGTTTGGAAGACCTGATAGTTTAAGGTTGTTTAAAAACTTTGTAGGGAAGTCAATGTATCTAAGGTTTCTAGCCTCGTCATAAGTTTGATTGCACTTCATCCAAGATAGAAACATTAAAAAAACCACCGAAGGTTTGTCAATTCCGTCTTCCATATCGTCATCCGCACCATATACGATTTGTTGTTGTCCTGAAAGATGGAAAAGTAGCCTCATAACCGAAGGATTCTGTAATGAACGTCATACGCAAATATACACCATGATGCTTCACATGCTGATAGGTAGCGACAATCATAGAATTCTTCTACTTCGTCAATATCATCATTATTTTCAGAGTTGTTTGGAACGAATGCAACGGTAGCTCTATCGGGACCTTTGTTAATATATTTGAATAAATATTTTATCGATCCCGCCTCATTACACCACTCCACATTAATATAAGCTTGATATTTTTAGAAGAACTTTGTTATAAGGAAAAACACTTTTGTTATCTAACTCAACACCAGACTTTAGAACAACTAATCCTGATTTCAATCTCCTATAAAGAGGAAAACCATTGGTATCAAGAGACGTTTCCTCTGAGAAATTCTTTGGAAATTTTTTTGAGCACTTGTTATTAATCATGCAGAGGTAATTCATATTATCATCACCACATACAAGGTCCATGCATCATGAATTCGCTTACAAGTGAGTGCAACTCGTAGTCTTCATTCTTGTCTGGTATTTCGGCTGAGATTATCGAGTCAATGTGTTGAACGCTTGGAAGTTTGTAATTGGTATGCATAAACAACTATATATGAGCATGAGGTAATCTGCGTTTCAGAAACTCAACTGTATAGACAACTGCACAAACATTGGTATAAATATGCATGAGTGGCATTACGTAGGTAATAGTTATACAAGTTAAAAGGTATAAGAGGTTGATGGTAAGCGTGATATATAATTATGATGGCGATGAACGTATATAAAAAAATGAACATGCCTGCTTGAATGACATCGAGTATCTTATTTTCTTTTAGGTCCTTAATCAAGGCATCTAATTTGATTTTGAACAATCTACATAATATATTTGGCCTCTCTTCAGGTTTATGTGTTGTGTCTTTCAAGAATCTCTTAATTTTAGGCCATTTTGGGTTACATGTGACCGTTATAAAGAAATCTGGATATCCAAACCATTTACAAAGGCACATGGAATCTAAATAGTTTTGCATCATATAACATGCACCACCTGTGAACGAAGAAGGCAATATGACACGTTGTCCAACATTAGAAATTAAGCTGAGTATTCCCTTGGCTTTGAGCATGAATCAGGTTTCATAACTCTCACATCTTAAAACCGTTTGTTTAGTAGAAATGAAATATAGTCTTCCGGTTTCAATCATTGTGAAAGCATCAACCAAGAATTGTTGAAGAAGCCCTTTCAAAGTCAATCTTAAGAAACATAGACACCAGTTTATTTGATTTAAGCCAAGAGACAAGATTCTTTCAGATAAGGGGACCATTAGAATGTCCATGTTGTTGAGGTGAGCGCTCTGAGATTAATCAACAACCGAGCTCACCGCCTTTTTAGGACGGTTATCAAGGATCTTGGAGATGACCTTGTAGATGTAGCCAATAAGGGAGATAGGTATAAGTCTTGAAAAGCCATTGGATCATTTATCTTTGTCAGCATGGCTATAAAGGAGGTGTTCCCCCCATTAATGATCACCCCCAGAAACATGAAATTCCGCCATCACCATCACATCTTAAAGTATATGGATATAATATCCCAAAAAGATTTGGTGAACTCAATGGTGAAACCATCCGACCCCGGATACTTGTCGTTTCCAATGTACCAACAACCTCTTTAATCCCGTTGAGGGTGAAAGGAGTCATCAGGGAGGAACTGTTAGCATCCGAAAGTTTACGTGGATAGTTATTATTGAGGACCGACCAAAAGAAGCAAGGTTCCCATAATTTGGTTACAAAGGAAGATGATCCCTCTTCCTTTAATCGTTCCGGCTCCGACACTGTCACACCCCAACCGACGGCGGAATATATCGGGGGGCAAAGATTGTCCAGAAGCATACAACACTAAATTAGGTTGCGATATTCTTAATAGTTACCCATTTCATAGCAAATAAACAAACATAGAATCCAAGTCATAACGTACGATAATCAGACATAATAGCATAAACAAAACACGAGAGTTCATTATTTAAATAGGTCTCTCTAAAGCCGATGCAACCCTATGGTGAAGCTAGCCAAGTCAAACCGCATTACATGCAACGTGTTATAAACAAAGTCAACTACAATAGTTAGTGAGAATCCATAGGTTTAATGGCAACGTTCGAAAGCATGCGTACAAGTTTAATAAAATGGTAATTGATAAAATGATAATTGATAAAATGATAAGTTAACGTAATCCAACCCTTGACAATTAGGCTTCCAATCACAAGGCGCCACACGCGAGGCAGGCCAAGTGGGCTTTTCAGGCCAATAGATCTATTACTGTATCCCCGACATGTTTAATGTTAATAATTACGTTCATCGTTCAATCGTTCATCGTTCAATCGTTCATCGTTCAACCAATCAATCAATACAATCATACAACTTTCAAACAATCATCGAACACAGTATACGCATGTGAAAATAGAATTTTGATAAGTGATACATGCTGCACCCCAAAAACATTTAAGTAAAATGGGGCTATGGAAACTCACATGAAGGCGAATGCGTTGAGAGTAAAATTAAAGAATAGTGGCGCGAATCAAACCCGGAGATCACCTTTACGATCGAACGCGATGGAGTAATCACCTGAAAATAAATAAATAAATAAATAAATAAGTATTCGAACGAATAAAACGTGCGACTCGTCATGACACGATGAACTCGATCAGATACGCGACTCATTGGTTATCGATTTAGGTAATACTATGAGAATTGAAATAATCAAATGGTCAAACTTAAATCTAGGTCAAGCATTTAGTAAATAATTATTTATTTAACTAAAACTTTACGACGTCTTAAAACTTGATTATTTTCTATAAAATCAATCGAACCATATTTAGTCTTCAAAAATTAATTCTAGATCCCTCTAAGCATCTAGTGTTGGAATTTAGATGTCCTGACCCGACATTTAACATAACCGACTCGGTTTTGACCTGAAAGAGTTACATCAGAGTCAACGAACTATATAATTAATTAATTGTTAGTTAGTTATATCAAACGGTTAAAATAAATAAATACTAGTTATTTATTTAATTTATTATATCGAAACAATTTTGATCGTAAAACAGTTTACGGTTCTCGACGGGACATTGTTTAATCGTTACTGGGTTAACGATTAATGGGTTTGATGTGTTGGATCGCGACATGGGCTTTTACTAGACTGAAAGCCCACGAGGGACTTGATGGAGATTAAAAGGAGGTTAATTAGGGTTGCGAAACTCTAATCACATTTTCCTCCTCCCTCCTTGCCGTCACAAACCCTGCCCTCTCTCTCTCCTTTCGACCACCAACAACCACCATCACCACACGCCGCCGCCTAACGCCGCTACAATGGTGAAGAGGGATCTTCGTTTGGTTGCCGCCATGATACGTCTGGAAACCGAAGCCGTGACCGCCAGAGCCGTCGCCGCAGAAGAGAGGGCAGCGGCTAGCGTCGCCGCTGCGGCCGCCGTCGCTGTCGAGAAGCAAGGAACTGACCACCGTGAGGTGGTCTTGGCTTTACCCGCGCCGCCGCGTCCATTCTTTGAACAACCGAGCGTCGTCGCCGTGAAACCTCCGACGTGGCCGGCGCCACTATATGCCACCACCGTCGCCCTTCTGCAGCCTCCACGCACCGCTCTGGATTCGATCTCCAGATCGGTCATGGATATACGCACTGCAGAGAATCCGATTTCGGGTGTGGCGATTGGCGACACCGTTTCGTTACCACCACCACCGCCGGTTCTTGAGATGAACGCGCCCATGGTGCCTGAGACCCCGTCTTCAAAGTCGGTTGAAGACTTGACTCGCCGGTTCGAGTCGGGCGTTACCGTTTTTCCTAGCGCCAGTTCGTCGAACCCCGGTGTCTCAAACGGTTGTTCGGACTCCACAAAGGTATATCTAACTTGCTTAAATAATTAAATTAATTGTTTAATTTATTTCTGTATTTACGCGTACACGGTGATCGGATCCTATCTATGTTTTTACGAAAATTCGTGTTGTAAAACATATCCCGCTGCGTAATTAATTCTGATTAATTAACCCGTATATTTAGTCGGTAAATAATTAAAACGGGTAACCCGGATACCCACTGTAAAACCTAACAGTGGTATCAGAGCCACGATCACCGCATGTAAATCGGAACCGGTCTTTTCGTAACCGGTGGTTCGCAATTTCGATTCATTTCCAAATTGCGAACATAATTACTTGTCTAATTCTTTTATTATTAATTGTGTGTTACGACCGGCCCCTTTATTTTTAATACATGATTGTATGTTTTGGCGCGTTTTATTTTTCTCTGATTGGCCCAATTGTTGGCCCAATTGTGTCTTTATTTGGTTTTGGTGGACCCGCTGTTTTCGGGTTTCAAAATTGTAATATAGAGGTAGGTTTACAAAGTTGTTAGTAAATTTTTAATTTTGTAAAAACCAAGACCGAAGATAGGACACTCGCCAAAAAGAGCCTGAAGGCTAGTGGGAGCTGAACCGGATCCACGAACGCACAGGGTTGCCTTCATTGTGGTTGTTCACCTTTTAATATTGTCATGTCCCTATTGGTCTTGCTAAATGGCTCTAGCAAGACACTTAGCTATTTTAAAAATGTGATTTAAAATATATGTCCCGAGTGATGATAGGATTTATCGTTTGTGTCTAACGATCACTAAATATTTAAATTTGTTTTAATATCCATATCCAGTAAATAAAAATTGATAGTTCATGCCATCCAAAATCAAGTTTAACTTGGAACGTATTGACCGGAGCATCAGTGTTGGAGAATTTCAACACCACACTTGGTGCCGAGGGTACCTTCCAGGGTGGGGGCATTGGAGTATTTCAACACCATGCCAACCACATTGACCATTTGGGATTACTATCGCTTTATTTATGTATGTTTGTAGTGTAGGAGTATTTCAACACCGTACTATGAACATATATAGACAAAGTGGGCATGGATGATGATAAACGTATCGCAAAATATAAACTATTATATTATGCGGCCTCATAAACGAGAGTCGCGACTAAGATTTTGCGATTTACAACCGTTGTCAGTTTGGTTACACGAGTTTGCTCCTGAGGCTCATTTGGCGGCCTCAAGTAAAATCGTTTAATCAAATTCTCAATTTTATTATTAAATAAAACTTACCAATTTATATAAGAAAATGGTTTACACCAAAAATACTAATTTAAAATTTACTTTGCATTATTTCAGAAGGCTATTGAAAACACTGTTACTCTAAGTTCAATGGTATCTCTCGACCCATTCACTGAGATGAACTTATTATCATGGGAAGCCCTCCTGAGGAACATCTTGAGGCTTTTTGGAAAGCTGTATGTTCTTGACCGACCCATACCGAGCCTGTCGTCTTACTTGCTAAACGACCGCTCGCGATTGGAAATCCAGAAGCACAATGATGACTCTCGGGATGTCACTAATCTTATGTTATCTAGCATGACACCGGATTTTTGGTATAACTTTACCGACATGGGAGCGTATAAGATCATGAGAAAACTCATAGCCAGAGAGGTGAACGATGTAAGGCACTTCAACATTTTGTGAACTGCCATATGTCGCATAATTCCTCTGTATATGATGATGTCATGATGATAAAGGGGTATCGCGACAGACTGATCGACCTCGGCTACTCCATTCCTGAGGGGATGGCTTTGGATGTAGTCCTTGGATCTTTACCCGAGCATTATCGCTTACATGCGGTAAACTGCTCGGCTTAGACATTAGATGAGGTTCTGACATTATTTCCAAATGTCAAGATCAGGACCACACCGGCTGTGCTCAGAGTTGCTGATACGGGTATAACCAAGTCCAAGAACAAGGTTAAAAAGACCAAGGGTAAGAAACCATTGGCGCCTCCTCCTCAGGAACGTCAATGCTTTGAATGTAATCAGATGGGCCACTGGAAACGTAACTGCCCCATCTACCTTGCTAAGATCAAGATGACTAGAAACTCTGGCAAGGGTTCCTCATCAGGTATGTCAATAAATGTTATTGAACTTTTCACTGTTTCCTCCAATACATGGGTATTTGATACAGGATGTGGTTTCCACATTGTTAATGTTTTGCAGGAACCTGAGAAGTGGAAGAAGATAGAACAAGGCGGCATGGAGCTCATCGTTAGTGATGGCAAAAGAGTCCCGGTCTTGGCTACCTTCTCTTACATGTCCTACCGGGCTTGTAGTTACTTAAACTTTAGCTAACTGTTTATATGCTCCTGGATTGTCCAGAAACATTATTTATGTCTCTTCCCTGTTTGAACTTTGAACAAGGTTTTAAGTACAAGTTTAATGGAAATTTCATTTTTACCTACTTTAACGATATCTTTTATTTCGAGGCTAAACCTCGACACGGTATATATGAGATAATTGTTCAAACGCATGACCAACTCTATCATGTTTCTTAGCGAAACAAAGTTGATAACGCTTCTTCGTTATGACATCATCGACTAGGTCACATAAGCAAGGCTCGCATCAAGAAGCTACAAACTGCAGGGATTCTCGAATCCACTGATGCATATACCTTCGACGAATGCGAATCATGCTGGTAAACTGACCAAGTCACCCTTCACCCATGTTGGTGAACGGGCTGAAGGTTTGTTAGGATTAATACACACTGATGTGTGTGGACCCTTTCAAACTGAAACGAAAAATCGTGAACACTATTTCGTGTCTTTCATAGATGACTACAGCAGATATGCTCATGTCTATCTGATGAAACACAAGCACGAAACTTTTGACAAATTCAAAGAGTTTCAGAACGAAGTAGAAAATCAACTAAGTCGAACTATTAAAGTACTTCAATCAGATAGAGGTGGTGAGTATCTTAGCAATGAATTCCTCGATCATCTCAAGGCTTGTGGAATTATTTCACAACCCACTCCTCCCGGTACACCACAGTTGAATGGTCTTAGTGAAAGGAGGAATCGAACCTTGTTGAACATGGTTCGATCGATGATGTGTAGGACTACCTTGTCCCACTCCTTTTGGGGTTATGCTCTCTTAACTGTCGCTCGCCTAATAAATCTGGCACCGACCAAGAAAGTGGATAAGATCCCATATGAGATATGACATAATTGTTCTCCTAATCTTTCTTACCTTAGGGTATGGGGATACGAAGCGTATGTCACTAGCGAATCTGATAATTAGCTCGATCCTTGAGGTGAAAAGGTGATTTTCATTGGATACTATTGTAATACTGGCTATTACTTTTACCATCCTAATGGAAACCATGTTTCTATCAAAAGGAAGGGTAAGTTCCTTGAGAAGGAGTTTCTCAACAGAATAGTGATCCAATGGATCTCGAAGAAATTCGAGAAACACAAAACCCTGAGACGGTCGCTGGGTCTGACCGACAAATGGTTGTCGCACCATCGGACCAAAACACAAGCGTTCGTAGGAGCGAAAGGACACGCAGGGAACCTAATAGATACCTTTGGCATCTAGAAGCTTCCGATGTCCTGTTAGTAGCTGACTCAGATGACGAACCTACTAATTACAAAGCTGCTATGTCAGATCCTGAATCTGACAAATGGCTGGAGGCCATGAACGCCGAGATGCAATCCATGCGTGATAATCAAGTATGGGACTTTATTGAGCTACCCCCAGGTTCTCGGGCAGTAGGGAGCTAGTGGATATTTAAAAGAAAAACTGACATGCATGGAAAGGTGCAAACCTATAAGGCACGGCTTATCGCGAAAGGTTTCACTCAAACCCAAGGGATTGACTATGAAGAAACCTTCTCGCCCGTGGCCATGATCAAATCGATCAGGATATTGCTGGCCGTAGCTGCATACTATGAGTATGAGATATGGAAAATAGATGTCAAAACCGCTTTCTTGAACGAACAACTCACTGAGGATGTCTACATGATTCAACTAGATGGTTTTGTCGATCCTAAATATCCAAATAGGGTTTGCAAACTAAAATAAGTCCATCTATGGACTTAAACAAGCATCTCGAAGGTGGAATCTTCGCTTTGACAAGAAAGTCAAGGAATTTGGCTTTGCTCAAAATGGAGATGAACTGTGTGTTTACTGAAAGGAAAGTGGGAGCGCTATATCATCCCTCATATTGTGTGTGGATGATATACTGATCATAGGACACAACATACCTATGCTTAACGAGGTTAAGAAATGGATTTCATCTTGTTTCGCTATGAAGGATCTTGGAGAAGCCGCTTTCATTTTGGAAATTAAGATTCACAGAGATCGATCGAAGCGGATTTTGGGTCTCAGTCAAAGTACATACATTGATAAGATTATAGCACGGTTTAACATGATCAACTCCAAGAAAGGAGTCGTCCCTATGACAAAGGGTGATGTCTTGAACAAATATCAATCTCCTCAAACGGAGAAGGAGATAAACCAAATGGCTTCAATTCCATTTGCTTATGCTATAGGCTCAATTATGTATTCCATGCTCTGCACTCGACCGGATGTCTCGTTTGCATTGAGCCTGACAAGTCGACACCAACAGAGTCCCGGTCTAGCTCACTGGACTGCTGTAAAGAACATCCTGAAATACCTGAGAAACACAAGTGAGATATTTTTGGTATATGGAGGAACTGCTGAGCTCGCTGTAAAGTGTTACACCGATGCTAGTTTTCAGACTGACCGAGATGAATCTCGCTCCCAGTCCGGATACGTATTCACCCTCAATGGAGGAGTTCTTTCGTGGTGTAGTTCCAAACAGCCAGTAGTGGCTGATTCCACTACTGAATCTGAATACATAGCCGCCTCAGAAGCTGCCAAAGAAGCTGTATGGATGAAGAAGTTCATCACAGATTTCGATGTGGTTCCAAGCGTCAAGCAACCAATCGAGATGATGTGCGATAACACAGGCGCTATTGCTCAAGCCAAAGATCCAAGGTCTCATAAAAAGGCCAAGCACATTCTGAAGAAATTTCACTACATAAGAGAAGTAGTTGAAAGAAATGAAATAAAGATATGCAAAGTAGACACAGATCAAAACTTAGCTGATCCCTTTACAAAGCCCATGACTCACAAGACTCATGATCATCACAGAGAAGCGATAGGGCTTTAATTAGCTAAAGACATGTTTTGATTTAGTATTTGGGTGTACGAACATTAACAGTTATGTATACTATTCATATTCCATCGGTAAATGCAATATGGAATTTCATAACTGTGTTCGATGTTAATACGTTTAATCATCCGTGAGCAATTGATGATATTGTTCTAAATGTCCGTATTCGATTAGAGACGTGGGAACGACTCTAATTAAGACTATTCTGATTTTGAACCTTAAAGGGGTTTAACGTTCAAAGTCATAGACCTCATTAGAGAATGATGTTGCACGTAACTCGCATCAAGCAATTCAATCATGGAAGCTTTGATTGCTTGGTTAATGGTATGCTCTAATGTTTCCTTAGACCTGAGACGTATACTCGAACTCTCGTTTACTGCGGACTGTTCTTTGATTGTAGTCTCTCGTTATCGCGTAACTGCCAACAATAAGGCTACTTTTGGGAATGGATCTAAAATTAAGTGGGAGTTGTATGCCTCAAGACGGGATTTCGTACTATTTCTTTGGCAATAGATAGACATAAAGGCGCCCTCGTTGATTCCAAGTGTGAAGTGTGAGGCCTCACCCAAACTTACTGTGTGTTTGATTGGTTCACTTTAGGTCAGATAACGAGACTATAATTGATGAATCTAATACATGAGAGTCCATGTCTCATTATTCATCCATGTCTAGAACGGAAAGGAACATATGAAAACGGTTACCATAAGTCCTCTATCTACTTGCTTTACAATCAGATATACTTTGGCTGTCGACTTAAAGTGTCGAAACTGGTTGGTGTAGCCATGCATAGCTAGAGTGCCTTTGACTACAACGTTAAAGTGCCGCGATCAGTCCAAGTGGGAGATTGTTGGATATTAGATGTCCTGACCCGACATTTAACATAGCCGACCTGGTTTTGACCCGGAACAGTTACACCGGAGTCAACGAACTATATAATTAATTAATTGTTAATTAATTAAATCAAACGGTTAAAATAAATAAATACTAGTTATTTATTTAATTTGTTATAACGAAATAATTTTGATCGTAAAACACTTTACGGTTCTCGACGGGACATTGTTTAATCGTTACTGGGATAACGATTAATGGGTTTGATGTGTTGGATCGCGACATGGGCTTTTACTAGACTGAAAGCCCACGAGGGACTTGATGGAGATTAAAAGGAGGTTGATTAGGGTTGCGAAACTCTAATCACATTTTTCCTCCTCTCCTCCTCCCTCCTTGCCGTCGCAAACCCTCCCCTCCTTCTCTCTCCTTTCGACCGCCGACAACCACCACCACCACACGCCGCCGCCTAACGCCGCTACAATGGTGAAGAGGGATGCTCATTTGGTTGCTGCCATGATACGTCTGGAAACCGAAGCCGCGACCGCCAGAGCCGCCGCTGCAAAAGAGAGGGCAGCGGCTAGCGTCGCCGTCGCGGCTGCTGTCGCCGTCGAGAAGCAAGGAGCTGACCACCGTGAGGTGGTCTTGGCTTTACCCACGCCACCGCGTCCGTTCTTTGAACAACCGACCGCCGCTGTCGTAAAACCTCCGACGTGGTCGGCGCCACTATATGCCGCCACCGCCACCGTCGCCCTTCCGCAGCCTCCACGCACCGCCGTGGATTCGATCTCCGGATCGGTTATGGATATGCGTACTATGGAGAATCCGGTTTCGGGTGTCACGATTCGCGACACCGTTTCGTTACCGCCACCACCGCTGGTTCATGAGATGAACGCGCTCGTGGTGCCTGAGGCCCCGTCTTCATAGTCTGTTGAAGACTTAACTCGCCTCGAGTCGGGCGTTATCGTTTTTCCTAGCGCCATTTTGTCGAACCCCGGTGTCTCGAACGGTTGTTCGGACTCCGTCAAGGTATATCTAACTTGCTTAGATAATTAAATTAATTATTTAATTTATTTATGTATTTACGCGTACACGGTGATCAGATCCTGTCTACGGTTTTACTAAATTCGCGTTGTAAAACATATTCCGCTGCGTAATTAATTCTGATTAATTAACCCATATATTTAGTCGGTAAATAATTAAAACGGGAAAATCGGATACCACTGTAAAACCCAACATCTAGAAGCACCAAATAAAATCCCAAGTCATAATTCAAACGTTAACCCAACGATTTACTCAAAAAGAATTATTTTTTCATTTGGATAATTTTAGTAAATCTAATCTAAATAATTAATCAACCAAGGTTTTATTTTAGTCATGGCCATAACCCTAGAGCTAGGTCCAAAACCATGTTTCATACAAAAATGACCTCCAAGGTTAACGATATCATTATCTAAACAAGATCTAGTCAAGATGTAATTATAAAAAGTCAAGAAAAACACATAAAAATCATTCGTTTTCCCATAAAACCCTAGATCTAGGATTATGATGGTGATTTCTTCATCCCAAACCCTAGATCTACCATCAAGATCCTGTTTTCATCAAGTTTCAAGCAAAGATGACTATGAATAATATAGATCTATGAAGATCCATGGAGAAATTGTAACGCCCGTATACAATTTGATGCCAAACTTACACATTGTAACGTTAAAATCGGTCCCAGAAATTTTTTTTTGTACAAAACATATGATTTAATAATCATAAACACCATCATTGTGGCTCCCATTTACGAAATATACTAGTAATGAGTTTGACATTTAAAAGTGATCATTAACTTGTACATAAATTCTTTTTACCGCAACACATGACGGGTCGTTCGTCCTTTGGGTGATCGGTTCTTCAATCGTCTTGATGAGCATCCTTTAAGCTTTCCTTTTTTTTTGTACCTGCAATTCACTCACTTTCAATAGTGAGTTTCTATTGCATCAACATGTATAAACATCATTAACAATGATAAACAACAAATAAATTCAGAAAAGGGTTCCTAGGCGTATCGCCTAGATCTCCATTATTTCCAAGCGATACGCTTGGTTCTTTAGGCGTATCGCCTTCTGCTCCAGTTGCTCCAAGCGATACGCTTGGAGCCAAATTTCCAGGGATTTGACCGAAATCTGGCCTGTTCTATACTTAGCCAAATTTTGGCTATCTCCCCTGTTTTACCAGTTTTGCACCAGAATCGTTGGAACTTTATTTCTGCCATTAGAATATCCCAAAAACACATTTTTTAAGCATAAAGACTATGCAATTACATACCTTGGCCATAGTTTACATTTTGAAAACTAATCTCGGGTTCACCCGACCCATTTGACCCACTTAGAGGTTCTTTGTGGCAACTATTAAGGTTACCTTCCAGAAGTTACCCACCGATATGGTTTGCTACTAGAAACATAATGCAAGCAATATAACATCAAAGTACTCATATGTATACCCATAGTTAGTTTTATGCTTCTGCTGCGAGTCTAGCTTTGCACATTACTAACACACTAAGTTTTTGACTTAGTTCATACAACTTTCACTCTACGTGTCATTGGTTTACTAAATCATTTTAGTAACTTACCAAACAGGCCTTGTACCATTGTTTGACCCGTTAAGACGGGTCATTGCCTTTGGTTTACCCCAAGTGCCTCACTTGACCACATTTAAACCTTGGAATCTATGATCCTTTAACCATTTATGATTTCCATTCTTTTGTTCTCGGTATAGACTCTTCAAGCCCATTTAGCCATTGTAACATTAGTTCATTATTGATTCGTCCGAATCTTTCCTGTGGTCAAGTTTATCATTGGAGAACCTCTTGGCTTGGGCTTCATGGTTCCTAGAACCATTCTTCACCCATTATGCACTTTATAGTTTATTCTTCTAAATTGCCAATACACATATATTTATCTAATTCATGTAACATAAATAATGTTACACATAAAATTGGTTCCTACAACCATTATTAATAAATTACACATTAGCATAAGGTTATGGTTCCAATGAACCAATTAGTAAGTATTATACTTTGACTTAATACTATGAATCCTTTAGAATCATTTGACCCGTTTAACCCATTAGTATGAGTTCTACGATTCATTCACCGCTAATATCATATATTCATGATTCCTTTAGAATCATTTGACCCGTTAGCATGAATTCTATGATTCATTTACCGCTAATATCATATATTCATTATTCCTTTAGAATCATTTGACCCGTTAGCATGAATTCTACGATTCATTTACCGCTAATATCATATATTTGTGTAACCATGGTTCCTATGAACCATTTGGTTAAGCATTGTTCTTTGACTCTTTTCCTACTTAGAGCTTAACTCTAGGTATGTTACTTTGTAATTGTACACATTTCAACAACTTGCCTCGTAGGGAACGTTTATCACATTTCATAAAAATCATGCATTCTATATCATTAATGCAAATATGAGTCATAAACAAATGTGTAACATAGCATAGATGTTACCTCGTGAGCTTGAGCTTATGTTCCTTGGGTAGCTTAACCTTTACTTCGTTTACCTCAAAGCATCTTGGCCTTTATAACTTCCATCATGCTTCTTGACCCGTTTCAATACAATTTGCCCTATACATAATTCATGTTAAATTCATGGTTTTGTTTTGACTTTCTAAAAGTCCACCATGCTTAATATACATGTGCATAATATTTGTATAAGTCATTTCCTTGCACCTCACATGCTTCTAACACACCCAACTATATGCACATAATCGATTATAATCGACCATTTATGTTCTAATCATCTACGTTAACATGTCCAACTTTAACGGGTTATAAAAACTTCTTATTTTTGTGCAGCATTTTACTGCGTTGCTGCTGAAATCGACATTTTTGACCACTGAATAATTTTATTCAGCCTCTCATGTTCAAATATGAATTGTAGTAGACTCATTCCGAGCATATAAGATACACATTTTTAGGAGTTACGGTTTATTTTATACAATTTTTCTAAAAACAGGACAGCAACCATAGTTTTAACCAAACAGCATGCTGGAAATTTGAGTGACCATATTAACGGGTCATTTTGACCCATTATACATCAGATTCAGCTTCTAGTGTTCAAACACGAAACATAGTATTCACAACAAGCTTTTCGACCGTATATCATACATCCCAAACGGACATACGAGTGATCTTATACAACCCTTACAAAACAGCCCCACAACAAGATTTTTATCATTTTTATGGTTGCATACAAGTCCATTTAACACATTTTATAAGCATGGATTTCACATTAGTCCATATTCACATCTTTGACACTTAATTTGTTTAATACATTAAGGCCTCATGTTTAGCATTCATAAACATCCATTTGCTAATCACTAGCTCATTTGGACATTTCATCGAGCACTTGGTGTGCATCAACATGATATCATAATTTCAACCTACTTTAATTTAGGTTTAATTTCCATCACTTGCATATCTATGTTTCACAACAATGTTTCACCTCATCATGCATCAATTAACTAATATAAGTAAACAAACACATGCAATTTTAGTAATTAGTAACATGGAATTCAAAAACTTAACCCCCATGGCTTAAAATTCGCAGCCTAGAGTTCACCCCACCAAAACTTGAGGTTTTGGTCACAATTTCAAGCATTTACATGTCTAAAACATGTGTATATTATTATACAATCATCACAACATTAAATCACAGCCTTAAACATCCAATTTGCCATGGAATTTTCGAAATCTAGACATGCAAGTTTGTGAGCTTTACTTACCCGTTAACCTCTAATAGTTTAGATATGGTTAGAGCTTCAAGAATCTTGTATTTGATTCAAATAATTGCAGCCTAACTCCAACTAATTTGAAGATTATGATTTCAAGGGAATGGGAGGGAGACTTGCGATCCTTCTGATGCTTCATACGCATCCTCCTCTTCTTCTTTTTTTTTTATTTAATTTAGTTTCACTAAATTACATAATAAGTTCTTTCAGTTCAATATTTAGGCTATTTAATTACCTAAACTTTCATATTTACATCATAAGTCCCCCCACTTCTACCTATTTAATAGATGGCACAAAATTTTAATGAACCCATAACCCGAATTCACGCTTAACGTGAATTTAACGAGATTTTAGCCATATTAGAATCGGGATGTTACAAATCTACCCCCCCCCCTTAAAGAAGGTTTCGTCCCCGAAACTATTCCGGGACTTAGTCACTTAAAGACATTACCCAAGCCTTTATAGAGAGTGCGGTTGCACCAGTAACCTTATATTTAATGGTTACCCGTATAAATTACAACGTGTATAGATTTAGGGCCACATATCAATATGGCTTTAATATTGTCACCATTTCTATTTAGCCTTCGCTATGGACTAGTATTTTTATGGCCAATTTATGGTCATTATTAATGTCCCATGTAATCCCGGAAACTTGACTAAACGGGTTTGAGTTGTTACATTTATCAACTTCGAATTAGTCATCATACGACAAATTTTATTTCTTGCTTTTACCCGCCCCGTAGGATAGTACTAGCATGATAACTTTTTGTTATCCTTTATCTTCCCCATTTTACATGTTCAGGAGTTCACAGTTTATAACTCCACGTGTCCTTTAGGGTCGAGGTTCTAATGACTAATGTCATAACCTTGTTAATCAAGCATCAAAATTTCAAATAATCACCCTCTCCGTAAGAGGTTCTAACGTTAATGTAATGACATTCGTACCTTAGTGTCATCACAAACTGCGTATACAGCTTCCTTGCTCATGTTTACCTTGACGATAATCCTAGTCGGAATCTCGTCCCGCGGCTTTCCTGCTAGTTGTGTCATTGCACAGTCTAACTGTACATACACATATTAAGAAGTATAACAATATTTGCAAGTGTTTAGCATGTCACTTGCCATTTACCTTTCACATTCGATAATATAGTACATTTTACTGGATGGTTCCTATGACTCTAAAAGCCATTTATACAATCCCATAATCCTTTTTAGGATTATACTGTATTTACTATTACGTTTTAAGGAATCAAATACGAATCATTATATATATAATGATTTTTTATTTTTTTTTATAATCATTTCCTCGTCTTAGTTATTACTAGGTTCATGACTCTTGGTCACAATACCTCCCAATATCTCCTTATTCCAAATTTAACATGGTTTGGATGCCATTTCCTTCCGACTTAACAGTTCATTATACATTAGGCTTTATTTAAAAGTTCGTGCCACGAACCCTTAGCCCGTTTACCCTGCCCCTAACTGAGGCTTCTAGGAACCCATATTATCCGCAAGGTTTCTTGCATTGAATTTGAATTTAGAAAGTTTGAGAATACTTACATAGCATCCTCCGTGCATATTCAGGAACGGTCACTCCCGACATCCTTCCTGCTTTTCATAGCCATCATTACTTGTGGTTCTCACCCATAGAGTTGGGTCGATCGCCCTCCTGACAGCTTCAATTCCCTATTAGTTATAAAAACTTACACGGAACTCAACATGACTCAACACCATGAGTTCTCTTGCGTTTAAACAAGGTTACTTTTCACCTTTTATTAAACGTGTAGTCATTTCATAGGGTTACGGGTTTTCTAGCATAAGCAATGACCCGTTTCCCCTTATTCTTATTTCCATTTCGAATTTTAATCGATTCTAGACTTGGGTTTTATCCCGAGTCACTTTAAAATCATTCGCATTATATAAATTCGACATCTTTTAGCTATTTATGACATCACATCATAAACATGATTCAATCGTCTCCACGGTTTTTGTCGATTAAAACATATGACCACTTCGACTCATTAGGTCCATGGTTATTCGTTAATCTTTCTTTTATGACATTTCAATATAAGATTCAACATTTGTACATCCGCAGATGTCCCATTTGTAACCTTGTTTCAAAATTGTTGGCTTCACAGCTCCTACAGAGTCGTTCTTCACCAATTTCCGTTTCATTTATATTTCAATTTCAATTTCAAATTATGGCCTCATGGGTCCAGATTCTTATTTCGACCCAATATATACACATGTATATGCATTACCGTTTATCAAAATGTAATCCAGGTTGGGTAGTCCCACCTGGTTGTACCTTAGCACATGCCCATTATGCATTCGAGTCTTAGCACAATGCATTTTGGAGTCGTATGTGTCATCATCCATCCACTTGCTTGGGTACAAATTTTCCTGCAAATTCAACATGTCACATTTGACCATTCTTAGGGCTTTCCTTACCTATAGCAAGGTCACCCATAAGAACATAACTATTCGCATGCTTCAAGATACAACATTGCACAATTACTTGCCACAAGGTTATCTTGTTACCTTTATAAATTTTCATTTCATTTATGATCAATGGTTCCGATGAACCATTTATGATAATATACCGCATGATACATGGTGGTGGCTCCCTAGAACCTTTTTCACCCATTGTTTCATGCTTGACCATTATATGGTTCTTACAAAGCAAAACATGATCCTAACATAGTAGGATTCAAGAATTACCTATAAATTTCAGATTTCCTTTGCCCTTGGCAAGGTTTTCTAAGTTTTATTGGTCATGGCCAATAACTTTTCACAGGTTTATACGAGGTTTCTCGCCTAGGCTTTACCCCATTTCTACCTGCCTCATTGTTATTTGGGCTCTCAAAGCCCTTTTTTTTTAATTTCCCTGTAAGATCACCGCCATCATGGCCCATTGATCTACAGAGACAAAGTTTTCATTAGCTTAACAACTTTTATTTACCTTACCGCAGCAAGGTTTTATTTATCATATTGGTCATAGCCAATATTCCCCCCAGGTTTATACAAGGTTCCTAGTCGTAGCATTACCCCGTTTCTACCTAGGAACACTTCTTTCACACATACAACATATTGGTCATAGCCAATATTCCCCCCCAGGTTTATACGAGGTTTCTAGCCGTAGCATTACCCCGTTTCTACCTGGGAACACTACACTCACGCACTTCCCGGTTCAGGTGTGAATACACCTCCCCGTGCGTTCCCCGAGTGATAGCCAATACTTTGCCTTTACAGGCATATGATAACATTTATTCACTTTTAAATACAGTTTCAATAGTTAATGTAAGGTTGTGTACCTTGCCTGGACGCTTCATCAAGCTGGAACCGATCACATTTCCCCATCCCAAGAGCTCAAGGTTTGTGTCCAAGTACCCCAGGAGTACTTGCTTCTCTCAAACCATGGCTCTAATACCAAATTGTAACGCCCGTATACAATTTGATGCCAAACTTACACATTGTAACGTTAAAAATCGGTCCCAGAAATTTTTTTTTTTGTACAAAACATATTGTTGGTCCTCACTGATCTTTATCAGTGCAAATGAAGGTGTTTTTGAGAAGAAAACCAAATAAACAACACAATATAAGATTTCCAATGACTAAAATGGTTTTCTAGCCTTGAACAATCTCAATATGAACCAATAGATTGATAAGTGATGATTAACAAGCTACAATATACTGAAATAAGCTCCTAGCCGTCACCAAAACTCACCAAATGAAGATTTCTTGTATTAGGGTTCAATATGCTTGAGAAAGTTACAAAAGGCTGCACAAGGCTGCGTATTTATACTGTCCAGTGAACAGTTTCGCTGGCAGTTTCGCTGGCCAAGCGAAACTGTCACTGAGACAGTCTAACCTAGGTACCGAGCGAAACTACAGTTTCGCTCGGTAGCTTACAGTTTCGCTAGCCTACCAAAACATAACATTTACAAGAAACAAAACTATTACAATCAAACTAACAAACTAATGAATTCCTCCCTACATTGATCTTCAATATTCCCCCTAGGGAGGGATTCAGCCACTGGATCTTCACTTGTCAGCATCGGCTTCATTCTGGTTCGGCTCCTGATTCAGATCAGGAGTCCCTGATTCCCCCAAAATAGTTGTCGTGTCAGCAACGGGGACATTTTCTTCAGATTCCCCCACAATAGTTGTTTCATCAGCACCTGGGGTTACAGACTCTGGTTCTCCCAAATTAATTGGCTTTTCGGCGGCGGGGACAGCAGTCTCTGGATCTGGGATTTGAGAAGAAGATTCTCCAAGCCCGCTCAATGATTTGTTCATTTGATTCGCCAGATCCCGATCTTCTTCCATTTTATCTTCAGCAGCCTTGACTTTGTCTGCTAAATCCTTTATTTCCTTGATAATTCCTCGGGCTTTATTGGCGACCCTAACAAACAGGTTTGCTTCTTCAGCAGTGTCATCACCAGCCCCGTGTTTGATAGGATTTTCACATAATGTCTTGAGATCGTCATTACTAAAGGAGAAAACCTCCATTGGGTCGAACAGCCTGATCTCATCACTTTCTCCGATACGGATAACTGCTTCACCTGTCTGGTTATCGTAGAACCATTTCTTGAAATTTTGCAGTCTGGAAGGCTCTTGATCTGGTATTCTGATTCTAGTCATTGTCTTTGCAGGCTTGAATTTAAGATGGACTTTTGGCTTCCCTGTTGCTGCATCAATTTTAGTCTTAGACTTGATTCTTTGGCCTTTCATAAATCCAAAAGATACGAAGTCGTCTTTTGCAGCTTGCTGCAAATGTTTCTCCAAGTTGCCAGCCCTTTCTGCTTTATCAGCATCAATGAGGGGGAGCTCAGACAACCTTCTTAAATCCCATCTGGGCAGGGTTTTGAACTTTTAACGTTTGTGGAGATATGAAATGCTACCCCCCCTTCTCTTAATCATGAAGGCACGAACGGATGAATTGAATTTCCAGCTTATAATGTGACGATCAGACTCTTTTCTGCTGGGTTGAGAGATGTTTTGAAATAAGGGAGTCTGATCCACAAGCTCAGGTTTCTTGAACCAATCATCTCTGCTGAACTCGAGAACCTCTTCACTAACAGAGCTTATCTTTGCTAGATAAGTAAGACCATGCTCTTTCCAATCATAGCTTTCTGGTTCAGAGTGATCGTCAATTTCAGCTTCTTCCTCATCTTCATCGATCAAAACGAATTTGGCTTGAACAATCTCTGGCTGTGGTTGTTCTGTTTCAACACTAAATATATTTGCATCACTGACATTGATAGCATCCAAGTCTTCAGCATTGGGAGCTCCACTGTCATCAGCATCATTCAAACCTATTCCACTTCCTCCAACTCCACCAGATCCACTTCCTCCTGCTTTATCAGCTTCACCAGAACCACTGCCACCCGCTGCTCCAGATGTATCCTTTAAGATGTCATTAACAGATTCGATCTCAGCATCACTCATTATACCTGGCATGTTCAGATGCTTCTTGATATCGTTCAATTCTACCATCAAAAATTTGATCAAGGAAGTTTGTTTGGCTATGATCTCGTTCATGTGTTTGATCTGATCATCTTTCTCCTTCTCCCGAATTTCAGAATTAACCAGCTTGGTTTTAATCATACCCAATTCATTTGACAAAGAGGTATTTACACCTCTTATGATGTCTTCGTCTAATTCAGCCCTGGGATCAATTCTTCTTTTCTTCGAAGCCCTCAGCTCATCTTCTGTCGGAGTATTCGGCTTTTCCTTTGATTTCTGTTTCTTTTGTGCAAGATTTTCCAGTTCTTCTTCGATTTCATCTACCTGCTCCTTTCCTGAGCTTCTCACGTATTGTTTTCTTTTACCCTTCACATTTTCATCCACCTTTCCTTCAGCTCTTCTCTTGTTCTCATCTGCTATTAACTTCTTGATATATTCGTACCTTTGAGCAGGATACATGTGTTTCATTAAGTATGTAGTATATCCTGAGAAATCAGCTCTTGTTGCAGCACAGTCTGAGAGGATTCTTGGGTGCATGGGATTAAGAATAAGAGCAACACCCTGCTTGGGCAATTCAGGAGCCAGATGTTCAATGATCATCTCCAGGAACCTTGGGTACAACAACCATCTAGACTTCTTTAAAGCTTGAATGTTTGCCGTCATGGCATCAAAGATTCTTTGAGGAATATTAGCTTTCTTGCCTCTGCAGACTAATAACATTGCCTCGGCCCAGTTCTGATTTAAACCATCGGATCCGCCTTTCCTGTCATCAATGCAAGAAATGAAGACATGAGCGATGTATCTCCATTCTTTTGATAACAAGGATTTCTTAATTTCCTTCTTATTCTTCCACAACGCTCCGCCTTCATAACCCATGTCACGTTCAAAACCTTTCAGTACTTCCAGATCTGTCATCTTAGTAACTTCACCCACATCATTTTCCAGTTTAAGCACTTCAGCAATTGTCTTCATTGTAATCACTATATCTTTCTGCATAACTCTGGCCCGGATGCATTCAGGCTTAGATCTAACGTCATACTGAGCCGTGAGCCAGAATTCTTTAATGTGTCTATCGTCGATGATTGGTGAGTATGAAATCGCATGAGATATGCAGGATTGCTTCAGCCACTCGATACAGTCTCTGAATCCAAGAGATTTGTCGGTGCGGATATCCAAGTATGCGGTGACATTACTCCGAGGATCGTGCTTTAGATCTGACATTGTTCTGCACATGAAAACGAGATCTTGTAAGTAAAACCGAACTTACATTAAATTAAATTAAATTAAATATGAAATTTCAAAAATTTGACAGTTTCGCTGCGAAATTGTATTTTCGCTGAGAAAACCGCAGTGTCGCACACGGCGAAACAGTTAGATTCGCGACATTGGTCTCGGCGACATTGACTAGGTCAGTTTCGCCGAGAAACTGTAGTTTCGCTGCGAATCACGGCGAAACTGTCAGCGAAGTTTGGGCATGACCGCTAGACAGTTTCGCTCGAGACTGTGAACTTTCGTTCAATTTCGCTGGACGAACCAGCAGTTTCGCTGGTCGCAACTTTTGAATTTTAACTTTCCGAAACTCGTTTTTAAGCACATTTTTCGCAATCCAAATCCACACACACCCGAAACACAACAAGACGAGTGCAATGCGGGTACAAACAAGGGTATAACACCTGTTTAAAGTGCCATAAATCTTAGTTGACTATTCGGTTCAAAAACCCCAAAAATTTTGAATCTGGAAACGAATACAGATGCGGTAAAGCGATTACACTACTATTAAACACACGAACCTTTACACGAAATCGGTTAAACGATGGACAGATGAAAGAGATGGAACAGTTTGGCGAACTTGGAGTTTCGCGAGAGGGTTTGCAGGTTGGGTGTGGTTAGGGTTTCGGTGAGACTGACTGAGATTCTCGATGAAAGATATATATACAGTGACAGTTTCGCTCGTAATTTCGCTCGGCGAAACAATAGTTTCGCCAAAGCGAAAGAGCAGATTCGCTCGATACAGGGATTAACCAGATCAATTTCGCCGATGACGAAATTATAAGTTCGCCGAGAGCGCATGCGGCGAAACTGAGCGGGCGAAACATAGTTTCGCTGGAAACCCTAATAATCCAATTTTGACCAATTTTTTATTTTGACTTTTGGAAAACCGATAAACACACACAAAACGTCAAATTATTTACAAAGTATCGATCTTATCAAAAATAACGCAGACAGAAAATCTTTTTGAGCTTTTTCAAATGTAAATTAAAACAACTATACAAGCAAACATTAATTTTAATTTGTGAGAAAGATCCAGACGTGAGATCACATCAACCGATACGCATCATACACATTTCAATTTCAATTTTAATCAGCATGCACGTCAAGCAGATCCCGAATGCATCACATTGATATTAAGCATGCACTAATAGTATTTAACATTTTTGGATATGCTTAAGGTATATTAATCAAGCACTGATTACCCAGCCTCACTCTATCAAAGATGTTAACAAGTCATCATATTTATCATTATTTTTCTTTTAATTCTTTTTCAAATGAGATATACGTTCATGATGTTTCATGCAAAAATAAAGCAGAACCCTAAGAGAACAGCAATCAGGTCGGCCGCTAAGCACGCAGAGAAAGCCCGATACACTTAGGAAAATAAAAAAGGAAAAATAAAGCAGAAATCGTGTATATCAACAACAATCAGGTCGGCTTGTGGGCACGCAGAGAAAGTCCGATGATATACACTAAACACCAAGAAAATAAAGCAGAAAACTCAATCAGCAGGTGATCAGGTCGGCCGCCCAGGCACGCAGAGAAGACCCACTGAGTCGAGTGTAAAAATGGCATAAAGCCTTATTTGCAAAGCATGCGTACATCAGAACATCTCTTAATATTAGAATCATTGCAACACTTATCTAGAAATGAAAACCAGAGAAGATCAGGCAAGCTTTATGTTTATATCCTACTCATAGATATCATATTAGGCATACACACTCAAAGAACATACAAGCACAATGCAGCCTTTATTTTTACTCTATCCATGGCAGATAACGCAGGTTGATAAACAATCATTTCTCACAAGGTCGGATCAATTTCTCATTTTCATTTTTGAAATTTTATTTAAGTACCAGATTTTCTGAGGACTTCAATTTTCCCCCAAAATCCACAAATACTCTATTTTTGGATTTTCAATAAAGACATTAAAAACAAAATAAAATGATTCGATCGATACTTGACACAAAAAGGAAAGACAGACACTGAAAAGGAGGCACACAATCGAAGAAAAGTTTGACGGGAAATCCGCTTCGAATTCATGAGATTTAGGTATTTTAGTGTGATTTACCCCCAATTCCCCCACAAAATAACGGTAAGGACATCACAAAGCAGTTAAGAGAGAATTGCAAGGTAAATGAAACTAAAATACTCCCCTGATCATATTCAGATGACGAATGGCCAGAAATCATTTGTGGAGAACTGCATTATCATGATTTCTTGATGTCCAGATTCAGTTCCGACCGTCACCTGATTCATTGACAAAATGAAATTGGCATTCAGGTTTAGACAATAACAAACTAGATGAAGTGAAATTTAAAGAAGTATTTACAAAAAGGTTTATTTAATCCCCCTTTTTTTTTTTTTATTATTATTTACCAAAAATTTAAAATGTTATCATGCCCAGCATTTTAATAAGCTCATAAAAGCGGGGTTTATCAAAGGTTTTAGTAAAAATGTCCGCTTTTTGAGCTTTGGTTTCGATGGGGACAACATCAATAAACCCTTTTTCCTGAGAATCACGGATTGCATGAATCCGTGTTTCAATATGTTTGGTTCGGGAAAGATGAATTGGATTCTTGGAAATTCCGACAGCAGCTTCGTTGTCGCAGAACAACGGTGTATGAAGAAAATTAATCCCGTAATCCATCATCTGATGTTGAATCCACAGCACTTGGCAGCAGCAACTAGAAGCAGCAATGTATTCGGCTTCGCCTGTAGATAAGGAGACTGTTGTTTGCTTCTTGCTTTGCCACGAAACCAAGCATTCCCCCAAAAACTGGCATCCCCCAGAAACAGACTTTCTATCAAGTTTGCATCCTCCGTGATCACTGTCTGAATAAGAATTAAGCTCAAAACTTCCACCCTTAGGATACCATAGGCCCAATCTTGATGATCCTTTCAAATAACGGAAGATACGCTTGACCGCCTTTTCATGAGATTCCCTTGGATCAGCTTGATAACGAGCACAGTAGCACACAGCAAATGTGATATCTGGGCGACTGGCTGTGAGATACATGAGGGACCCAATCATTGATCGATACAGTTTCTGGTCAACCCGTTTTCCTTCACTGTCGGGAGTCAAACATGTCTGAGATGTGAAGGGAGTAAGTTCGGCTGAGGCGTCATTCATCTTGAACTTCTTCAGAATCTCCAGAATGTACTTTTCTTGATGAATAAGAATTCCGTCAGGCTTTTGTTCCACCTGCAACCCAAGGAAGAAACACATCTCTCCCATCATACTCATTTCGAACTTTTCTTTCATCAATTCCTCAAACTCACGACATAACTTCTCATTTGTTGATCCAAAAATGATATCATCGACATATACTTGAACGATCAGCATTTCACCTTTGACCTCCTTTTTGAACAAAGTCATGTCGATAGACCCACGAGTGAAACCCTTTCCCAATAGATACTGAGTCAAGGTTTCATACCAAATTCTGGGTGCCTGATGTAGACCATATAGAGATTTGTCGAGCTTGTACACTTTGTCGGGAAATTCATGATCTTCGAAACCAGGAGGTTGATTCACATAAATTTCTTCATCAATATCTCCATATAAGAAGGCGCACTTGACATCCATTTGATACACCTTGAAATTTTTGTGCGCAGCATGAGCCAGGAAGATTCGAATGGCCTCGATTCGTGCAACGGGTGCAAAGACTTCAGTATAGTCAATGCCTTCTTCTTGATAAAAGCCTTGAACCACGAGTCTTGACTTGTTTCTGATCACCACACCTCTATCATCAGGTTTGTTTCTGAAAACCCACTTTGTGCCAATTGGAACCTTGTTTTCTGGAAGATCCACAAGTTGCCAGACCTTCAGCTTTCTGAATTGTTGCAGCTCAGCCTGCATCGAGTCCACCCAGCTTGGATCTGCAAGAGCTTCATCTATGTTTTTAGGAACAATCTGAGACAGAAAACACGCAAACAAACATTCATTAATCAATCCTGACTGATGACGAGTCCTCACTCCATCCGTAATCGAGCCAATGACGAGGTCATGAGGATGATCCTTTAAGGTTTTGAGATTTAAGTCAAGGTGAGGGGGAGCGGGTTCGGTGGTTTGAGGTAGTTCATGAGATGAAGATGGAGGATCAGGTTGATGTGTGGTTTCTGAGGATGAGGATGGGGATGTGTTTTGTTGTGGAATTTCGGGTTGAGGGGTGATAATCACGAGAGGAGGATTGTCATTTGCTTCAGCTAGGATAGGAAGATTGAATGATTTGAACAGTGTGTCTGAATCATAAAACCATTCGGGTCCAGTTCCGGTGTTGGGAGAGTTAGATTCTTGCCAGTCCACGTAGTAAGATTCCTGCACAATACGAGTACGTTTGTTATAAACACGATAAGCTTTTTGTGATGAAGAATACCCCATGAAGAAACACTCATCGGAGACAGCTCCAAATTTTGTGATTTGAGCTTCAGTATTCAGCAATGTGCACGAGCATCCAAACGGCCTGAAGAAGTCAATCAGCGGCTTTCTTCCATGATACAGTTCGTATGACGTCTTCATTTTATCTTTTACGATCAGGACGCGATTCAGCACGTACGACGCACAATTCACAGCTTCAGCCCAGAAAATAATCGGCAGCTTTGATTCAATCAGCATTGTTCGAGCAGCTTCAACCAGTGTGCGATTCTTCCTTTCGGCAACTCCATTCTGTTGTGGAGTTCTTGCTGCGCTGTATTGCCGAAGAATACCTTTGTTTGCACAGAATGAGTCAAAGATCTGATTTCGAAATTCAGTTCCGTTATCACTTCTGATTGCCTTGACTTTCTTGCTTCTTGAGCTTTCCACTGACAGAATGATATTTTGTAGAGCTTCAGACGTTTCGCTCTTGTGCTTCAAGAATCTGACCCAAGAGTACCTGGAATAATCATCAGTCACAACAAGACAGTAAGTTCTCTTTCCCAAACTTGGTACACTAATAGGTCCAAATAAATCAGTGTGGAGCAATTCTAAGGGACTTGAAATAGAATTCTCCAATTTGGGCTTATGTGGCTTCTTGTGTTGTTTTCCTTTAGCACATGAAAGACATTTTTCAACAACAGAAAAATCTTTGTATGGAAGACCTCGGACCAAATTGTTTTTAACAAGGTTGTTTATAATTTTGAAATTTATGTGTCCTAGACGTCTATGCCACAAGAAGCACTCAGAAACAGATGCCTTTGAAAGTAAACAAGTCATGGAGGAATTGAGAGATGCAGTTGAGGTCAAATTCAGCAAGTATGTGTCATTGATACGAGGCGCACGCATCGCCACCATCTCTTCGGGCACAGAAAATTCAGACTTGAGGAACAGGCATTCATTTGCTTTGAACAATACTGGAATATTCTTGTCGCAGATTTGTGATACGCTCAGAAGATTAAACTTTAATTCGGGTACATGATTGACGTGTTCCAGAGTAAGAGACCCAGTTGACACGTCTCCTTGTCCAACCATCTTACCTCCCTTTTTATTTCCTGCAAAAGACACGAATCCACCATCCAAGATTCTATAATTTGTGAGCAGGTCTTTCATCCCTGTCATATGCCGAGAGCATCCCGAATCAATATGCCAGTAACTGTTCTTCGGGAGTGCCTGGCAATACAAAACAAGAAATTACTTAATAACTGGTACCCAGACTTTTGCATTACCGGGATTTGTGACCTTTTGTTTTCCCCCAAAGAATTGTTTTACAAAGTTGGTTACCTTGTGTCCAAAGGATCTATCATGGTTTGTTCGATTTAATTTTTCTTTACAATTTTTAACAACATGATCATCCTTACCACATCTGAAACAGTGAGACCTGTGACTTGTGTAAGAGGAGGTTTCTGAAGTACTTTCCTCCTCAGAATCTGATGTTCTATAATCAGAGTCACTGTTGGTTTCAAAATCCACTTTTGTTTTATCTTTTGAAATCCTTGGATTATTGTTTTTCAAAAATGATTCCTTCTTTCGAGAAATATGTTTTTCTGTAGGTTCTGAAATTCGTATTGGTGTAAAAGAAGGAATTGGATTAGAAAGAAATTTGTTGAATCGATTTTGAGATGTACTAGCATGACAAGGAACATTTTCATTTGAAACAAATCTTTCTTGACTAACAGACACGGACTCTTCACTACTGCTATCTAAAGAAGAACTACTGCTAGCTACGCTATTGTCTGAACTAGACTTCTTGGAATTAAAACTACTGCTTGAAACAGACTCCTTAGAATTTAAACTACCGCATCCAAGCCCACTTGTGTTACCGTATCCATTATCATAATCCTCCCTGATCTCCTTATGGTTCACTCCTTCTAGACCTGCATGCAGACTGTTAGCATCACTAGGAATTAAATCATTTAAGGGATGAGGTTTCGGAGTAGGTGAATAACAATGCGTGCTAGGAGGAGGATAAACCTTAGGAAACACATTCCCATTGTTCTCCATGCCTATTCCGGTTTTTATTTTAGCTCCTCGTTGTTTAACGAGCATCTCTTCAACTTTCATTTGTGAAACGGTCCATCTATCTAACTTGGTCTGAAGTTGAGAGGTTTCAAATTGGGCTAATGTGACTCTTTCAGAAAGCATGTTTATTTCAACATTTTTTGCAAGAAGAGTTTGTTTTAAATGTTCATTTTCATGCATTGCTTCATTTAATTTCACAAAATATTTTGCTTCATTTTCTTTTAATTGGGTGTTCATGGTTTTTAATTCGTTGTTGGTATCAATCAACAATCGATTGGCCTTGTAGATGCCGAACAAACGAATTCTACAAGGATGAGAGCACATATCTTGAACAGATTCATATGAGAGTTCCATTATAACCTTTTCTGCAGCCAGGGCTTTTTCACATGTGCATGCTGGTGTGCTTGCAGTTTTCTCATTCACCTTCTTCTCAGCTTCTTCCTTCTGACAACTGTTAACTGTGTGCTCATTGCTTTGTTCCTGAATTTGAGCTGCAAGAGCTTGATTGATGGCTTCCTCGGTTTCAGAGACCTCCGAGCTCCAGTCGAAGTTAGTCAGAAGAGCCACTTCTTTGGTTGGCTTGGCTTCTGCTTTGTCAGTGATAGGAATGGCACGAGTTGCTGGCTCAGAGGTAGGTTCAGTGACAATTGGACTTGGGCACTCCCTTTTGAAATGACCGAGTTGCTTGCAGTTGTAGCATCTGAGCTTAGCCTTGTCGAAACCGACTCTTCCATTTTGGTTCTTGAAGGTGTTTCTCCCAGTGCGTTCGAAGAATTTTCTAGCTCGAACAGTTAACATGGCCATTTGCCATTTCAGGTCAGTTTCTTCTAGATCATCTGGATCAACTTGGTACATGTCCTCAGCAGTCAGAGTCGAACCTTGAAGTTCTCCAGCAGCGAAAGCTTGATAGCTGTTAGTAAACAAGGAGAACAATCCCATGTATTCAGGTGAAATCTGGGATGTTTGCTGATTAGTGGCGGAAGCAGATGCAGTTGAGGATGACCCAGATTGAAGTTGTGAGAAAGCTCCTTTGGGTGTGACGGTTGAGATGAAAGCAGAATTTGGAGAGTAAACTTTGGTTGGACCCATGGTTTGATTGTATTCTCTCCTTTGCACATCCAACTCAAAGGATTTAAGCTTGTTAATAACATCCATGAGCTTGTAGTCGGGAAAGCTTCTTTCTTGTTTTAGCATGCGGACTTGAATGCTCCACTCGGGAGGAAGAGCATCCAGCAACTTCTTGATTTGTTCTGAGTTTGTGAGTTTCGTATCATATTTCTTCAGATTGCTTGATACAGTTAGGAAGCGATTGGTCAAATCCACTAGCTTTTCGTTCTTCATACTTGTGAATGAATTGAATTCTTTGGTGGCTTGGGCTTCCTTGTCCTTCACCAGGTCTTCATTGCCATCATAGAACTCACAGAGAGCGTCAAACAGACTTTTTGCGTCAGTGTGCTCAGCAAAACGGTTGTAGATTTCTTGTGACAGGCATAGAGAAAGGGCACCGAGAGCCTTTTGATCACGATCAATGAGTTTCAAGTCCTTCTCAGAGAATGAAGACGGAGTATTGTTGATCTGTGTTACTTCACCAGTTGTAGTTGTAGGAACGTGAGGTCCATTGACAATTGACAACCATTGATTATAGTCGGTGTACAAGAAGAACGATTTGAGACATCTTTTCCAATCCTCAAAATTGTCGCCATTGATCAGCCTTGGAGGTCTGTTTGGAGCAATACTCTCAGTGTCACCAGCATTTGTACCTGACGCCATCTTAAATCAGCCTGAAATAAGAAAGACAAAGAACAAACCAAGAACAAGACAAATTGATTAGTTTCGCTGGGAGATATAGTTTCGCCAGCAATTTCGCTCGGAAATCCTGAACAGGTGAACAATTTCGCTGGATTTTATAATTTCGCCAGCAATTTCGCTTGACAATACTGAACCAGATCAGCAATTTCGCCAACTAGTTTCGCTGTATGCACGGGCAGTACTTTCGCTCGGAAATACCCGATGACACACAGTTTCGCTAGCTAGTTTCGCTGGAAACTGGTTTGAACTTTCGTTCAAGAAAAAGACAATAGTTTCGCTTCTCGATTTTCGGCGAAAGAATAGTTTCGCTCGGTGATGATAGTTTCGCTCGGTGATAATCCGGCGAAACTGTCAAATGACTTGATAGATTCGATGTTTGAAGGCACAGTTTCGCTGAATAAACAGCAGTTTCGCCCAGAACAGAAAACCCTCTTTTTGAAGAAGAAATGATCAGAAATCAACCCAAATCACTATGGATTAATGATCGGTTGATTGCTTTGTGTTCAAAACATCAAAACACACAATATTCAATCAATTTCCAGTCCAAAACAAGCTGATTTCAGAATCAAATAGATTTTTCAAAATTTTACCCAAAAACACTCAAAAACACCAAAATCAAGAACACAAAGGCTCTGATACCATATTGTTGGTCCTCACTGATCTTTATCAGTGCAAATGAAGGTGTTTTTGAGAAGAAAACCAAATAAACAACACAATATAAGATTTCCAATGACTAAAATGGTTTTCTAGCCTTGAACAATCTCAATATGAACCAATAGATTGATAAGTGATGATTAACAAGCTACAATATACTGAAATAAGCTCCTAGCCGTCACCAAAACTCACCAAATGAAGATTTCTTGTATTAGGGTTCAATATGCTTGAGAAAGTTACAAAAGGCTGCACAAGGCTGCGTATTTATACTGTCCAGTGAACAGTTTCGCTGGCAGTTTCGCTGGCCAAGCGAAACTGTCACTGAGACAGTCTAACCTAGGTACCGAGCGAAACTACAGTTTCTCTCGGTAGCTTACAGTTTCGCTAGCCTACCAAAACATAACATTTACAAGAAACAAAACTATTACAATCAAACTAACAAACTAATGAATTCCTCCCTACATTGATCTTCACATATGATTTAATAATCATAAACACCATCGTTGTGGCTCCCATTTACGAAATATACTAGTAATGAGTTTGACATTTAAAAGTGATCATTAACTTGTACATAAATTCTTTTTACCGCAACACATGACGGGTCGTTCGTCCTTTGGGTGATCGGTTCTTCAATCGTCTTGATGAGCATCCTTTAAGCATTCCTTTTTTTGTACCTGCAATTCACTCACTTTCAATAGTGAGTTTCTATTACATCAACATGTATAAACATCATTAACAAGGATAAACAACAATTAAATTCAGAAAAGGGTTCCTAGGCGTATCGCCTAGATCTCCATTATTTCCAAGCGATACGCTTGGTTCTTTAGGCGTATCGCCTTCTGCTCCAGTTGCTCCAAGCGATACGCTTGGAGCCAACTTTCCAGGGATTTGACCGAAATCTGGCCTGTTCTATACTTAGCCAAATTTTGGCTATCTCCCCTGTTTTACCAGTTTTGCACCAGAATCGTTGGAACTTTATTTCTGCCATTAGAATATCCAAAAAACACATTTTTTTAAGCATAAAGACTATGCAATTACATACCTTGGCCATAGTTTACATTTTGAAAACTAATCTCGGGTTCACCCGACCCATTTGACCCACTTAGAGGTTCTTTGTGGCAACTATTAAGGTTACCTTCCAGAAGTTACCCACCGCATATGGTTTGCTACTAGAAACATAATGCAAGCAATATAACATCAAAGTACTCATATGTATACCCATAGTTAGTTTTATACTTCTGCTGCGAGTCTAGCTTTGCACATTACTAAAACACTAAGTTTTTGACATAGTTCATACAACTTTCACTCTACGTGTCATTGGTTTACTAAATCATTTTAGTAACTGACCAAACAGGCCTTGTACCATCGTTTGACCCGTTAAGACGAGTCCTTGCCTTTGGTTTACCCCAAGTGCCTCACTTGACCACATTTAAACCGTGGAATCTATGGTTCTTTAACCATTTATGATTTCCATTCTTTTGTTCTCGGCATAGACTCTTCAAGCCCATTTAGCCATTGTAACATCCGTTCATTATTGATTCGTCCGAATCTTTCCTGTGGTCAAGTTTATCATTGGAGAACCTCTTGGCTTGGGCTTCATGGTTCCTAGAACCATTCTTCACCCATTATGCACTTTATAGTTTATTCTTCTAAATTGCCAATACACATATATTTTTCTAATTCATGTAACATAAATAATGTTACACATAAAATTGGTTCCTACAACCATTATTAATAAATTACACATTAGCATAAGGTTATGGTTCCCATGAACCAATTAGTAAGTATTATACTTTGACTTAATACTATGAATCCTTTAGAATCATTTGACCCGTTTAACCCATTAGTATGAGTTCTACGATTCATTCACCGCTAATATCATATATTCATGATTCCTTTAGAATCATTTGACCCGTTAGCATGAATTCTATGATTCGTTTACCGCTAATATCATATATTCATGATTCCTTTAGAATCATTTGACTCGTTAGCATGAATTCTACGATTCATTTACCGCTAATATCATATATTTGTGTAACCATGGTTCCTATGAACCATTTGGTTAAGCATTGTTCTTTGACTCTTTTCCTACTTAGAGCTTAACTCTAGGTATGTTACTTTGTAATTATACACATTTCAACAACTTGCCTCGTAGGGAACGTTTATCACATTTCATAAAAATCATGCATTCTATATCATTAATGCAAATATGAGTCATAAACAAATGTGTAACATAGCATAGATGTTACCTCGTGAGCTTGAGCTTATGTTCCTTGGGTAGCTTAACCTTTACTTCGTTTACCTCAAAGCATCTTGGCCTTTATAACTTCCATCATGCTTCTTGACCCGTTTCAATACAATTTGCCCTATACATAATTCATGTTAAATTCATGGTTTTGTTTTGACTTTCTAAAAGTCCACCATGCTTAATATACATGTGCATAATATTTGTATAAGTCATTTCCTTGCACCTCACATGCTTCTAACACACCCAACTATATGCACATAATCGATTATAATCGACCATTTATGTTCTAATCATCTACGTTAACATGTCCAACTTTAACGGGTTATAAAAACTTCTTATTTTTGTGCAGCATTTTACTGCGTTGCTGCTGAAATCGACATTTTTGACCACTGAATAATTTTATTCAGCCTCTCATGTTCAAATATGAATTGTAGTAGACTCATTCCGAGCATATAAGATACACATTTTTAGGAGTTACGGTTTATTTTATACAATTTTTCTAAAAACAGGACAGCAACCATAATTTTAACCAAACAGCATGCTGGAAAATTGAGTGACCATATTAACGGGTCATTTTGACCCATTATACATCAGATTCAGCTTCTAGTGTTCAAACACGAAACATAGTATTCACAACAAGCTTTTCGACCGTATATCATACATCCCAAATGGACATACGAGTGATCTTATACAACCCTTACAAAACAGCCCCACAACAAGATTTTTATCATTTTTATGGTTGCATACAAGTCCATTTAACACATTTTATAAGCATGGATTTCACATTAGTCCATATTCACATCTTTGGCACTTAATTTGTTTAATACATTAAGGCCTCATGTTTAGCATTCATAAACATCCATTTGCTAATCACTAGCTCATTTGGACATTTCATCGAGCACTTGGTGTGCATCAACATGATATCATAATTTCAACCTACTTTAATTTAGGTTTAATTTCCATCACTTGCATATCTATGTTTCACAACAATGTTTCACCTCATCATGCATCAATTAACTAATATAAGTAAACAAACACATGCAATTTTAGTAATTAGTAACATGGAATTCAAAAACTTAACCCCCATGGCTTAAAATTCGTAGCCTAGAGTTCACCCCACCAAAACTTGAGGTTTTGGTCACAATTTCAAGCATTTACATGTCTAAAACATGTGTATATTATTATACAATCATCACAACATTAAATCACAGCCTTAAACATCCAATTTGCCATGGAATTTTCGAAATCTAGACATGCAAGTTTGTGAGCTTTACTTACCCGTTAACCTCCAATAGTTTAGATATGGTTAGAGCTTCAAGAATCTTGTATTTGATTCAAAAATTGCAGCCTAACTCCAACTAATTTGAAGATTATGATTTCAAGGGAATGGGAGGGAGACTTGCGATCCTTCTGATGCTTCATACGCATCCTCCTCTTTTTTTTTTAATTTAGTTTCACTAAATTACATAATAAGTCCTTTCAGTTCAATATTTAGGCTATTTAATTACCTAAACTTTCATATTTACATCATAAGTCCCCCCACTTCTACCTATTTAATAGATGGCACAAAGTTTTAATGAACCCATAACCCGAATTCACGCTTAACGTGAATTTAACGGGATTTAGCCATATTAGAATCGGGATGTTACAGAAATTTAAGAAAAAAGTAGACGTTTTATAAAAGAAAGCAAGTTTTTATCAACACACTACATCTATAGATTAGGATGTTTCTTCATGTCCAATCATGTATAAAAATGATGTAATTTCCAGCCACAAACTAGATCTATTAAGATCTAACATAATCTCAACAAAAAGTGACATGAAAATCCATAAAATTTGATAAAAAAACCACTTTTTGTATAAAATCACTAGATCTATGATCTATGATCTAAGATCTAGATCTAGGTTTAAAGTTGCATAAAGGTTGAATCTTGATGATGGAGAAAGAAGGTTTCTTGAAGATGGAGGTTGGAACCGAGAAAACTAACCTTTCGGAGTGAAAACCGACACGAATCATGGCTCGAATTCTCTAACTTTAGCCTCTAGATCTTCAAAGACCTTGGTCTTGGTTCTTCACAGCCGTTTTAGGGTTTAGGATGTGTTAAAAATGAAGAGAATGGAGGCCAAAACGAGTTAGGATCAATTTATACCCGTTCTTTAGGGTTTGGCCGATGGGTGATCAGTGGGCGGTACGCGACGCGTGCCCAGAAAACCGTCGCGATACACGGCACATTCTTGGGGTGCCCGCGCGTGCCGTTTTGCTCCAAATTTCGCGTTCTGAGGCCTTTTTAACCCCCGTTTCACCCGATTTCTCCAAATTAAGATTATCATAATGTCAAACACATATAATCCACTCAAATTGATATAAAATATGCCTCATAACGCTTAATGTTTTATAAAATATCTTCCGATATGCAATTTTGGTCGGTTTTGTCGTTTTTCTTATTTTTAAGCAATTCACCAACGTTTTGCGATCCGATCAAGTGTGAGATAACTCATGACATGGTAAATGATCATATGACTTATAAACATGATAAAATTGATATACGAAACTCAAAAATGTGAACTCCTGGTTAAAATCAAAATCGCGCGGGATTTATCGAACTTTCACTGTTTTCGTTCTAGACCTTGAATTCACACCAACCTTCACTTTTATTTACTTGTATGTGTAACTAGTATTACACATAAGGGTCATACATGTTCATATTGATCAAATTCCCGGTTAAACGTAATTCAACGACGTGTTCGCGTAAATTCCAAAGGCAAATCAAACATCAAATCGATCGATAAACATGATAATGGATCCAATAACATAAATTAGGTTAATAAACATCAAAATCGATCATTACCCATATATTTGATTATCAATCATCGAATCGAGTTACAAAACGGATAATTTCAGATAATCAAAAAACCCGAAATGTTACAGACACCCATTTCCCATTAATCGCCATCCCCTTGATCCGCTTTTTGGACAACCTGTAGTAAACAATGGAAAAATCATGTGTTTTTGCCCCCTCCCCCTCGACCTGCCTTTTGGCTATCCTTGTAACATCTCGAGTTTCATAATGATTTGACCGTATTATTTAATTTATGTGTTGGCTGGGGGTTTTGGTTGAATAAGCGGGTTTAGAGATTTAATTGGGTTATCTAGCGGAAATAAAACTAAGTTGAATTTAGTAATTAATAGTTAATCTAGAGGAAAGATGGAGGATTATAGGTGTAAATATGAAGTTTAGCCAATTATAAAAATTACAATCATGAGGGGGCATAACTGTAAAATTGGGGATTAAAACAAGTCTAGGTCCTCCCCAAACATAGAGATCACGATCAGGAGAAAACAAGGAGGAGACCAAGCTAGGTTCTTGAGGAAATCACCAAATTGAATGTGCTAAAGAGCAAATTAGGAAGGGGGAAGCCAAATTCGAGTTTAGGAAGCCTCCTATACCTCAATTTCATCCTTGTTTCTTGAGTTCTTGGCCAAGTAAGTAATTTTAGATGGGGGTGATTCTATGGAGTTAAGCAATAGATCAAATTGATGCATGAAAACTGTAGTATATGTGATTGTGACTCTATATGATGCTAAATTCCTCACTGCATGATTGTTTATGTGTGATTTTGGTAGAGGTTGTGGTGGGGTTAAACCCCACCTCATAGAAATCGATATCCATGGGGAATGGGTGACTTGGTTTCGTTAATTGAGCTTCATGTATGCTTGTATATTTGATAAAAGTGTTTCAATTAGTATAAAAGCTAAAATTTCATGAGTTGTGGTGAATTATGAGGTGGGATGATAGCATGTAGGCTAGTTGTTATAAAAAACACTAAGTATGCATATTAGGTGTTCGATAAAATGCTTGATTGACAATGATAATTTGCATCTAAATTCATGAGTTTGACTTGGTGATGAAATGTAAATTATATGAATTATGAATGTGGAATGGGGAATTTAATCCGCGATATGGTTATAGGTGAATCAAGTGGACAAGCGGGTCATCAACGAGAAGGCAAGAACAAGGCTTAAAGGTAACACATATGAGCTAGTTAGATAAAGTAATAGATTGTGACAGTGATTTGAAAATGATGTGGCATTAGATGATATACATGTGTTTGAATATTTGAGGATGCAAATAAGAAATTGGTCATGACACATGACCAAGATGAGGTGTAATGTATATGACACGTTTGGGTTGAGCTGAAAAGTTATGGCGAGATGAGGATCTATGAGAGTTATAGTCCTCAAATTGTCCTAACGAGAAATCAAGCGGCTTGGCATAATGTATAGTGCCAAAAGTAATATGTGAAGAAGGAATAGCAGGTGAAAGTATGATAAACGTGGTGTTATGTGACTGATGTATTAGCGGGTCAAACGGGTTGGGTAAGGTGTTACCGGTACCCGACTAAAGGTTCTAACGTGAATTTTAGTGAATTGAGAATAATTCCCTTAATGCGGGTAATAGTGAGTTCTTGGTACCAATAATGGGATTGGAATACATGGAATTGACCAAAATAAAAAATGCAGGAAAATTGCTAAGTGTTGGGAAAACTGCCTTGAGCCCTGGAAATTTGGCTCCAGGCATATCGCCTAGGACAGTCTACGCTCCAAGCGATACGTTTGGAGCAACTGTTCAGGATTTTTCTTTTGTTTCTTATTTTTAACTGATGTTTTGTTATTGTAACTCTTGTGTGCCACTAATACTAACGTGTTACTAGTGTTATTGGCAGGTAAACCTTAGTCGATGGGTCAAGATCGAATCAAGGGATATGGAATCGAACACCAAGGCTTTTGGAAAACATTCTTGTGTTTTGTTCAATGTGAATGTAATGTAACCATACTCTAATGAGCTGTTTAGGTTAAGTTTAATAGTGACGTGTCATTTTGTTAAACAAGATGGGCGGTTTTGTAAATCAAATGTTGAAATTTTCTAGATTGGTTTTCATAATGACTAATCGAACACATTAAGTGGCTTGGGGCCTTACAAACTGCATTTTATTATGCCAATAGAAACCCTGTGTTTTTGTTACCCTGATCAGCCTGTTGTTTGTAAACATTTAATGACAAACAAAGAAGGTGTTTATGTTTATGATTTTGGAAGGACTCAGAAGCAAATAAAATTTGTGATTCAACAAAACTTGTCATTCAACCACTTCAACAACAAACGATTGATTTGTCTCATTCATAAAAATCTCTAACCCTACTATATTCACGTAAGTCACACAACCTTTGGACATAATTTGCTTAAAAATGTGTAAACATGCTAAAAAGATTTTTGAAAGTTCACAAACTTGTGTTAACTTAATTGTTGGTCAATTTCGCACACTTCACCGAAATCATACATGTGTGCGATCGCCTATTGGGTAACTTCTGATAGTTGGCAAATGAGATGAAACATACGATTGCTTTTGAAATGCTTGATTTTCCTCACACCCATCATTATATATTTTAGACAAATAATTTACAAAACAAACTATTTTCAATATCTGTTGATAATGACTCTAATAATACGTGTGCGATTCAACTTCAACTAAAATATTAAGCAGCTTGTGAGGGTACTTTGTTTCATAGTCAATGTGTTGCACACATAATCAACCAACAATAGAGATTTTTTTTAAATGTTAACCGATATTTTTAGTAATTAATAAAGACACAATAACTATCACAAATTTTGTAACGAATCAAATACCATATGCTTAGGTCCGAATTGAGACATACCTAAGCGATAAAGTTCGACACATATCATATTTAAAAGGGCTGTATAACAAAAATAAGGTTTAATTGCATTCATTACGTTGGTTTCTTTCTAAACAAATATCAAGTAAGCTACATATTCTTAAAACAACTCTTCTATCGAGAGTTTATCATCCCACGAGTCCTTTAGTACTAAATCAAATATAGGTTATGGCTAATAAATTAAATATGTTTTCATATTACACACACCCCCCCCCCCCCCTCCACCCCCTGAACCCAATACATAAAAATAAAAGATAAAAAAGAAGAAGAAAGAAAATACAGTAATGTAATATTGTTGGCTGGTTACACCAATGAAAGAAAAGTTTGAAAGATATTCCAACGATATGCACGCGGCTATTATTTTTATCGCCACCTTGAACCCATGTAAGAGTGGTTCAAACGTTACTTTCAAAGATAAGTTATGCTTTGATTTGTACATTGGTGATCCACAAATATACAAATTTAAAAAGTAAAATTAAGGTAACACTAAGAGTACGGAATTCGAGAGGTATAGTGAAAATGACATTTTTATCGGGTATTGGGGTACGAGGTTTTAAGAACTTTGATATATTAGCTTGATGGAAAGGAATGAAAGATCAATTCGCGGTCTTATCCGCTATGCCCCGAGATCTAAAGGTCCAAATTTCTAGGATAGCTTAGGAATCTACTTTTCCTGTTAGTGACATGGTTATTTCAGTAAGGAGAACAAGACTCATACCGGCATTGGTAGAGATGTCCATTTGCTTGAAAGACTAGTTGCATGAGACGGAATGTATATAACACACATCTTCACTCGAAGATGAACTGGAATACGAAGCTGAACAATACGAAGACGTGGTAGGTTGTGGATTGGCACTCGAAATGACCGACGAGGAAGCCAAATGAAACATCAACAACCTCAATACCTCGAGTTAGGTTACGAAAAATAAAAATAACTTGAAGACAACCATCCGATAAAAAAGAAAGAAAAAAAAGTCAATAGGTCCCAGTGGCGAAGCTAGAAATTTTGAAGTGGGGGTCGGGATCTAAATATTTTTTTTCTTAACGCCAATTTTTGGGTAATTTTTGAAATGGGGGGTCGAAACCGGAGTATATCAAAAATTTTCTACACGAAAACTATATACCCCGTACATCGCAAAAAAAATTTCGGGGGTCGGCGCCCCCCCCCCCCCCCCCCGGCCCCTTAATAGCTGCGCCATTGATAGGTCCCACATATATTTGCCCATAAACAAGTTCTAACTTCTTCGTGACATATATATTACCTTTTTATTATTATTTTCATCAAAAATTTTGAAATTTCGTGTTTTTGTATGCTTCTGAATTTAAAGTGTTAGATAAATTATTGAGCTTTTGTTATGCTTACTCAGGTTTTATAAGTATCTGATAATTTAAAGATCACCCGATTCAAAGAACCGGTTTTGGCCCGGTAGGAATTGGTTTCAATAGGTCCCACATATATTTTGCCCATAAACAAGTTCGAACCTCTTCGTGACAAATCAGTTTTGACTAGTCGTTGACCGAACTGGTTCGGTTTGAAAAAAAACAAACCCCAGTTTATAGAGCTCTAGTTAGCACCTTTCTAGATTTATTTGGGCTTGTTATGTGCCTACCTCTAATCAGCATGCAGATCCAATTTGCTTATCTTGGCCTGTATGCGAAATCTTGAAAAAAGGTGCTCGTAACTATGGCTCAAAGATCTTGAATCACAAAATCTTGATAAAATTGACTAAAAAAAATCATAAAATTCGAGGAAAAAGAAAACATATACATATAATTAAAACGGGGACATGTAATCAACTAAAGGTTAACAGAGTCGATGCATTCGACAGGAACTAGAAACATAAATGTCACGAAAATGTTTCAACAGTTTCTCTGCATCTATGCGTGTATAAGTAGATATAAACGAGCAGATCGATTGAAAGAAATCTGAACCTAATTCAGTGCATATTAGAACGGTCTGCACGTGGCCTAACTGGTGTCTTTGAAGGGCTCACCCTGCATGAAAACAGCTCCAACTTAGAGAAGTTAACGGTTGGATTAGAAGAAGCAATTATAGAGGTGGTGGGGGTCAGGCCGGGTTGGGTCAGATATGATTACAATATTTATATTACTTCTATAATAAGTTCAATTTTTGAGTAAATTGATATGGTGGTTTTATGCGTCAAGTAAAAATATAATGCAAACTACGCGAACTAGAAACACAAGTTAGACTTTTCCATGATTTTTGAAATAAAATTAAAAAAATTGGTGCAGATTAACCTGACTTACATTTTATTACTGATTTTAGCAACCCACGGGATTAACTCATTTTAGCAACCCACTGGCTGATACCAACATCAAAACCCACATATGGGATAAAATGTTATTGGAAAAGATGATAAAATATTTATTAATATATTTGAATATAATATTTTTTTTTAATGTATTTAAAACTATTGGATGTCAATTTATAAATTGAGAATATAACTTGGTTGCTAAAAAAATGTAAGCTGGTTACTATTTTTCTCCTAATTTAAAGTTAGTTGGTAAAATCAGGAAAAAGTCTAAAGTTCATATTTTATTATATGCACTTTAAGTTTGACCTTAAATATAGCTAAAGTTTCGACCCATTTGCCTCGTTTAACCTTAAACAGGGACACATGGGAATAAATAAAAGGACAAAGAGCAAAACGATCACCCGACCTTATTGGCAATGATCCCAGCACAGCACCACTGCAGTTCAGAGCTGCAATTGCACTCTCAGCCTGTAAGAAAGTAGTTATAAAGGGTGAATACAAGTATGAAATTCTAGATAACTATATTGGGCCTATGTTGGGCCCATGCCATAAACTAATATATACAGCTAACACTCTCCTCAAGTTGGAACATAGATGTTAATCATGCCGAACTTTATACAGACAAAATCTATTTGAGCTTTCTAAAGATGTTTAGTAAGGATTGCAAGTGAAAGTGTCTTAACATGAGTCGGCTCAATAGATGAAGGGTCTGTTTGAGTGCCTACTATTCGATCTCTAATTAGATGACCATCAACCTTAATATGATTCGTCCTCTCATGAAATAGTTGATTATTGGCTATATGTATAGTTGATTGATTACCACAATATAAGTGCATTAAGTCGTTAGGAACATCCCCAGGTTCTCTAAGAAGACGACAAACCCATATAATCTCTAATGTGACATTTGCATTGGCTCCATACTCTAACTTGACACTCGATCTAGATATCGTGTGTTGCTTCTTACTCTTTCAAGACGCAAGATTTCCTCCAACAAACACACTATACCCAGTCTTGGACCGTCATGACACTACCCAGTCTGCATATGAGAATCCTGATATCCGTCCATCTTCCTCCTCTTTATAAGCACCCAAAGGACAATTTCCCTAATCAGTATACAAGATCCCTAGACCTTGTATGGTCTTGAGATGCCTCAATACACAAAAAGCGGCACGTGCTCTCCTCCTTTGGAAGGAGCTTCCCTATAGGAAGCATTGGACTATCAACCGGCTTAAAACCCAAGAATCCACACTCAGTCAACAGATCAAGGACATACTTTCGTTGAGAGAAAAGTAATCCTTGTGTAGAAAGGGATGGCTCTATGCTAAGGAAGTAACATAGTTAACCTGAGTAGCTAATTAACTGAGACAAGACACATACAAGGAGCTGTTTCGGCTTGGTAATCCCGACCTTGTCATCCCCTGTAATTATGATGTCATCGATATAAACAACTACAACGATCCTTTGGCCCTAACAATGTTTAAAGAATACAAAGGGATCATATGCACTACAAACCATCCTAAAATTATCCCATAACACTAGAAAACAAACCAAACCATGCCTTGGGAGACTGCTTAGTCCAGATAAGGAGCGACAAGGAGCGACGTAATCAGAGTACTTTCGAGGCCTTCTCCTCAACAACGAACCCATGTGGTTGCTCCATGCATATCCCCTCCTCAAGAACACCATTAAGAAACGCGTTCTTGACATTAAGTTGGTGAAGCGCCTAGTGACTAATGGCATCGGTGGGATGTAATGGGTTCTCGGAAAAAGATTTCGAGTATAAGCAACATCAATAACAAGGATTCATGGAACCAAGGAACAGAAACAGGGACAAAAACAAGATAAGAAGATTAGGAATAGGGATTAATGGGTTTTTATTGAGAGCCTTAGCTCTGATACCATGAAAATGCAATCGAGAAAGACACTCGTGTGTATATATTAGGGTAAACCCCTACTACATAGAGAAGTTATACAAGTATTAAATTCTAGATAACTATGTTGGAACCATGGGAATAAACTAATATATACAACTAATAGCATGTAACAAAAATGACTTTTCTGGTTTCCCGCAACATGCTTTTATTTTTCCACTATTGTAAGTAAGCTTCTATGGCAGGTATGTTGGGTCTGAAAATGGTGGCATGGCACCAGTTTTTTGATGACGTTACGGTTTCTAAAATCACCACTTGCTATAGATGGTTGATCACATACAATTGTAAACAAAACTAAAAGTATGTTATAATGGGAAAAAAACATTTTTTTCTTGCATATAATTGCTATCTCCATTGTCCTGTTTTTGAATTAAAATTACGAACATAAACAGATACCACCATTACTCAACTTTAAATTGAAGTTGAACTAAATAGGTGAAAGTAAATTAGAATTTGGTGCAATAAACCCCCAAAAAATATACAAAACTTGCTCTATAGTTACCAATTTGATACAATTCAAGATTTTGCAGGCCCACATCGCTAGGAATTAATGATCAAGTTTTGTATTATATATGTTTTAAGAGAGGGTGATTTGCACAAATAAAGAACAAAAGCAAACCTGTTATAATGTTTAATAAAACAATATTTTGAGAATAGAAATCTTGTAGTGCTTCAAGTTATTTCATTTTTAAGCAACAAAACCAGGCTAAAAAGTGTCACGAAAGTTTACCATCACAAACTCAACAAAGGCGATACGAGTGGAATGATTATAGTCCCCAAGCAACCTCAAGCGATAAACCTAGAAAAACGATAAATTCCACAACATGTGGTTAAAAGTACAAGAAATAAGAGCGGTTTTTACCAACTTTTAAATTGGACAGCCACAAACCTCGCCACAGAGTGATTCAAAAAAGAGTTTGACATCTGCCTGAGTAACCTGATTGAAAAAATCCAAAATAAAATAAGCATCACATGCATTATCTGCTACAAGTGTTTATCAAATGCATAAAGAGGAGAGAGTGAAATAAATTACCTTTTTATCGATGTTAGTGCAGTAAATGGTTCTTGCACACATTTCCCTCTCATTTTCAGACTACAAAACCATACAAATTTTAAAAACATTAAACAAATAAATAAATATAAGCACAAGTAGAAGAGGCAAGATGGACGGGTCGGGTAAAGGGTCTATACGGGTTCAGATTACGTTGACCCCGGTAATAATTTTTGGTCCACTTCTCAAATTTTGTAAATAATAGTTAACGTGTTAATTGTGATAGCGAAACCAATTAATTAATCTTGATTCTTAATAAGACTATTTAAAAGGGTTGTATTCCTAAAGAATAGACCTAGGGCGACTTTCAACCCATTCAACCCACCTGAAGTGTTCCCCATTCGACACAGCCCAAGTCTCAAACTGACAAAAGTGTATTTTGTAGCCTACTGAGGTCAGAAAAAGTCAAAGAGGATCACCTGGGGTAGAAAAGTTGGATTTACTGGTGCAATTGCGGTTTTTGAAGGCAAAACCCTAACAGGATAGAACCCGAGCATAGTTCCACTAAGAGACAATGCATTCCTTGCACCTTCTGCAAACACATTAAAGACAATAAAATTTAAAAAATTTAAGCATTTGCTATTTTACTTAATACTAAAGATTAAGTTCACATACCCTCATCAGTAAATTCTATAAATGCAAAATGAAGAACGGAATTAGGATCACCACATACACGGCAATCCACAACCTTGAATTTTCCAAATAAAAACAAGAGTTAGATCTTCATGAACATTGGTCTATTTTCAAGTTGTAATACCACAAACTCACAAAACCATAACATGTTTACCTGCCCACAGTTCACAAAGAGAGCTGCAAGTTGTTCTTCAGTTACCTAAATTTACACAATAGTAAAAAACTTCATCATACATCTAAAACTTTGACTAGTAATTAATGAAAACATCAAATCATACACAAAAAATACATGGTCCTTTACCTGCTGATCAATATCAGACACGTAAACCGTTCTCTTGATCACATCATCTCGTTGTGCCATGCTAGTTCTGCTGTTCATCCTTCTCTTTCCATGACTAAAATTCCCCTTCTGATCATACACATCATCAACCCCCAAAAAATGAGCAAAGTAAATAACCAAACACACTAAGTAAATAGCAAATTGTTTGAGTGTGAAACAACTCTGATTATTTAAAAACTATCAGAGTAAGGTATGCAGTTTGAATAAGCAATTCCCAAACAAAAGATAATCATAAGAAGACTGTTTCTATCCAAACACCCCTAAATCAAGAAAACAAAAGGGGAAAATCAAGATTATTTATAATCAATCCATACCCTTCTTGTGGGAGTGGCATTACCAAAAGGACTGTTATTAGTTTGAACTAAGAAATTGTTAACAGCAGCATAACCATAATGAGCAGCAGCAGATGATGACAGAATTTGAGGTCTTTGATTGGGGACAAATTCTTCAGCCATAGGGTTAAGTTTTGACAGCATTTCTTCCAAATCCCTGATTTCTTTCTTAAACCCATTTCCCCCATCACCACCGCCGTTATATCCGTTGCCGGTGACGCCTCCGTTCGCCGGCGGCGGCTGTAGTGCCGCCATCTTCAGCTGTTGCTGGTGGCGATTGTGATAATCGTTTGTTGACTGATCGACATCTGAGGCAACAACGTTGATACTCCGAGCATTTTCAACGACAGCCATTTGATGTCTGATCGAATCAAAAATCAAATCTTTTCGATAGTGAGGTTCTTAATTTGATCTGGGTAGTGTTGCTGTTCAATTTAATTACTACCCATCAAAATCTTGAAATTAAATAACAAAAGAGAAAAGATAAATCGACTGAAAATTTCCATTTTAGAGAAAGAGACATACCTCGAATTGAGATTACAAGATTACACATTAACCAAGAATCAAAACGAACCCATTTCTGAAACAAATCAGAATAAAAAACCCACAAATAAATTCTGAAATAATATCGGCAGTAGTGGTGTGAAAGATGAGTATTTATAGAAATTTGTGTTTCTTGAAAAAGTGTTACAGGGAAAGATTGATCTATCCGTCAATATTCAAGAAACGAAGGCATAAGAACAAGCATTCAATGTAACACAACAACCCTTTTTTTTCTTCATGATTTTATTTGCTTTTTATTAGATTTAATATATTTAATTTTGATGTATAGTAGTGACAAAATTCGTGGGATCATCACCCACTCGGACCCGTTTTAATCATGGAAAAGGTATTTGAAAGATCCTTAAAGAATTAAGATTCTTTAATGTAAGCTTTGTATACAAAAGAAAATAATAACAAATTATGGGGTAGTTGGCTTCATAATGTAACAATGGAAATCGAAATTATAAAGCAGACTAATAACATTAGTCATTTAGTCATTTGGCTCAATGGTATTTCTAATGAATAAAATACTTAAAATTGAAAAGTTATGAGTTTGATTTTTAAGTCTGACAAATTTTCAATCTCACTACTTACGAAGATGATTTTTCCTAAAGAATAGGCTTAACTAGTGTTCATAGTTTTGGTTGAACATTCAAACAAAATAAACTAGACTAATAACTACTATAAATTAAATTACAAGTTAGATATATTTTTATTTTTATTTTTATTTGTGTTATTTTAGTCTATCAGAATTCAGATATTAAATTAAAGAGTTAATTACGGTTTGCGTCTCTGAGGTTTGGTGACTTTTGCCACTTAAGTCCAAAAGTTCAAAAATTTGCATTTCGCACTATTTCCGTAAATATGTATGTGTGGAATGAGAGTTAAAGAAAAAAAATGGACCCTTTTATAGCTAGGGTTTTCAAGTGTGGTCCCTCAATTAAATCAACTGGCCGGTATATACCGCGGTTTTTCGACACGTCCCGTAAATGACGTGCGATAATTCCAACATGACTGAAATAATAGAACCTTCGTAAACATTCTCGAAATGCTCATTTCATCATATGTAACGTAATCTGGTAAATATTCGGTTAAACGTGCGGTAGAAAGCGCATGCCCAACGTGTGTTCCGTTTAACGTCGTTTCGCAACCTGCATATATTTTTCATGACTGTAATTCTCAGTAAACACTTGGGAAAGTGTTTATAACTTATTTGAGCCGTTAGAACATTCTCGCACGGTTAAAAGAGTCAATATCGACTAATATCGCGTAACCATACGGTTTACGAATTTCACTGTTTCTCGCACCGATCCTTGTTTATTCATCCTAACAACCAGTTAATCATTGATTAGGTATCTGGCAATACCAGACACTCTAATCCTGCCTTAGCGACCTCTCTGTCACTGTCGGTGACATAGGTGCGTTAAGCGCCGTTTGCCGATTCCATACGCGCACATCGCTTGTAATCATTGGAATAGTCTTTCTGACATATATTAACATCCGTGTTAATATATCCATCATCATATCACTCAAGTTAACGTCCTTACGATAACATTCGGTTATCCGGTACATTAACCGTTTAAACATCGTCCTTTACCGTTTCAACCCGAACTCAGCTTTTATCGTTTCGCAATATCTCAAATCGCATATGGATTAGTTAGAACTCTTTTAATAACTTATTCATAGATCGTTTATATAAATTGGGCCTTTGTCGGGCTGCAAAATTCTTAATGGTCCTAATGGGCCTATTTGGGCTTACCGAACCCAGTCCATAAATGGAAAAAAATCCATCGATTTACCAAAATCCTCCCACGTGTTACAATTAGTGAATGATATTGTATGTAACTCGAATCAAATCATCTCCATGGAAACCCACATTCATCATTTACGCACTTTATCTTATATGTTGTCACATATAAGTTTTCGCACTTATACTCCCTTACAATCTTTATCCTACATGAATTATGTTCGTAGGACTACGCCACCCTTAACAATTTCACACTTAATCATACGTGATTCACACAAGTGGAATTCCTCCACTTTTATCATCTTCGCACTCAGGCATTGCGTTTATAATGCTGACCGTTGTGCTGCATTCCACCCACTACTAAACTTCTTATTTTAAACAAGTCAACTGGTATTAGTCATCCTAATTAACACTACATATAATTTAGCCACTCATCGTAAAATAATTAAATTTACTTACCGGGTCACATGATCGAGCCTTGAAACCGAACACCCCTTCATACCACAAGCACTAGGTTTGAGTTCAAGTGCCCCCAAGACACTTGAATCCCTCAAACCATGGATCTGATACCAACTTGTGACACCCTTCCCGCTAATGACTCTGATTTAGTAATTTAAAAATGCGGGCCAGAAAATTTCGTTTGCATTACTTCTCAAAACCGGGTTATAACCAACTATTACAAAACAAGGTTTCATTTAACATCCATTATTTATCAGAGTTGCGATGGAATTTAATAATTCAAGACATTTACAAAATACCCACAACTTCCAAAAGATTGGTGTTCGGTTCCCAAAAGTCCTCCTAGCTCGATCATAACCCGTCAACTTGCTTATCATTTGTCATTAACACTAGTAACACGTTAGTATTAATGACATACAATCGAATACTCAGCATTAACCAGCTCAAATTAAGCAAACAAACATTTAAGACAAATTCGGGTTCTAGGCGTATCGCCTAAACCTTCAAAATACAGTAGGCGATACGCCTACCACAGCAAGCGTATCGCTTACTAGGAGTTCTGCTCCAAGCGATACGCTTGGAGCAGAAATTCCAGCGATCAAGCTAAAATCCTACAGTTTTGGGACTTAGTTAATTTTCCCAACTTTTCCCAGTTTTCTTCCACCCTTCTACATCTCATTTCAATTCAACCAACCCTTATTTTCCTGCATTCTAAGGACATTTATAAGCTCAAAAACATAACTTTGATCATATCATGAATTCACACTTAAAATTTGTATCATCCATAAGCAAAAGCAAACCCGTGACCCATTAGGATTCATCCTTACTAGCATCATTATTCAACCATCAAACAATACAATTTAAGTATCATATCATATTAACAATAGCTCGAGCACAAAAACATGAGCTATTCCACTACAACGCACAAACATATGCACATTTTACCATTCTACCACTTTGAGTATTCGCTTAACAAATTCCAACCTCTCTTGACACAAGTTTCATGTGTTCAGTACATACACACTCACCCGAAGGTGCATTCTTGGTTATTTCTAACCATTCTCCAATTCAAGATCACTTGGATTCCTAATTGCCACACTTAACCTAATTACGGGTACATTTATACTAACCCAAACGGGTCAAATCCTCTATTTACTTCCTTACCTCAATCAAAGTCATATATATATATATATATATATATATATATATATATATATATATATAGAGTGAAGTTAGGCTACATCCCTAAAAAAGCCTACATCCATTGCGGACGCCTCTGGAGCGTCGGATCTGGATGATCTATCATGATCTACGGATGTGATAAAACAGGGGTGTATTGTGTAATTTTTTCACAAATTCTGCGCGCAAACATGATGGACGAGTGTCAGTGACGGCAAAATAGTCAAAAACACGCATTCATTTAATTTTGTTTATTTCGCTTTAAAAAATTCAAATTCAAAAACGCAAACGAAAAACCACTGAACCGAAAAATCAGCTCCCATAAACCGTAAAAGATTCAACAAAATCATTTGACGATATTTGATTATAATCAAGGCGACGATGGCGGCAAATCTCAAAAAACACCAAAGTAAGTTTTCTGTGTTGATTTACTGTTAATCGTATGGTATTAGGATTCTAAATTGTTCGTAGTTTCTTTGGCGTATAATTTCTCCTATTAACTGTGTTACAGCGAATATAAAAGAGGAAGACGATGAAGAAGTGAGTGTTGGAACGAAGAGTAGGAGGAAATCAATCGCTATAAAAGGTGTATTATGTTTCTTATTGTTTAAATTTACTCATTGCGGTGTTTAATATGATTAGAAGTATACACAATTTCGTATGAAGATTTGTATGCTAGGGCTTTATTTTTGATGTTAATGTACCCAAATGAAAAACACATTTCTGAGATTCACATTTCTTGGTAAGTAGAATTTTAGCTTGTTTGTGATCAAAAGATATTAAAAGCGATTTGGGATATGTATTTATGCGTTCTGTTCAAATGGTGTTACTTTGCCATTATTCGCCTGTTTACTAGAATGATTATGTGGTTGTTTATGGAGTCTAGTTTTATACTATTTTCATTTGGGATAGGTGATATGGTGTTTAAATCATGGAGTTGAAGTTGTTTGCCCTTCTTTATAATTTTCTCTTTATACATAAAATTAGGGCGAGGCAAGCGAAAAAGCTCCCGTATAGCAAAGAAAACTTCATTTAAATACACAAACACATCACAAACACCAATTGTATTGGATATGGGTGACTCAGGTGCGCCATATTATAATGAACTGCTGGATACTTTGATTAATAATTTCTACTTTCTACTTCTACATAAATGACACCATAACAACTGTGGGTGTAAATGCAGACTTTGAAGGTTGTAGTTCATATGATGACGGTATATTTGTTCGTAACAAAATAGGAAGTAAGCGGAAAACGAAGTCAAAAGTTGTGAAGGGAATGAGTGATGCTGAAAGCGATGACTCTGATTTTGTATCAAAAAGACCAAATACAAAGAAGACAAATGAAACACCATCTGCCGTAATCACACCATCTGTGCCTTTGATACCCAACAAATACCATCCGTTCGAGGGTAATAGGATTAAATCAAGGTTATCACCATCAAATTTGACTGAATGGTTTGTTACGTTCCACGAAAATCAACGAAAGGCAGTTCAGGCAATTGGATTCGGGAGATTGTTAGGGGTTCAAATACATTCAATACCCACCGCATTAGGTTATTGGCTGTTACAGAACTATAATGAAGAAACAAGTGTGTTGTGTTTGGGACAAAGAAGTATTCAAATAACACCACAGTTAGTTAATAAGTTATTGGGAGTGCCAATAGGGACGACAAAGGTGATTGAAAAGAGAACAAACATCAAATTTCCTGTAGTCGCTGAGTGGCGAGGCCAATTCAAGAAGGAACTGTGGGTATCTAGGCCATATGTACTTGGTTTTTTTGAGAGGATTACACGTAGACAAGACAGTGGTCGATTGTTTCTGTTGAATTTCTTGGTGGCAGTTATGACGGTGATGGGAAGAACAGACGATAACAGCACTGTAAACCAGGGTTTTCTGCATGCAATAACACCAAATGCGAATATCAGTCAGCTCAGATGGTGTGATTACCTGATAGACTGCCTAAAGAAGACAAAGTCAAAGTGGAGGGCCGATAAACCAGAAATGCGTTTCAATGGATCCCTGTTGATCCTAGCGGTAATAAAAACACCATATTTATAGCCCTACTACTTAAAAACTAATTGTATGTTTAAAAACAATAGCACTAACTTCTGGCTTGTTTTGATATAAAATTTCAGATGGCAATGGTGTACGACACACACCAAAAATCAAAATCTGGTGAAGTTGACGACTACATACGTTACATACACAGAAACCAGCTTGTTAGGTGTGAAAATTGGTTATTCAAATCTCTAGAGAGGACATTACCAAGCAAGATGAAACGAACAGCTGAAAATGCGTGAGCATCGGATCGTCTACTCGATCTAGCTATCCGGACATCGAAACGTAATTAACCGATTGTTTTATTGATCAAAACGAACAATTACAACCAGTGTAAACACAGAGAATTGACACAGAGATTACACACTCAGAAACACACACTTAAGATTCGCTCACACGCTCAGAACTCCCGAATACAAAGCTCAAACAACTATATATACCCGATCGGCCGAACTCCCACCGAACCCCAGGTTCGGCCGGTCCGAACTTCAGGTTCGGACCAGGTTCGGCCAACCCTATATTGGCTTGAACTTGGTCTTCGTTCGATACTTCACACGACGCACATTTCAGGTATCAACAAACTCCCCCTCGTCGTGTGCAGTATCTCTTCTCTAATTTCTTCAACATCATCAAAACTGTATCTTCAATCAAGCTCCCCCTCAAGTAAAGAATCCGTTTATCCAATGAAATGAATCTTCGAACAAACTCCTCCTCAACTCAATCGTAGCTTGATCTTGAATACTTGATGATATCTAGTATATCTCTGGTCTTTATCAACAGCTTCAGAAGACTTGAAGTTGATGATATCTTGCACTACAGCATCCTGCATCAGAACTTAAATAATCTTGGCGCAAAACGTCTCTTCGAGACTCCAAGATATGATATTGAAAATGATTTGTATCACGTGTTGATCAGATCGAAAATAAAGCAGAAACAAAATCTTTTTGGCTTTTTGAAAGTTTATATCAAAACAAACCTAAAATCTTTTTGATTTTTCAAATTTATGCTAAAACACACCAAAAATCTTTTTGTACTTTTCTTGAAATGAAATGAAATTGCAACACAGAATCAAACACTATTTTTGGTATGAGAAAGATCACTATATGGGATCATATTGATCATAACGCACTGAACTACACTTCAATTTCAATTAATTGAAGCACACAAGTCATGTCGATTGCTGGTATAATTTGTCCATCTTAAGCTCAGACAGAATCATACTCATAACATCTGGATATGTTAAGGTATTGATTAGATTTGCTTTGACCAGTGTACCCCACACTATCAGACATATTCAGACATTTTCTGTTTTTCTTTCTTTTTCTTTTGTGTGATTACATTTGTGAACTTTCACATTGCATAATATTTTCCATGATACAGTCAACTGTGTTCCATGCAAAAAGAAATAAGAACGTTAAATCGTCTACCTTAATGTCGATCTTTCGATACGCAGATAAGGCCTCGGATTTAACAAAATAAGAAAAATAAAACAAGTTGAAGTTGTATAACTCAACAACAATCAGGTCGGTACTCCCGTACACGCAGAGAAAGTCCGATGAGTTATACGAAACACCAAAGAAAATAAAGCAGAACGTCAAACGAACAACGATCAGGTCGATCTTTCGATACGCAGAGAAAGTCCGATCGTTTGACAAAATAAAGAAAATCAAACAAGTTTAAATCTTTGCAAAATGAACACATGTGTACACAGTGACTTCTCATTACTATTGTCACACTTATTTTTCTTTTTGTGTCATGAAATACGCATCAAGATGTTGTCCACGTGATCAAGCATTAGCATTTAATGTATATCACATCTGAATACTTTCTGATTTGTCGAGCCTACCAAGCACATCAAACAATGATCTTATGGCCCTTTCATCTACTTTATCCATGAGTCAGATACGTATGCCAATGTACCATCATTTCCCAATGATCAATTTCTCACAATTTTTATATTGTGCATGTATTCACCTTCCTTCCTTATATATTTTGCATGTATTCACCTTCTCCCCATACCATGCATTTTCTCAATTACTCCCCCTTACTTACAATTCTCCCCCTTAAAATGAAAACTCTATTTATGGATTTTCATTTTACACAAAAATAAGACTCTATTTTTGGCTTTTTGAGAAAAAACGTAAGCAAAGAAAATTGATCAATCAACACGGATATGTTTCAGATTTTAGAATTCAGAAAATTTGCATATGAGAAAAATTTGTCATTAAATTTAAATTAAGCAAAATACTCCTCCATCAACAACTTTTCAATCGTCGATACACTACGTCAAAATTCACCTTTGCTTTCTCACATGCACTTGCTTCTGATCAAGTGAAAAGAGAGAACAAGTCCCTCTTGCTTTAACAAACACAATTACTGCTTTAACAAACACAATTACATACATAATCCAAAGGTTATGATTCCATTAATACATTGATCTATAAAATTACAACTGAAAAACTACTAACTTAAAATGGAGAAGAAGCGGCTGAAGAAAAATCCCTCTTTTGCTTTCTCACATGCACTTGCTTCTGATCAAGTGAAAAGAGAGAACAAGTCCCTCTTGCTTTCTCACATGCACTTGCTTCTGATCAACTGAAAATGGTGAAGAAGTGGCTGAAGAAATATCAGGTACATGGGGCCAAAAGGGAGAGAAGCACCTGAAGAATACAAGTCCTGCAAATCTCAACATGTGCCCTTACTGCTGACTGTTATAAAATTACACAATAACTTAAAATCTGCTCGCAGTAAAGCATTTGTATGAACCATTAGAGACTCCTCGTCTCCATGGTTTCCACAATAACTTAAAATCTGCTCGCAGGAGATACAGAGTGCAATCTTTCCCTGCACAAGATAAAATTACCAAATCTGAGACGAAAATTTCAATCGAATTTCAGTGGTGAAGATGATAACTTACCATTTTCCACATACGGATGATGCCAATTCCACATTTTTTGCCGTCGATGATGGACGAAAAACAGAGAGAGAAAGACTGGGAGAAAAGGGTCATGGTGGAGATGATGATGAAAACTGATACAGAGATAGTATATATCGATACTCGAGGGGCGTGGTAGATGGAGATTTGAAAGATAAAGTAAATGAAAAAGTAAATGAAAAAATCATGATTACAAGCGCCGACTGTTGGTATTCTTTTAGCCACCTAAAATTAATATACCGTGACCATTTGTCATAATTTGTCACGCAGCCAATGTTTTAATATGAGTGGCCATATCACAAGATAATCAAACATGATAAACATATATTATAACCATCATATATATATTATAACTACTAATTAATATCATAACTAAATAAACATATAAACTATTGTTCTTAATTTGTTCATAATTAAACATAAACATCCATTAATTAATAATCCGGATCACTGCAATCTTCGGATATGTATGATCCTGATGAACTTGCATCGTCATCATCATCATCTTCTTCTTCTTCTTCTTCATCTTCTTCATCTGCTTCATCTGCTTCTTCATGATCTTCTTCATCATCTTCTTCATCTTCATCTTCTTCATCTTCTTCTTCATCTTCTTCTTCGGGTTCATTGAATTTTGTATCAAGGACACGAAATAATTTCGCTGTCTCAACATGGTAGGCAAAACAATCAGGAATCTTCTGCGCATATAGTTGCTTCAGGATGTTCTCATCGTTGTGTTTAATCACAGATTTGTGGGACTTGAAGGATCTTCTTCTCCTGTTACTGTAAACCAAAAAAATACGGTTATGCTTCACATACCAGTAATTAAGGGAGCGTTGATTATCGGCCATTTGATACAAGAATTGGTGTAAACGAATTGGTGTACGTAGAGAATTTGAGAGAATTGGTGTAGAGAATTTGAGATCAAGAAAGGGATGGCGGTAAAAAGGAAAATAACAATGATGATGATATATAGGGTAGCAGATTTTAACCCGCTCGAATTAATGGTACAATTGAAAAAAGCGCGTTGTTTTAGAGGGAAACAAAACTTCTATTTTTCGCCACGCATTTAATATTTTACCGTGACCATAAAATAAAATTTTGTCACTCACAACCTACCATTTAGTCACGGTTAATATATGTGGCCATAGGTAATAGATTTTTGTCACTCACAACCTACCGTGACCATTAGTCATCTAATATTTAGTCACACAACCTAATAACAGTGGCCATATGTACTAGCTTTTAGCCACATAACTAAGTAAAAAGCGTGGCCATTGCTCACATTTAGCCACGCATAAATAGTTTTGTTTTCTTTTAATTTACTAAGTAATAAAATCTACTCTTCCGTCACACAACATTATTTAAGCGTGGCCATACATTCCTTTTTGGTCACACGAATAAAAAATCATAAAAATTCCGTGGCCGTTTGGTGCATTTCGCCACTCTTTTTTAAGTGTGACAAATAAATGCCACATGTTTTTGTAAAACAGTGGCTAAAGCCACTGCACCTGATTGTTGTTGTCACATAAACAAAAAAATACGTGGCTAAAAGGGTCCAAAGGCTATATATTTGGCCACGGGTACAAAATATGTGTGGCTAAAACGAGAATTTCTTACCTTTGGCCACGCTTTTTTCAAAACAGTGGCTATGCGTTATCAAAAAAACCGTGGCCAAAGCCACTTTTTGACGTAGTGATAGGTCTTCTAGAAGTACCTGCACACTGGACAACCTGATTAGTTTACAAATGACCCGAAGCGAATCGCTTCTGGTCGACCAGTGTCCTGATTTTGCTTAGAAACCACCTTAGGTTTCCATTCCTGTTGTTTTGGTAATTCAGTTTTCAATGAAACAGTCACAGGTGACTGTGATGATGAACCTACATTTTGATCCTTTGAAAACTTTGAAACAAAACGTTTTTGTTTTTGAAAGAATGTAGGTTCAAATTCATCAAAAACTCTGCCTTGTTCATCAAAGAACTTTGTTGTGGCAGATTTACCAAAAACTGATTTCTTATGAAATCTTTGTGATGAATCAGCAGGTGAGGGACAATCTTTTGCCATATGCCCTGAGCGACGCAAATATAACAAATTCTTGTCGTTTTATCCCATCTTTGATGTACCTGCGAAGAACACACATGAATATCTCTAACATGATCAGAATGAGAATCATATACCTGATGACGATGATCATGCACCCATTTAGAAGTTGGGCTACGAGATTGAGAGCTTTCAGAAGAAATATCAGCTTTCACAAATACTTCAGAAATTTTCCGAGCATCCACGCAGTGAAGAGGAAACTCTTTATCAGAAAACAATTGATCAGAACCCTTGAGTTTGTAGAATCTCTCAGGTTGAACTTTTTCAGCTTTGAAAACCTCCTTCTTCACTTGCTTCATCTTAAGCTTCTTGAGATTTGGTGATTCAGATGCTGGAACTTCTGCAACTTGAGTCTTTGGAACTTGAAAACCTAGACCAGTACTTTTACCTGAAATCCTTTCCTCAGTATTTGAACTCTGATGTCCATTCTTAGCTAATCTTGTGAATTCGGCTTTCACATCAGGAATTTTCTTTTGTTCATAGAAAATTGTCTCATCAAATTCAGTTTGAGACTGAATCTTGTCACTTGATGTAGCCGATTTCTCATTGTCAGCAGAAGATGAACCAGAAACAAACTTTGGTGCTGGAGGAATCTCAGATTTCAAGACCTTTTTCTTGTTTTTCTTGTTTTTCTTTTTCTTTACAACCTTGACTTCTTCTGAAGTAGAAAATGATATCTTTGAATAATCAAAATCATCAACCTGTTCCTTCACTTGTTTGACAGCTTCCTTGATATGAGCAGGGGGTGATGCAGTTTTATCAAACATCCTTTCAAAATTTGCATCATTTGCTAAGAAGCTTGTGAAAACCTGAGAATTAGAAACATTGTTGAGCAATCTTTTTGCATCAAGAACTTGAATTTTGAGATCAGAAATTTGCTGTTGAGCCTCTGCAAATTCTTTTTCTTTAGCAATCAAGCGCTTGGCAACTTTATGAGTTTCAAACTTTTGCAAGCAAAGATTGTCAAGTCCTTCATGTAGCTCCTTCTTCAGTTTATCCTCATTTCTCTTTTGAATTTCCAGATTTGCAGCTTGAACCTTGTTAACTCTAACTAACTCACGTTTGTCATCCAAAAACTTTTCCATATCAACTTGATATGCTTTGATTTTAGCATCAGATTCTTCAACACGCGTAGTAAGCAAATCAAGCTTAATCTTGGATTTATCAAACAAATTCTGAAAATCATTTGCAGCATCTTCTGCCTCTTCCTTCCATTTCTTCACTTCTTTGACTAACTCACCCTTTTCTTCACAAATTTCAGCTTTCGAAGTTTCAACATTCTTCTTATCTTGCTTCAATACTTCTAAAACTTCATTCAACATTTTGATTTCAGTAGTCAAATCCTCATTCTTCAAAACCAAACCCTTTTCACGCTCTTTAGAAATCTTCAATTCAGATTTAATCACCTCAAATTCTTCAGTCAATTGTTGAACTTTATTCATCAACAAAACATTTTCCTTCATCAAACTCTCCAAGTTTTCAGCAGATGCATACGAACTTGGTATTGAACTAGTATCTGAACTAGTATCTGAACTTGTATCTGAACAATAATCTTCTTGTTGAACATGAGTAACTATTAAAGCTGATGAATCATATCCAAAATGTTTACCCCAATCAATAGCACCATCCTTTTGAACTGTCAATGCTGTTGTCTTGTTTGTATTACTGGTAGATGGTTGAGTAAAACCAGGCTTGGATGATTGTGGAATATCAGATTTCTGTTGACATTCTTTGGCAAAATGTCCAAGTTGTTGACACTTAAAGCACTTTAGTTTTGACTTGTCAAATCCCAATTTGTCACCAGCAATACGTCTTCCATGTTTCTTGAAAAACCTCTTTGACCGTTGACATAACATAGCATATTGCCACGAAACATCCAATTCAATTAATTGATCATCATCAAGTTCTTCAAGATCCTCACTGGTTAACTTTGCATCAGCAACATTTTTGAGAATCAGACCAAAAGATGATGAAATCAATGCAGAAATCATTTTGGCACAATCCTCCGTTGATTCAGCCGAGAAAGCACTTTGATTTGAAATATTCGGGATTGTGAAATTGCAACCTCTTGAAAAATTATTATCAGAATTTACTGAAGCTCCAGCTAGAAAAGCAACACTTGGTGCAAAACTTAAATTTGGTTTAGCTTTAGCATTCATGCTTGCTGAATTTTCACCATGATACAATTCCGGATTCTGTAAAGTAACACTTGACTTTTTGTTGTTTAACATTTCCATTTCCCGGGCATGAAGTTTTCCAGTAAGCTCGTGAAATGTTAAAGCGGGATAATCCTTGTCATGAGTGAGTAGCAAAACATAATTTTCCCACTTTTCAGGTAAAGCTTCCATGATCTTTTCCTTTAAATCCGCATCAGATTTTTCAATTCCAACAACCTTCAATTCACTAATCAAATGTGAAAATCTTGAAACTAGAGCAGTAATGTTTTCATTGTCATAATTCTGAAAATTATCAAATTCTTTATTCAAAACTTTCTTTCGACTCTTCTTATAATCAGCATTCCCTTCACATCTTGCGGATAGAGCATCCCATAATTGCTTAGATTTCTTGCAAGTACTAAATTGATGAAGCAATTCAGTAGGTAAAGCCATAGTAAGATAACCATAAACTTTCTTTTCAAGCTCATAACTTTTTCTTTCATCACCATCGAAATCTTGAATTTCTTTAAGATCTCCATCTTCCATTGGTCGTTCATACAACTTTCGAATTGGAATCCATAAATCAATGTCATTCGTGCTAATATAAGCAGAAAATCGTTTCTTCCAATTTTGGTAATCTTCAAGCTTTAACAATTTGGGAACTTTCTGACTTGTTCCAATTTCATTGTCAAAATTGAGCATAGTTTGCATTGCACTCTGCATTGCGGCAAACGCTTGAAATTCCGACATCGTTACAAAGTTGAAAAATTATGTCCTCCGAACTTGCTCCGAACCTAGTCTGCTGTCCGAACCTACTCCGAACTTAGTCCGAACCTAAATCAGACTCCGAACGAGCTCCGAACCTTGTCCGAGTCAACTACTAGCTCCGAACTCTCACCTAACCACCTCCGAGCCTTCACCGAACGAGCTCCGAATCTATGTAGACTCCGATCTACCTCCGAACCTCAAATCTCACCGAACCTAGACCGAGACACCACCGAACTCTCGCCGAACACTCTCCGAGACACCTCCGAACCTCAAGTTCGGAGCGGTTACTCCGAGCTTGCCCAGTAACCTCCGAACCTCGAAGACATTTTTCGAAAACTCGCAAAAACGGACTGATTTGGACGAAACTTGATATGGTGAATCAGAAAAACCAATAGGAAATGGTTTAGAAACAGTTTTGACACAAAATGCACGTCAGAAATGATAGAAAACACGTAATGAAACTCGAGAAAACTTCAAAAACGTTCAAACGTCCAAAAAATGGCAACCACAGATCAGTAGAATGAACCAGAAAGCTCTGATACCACTTGAAAATGCGTGAGCATCAGATCGTCTACTCGATCTAGCTATCCGGACATCGAAACGTAATTAACCGATTGTTTTATTGATCAAAACGAACAATTACAACCAGTGTAAACACAGAGAATTGACATAGAGATTACACACTCAGAAACACACACTTAAGATTCGCTCACACGCTCAGAACTCCCGAATACAAAGCTCAAACAACTATATATACCCGATCGGCCGAACTCCCACCGAACCCCAGGTTCGGCCAATCCGAACTTCAGGTTCGGACCAGGTTCGGCCAACCCTATATTGGCTTGAACTTGATCTTCGTTCGATACTTCACACGACGCACATTTCAGGTATCAACAACAGCAACATCGGTAAGTGATAAAGAGCAGGAAGGAGTAGGTGTGAAGAACGACATAACCGAGGAAATGATTAATGAGGATGGCGAACACACTGAAAACATAAGATTTGAGGGTGATGAACAGAAAAACACCACAGAGGAATGTTCTCAACCTGATCATCAAACTGTTAAAGTCATCAAACCGATTGAGAAAGCCACCACGGAACAAGATCCCGCAGCATACCAAAATGTGGATGATGTGTATAAACATGGTATGTACAATGATCCAATACAAGAGGGTGAAATAATAAGATTATGGAAAGAAGGCAAAGAATTTACAAAATTTATTTCGTGTTGTGATGTGTCACCATCTGGCAACCATTTGTAAATGCCGATACTAACACCACAAATGCCAGGTGAATGTAATAAGGGCGCAGAAGATCCAGGTGAAAAACAACGGAGTGATGAAGAATATGTTGCCAATCCTTATGAAGTAGATTATGAATCTAATGATGCAGAAACAAATGATGATGAGTTGTTGCTAAGCCAGGATTCTGGCGAGCACCATATTGATCCTGATCTATCGGACGTAAGATTTTGATATATTATATTTGTTTTGGTGTTCTTTTTTTGTGTTTACTTTAACAAAAAAAAAACACAATCCTGTGTTATATTTTTTTAAAATTCCATGCAGGTGTTGCTTACTCAGATAACAGATGGGATGAAAGAGTTTACAGATTGTTTCAAGAACGTGTCAGCATTGTTTGAACATGCACTTACAAATTATCCTGGAAACATGCACATTCGGGCGAAGGTGAATGAATGGAACCATTTGATTACTGAAACAGGTAAGAAGGTTGTTGGTGATGAGGCAGGAATGGGTGATCATGTTGAAAACGCCACTAACAAAGATGTGCCGAATGGTACCACATTGGATGCTAGTGTACCAACTGATAAAAAAGACGATGAGTGGGATGAGAATGAGGTTGCCAAATGGACAATTGATGATAAAATATTCAAATACATCATCAAGAGAAAAAAAGACATGGATGATGGGGCAGAAAAAGAGATGTTCATAGTGATTATGAAGCTTGAAACTCCTGTTGCTACCGACGAAGCTGCACCTGAGAACATGGGATAAAAAAATGATAGCAGCCAACATACACAGTTCAGCAACTCGTTTATGTCTTCAATTGATAAAAGATTTGAAGAGGCTGAAAGGGAACGACAGGAATCAGATGGAAGGCCTGAAAACATCCAATTGAGCATACCTTCCTTTGACTTGGGTGTTAACGGAATAACACCACATGGCAATAAGCCGAACATGACATGTTCTGTTTTAACAGAACCATTATTTGGCACTGCGGTGGTTAAACCGGTGGTCATCAACACCCCAGATGAGTCAGCATTTGATGGTAGGTCATGCAAACCAGTGTTTGACACCATACCAGGAATACCAGTGTTTGATCTTACCCCCGGTAAACCATTATCTGACAAGACACCCGCTAACCCAGTGTTTGATGCTACACCAGGTAAAGCAGTGTTTGACTCCACACCGTGTGAGGTTTCTGAGAAGGTTCCACTACATCTGACACCGACCAAAACACAGTACAGTCAAGGTTATTTGGAAGAAATTGAGAAAATGGAAAAAGAGTCAATGAAGAAAAATAATGAACCAAAAGTGCCTACACCAGATATAGATAGTCTGATAAAGAACAGCATTTTCTTACAGGCAGAAAAGAAGGGAAAAACACCAACTGTTGAGCAAACTACAGAAGCATCGGTTAAGTCGGTGCGGGTAGAGGGTGATGTGGGTGTGGGTAAAGAATCAAAGAGTATGACATCACTGATGGAGGCGGTAACAACACCATATGTAAATAAATGTGTAAACATAGAAGATCAAACAACAACTATAGAGAGGAATCTTGTGAACTGCATATACTCAGCTCATGGCGATGTAATGTAAGCGTAAAACACCATTTGTTTTAAAATAAAAACATTTAGAACGACTTATTAATTTTTAATTTTCTTAATTTTTTTGGTTTTTTAATAACAATTCAGGGATGTATTGTTCTCAATGCCGGGGAGATCGATGGTTTGGAGGGTTGTGTTTGAGAGCATGAAACTTGGGCATTATGTCCATAACAACAATATACAAACATGGACACAGATTCTGAATTTTGAGGAGAAGTCCAAGGTTGAACAAACAATGAAGCGACTGTTCTGCACCGAGATTATGATTGTAAGTTTCACTTTAAAAACGCCATAGCTTGTTGAATTAAAAGTAATTAATCTCTTGGCTTACTGTGGTGTTACTTACTAAATGACAAAAAATAATAAAAAAAAAAATAATACAGCACAGAGACCACTTTCTTAAGCCAGAAGAGGAACGTAACAAGCAGTTCAATTATCATATGACAAGGGTTTTAAATTACGTTGAGGAAAAAAGCATCAATGAATACAATTTGTTGATGATGCATGTGATAAAGGGTAACCACTATTACATATTGAGTTTCAATCTAGAAAAATACACCGTTGAGTTGATTGATAACAGTGCGAAACAACCGGACATGCCAGTATCAGAAAAATATGAATTGTGGCCTGAAAAATTGGTAAACTCCTTAAAACAATTATTTTTTTATTTAACATGTAAAAAATAAAAACTTTAAAAAAATTGACATTTATTTGTTTTTTTGTAACAGAGAGATGCATTCGCAGCATACTTGATAAGTATGAATCATTCAAGCGGATATAAGATTAGGAATGTGGGGGTTGTTAGATTAGAGATGCCTTGGCGTACAAATTTTAACGTTATAGACTGCGGTGTTTTTGTCATGAGGTACCTAGAAACGTATTTTGGTACAGGTGTGGCCGGTTGGGAATCTGGTTTGTTTGAGGAGGGCCAAGTTCAACAAAGACAACTGAATAGGTTGAGGATAAAGTACACAGCAAAGATGCTTTTGCACCCGGCAAACAGGCACAAAGAGGTTGTGATCAAAGATATGAAGAAATATCTGAAATTACCTACAGATGTCAAACGTGGTCTGCACCAAATAACTAATGAACAGATCGAGGTTAGGATTACAGAATATATTGCATGACATTTAATTTCAAAAATGACTTTGAAAAACACCATGGTATTAAAACATCATCCTATTTGGTTTGTTTTTATCGCGAAACTCTTAATTAATGTTTTATTATTACAATCTGGTCATGTTTATTTGGTTAACTAATTTGAAATCTTGTAATTTAGATTAGGTCTATGATTGAACTTTTTTTCATAATATATTTATTTAATATTGCTGTAAATAAATAAAAAGTTGCTATTAATTTACTGTAAGGTAATCTAATAATTACCTTACACCAAATCTAAAAAACATACATCTCACATATAAGATAGATAAGAAAACATTGAATTTAATACTAACATAAATATTTATCATAGATAATATTTCAAAAAACACCATGACCTGAAACAAAAGAAAACACATACAAAAAAACTTAAAAAAACTAAGATAATGACTTCATGAAGTCCATCTTCAACTCCTCCGAGGCAATAGTTTTCTTGATTATATTTGATAGGAGATCCATAAGCTGCTGATCTTCAATCTTCTCATCAATTTTGTGCTCAATGGCGCGGTTCCTTGACACTGCTTGCGGGGAGATCAGATAGAAGTCCTTTGACTTGATTGCGGACATCGTCTGACGCTCTAATCAGATCTCTTGTGGATATAAGACTTTCCATCATCTGTTGGTCGATCTTGTACTGTTTTAAAACAATGTTGAAAATATCGATCTTGCCGGAATCTGGAGATGATGAAGACGCCATGGATGAGTAAACGAAGTTGATTTGTTTCAAGTTATAGGGAAATAAAAGATTTTGAGATGGTGGCGATGTGATGAAAAAGCCTAACCCTAAGCCTGTTTATATAGGCATAATGAGTCTTGGATACTCATGAGTCTCGAGAAAAGATAACGAAACGTCTTACAACCGTAAAAAAAATAAAAATCTAATTAAAAATATTAATTAAAAAGGCGCGTAATAATGACAGCCAGACGGGAATTTAAAAAGTTTCGCCTCGTTTACCGCCATATTTAATACGCCGACTTGACCTTGCCTCGGTTAAAACACCGACTACACATTGCTTATATAAGCAAAGCTGTACAAACGCCATTACCCCACAACAATTTACATAAAAACACTCCATTCTAAAAAGAAAAGGAAAATCAGTCTTCACTGTGCATCAACAATGGCAGAAAGAGAAATGAAGAGCATCATGTTAAAACACCACAACGGAGAAGTCTCCATCGTGCATCAACAAGTCCGTACATCCCTGATCAAGCTACATTGTCTGGCGGGTATGAATGGGGTTACAGACGCCAAAACCAGGATGGAGGCAATGATACTCCCCAAAACACCACGTCAAGAAAAAACAATTGCCTTCCTAGAGCAGCAGGAAGCATTGGACGATGAAATCAATAATTTATTGCAGGAGGCAATAAAGATGGAGGAGAACATGCACAAGAAGAGGGAGATGGCGGTTGAAGATATTGTGAAGAAGGTGGACGCTTAAGTTGTTTAGTTTTATTATAATTTTCTTTCTTTTATTTATTTATTTTTTTTTTTGGTTTTATGTTCCGTTTATATTAACTAACGTTTAAGTAGATATATTCTGAAACATTGTAAGTAATTTTAATTTTGGTATGAATGTTTCAGAAAATTTTGAATGCATATATATGATTGAGTAATCCATATATAACATGAGTATCCTTATAAAAACACAAAAAAAAAAATGGTAAAAAATATAAATTACTTCTATATATGGTAACTTACATTCTAACACATTTATATGCAAAAAGCAAAAAAAAAAAAATAATAAGTAAAGATGACATCATGACCTGTATAATAAACATACTGGAAACAAGATTAATATTGAAAACTGTTATTGGAAAAAACGCCATCAATTTTTAGAAGAACCCACATGTGTAAACTGAACACCCCGCACTGTTTTATGTAAAAAAACAAAACAACCCGGAAAAAATATTTGTTCATTGTTTGTCAACACGCGATCTCAAAACCCGAGAAGATGATCCAACAATGTTGCTTTGTCGTGTAGATTCTACACATTTACCCTTCCTGTTCTTCTCGGCAACATTTGCTTCGTTACCAGTTTCAGCGCCCTTGTTCTTCTGTGGAGATTCTGGACATGTAGTTGAATAATGGTCATATTCAAGACAGTTCTGACACTGTTTTTGTGTCCTACCAGCTTTGATTATGGCCTCTTCTTGTTTAGATTTAATACGCTTATGTGAACCAGAACCTTTCGTCTTGTAACCAAGAGGTACCCTAATTGGCAACCTATCATTTTGAGACGTACCATTCAACTCTCCAAACCTGTTAAACACCATATGATATAAAAAAGAGTTTTTTATATACACTTTTCAGACAAACAAACAAAAAAACTTTAAAAAGGCAAAACTAAAAAAACACCACGTACCTATCTCTTTTGCCAGGGGGTGGTGGAACAAAATCAACGTTATCAGCCTTTGACATATAACTTTGAACATGTTCCTTGTACAAAGACAACTCCGCCATATTATCGGAAAGCTTGTTTAAAATGTATTCATTTGCATACATTATATCACGCAACAGAACACGCCCACCATCATCGAGTGCAGGTACATCAGTTGTATCATCGTTACGATTAGAACTATTAGGCACCACATCACGTCTCCATCATCGAAGAACATCTTTTTTTTTTGGAAATTCCCTAATGTCCATCTGCCTTAAGACATAGAATATATGCCTACACAAAAGACCAAAACTTCGAAGCGTCTACATTCACAGTATATCGTCATGTCAGACTGACGAACATCACGTGCAAAATAAAAAAACACCATGCATAAACATAACACAAAGACATACTGTTTATATGAAAACACCACCCAAAAATAAAAAAACGTACCTCAAATGGTTTGGAAGTCACTTGCGTCCAATCTTTAATATAGTACTTCAGGAAATCATTTTGGGGTGTGTATGTTTGACACAATAGCTTCTTCATCCTATCCATTTCATGCTGAACATCCAGAAAGGTTGTTCTGGTGTAAATTTTTGCAGCTTCAGCCTCAAGCCACCATATAGTTTTCAGTTCAGGATTGGTGAACCGAGTGTCATGATCATTCTTTTGGTGTGTATGACACTGTGACTCCAAAGCTGATTCATAGTGTGACAAAAACTCAACTAATGTGGACCTTGAATTGCACAGTTGTCCAAAGAAATGATTTTCACTTTCAGAACGTGATGTCGTCCTCATCAATCTAGATAGGAGCTCATCTTTGAAATACGCAGGAATCCAAGATTCGCGTATGCCAAAAATATCGTGTAACCACTTGTTGTCTGTTAGTTTATACACGTCAATAATCTTCTTCCACATGTCATCAAACTCTTTGGCCGAGATTGCATCAGTCCACACTATATTGCAAATGTCCTTCTTGAAATCTGTGGAGTTGCACAACCGTACACCTACCTGCAAAATTTAAAAAAAAAACAGCATAAACCTTGATAACGATAAAATGTTCACACACAATTAAAAAATACATTAGTTAGAATTATTGTGTTAAAAAAAAAAAAACTGATTAGTTTAACACCATACCTTTATCGACAGCTTGTTCATAATGTGCCACATACAAAACCGATGTCTTGATTTTTTAATGACCATATCAATTGCTTTAGTCATAGCAGAGTCTTGATCTGTCACAACCACCTGAGGTTGTTTGAAAAATGCTTTCAAA
>JBCNJP010000007.1:17109329-17137329 GCA_039602395.1 Deinandra increscens subsp. villosa | reverse complement strand
GTCTTTTAGGTTCTCTTGTTGGTTAATTGTTGTGGTTTAGTATGTGGATTATGGGGATGTGTGTGTCCTCCATTGCCTTCAATGCTGACCCTAGGTTCGCTAGTGCATCTGCCTCAGCTTTTTCATCCCTAGGTACTTGCTGTATGTTGAAAGTTTGAAAATCCTGGGATATAGCCTTCAAAATTTTCTAAGTATCTGGCCAGCTCCCCCCTTTCACTACATAAGATCCATTGAAATGATTAGTTAAAAGTAGAGAATCGACGTATACATGGAGGTTGAGGATTCCAAGACACAAGGCTAATTGTAAGCCAACAATCAGGGCTTCATACTCCCTTCATTGTTAGTCACCTGGAATTCACAGCTAACAGCCTGGGGTATCATGTCCCCCTTTGGCGATTTCAGTATGATTCTAAGGCATGTCCCCCTGACATTGGATGCCCCATCTGTAAATAGAGTCCAACATCCTAAGAATTCTTCTTCTTGTAGGCTCTGGAACTCTTGATCTGCTTCATTTTGGATATCGCTACTGAAATCAGCCACAAAATCTGCTAGAGCTTGTGATTTTATGGCTGTTCTTGCTTCATAGACCAGGTTGTAAGCACTCAGCTTCAGGGACCATTTTGCCATCCTACCTGACATCTCAGGTTTTCTCAAGACAGACTTCATAGGGTAGTTAGTTTTCACATGTATAGTATGAGTCTCAAAATGTGACAATCCGACTTTTCAGGTCATTTTCCCGATATTAACTGAACGTAAAACATATTAAATGTTGTGTGAACATTTATGTGCTTAACTGTGTTGACTTGTTGACTTTAGCAAATTAGGGTTTTGTGTGATCAATCACTACAAGCATGCACGAAAGATTAAACGTTTAATATTCTATGATTTCACTTTATGATTTTATGTGATATATTTATATACACTTAACATGTATTTTACCATTCTAGGTGAATTTCAATTACTAAATCATAGATTTAAAGTCATGATTTTATGTAAACATTAAAGTATATAATTATAACCCTTAGCCATAACTTTATGAGACTTTAAGGATATATGTTATAACTTAAATAAATAATGGAGGAATTAAATTCTATGATTTTAATGATTTTATGTGGTTTAAATATATAATGGTGGAGTATTACAAGATTTATAATTCTTATAAACGTTAGACGAATATTATATTTGGACGTTTCTCATATTTCGTTATTAAAAACATTCCCAGTTAATTCCGTTAGAGCCATTAGCATTGTTAACCTTGATGTAACTTGGGGGATCTTTCTGTCATTATTGAAACCTCTCTTTCCTTTACAAAATTATGGGGGACTGTTTCTGCAATTACCCTTAACCTTTCACCCACCTTTGTAATTCTTTGAGGGGCTAATGTTGCCAAAAATCCAAAGAGGAGTTAATGGCATTTACGTGGGTTTGAGAATCCGATGATCAGTTTCGACTGATCATCATCACCATCCGTTCGGTTTCAATTAGGTGCCATCAAGACCTAGTAATGATATACAATTATCATTTGCCTAAACTCCCAAACACACACAACACCCTCCCTCTCTCGCATTCTCTAATCTCTCTTTCTTTTCGTTTTCCGGCGATCCACCAAAAACCCACCGAACCACCACTATTCGACCTCATTCTGATCACCACTGTGGTCGCGAGTTTCTGAGGAGTAACCTGGTGCAATCGGAATTAGATTTCGTGTTAGTGCTCGGTGTTCGCGGCTAAGCTTCGGGTTCGTTTTCGGCGTCTAAAACTTGTCATCTCTCATCTCCGACTCAAGGTAACTCATCCCCTGTGTTAATCGCACACTTTTTTTGCGTTATTCTGTATTTTCGCGATTTTCCGGTGACCGGAATAAAACTCCGGCCACCGGAGTTCTAGAGGAAGAAGATGACACGCTGTTGTTATATGTTATATACAAGAGTTGTCGGGTTAAAACACAAAAGGGTCGGGTGGTCTGGTGGTTAAAACGCGCACGTTATAACGAGGAGGTCGCGGGTTCAACACCCGGTTCCTCCATTTCTTTTTCAGTTTCTCCTTAATTCTGGTTCTGGCCTCCTGGAATACATAAATAAAATCCGATCCAGTATATTATCGATTGGAAATCTGTCCCAATGGTTTGTGTGTGCAGTTTGAGCGACAGGTCGCGGGTTCGAAACCCGCCTACACGATTTTTTCCCTGTTTTTGCTGTAATCGAAATCCTAGCCACAGTCATTAGAACAAAATGCCTACAACCAAGATCTGATCACGATTGGGTTCCTGGCCGAATGGTTAAAGTCGCGACTGTTGGTTCGGGAGGTCACGGGTTCGAATCCAGTGACCTCCATAGTTTTTAATTTTATTGTTTTTGTGTTGTCTTGGACATATAGTCATTAGGGTTTGTACCAAATCGTTCCTTCTCATATCCTAGCCCCGTAGAAACATATTTAAAACCATTAAACCCTCGTAAAACATATTTTAAGTTGTAAAATGTGTTTTAAATTAAAATATATATTTCCAACATATATATATATATATATATATATATATAAATATTAATATAAAAATTCTAGTTTTACAAAAAGGTAAAAATATATATCTTGAGTAATGTAATATATAAACTTATGTCGTTAGATTTCTATTGAAATAACCGGATATTCTACGATAACCTTTAATATATATAAATATATATTGTTCTCGCAAATTCGTTATTAACACTCCTGGAACGTTTAGTAAATATATATGTTATATATATTTATTTTAGAATATTTAAACTTGGAAAATATATAATATTAATATATATTGTATTTTCTCGCGTATTTCGATAATCGCTCGGATTTGGCACAAGTGCCATCCTCGACTTGTTTTAAATTCCACGATCACTCGTTTTGTCGTCTAGGTTAGATTTATTAGTTATAGAACACACACTTATACATTTATGCTCGTTAGGTGATTGATTGCTTGCACAAGACTCGTTCTTGCTACTTGAATTAACTGTTTGTCTGGAAACCTTGCCGAGCAACCTAAGGTGAGTTTCACGGCCCCATTTTACTGTTTTAATCCTTTTGGGGGAGATTAACATGCATGATTTACACAACTGAGATAATTAGACTTTTATATATCACTTGAAGTACTTGTAGCACACTATACAACAAAGTCCTTCTTATGGTACCGTTAGTATTAATGACGATAGCGGGAAATATATTGTAGTACTACTGGGTCTGACAAACCCCACCCGGGTTAGTCGCGCTGACACGATTGGATATCGAACGGGTGTTATATTCGTCCTAAACACAACAAGGCAAACTATGAACAACTGTTAGCTTCGGTGACCATCAACGTGCGAAGTTTCATGTATATAGCCTAGCTAGCTATTTGATATATAATAGTGATTATGCTCTTACAACTTGACGTTATTGAACGGTCAATCTTAAACTGAACTTGAAATGTTATTGAACTGATAAACCTGTGAACTCACCAACCTTTGTGTTGACACTTTAGCATGTTATATCTCAGGTCGCTAAACTGGATTGTCTGCCACGAGCTAGGATGCACCACATAAGGATTACTATTACCATGCATGCATCATACACTTATTTATTTATCAAACTTATTAACTTTTGGTTTGCGCATGTTTTGGCGCTTGAACAATTATTACAACTTTGTCGATTACGCTTCCGCATTTAAAAACGCATTTACTCTGGTTTTACTTTTACATTGCATATAGACTGTTCGTATGGCTAATGTGTTCGATCCTGGTTTGTCACGCTCCCTGCGGCGCGTCGTCGCGCGTGAGATTTTTGGGGGTGTGACACAAAATAATGTCTAAGTTTAGTAGAAGCCATACTTAGGGCTAATATAAGTTTCTCTAAATGCGAATACCTGGATTAAGTATAAAGAAGACTCTTACTTACATAGTATACTGGGTGTTGTTGACCCTCTGCATCCCTGGTTAGGACTGCACTTACCGTATTACTAGAAACGGTAAGGTACAAGGACAATGGTTCCCCTGGATTCGGCTTCATCAGGAGAGGTGCTGAGGATAGATATGACTTCAAATCCTGGAAGGCTTGCTCATGCTGGGATGTCCACTCGAACTTTTTGTTCTTTCTCAGGATGTCATAGAAATCTTGGCATCTCTCCGAGGATTTGGAGATAAATCTATTCAGGGCTGCAACCCAGCCTATCAGCCTTTGTACATCTTTGGTTGATTCTGGTGACTTCAGATTTACAATGGCACCGATTTGTTCTGCACTAGCTTTAATTCTTATTTTAGTCACCATGTAACCCAAGAATTTATCAGCACCCACTCCAAAATGACACTTCTCTGGATTCAGCTTCATATTGTACTTATCTAGAATATCAAAAGATTCTTTAACATTCTGGATATGGGTGCTGACATTCAGGTACTTTACCACTATGTCGTCTATATACACCTCCATAGTTTCTCCTAGCTTTTCTTTGAACATCATATTCACCAGTCTTTGGTAGGTTGCCCCTGCATTTTTCAATCCAAAGGGCATAACAACATAACAATAAATACCTGTGGGTGTAATGAACGTTGTATCCTCCTGATCACTTGTATCAATTTGAATTTGTTGGAATCCTGAGGTTGCATCCATGAATGTTAACATTTCATGACCTGCCGTTGCATCTACCATGGAGTCAATGTGTGGTAAGGGAAAAGGGTCTTTAGGACATGCATGGTTCAGGTCTGTGTAATCCACACAGACCCTCCATTTGCCATTTTTCTTCTCCACTACCACCACATTGGCCAACCTGTCACACCCCAACCAACGGCGGAAACGTTGGGGCACGATGATTGTCCAGACGCTCATGACAACTAGATAGTTACCAAGTTTAAACATGCCATTCATTATTGATATACAAATAATGTCATACAATACAATCCAAATAAATACAAACAAATCATGATACTAATTATTAATTTTAAGGTCATTCTAGGTCCATAAGCAAGCCCTAGTGTCATCACTGCAACTACAGTCATTTCCTGCAACATGTATAATATAAAAAGTCAACTACGAGAGTTGGTGAGTAAACATAGGTTTTATATAGCATAAGTAAAAAAAATAGCGATTCATGTGACAAGTGAAATTCATAGATTATGTGTAACATATTATAAAGGTGTTGTGTAACCAAACCTAGACATTTAGGAAATCAATCACCCATTGAAAATAAGAATACATTTTCAATATAGTGGGTGGGTTGTCGACCAATAGCTATTATTGACCCATAGGCTTCCAAACAATCGTTAATGGTACACAAGCGATTAATGACTAGCGACAAACGAATACAACATATAGATTCAACACGTATTACATATCAAGAACACACATGCACAACATGGAATCGCATAGTAATGTAGATAGAATAATGATTAAAGATTTTGGAATAAGATACAATGTTGCACCCCAAATAATGAAAATGAAAACGGGGCTATGATTACTCACCTGATAGCAAAGCAAAAAGCGAGAAGATCACGAACGCGAGGAACGAAGCTAACCCTGATGAAAACCTAACGATTCGAAAGACCGAATAATTGACTAAAATGATCGAAAGTTGATTTAAATGATTAATTGATTAATTGGGGAATTTATTAACTATTTATTATTAAAAACACATTATTTAATGATTAATATTACCAAAAGACCCGTTCGTGAACAGAATACCACTTTTGACAACTATGCAATGTTTATGGTTAAAATTACAATTTTATAAACTTAGGGGCCCATTATGTCAGTTTAACAAAGTCATGAGAATATAAATTTCTAGAATTTAAGATTCAATTTATAATTATTAAAATGTTAATTCGAAACAGAAAATTTTACATCTTTGTTCTATTTACACATTTTACCCTTAACTTTCAAAAATTACATAAATGGCCCAAAAGTTACAAAAGTGTACATCGGTCAAACTTAAACTCATCCAAACCTTATTATATGTTCATTAGTACCCCAAAAACATGTTGGTATGTTCCGTTTATTTAAAAAGTACTAAAAGTGCAAGTTATGCGTTAAAACACTTACTTTAACGGGTCAAAACGCGTGTCTTTTAGGTTTTTGATAAAAATCTAATTTTGATAGTTTGTAAACATCATAATATACTTATAAAACTTATCAAAATAGATTACAACCATTGATTACATGTATTGGTGATTTTTAGTAGCTTTCCCCAATTAAAACGCGTAGGAAAAGGTTGACCTTTAATATAAACGAGTTTTGGTCAAATCCAGCAATGGGGTATTAAAATAAATATAAAAACAAGAAAATAATATGAAGAAACTTACGTGTGAAAGTCAAAGGAGGTTGGTCAATTCGGAAGGTCAAACTGTTGGACCTTTGACTTTTGAAAACTTGATCGAGGAGGCTTAGCACGAAATTGAAGGTTGCAGATGGTTGTGTGGGGTTTATTATGATCATAACAACTGATATTTATAGAGTGGAGGGTCGAATTAGGGTTTTATGAGCATAAAGGCAAGTCTTGGAGAGAAAGTTAAGGAATTAAGTATAGAAATGATCTAAATTGATTATGTAAATCAGTTTAATCGTGGCATTTTCTTGCAGAACAAGATAGGAAATTTGAAGACGAAACCACAGGCGAAAACGGGGCCTAAAATGGGTTTGAAATGAGAAAGTTATGGCCAAAACAAGTTCAGCCCATAGGCTTAGTCGCGACCAGGCATCCATGTCATTTATACAAGTTATAAGACAAGCAGCTGGGGTATAAACACAAACGCAGCGCTGGCCCAGTGGTCAGCGCGCTGAAGTTGTAAGGGAAAGGTGTCAGGTTCGAATCCAGCAGGCTGCAAAACAATGTTTTTTTTTTCCTACTTCTTTCTTTCTTTTTTTTTTTTTTCTTTTGCTCGCCACGCATTCGTTACTTATCGGATTAAGCCCAAATTTGAAACACAACTATACAAGACCCATAAGAACATGTTGAAATTAAAAAAAGATGATTTTGAACTTTTACGAGTCTCTCGATTCGCGAACCGAAAACGCATAAATATCGTGAATCAATAATTTTCTCGTTTTAACTCGAAATGAACCCAAATTTTACGAGGAGCTATATTAGTCATATACAAACATCATGTAATATAAAAATATGGTTTTTGAGAATCACGGTTCGTCCGGTTAATACCGAAGTTGCGCGAAAACCGAAAAATCGTTTTACTTGTGTTTTACGCGTATTGTTTGTCTAAAAATCAAACTATTAATTCATTTAACTTAGAAAATGATCATGAGCATTTAAAATCATCATTTGAACTTGTAAGCTAATAAATGTATGAACTTCCTTTGTTTAACGATAAAATGAATCCCGAACGTGCGTTTAATTGCGAAATAAATTTATTCATTTGCTTGAAAACAATTCTAATTATTTAACCATCTTAATAACGTAAAAAGTGATTTTTGGATTATGAAAAATGGTGCCAAAATTTTAATCCCATATATGTTTGAAATGTTTTGATGGACTTCCAATCCGGACGGTGAACTTGAAATGGGTCGAGTTTTGCTAACGGGTCGGAGGCGGATGTTACAGTCTCCCCTACTTTAGGAAATTTCGTCCCGAAATTAGTAGAGACTTACAAGTCCTAAGGATTTTGTCAAAAGTAGGGACATTTCTGATAGTTGAAAGAAAAGGATGAGGCTTGACGTAAAAGATTTCACTGAAAATAATACATTTTCAGATACTGAATCATTTATGTCGTCGCCAAATCTTCACTTAACGACAAGGCGAAGCGAATCAGTAGAGACATGGAAATTTGACATAGCATGCAATTTTGACACACCGACTTAGGCCAGTTCCCAGTCCGACACCCAATGCACCTTGAGAGCATCATAAATGTTTATATATGGGGTGTACCGCAGCTAACCCACCACATTTCTAATACTCTTACAATGTACGGGTTGCCTACGAAGAACCACCCAACACACACACAAGGAATGAGCTTTGATAGAGAATCTGGGATTGCGATTACGAGATATAGTTTGAAAGACCCAGGTGATTTGATGGCATGAGTAACGAGTTGCAAAAATTTAAGAACTAACAAAACGTAGACCGAACCAAAAATCAAGATTGTTTAATTGACCAAAACAATTTGACCATGATGAAAACCACATTCTCCCCTACTTTAGGAGCGAGGCCGGAGAAGGCAAAACACGAGAGGGGTGGGTGTAACATGTATCCTTTGAAAATCGCAAATGATAACTTTATCCAAAGATAATGAATTTATTCCATGAGATGAAAATAAAAGTAAATAAATAAAATTCGGATTCCTTACAAGAGAACACGTCCGCTTCAGGAGAACTTAGATGTGTCGCGATTCACACCTAATCCTCCTATCACGGGACGCGAGGTCTATACAGATTCCAAAAGGTTCTTGCCAACTCACAGGACCAGTGTCTACGTTCCCAACCCGATTGCATGCTGGAGCTAGCATCACACACAATCGTTGGTTACCGTATGGGTGGTCCCGTTTTCGCAAGAATGATTGAGATATTTGATCTTGAAAACACAATTGATTGCAAATGATAAATGATCAAATTGTGATGTAGCGTTATCATATAGTGTTAAATGATTTAGAGTGTGTATGATACCAAGCTTTCGATATGATAAATGATAAAACCTTTAGAATTTGATGTAGAACAACCATAGATTCAAATCATTAAACACCATAAAAACGGGTATCATAATTTGAGTTAGTTACCATGCGGCAAACTACATGAGTCGAATGGCATGATTCGGTCTCCATGTCTACATGGCCGAACACACGACTCGAGCAACATGAGTCCCATGGGTTAGAAAAACGCACTTCGAATATAAATTGATTTCAATTGAGTAACGTGTTACACTAATTGAAAAACATAAATAAATTAGTGGGTCCATAAATCGAGTAAATCGATCATAGGAATATACGTGTCTAAAACCATAAATCGAGTATTAAATGTCGAATTGACAAAACACGCGATAATGTAACCAACAAAGGTCATATTCATGATGCAATTTTCGAATTCACGAGAGTAGAATTTGAGTACATGCATTTAGCAATGAAAGATGGATTCGACTTATTGAATTAACAAAAATCCGAGCCCGTGAATTAGATAACCAAAGGTGGAACACAAATATCGAATATCAAGTTAATAAAACGAATTCATGAGTTTAAACCCCAAGAGTCAAATTCATGAACCGATCATTGAATCACCAAAATCGAGTTCGTGGATTTAAATACCAAGGATGGGTTTCATGCATCGACCGTTAAATCACCAAGGTCAAGTCATGCGTTTAGATGACAACTGGAATTCATGGATCGTCTATAGAATCACCAACATCGTATCCATGAATTGAAATGACAAAAGTGTGATTCACGGATCGACTATTGAATCACCAATAATCATATCCATGAATTGAAATGACAAAAGTGTGATTCACGGATCGACTATTGAATCACCAATAACCGCATCCATGAATTTAACTAACTGAAGGAGAAATTAGTGGAATCAAGGAGTTTAAATAACAGAAATCGAGTTCATGAAACACTTGTTGAGTTGAAATTCGTGAATGAACAACATGAATTTTCCCCATGAGCTTATCGTTTAAGTGACACGAGTTCCATGATCCAAAAATCGAAGATAGATTTAGAGTAAATTCGAATATTACGATGAAGGCGATCATGAATTTGGTGGTCGCATTTGCGAATATCCTGAAAGTATTTAGCGAACCACGAAGAACCCAAGATCAACCGCAATCATAAATTGTAATGGAGATTTCTTAATGGGCTAAACAGACATATATTTAAAAAAAAAAAAAAGATTTTTGGATACAATTGTGAGCCAAAATATCCATCTGTTGGGTAAAAGTAAGTTTAGGGATCAAAAGGAAGTTTAAATTTGTGTAACACTTTTGATGTTGGCACACATGTAGAGCCGTCTACTCGAGAGGTCATATAATCGTAGACTCGTACACATGGAATCCCATCAACACATGTACTTGTAACTCATAGATTTCCAGACCAGCAGACTTCTCGACATGCACACCGAAAAATGTGTATGTAACTTAAAACGTGACTACGCAAAGGCTGACTTAAAATTTTTAGTAAAGACGGGTGATCGTATGCAAGTTGGTTCATAAGCTCGTCAATGTGCACCCTTGTTGTCGTTTTAGTATGGAATCCCGTAACATGCGAACGTGGAACTTAGGAGTCCATCAACGAGAACTTACCAAACCTACAAATGATGATGAATTGGTATATATAGGTTTTGGAACAAATAGACGTCAAACATTCATGAATTTTGAAAACTCGTTGTCCAAAGGCGTGCAGTATGCAAACAGATGAGATTACGTTATGCCAAAATAAAACATTTTAGATCAAGTGTTTTGGAAGTCCAAGTGGCTAAGTTTTGCAAGTTAAGGTTTAGGTTTGTGGTCACTTGATTGTAGATGTATGATCGAGACCAAGTGCAACTTGATTGACTGATTTGACCGACTCATCATTTGCATGGGCCAACCCATAACACACCCTTAGTGAATCACCACATTGGGTGTACCCATTGGACTTTGGTGCAACAGGTTGGCTTGTGTTTTGGACTCGTGAGATGTTTTGTTGGGTGCACACGACTATACGTGAGTTCTATGGAACATTGACCTGTTGGTTTAACATGTGGTAGCATCCGAGTCGTGGTTGTGATGATTGAAAAACATGTATTTGAAATCACATGGGTGGTGTGCGAAAAATCCAAGATGCGAGATGCAAATTGAGGATAGGATCTTTACATAATGGAACTCAGGGTGCCAAGAAACGAAAAAGGGAAACATGTAAAATTGTAACCTCGATAAGGCTAAATCGTAAACGTGTAATGTAAATCACGGCGTTACGTGAGATGCAATACAACACAAGGGTGTCGTATGCACTTGTAAATTTGTAAACCAATCGTCAATGATGACATAGGAGCTAGTGAAACTTTGTAAATAATATGATATGTAAATCGATGTGAGGGAGGAAAAGTATGAAATTGTGAATGTAAGGGTCCAAAAACGAAAGTCTTATGAAAACATGTCATGAAATCGGCGAGTTAATGGAATTTGAGGGATCATTGTGTAAAACATGCTGATGCGTTACATTTTGGATATATTTTTATTATCGAATTCCCGCATTTTTAACCAAGCTTTGATTATGTTTTATTGGGTTTTGGTGCTTAATTGTGAAATTTATGAAAAACAGGTTTTGATCGGGTCGATTGTTGACTTTGGTTGGAAACGCGGAGGAAGAGGCTTGGTGGTGAGCGGATTTGATAGATAGAAGATTTTGAAGATTTTTTGTTGTTTTTACACTGACGAGGACTGCATTACATTTCATTCATACATGGCATGAGGTCCTCATAGTTCTGTCAGAAAAATGATGAGGACCGCATGGGTTCTTTTCAGTTTCAGTCATGAGGTCCTCATTGAGTTGTCAGGAAAGTGATGAGGACCGCATGGGTCCTTTTCGCACACTGCGCGCGGTCCTCATCGTCGACCAGATACTAAAAAACCCTCATAAACCCTTATAAAAAGGGGGGTGCCGTTTTTCTTGGGGAGAACTCTTCCAATTCGATCAGATCACATATTTTGAGGGTTCTAAGCACGATTTTGAAGAGATCAAGGCTAAAGGAGCAAGGAATTTGGAAGGAAAAGCTTGAAGAATTGAAGATTTCGGTTTAGATTTATCATCCTTCTTAGATTTCTCCCTAGATCTTGATTGTTTTGCCATGATTACCTCAGATTTGAGTTGTTTCATGCTTAGATTCATGATGTTAGGCTAGATTTCTTAGTACTACTTGGTAATGGATTGAATTTGGGTTTTTGTTGACTTTTAATTTGACTTTTCCATGTGAATTGATGTTGAGGCTATGAAATCTGATTTGGATTGATGGAATGATCATATTAGCATGTTTATCTTCTATTGTGATTGCTTGATGTGATTTGATTGCTTAGGATTGAAGAACTTCAACCTAATTTGTGATTTGATCATTGTTTGCTTTGACTTTCATTAGTCTTTGTTCAAATGCATGATAGGAGACCTTCTACATGATCTTGCAATTATGATTTGAGGCTGATCTTGCATGATATTTGTGTTGAATTGAATTGACTAATTTGTTTAGCACACTAGGTGGTTGTTTGATATTGTCGGTAGGTTAGAATACTTGAGAACTTAAGGTTTTGACCCGCTTGTACGTGTTAGGCATTGCTTAGGTTCCATTGACCCCAATTTAGATTTCTACCACGTTATAGGATCCATTTTGAGAGACCTCTCGAGTGGCTTGTGTTTCGTGTGAGTCTGATTTGCTTTGACCTAAGCGGCTTGACTCTTTAGCTTCAACAATCAAGTTAGCTTCCCGGACTTCATTTCAGGATTGCCTAGATAGCGAGGATGTGTCTATAGTCTTAGTTATCCCGGTAATTGCTATTTGAGGGGAGTGTCGCATGGATTAGTCAGTTTGGAAGTCAACTTTAGACCCAGAGGATTCCTTACCAGGTAGTACCCTTTTTCTCATCTGAGTTTCACCTTAGATCCCGTTGCTTTGATTTCTTAGTTTTTCCAGTTACTTGTTTATTTGTTTCTTTACTCTGCTTAAATCATTACAATTGCATCGGTTAAATATTAGTTATGATACATTATCGGGAGTCTGATTACGCGTCCGTGGATTGATACTCGGTACTTATTGATACTATATTGCATACGACGGGTACACTTGCCCTAGTGTGTGGTTTGGTCACTCAGTATTTACCATTTTTAACTTGACCGTTTTTATATATCCAAAATTGACACATCACATGCATTTTGAAAATCAAGAGATCATAAAACACGAAACACCGAGAGTCGTTGAAAACATAATTAGAGTTGATGATAACACACAAAACACGAAATCATGCTGATTTGATAAAACGAATGGAATGGCCATCACCTCCCGATTGGGAAGCTATAACCGTGACTAATCAGGATTATTTGATGATTTCTAGCAGACATGCTTTGGCCTAATAGGTTCAAGTACTCTCTTCGGGGCGTCCCAGGAAGGCATCCAGGTCCGACGGTTGATTCGAATTTATACGCAACACTTGCCTGATGGAGGCCCCAAATCACGGCACTTTCCCCCTTCCAGTTACTACATGTCTATTTGCCAGAAATCTAACCCCGACGAGAATACAAAGATCAAGAAATCAATCCCTAAATGGCACGAAATGCACCATTACTATGGAAAGAGGCTAGGAAGCCTCGAGGGTTAGTGCGTGAGTGTGTGCCATGTGTTAGGAAAGAAGAGAGTTCGAAAAGGCATGTTTAATAAGCATCCAGGCATATATACTAAAGTAAGGCATACTAACATGAGCTAGTCATGTGGGACACCTAAGGTATAGTCTAGGTCATCCATTTCTAATAACCTAGATCCCTATAGCCAAGGCTCTGATACCAATCTGTCACACCCCAACCAACGGCGGAAACGTTGGGGCACGATGATTGTCCAGACGCTCATGACAACTAGATAGTTACCAAGTTTAAACATGCCATTCATTATTGATATACAAATAATGTCATACAATACAATCCAAATAAATACAAACAAATCATGATACTAATTATTAATTTTAAGGTCATTCTAGGTCCATAAGCAAGCCCTAGTGTCATCACTGCAACTACAGTCATTTCCTGCAACATGTATAATATAAAAAGTCAACTACGAGAGTTGGTGAGTAAACATAGGTTTTATATAGCATAAGTAAAAAAAATAGCGATTCATGTGACAAGTGAAATTCATAGATTATGTGTAACATATTATAAAGGTGTTGTGTAACCAAACCTAGACATTTAGGAAATCAATCACCCATTGAAAATAAGAATACATTTTCAATATAGTGGGTGGGTTGTCGACCAATAGCTATTATTGACCCATAGGCTTCCAAACAATCGTTAATGGTACACAAGCGATTAATGACTAGCGACAAACGAATACAACATATAGATTCAACACGTATTACATATCAAGAACACACATGCACAACATGGAATCGCATAGTAATGTAGATAGAATAATGATTAAAGATTTTGGAATAAGATACAATGTTGCACCCCAAATAATGAAAATGAAAACGGGGCTATGATTACTCACCTGATAGCAAAGCAAAAAGCGAGAAGATCACGAACGCGAGGAACGAAGCTAACCCTGATGAAAACCTAACGATTCGAAAGACCGAATAATTGACTAAAATGATCGAAAGTTGATTTAAATGATTAATTGATTAATTGGGGAATTTATTAACTATTTATTATTAAAAACACATTATTTAATGATTAATATTACCAAAAGACCCGTTCGTGAACAGAATACCACTTTTGACAACTATGCAATGTTTATGGTTAAAATTACAATTTTATAAACTTAGGGGCCCATTATGTCAGTTTAACAAAGTCATGAGAATATAAATTTCTAGAATTTAAGATTCAATTTATAATTATTAAAATGTTAATTCGAAACAGAAAATTTTACATCTTTGTTCTATTTACACATTTTACCCTTAACTTTCAAAAATTACATAAATGGCCCAAAAGTTACAAAAGTGTACATCGGTCAAACTTAAACTTATCCAAACCTTATTATATGTTCATTAGTACCCCAAAAACATGTTGGTATGTTCCGTTTATTTAAAAAGTACTAAAAGTGCAAGTTATGCGTGAAAACACTTACTTTAACGGGTCAAAACGCGTGTCTTTTAGGTTTTTGATAAAAATCTAATTTTGATAGTTTGTAAACATCATAATATACTTATAAAACTTATCAAAATAGATTACAACCATTGATTACATGTATTGGTGATTTTTAGTAGCTTTCCCCAATTAAAACGCGTAGGAAAAGGTTGACCTTTAATATAAACGAGTTTTGGTCAAATCCAGCAATGGGGTATTAAAATAAATATAAAAACAAGAAAATACTATGAAGAAACTTACGTGTGAAAGTCAAAGGAGGTTGGTCAATTCGGAAGGTCAAACTGTTGGACCTTTGACTTTTGAAAACTTGATCGAGGAGGCTTAGCACGAAATTGAAGGTTGCAGATGGTTGTGTGGGGTTTATTATGATCATAACAACTGATATTTATAGAGTGGAGGGTCGAATTAGGGTTTTATGAGCATAAAGGCAAGTCTTGGAGGGAAAGTTAAGGAATTAAGTATAGAAATGATCTAAATTGATTATGTAAATCAGTTTAATCGTGGCATTTTCTTGCCGAACAAGGTAGGAAATTTGAAGACGAAACCACAGGCGAAAACGGGGCCTAAAACGGGTTTGAAATGAGAAAGTTATGGCCAAAACAAGTTCAGCCCGTAGGCTTAGTCGCGACCAGGCATCCATGTCATTTATACAAGTTATAAGACAAGCAGCTGGGCTAAAAACACAAACGCAGCGCTGGCCCAGTATTCAGCGCGCTGAAGTTGTAAGGGAAAGGTGTCCGGTTCGAATCCAGCAGGCTGCAAAACAATGTTTTTTTTTTCCTACTTCTTTTTTTTTTTTTTTTCTTTTGCTCGCCACGCATTCGTTACTTATCGGATTAAGCCCAAATTTGAAACAGAACTATACAAGACCCATAAGAACATGTTGAAATTAAAAAAAGATGATTTTGAACTTTTACGAGTCTCTCGATTCGCGAACCGAAAACGCATAAATATCGTGAATCAATAATTTTCTCGTTTTAACTCGAAATGAACCCAAATTTTACGAGGAGCTATATTAGTCATATACAAACATCATGTAATATAAAAATATGGTTTTTGAGAATCACGGTTCGTCCGGTTAATACCGAAGTTGCGCGAAAACCAAAAAATCGTTTTACTTGTGTTTTACGCGTATTGTTTGTCTAAAAATCAAACTATTAATTCATTTAACTTAGAAAATGATCATGAGCATTTAAAATCATCATTTGAACTTGTAAGCTAATAAATGTATGAACTTCCTTTGTTTAACGATAAAATGAATCCCGAACGTGCGTTTAATTGCGAAATAAATTTATTCATTTGCTTGAAAACAATTCTAATTATTTAACCATCTTAATAACGTAAAAAGTGATTTTTGGATTATGAAAAATGGTGCCAAAATTTTAATCCCATATATGTTTGAAATGTTTTGATGGACTTCCAATCCGGACGGTGAACTTGAAATGGGTCGAGTTTTGCTAACGGGTCGGAGGCGGATGTTACACAACCATCTTGGGAACTTGACTTCCCTGATCATCTTGTTCTTCAATAGACGGTCCACCTCCTCTTGGATTATCACATACTTCTCAGGAGCATACTTTCTTCTCTTTTGATGCGCGGGCTTGTAAGAGGGATCAATACCAAGTTTATGTGTTATAACATCTTTTGATATACATGTCATGTCTTCAGTATTTCACGCGAATGTTGACATTCTGAATCTGAGGAATTCCACCAGCTCTTTTTAAATAGGGCCAGGGATGTTAGTGCCAATTGACATTTTTCTCCCAGGATGCATGGGATCTAGGACTATTTGCTTAACATCTTGCTCCCTTGCCTCTAGGACGTCCCTAGCCTTCTTCTTTAATTGCAATCCTTGACGAGCCTTTGCTGAGATCTTCATAGATGATGTGTAGCAGTCATTTCCCTCTTGCTGATTGCTGTGGATGGTGACCACCCCCAGGGTGTTGGCAGTTTGACACACTGATGGTAGGTCGAGGGGAAAGTCTTCATGTGATGAATCCAGGATCTGCCCAGGATAATGTTGTACCTGGACGGAGCATCCATGACACAAAAACGTTACATCTAGTTCACACCTTCAATGTATATTGGGAGCTTCACCTCTCCTAGGGTATTCTTTGTTTCACCACTAAAACCCACGTGGACCGTGGATTTGGCGTTGATCTCATCCTGGGGTATCCCCATTTTGGTCAATGCTTCAACTTGAATAATGTTGACAAAACCGCCCCCGTCAATCAGGATCCTCTTCACGAAGTGATTGGCTATATAGAGCATGATCACGAGCCCATCATGATGAGGGTCCATGACGTTGCACCTGGCGTCTTCACCAAAGGTAATGTCTTTCACATCTGCTTGTACTGAGGCTTTGACTGTCTTCCTGGGTACGTCTGGATTTGGCCTCCCTTGCGTGCCTTTTAGCTGCAGAGTAAGAAGTACCACATATATCAGATCCACCATAAATAAAATAAATTACCTTTGCATCCGGGGATGGGGATGCTGCTCGCTCAGGATGTCTGCGTGATTTGTCTACATCCTAGGTCTGGTCAATGCCCCTGGATTTTGCAGGCTGATCAACGCCCTTAGGTTTGTCCTTCTTCCTTCCCAAGAGCTCCTTTAGGAAGCCTTTGCTCAATATGTAGCTGATTTCCTTGCGCATGGCTATGCAATCCTCGGTCATATGACCAAAGTCCTCATAGTATGCACACCATTTGGACTTGTCCTTCCAGGATGTCGGTTTATCCGTCTTCCTAGGCCACCTTGCTTTGTCCCCCAAATCCTGCATAACATTAATCACACCGGCAAAACATCAGTAGCAAAACACAACTCATTAAATGTAGGATATTCTTCATCATCCTCGTCTTCGGCCTGATCGACCCTGTTAACCCTAGAATTATCAGGTCTGGAATAAAGGCTTAGGCCTCTGGGACCTAGGATGCACTGGCTCTGATTTCCTGTTGGAGGAGCTGTATCCTAGGACTGCGCCCACTTTCTCGTGCACTTTCTTGTCCTCTTCAAGTCTAATGAATCGTATGGCCCTATGCCTTACTTCATCGAGCTTGTAACAAGGGTTCATCACAAGATCTTGATAGAAGGGTGAATCCTTCTTGAGGCCCATTTTGAATGCCTGGCCAGACCTATTCACATAATTCCCTGAGAGACTCGTTAGCATCCTGGATAACCCTGTAAAGATCACTCATCAGTTTTTCGAAACTGCGACTACAAGAGAACTGGTTATTGAATAAGTTAATTAAATGAGAAAAGGATGTGATAGAAAATGGTGGAACACTTAGCATCCATTTCAAGGTTGAGCCTGTGAGTGTCGACCCAAAATCTTTACATAGGCACGCCTCCTTGATTTCAGGGGGCATGTAGATCACTTCCATCCTTTCCATATACTGGGCTACGTGCTTCTCCGGGTCGGTTGTGCCATCGTACTGCTTCATGTTAGGAGTTTGGAACCTCTTGGGTATTTCCACGTCACATATTGGGAGAGCGAACCTTGAAACTCGATGACTCGAAAGTGCTACTTCAGGGATGGGTTGGACCACCCCAGGAACACTTCAGATCATTTTTTAATTTTTTTTTTGATTTGTTGTAAGTCCTTTTTAGTTTTTTGGAAAGATTGGATGTCTTCTCCTTGTAATTTTGTAATGACCTTGTTTTTTCTTTGGTGGCCTCTAGCTCCTTGCTAGTGGTCTTACTATTTCTTGTTTAATGAATAGTAGTTAAAAAAAAAAGATAATTCGTATTATTACTTTAGTTTAAATACAATACTTGAAAAATATGACATAAATAGTAAAAGAAAAGTGCAATTTACTCTAACAAAATACTAATATGACATACATACTGAACGGAAAATGCAGTTTACTCCAACAAAATACTAAACCTAGAGTGTGATCTTTGAGGCAGAACTAGGTTCAAAACTTAACCGTTAGGAATGACGTTGCTTAAAAATTTTTAGATTAAAACTATCATACTTGCCAAAACTACAAGTACTAAAATGGTATTTAACATTAATAAACACTTTAATTTTAAAGTGATAACAAATCTTTACTCATGATTTGAAATCTTCGATAAGCCGTCATCACGAATCTCAGTCCTCATATCTCTCATTCATTCTTTTCCCACTTCCGACGTTCCACACCACCACTCGCCCGGTCGCTTCCACCCATCCGGCCGCCGGCGACCACTACCGCACTACCTCAGAGCCGCACTTATCCGACCGGAGACCACCAGCATCGTCTCCGACTGATCATTTCTCCACTTCTCTGCTTTTTTTGACAGATTTTGATATCAGGTAAGTTAACCCTAGATCTCGTAACATAGCATTGAAAAAAACCATATTCAGTTGTTACCTAATGATTTACTGACTAATTTTACGTCATTTTGATGTGATATTGTGATTGTGAATACGTGATCTGAAATTATTCAATGTTTTCGTCTCAGAATGTGTGTTTTTGTTTCGTTGAATTACTTTATAGGTAGTGTTTAACTTCATAGGCAGATGATTGACATGATTTACTTTTCAGAATTTTAATCTGCACCGGAAGCAGAGGCTCTGTGAATCACAATTCGTTTTGTTAGGTTCAGAATGAACTTCAGTCTATGCTCAAATCCTTGTGAGATCACATCCCCCTGTTTTGAAAAACCACAAAGCATAAATATAAATAAAGTACCACTGTCCACTTCATCAATCCGGGCGAGTGATTTCGCTAAGAAAGACAGTATCCAAGTGTCTAGTCATGATGCTAGAAAGGCAGCGATTTCAGGTCGTTATGTACCGGGTCAATTTGAAGGAACGGGTTTAATGGGAAAGCCATTATCAAAAAGGCCAAAACAGAAGTTGGAGTATATCAGGACATTGTTGATCGACAATTACGATAGTTACACATATAATATATACCAAGAGTTATCTGTCGTCAATGGATGTAAGATATATCTCTCTCTCTCTCTCTCTGTATATATATATATATATATGTATATGTTTGTGTGTATATATACTTATATATATGTTGATCAGCTTGTGTGTTTCTGTCTTCTTGACAGCTGTTTATTGTAAATAATATGCGCGCATTATGTTTGTGTGACATATTATAGATGTATTTGGGTAACACTATGTTTATATAATAATCAGAGATGAATTTTCATGTTGTCTAGTACCTCCTGTTGTGGTGCACAATGATGAATGGAGTTGGGAGGAAGCATGCTATTATATTTATGAAGAGAGAGCCTTTGATAATATTGTTATATCACCGGGTCCAGGAACACCATCATGCGCTACTGATATAGGTAAAATATATTCTATAACATAACATTTGATATGCCAAGTAATAATGTTTATAAACTGATCATACATAATGGCAGAATTGGTTTCTGAAAATAATCCCAAAGATTTCTTCAAGTGATAGGTTCGTTGGAGTGACAATAAAGTCTCCTAGCACTGTGTTGTTATATTGTTTAATTGGTTGAATATTCTTTGAGCTTAGCAAGGAGTGTAATACGTTTAGTTACCGACTGACTTTTTTTGGGGGATGTATCAGGAATTTGTCTGAAGTTGTTGCTAGAGTGTGGAGACATTCCAATCTTGGGCGTATGTCTTGGACATCAGGTGTTGTTTCAAGTTGGTTGTAATGCTTTTTATTAGGTAGCTTTCAAATATTTATTTTGAATACAACGACATCCAAAGTCCTAATTCATTTATTAAAAAGGAATTTATCATCGAAACTATATAAGTTTGTAATGGTACTTGAAACAATAAGTAATTATTCGTAAAACTTTTAGACAAAAAGTGTTTTGTGTTTTAAACCGTACCAAGAAATGCATGTTTTTGACCGAAGCTCTTGTTATCACTTATCCGACCTGTTTGATTACTTGTATGGACTTGGAGATTGAACTGTATCCTCATCTTCTTTAATTCCTTGACAGGCCTTAGGATATGTGCATGGTGCAGAGGTCGTCCATGCTTTTGAACCTGTCCATGGACGTCTCAGGTATAGAAACTTTACTAGTGTGAAATAAATAAATACAGATTAAGAGGTATGTTTTGCACACAGCTATTAGAAGCATATAAAAGACCCTTTTATGGAAGATAAGCTGTCTTTAAAAGTTTGTTTATGTAACAAACAAGATTTCCTACCCGCGCGTTGCCATACTGGGGATAATGTTGACACATAAAACCGTCTCATTGTATAACGGTACGTAAAGAAAATGGAAATAAAACAAAGTAACAAACAAAAAACTATGCTACACGATTGTACATAAGGAAATCTATATGTACCAATTACACCACCAAAAAACACAAACTTCTGTTCCAAGCTCAAGCGACTCAATCGCAATTCGCAAATAGAAAAAGACTACGTTACAACGTTTAAATTAGAAACCAAATGCTCAAATGTTGAACCTATGACCTAAAAGTTATTTTACACGACTGTACCCGTTACACCACAAACTTATGTGCTAAACTCGTTGCGTGCGGATATTAAAACAAAAAAAAAAAAATCATATGGCAAAATGGTAAAAATAAGCAAATGGCATATAATGGTAAAAATAACAAATGACGTAATGGTAAAAATAAGCAAATGGCATAATGGTAATTGGTAAATATGCCAAAAAAGGGGCAAAATGCTAACTGAACTTATCAAAGTTCTCTATTGTATATAGGGAGTAATATTAGACTATGGTTTTGAAAAAAAAACTGAAATGAAGTTTTTTCAAGCCAATAAGAACTCCATTTCGGTTCAGCTATTATTTGGACACATGCAAACGAGCATGAGTGTTGCATCGTGCTTTAGCTATTTCCATATTTTTCTCAATAATATTGGATCTTGACACTCAGTTTATATGGTCATTATAGTTTTTTTCTCACGTTAACTCTAGTTATATTTTTAGTGAAATACAGCATAATGGATGCAGCCTGTTCCATGACATTCCTTCTGGAAGAAATTCTGGTTTTAAGGTCAGTTTTCGTGCGCATGAGATCAACATATATATTTTTTTCTTGTTAAGAGTTTCTTGACTCACTGAAAACCTGTACTCATAAACATGGCCCATGATGGAAGAACAAATAAAAAAAGAAAAAGAATAGTAAATCGATTCTAACTTAAATAATTAAGAATAGATAATAGTCATCTTTTACAAGGAGATAGTAAATACAACTTAACATTCAAATGACAAAAGGGTGGTAGCCTATTTTCTTATTTTCATTTTAAAGAATCAGTATTTAAGATTATAAATTATTAAAATGATGGTTCATTTATATATAGTTCATATAGTATTTTGGTGACTATGGTTTATGAGCCGTGCAGGTGGTTCGATATCATTCCCTAGTAATAGATGCAAAATCACTTCCAAAAGAACTCATACCATTAGCATGGACATGTTCCACTGATACAATATCTTCACTGGTTGACCATAACTCTGACCTTAATGCTTATGAAAGTCAACTTGATCAAGAAACTTTTCTTCCTAAAGGGTTCATGAAAGTTCTGATGGGCATCAAGCATTCCACAAGACCTCATTATGGTTTGCAGGTGAGCCTTTATATTTGTTTGCATCTGTATATTATGAGTTAATTTATATTAATTATTTCCTTTGATTTGTAGTTTCATCCTGAGAGCATTGCCACCTGTCATGGTAGACGGATATTTGAAAATTTTCGAGATATTACTGAAGGTTTTTGGGACTCTTCTCCCATTAGTCAGAGGAAGTTACAGTATAATGGTAAACTATTTCTAAGTTGAATAAAGAACATTTACTCAATGTCTTCATTCGTATTCCAGTTGATTCTATTGGGTGGGTCTTCAAGAATTGCAAGCTTAAGTTGTAGATTATACAAATGGGTGGGATGGATAACGGGCCATTCTGTGAACACTTTTATTGTCCATTTTATTTATCTTTTATAAATATGTATTGTTTTAGTAAGATTTTTAAAACAATAATCTACATTTTTAATAAAATGATTTTGATTTTGGTGGGTAATGGGAGGTAATCTTGTCAATTTTATCGTAATGAATGAAATAATACAAGACAATCAACACCCTCCTCTCTCGCGTGAGGGCATGGTCTGTGATGCTTGATGGGAGGGGGATTCAAACAAAATAAATGAGATATTCACCTAGGGACCATTACATGACAATGAGGCCACCTAGCTAATAGAAACATACATATTATGTGATATGTCACAATCAAAGAGATAAAAAGATATACATAGTAGTACCATACTACCATATTCATCAGAAGCCACATCCTCCTCAAGATGTCTTTAATCCAATCCGATTACAGAGTTTACAGCAGAAGTTGCTTTCCACGAGGTTAACCTGTTCCGTTTTTACTTAAGTTGTAAAACATTAACCATTTGACCCATTGAAGATATCAGGAAAAAACCTCAATTTTAGGTAAACGGGTCGAAATTCCTTCCTGATCCTCATCTAACCGACATTGCATTATTAATAAATGGTTTTGTACTTGATCTAGTGGGCTCTTGCAGCTGAATTGCATAGCATACTGTGTTACTAGCACTGAGCAGTAAACTTTACATAGCATGCATGCAGGTGAGAAATGGAAGCTGGCAGTTTAAAAACAACTCTAGAAGTGCATATTTATCTGTTCTTGATGTCAACATGTACAAGTCAGATATGAGCGACAGGATCAAGTTTCTGAAATTACAATGGAGGAAACTTGAGAATTTATCGTGTCAAGTTGGCGGGACAAAAAACATATTTCTCAAATTGTTTGGAGATGACAAGGCTGGAAACACTTTTTGGCTCGATAGCTCCTCTACTGAAAAGGTATGTCAAACTAGTTCTCCTTGGAGGTTGCAAGATGGGCCAACCGTCGGGTTGGTTACTTGGTTAACATATTGAAACGTGTGGGGTTGGGCTGACCTGAAAAAAACCTTTTACCTATATTCTAAATTTTAATAAATTGTTGATGCATTGTATACATTTATATTCAAAATATTTGCTTATTATTCAGAGAAGAGCAAGATTTTCATTTATGGGTGGAAAAGGTGGATCCCTTTGGAAGCAGATAACATTCAGATTATCAGACTCAAGGTTTGAATGAAAAACACTTATGATCTGCTAGCTATTGATTAATTAAATCAAGATATGCCTTTTTAAAAATCTTCGGATGCATATTTGAATGATCTTTTCTCAAGGCATGATATATTGATATGCAATTTTTTTTAATTTCAGTGAGGACACGGTTGCAAGTGGAGGTCATATTTCAATCGAAGATGCTGAAGGGATATCTACAACCACATTTTTGGAAGATGGTTTCTTTCATTATATGAATAAGGTATCAAGGAATAATCTAGAATTATGAAATGCACCAAACTAATTTATAAATTTCACTGACATTTCATGCTTTTTTTCCAGGAACTTCAATCTATTCTTTATGATGAAAAAGACTATGAAGGATTGCCTTTCGAGTTTTATGGTGGATACGTTGGCTATCTTGGGTATGCAAAGTTCCATTTTATAATACTTAAGGAGTCAGTATAAATGGGTCGATTCACTTATGTTTTATTTCAAAGGGTCAAACAGCTGAATTGGCTTATAAGGAATAGGGTTAAATGGGTCGAAAGTCATTCAAAAGTGCTTATATATGCACAAATCATTAGTGAAATAACATACTTGTAATCGCACACCATTATTTGATTAGAAATTTTGAAACTTTTATAAAAAATGTTTTAGGTCAACCCGGGCCATCCCGTTTCTACCTGTTTACCTGATCTGACCTTTGGTTGGGGTTACCTACGATCTTGACATTTATACTGTTGTGGTTTAATATTAACTTTTTCTACACGCAGATACGGTCTTAAAGTGGAATGTGGTGTACCATATAATCGTCACAAAGCAGAAACACCAGATGCATGTTTTTTCTTTGCAGACAATCTTATAGTCATTGATCATTCCAACAATGACATCTACATTCTTTCAATACATGATCAAACCACAAAACCGACAACATGGTTAGATGATGTGCAGCAAAAGCTTACCACCTTACTCAAAACTTCATCATCTCCATCTCGTGTTCATGCTGAGAATATTTCTACAGAAACAGGCTTCATTTATGATAAAACTAGAGAGCAGTACATAAAAGATGTGGAGAAATGTCAGAAATTCATCAAAGACGGTGAAAGCTATGAGTTGTGCCTTACAACTCAAATGAGAAAGAAAATAGGAGATATTGATCCTTTGGGGCTTTACTTGCATCTTAGAGAGAAAAATCCGGCACCTTATGCTGCATGGCTTAATTTTTCAAAAGAAAACCTGACTATATGTTCTTCATCCCCCGAGAGATTCCTACGTTTAGATAGAAATGGTATTCTGGAAGCCAAGCCTATTAAGGGTACTATTGCTCGTGGTTTGACACCTGACAGAGATGAAATGCTTAGATCACAGCTACAACACAGGTATTGCATTGTCAGTTACCATATCAATTTTTTTTGACTTTGGAATGTCAGATGCTTAAATGCTAGAGGTGGCAGTTTGGTTGTGTTGAGTAATGGATCAAAACAGTTTCGGGTCAAAGTTATGGGAAAGGGTCAAATTATTTTGGGATTTATTTTGTCTATTTTTAATACTTTTTCTATCTAAATAATTTTTTGTTAAATTGGATTACAAAGACTGTATTGTTACCATAATAATACTTAGGTTTCTAAAGAAAGATTTTAGAGGTTGTATTTTTAAAAGTACAATCTGGACTACTTTGTAATCATTTGACCCGTTTACTTTGAGCTAGTTTTCTTATTTTAGCCATTTGACAACAAAAAAATAACCACCCCGTTAAATTGTTCTGTTCAGAAGATTTTGGATCTTTTTAACAATAATATTGTTTTTTTCCTGATCACATTCAGCACAAAAGTTTTTTTTTTCCATCCCAGCTTGCTTTGACCCATCCATTTTGCCACCTCTTGTACTAATGTCTTATGCTAGCATTATAGCAAGGATATGAGATAACAGCAATTTATCGTAATATTATATAAACAACGTGATAACGGTTTTCGTTGGTTCGGTTTCAAACCTGTATACACCCGCATCATATTTCAAATCTACAATTGCCACCTGTCTACGGTACCATTCTCATTCTTAGCCAGCCATTTGTGTCAACAGTGAAAAAGATCAAGCAGAGAATCTCATGATTGTTGACCTACTAAGAAACGACCTAGGCCGTGTGTGTGAACCCGGGTCAGTCCATGTCCCCAATCTCATGGAAGTCGAATCATATGCAACAGTTCACACCATGGTCAGCACAATCCGAGGTAAAAAACAGTTAAATTTAAGTGCAATCGATTGCGTTATGGCAGCATTTCCTGGTGGTTCAATGACTGGTGCACCCAAACTGAGATCAATGGAACTCCTTGATTCCCTCGAAAGCTGCTCAAGAGGCATCTACTCTGGTTGCATCGGCTTCTTTTCTTACAACCAAACTTTCGATCTTAATATTGTTATACGGACCGTGGTGGTCCACGAGGGTGAAGCTTCCATCGGTGCTGGCGGGGCCATTGTGGCTCTTTCTAGCCCCCAACAAGAGTATGAAGAAATGATATTGAAAGCAAGAGCTCCGGTCAATGCGGTGGTTGAATTTCAACACAAATCATTGGAACTATAGGTAAATTTTACATAGTATCAAAATCTTGCAGTTACCAAAACCAACAGTTGGAGGATGAACCGAAACACACGGTAATTTGTGTTTGTTGCCTATCGAAAACCATAGTCATAGCAATATAGTAAATTTGATTGATTGTTGTAGGTTGTATTTCACTTTCTGAGAACTATAATTGTGATTAGTTTGAACTATTTTTGCTGTGCTTGATCCAGTTGGTATTTTAGCGAGTCCCATATATTTGTTACCTTATTACCTATAATTGATGTTGCGGTTTCTGTTTATAGAAGTTCACCGGTATAAAGAAGTGTTATAAATTAAAGGGAAATTGGATTTTAATAATTCCAAGTTTCACCTATCGGACGAGATTAATCTCACTTTTCAGAATGTTTCTTACTGAGTCCAAGTTTCAATTTGTTTTCTCTCATTGATCCCAAACTTAACATCGTTAGGGTTCCGTTAGTTTGTGATCAATGAGAGAAAACAGTTTGAAACTTGGGCTCGGTGAGAAACATTCCGAAAAGTGAGATTAATATCAACCAGTATAAAGAAGTTACAAATTAATATGGCTATCTTCGATGATATCAACCGTTTTGATGGTTGTATTGTGGGAGACATACACGTTCATCTAAAAGTAAATGTGGAATTTGTTTTGAGTGAGGCATGTTAAACATGTTTATAGACCGTCATCTCAATGATTTAGTTTGTTCATTGTTATGTTATGGACAAAAGTGAGTACATAACTTGTTTATTATTGTAATTCGTTTTACTTGCGATTTATATCACTAGTTTTACATACAAAAAGAATATATCTATTATTTATTATAGTGAAGAAAGCTAATTTCATATATTATCAAACCATAAGAAGTATAAAATAAATAATCATATTTGAGACTTTAGACTGAAGGTATGAATATGTTTCATACAAACAAAAACAAAAACAAGATCGATGAAACCCAAGACCTTTATACTCTCAAAAATTAATCTCAATAGAAAAAGAAAAGCTAAATTTTGTTTTATCACTTTTCCATTTATATTAAATAAACAATAAATTATAAATATTTTCTACGATTTTGTTTTGATTGTTTGCTAAAAAAACCAAATAAAAAAAGTTAGTAAACTTCAAATTTAAATGTGTAAAAAAAAATAGTAAATTTTAAATTTAAATGTGTAGAAAATTATCAATAATGGGGTCCTCCGACACGTCGAATCAAGCTCGAGGTAATGTAAATTCCTCATCTTGGTCCCACAGTTAAACATTTTTCTTCTCCCGCTGCGGTGTGACCTTCTTTTTGTGGGACCGTGGCTTTCTTGGTTTTGGACCCCCGCTTGTGTGTCGGGCACCACATCAGGTGCAACCGGTTGAGAGTGTTGTGTTGTTGAGGCAATGAAAACGGCGACGAAGATGCTACTTCAGAAAAAGCGTTGCACCCGTATCCTTAGGTGAAACCGTACCCTTGTAGTTGTGGGGTTTGGGGCGACGCGTAGCCAACCAAGTTGTCTTTCCTTGGTTGTGGCGGTGGTTGCTCGTTATCACCAACCCGTCATGGTGTTTGGAAACGGGGGTTGTGTAGACCGCCCGATGATGAACCGTGAGAAAACATTTTTGAGAGATAGTTTAAAAGATATAAAAATATAAGGGAGGTAGAAGTCGT
>JBCNJP010000007.1:17056767-17108829 GCA_039602395.1 Deinandra increscens subsp. villosa | reverse complement strand
CCAACATAATGTTCTTAATTTCGAGTATTTCGTTGTTTCCCACCCGTTTTTGTTTATCTGTTTGACTGCATGTGTTTGATTTGTTAAGGTTTGTATTTATTTTGTATTTGGTCAATTTTTTATGCATATAAAGTGTATGTTGAAATGCCTCTTCTTTATTTGGTTAGTGTTTTTTTAACCGCATGTTGTTATTGTCTTAGTGTTGATGATATCATGCTAAGTTTATTTGCCTCTTCTATGTGTTATTTATGCTAACTTTGAAATCCCTCTTCTTTATTTGGTTAGTGTTTTTTTAACCGCATGTTGTTATTGTCTTAGTGTTGATGATTTCTTGCTAAGTTTATTTGTCTCTTCTATGTGTTATTTATGCTAAGTTTTTGTAGAAATTTTCATTCATGGTGTATGAATACAACTCTGTTTTAGGGATCTGGTGCAGACGCACTTATAGTTGTTGTGTAGGTTATATCTTTTGATTTTTTTTATGGGACTAATCGAGAAATCTTTGAAAGTAGGTTATGTCCAAATGACACGTGTAATCGGGTTTTTAGTACCTTCAGAAGTCAAAAGTATCAAAGAAACTATAGATCTTTAATGTCTGTAACTGAGCAATGTGTGCTAAAAATTTGTTTAAGAGTTTTTTTTCTCACATGTGTTCAAGGTTTCAAATGCGATGAGATTCTTATAATTGCTTTAAACAGTGTGTCTTATGTATGCCTTTATTTTGTTCCAGGTGGGTCTCCCTCAATTGGTTCAACAACTCTCAAGGTTGTTATGTAAGTTCTATTTTTTTTCTTCTATGTAAGTTGTTATTCTGGGTTTTTGGTTTATGTTATTCATTGTGTTAATTGATCTATCAGTCTATGTGTGTGGTAAAGTTGTTAATGAATAAATTTTTTAGACTAATGTGTTCCAATTGATATGTGTTTCTTATTACTCCATGAAACAACATGTAATCGGGTGTGGATTGACACCAGAAATCAGAGAATTGTAACAGAGTAAAGGATGTTTGATCCACACCAGAGCAATACTAAACCGGAAGGCATTAGTAAGTGTCTGTACCTCAGTGGATTTTTAAATTCATATGTAAGCAATTCTTATATTCATATGCATTGCAGCTACGATCCACAGCAGCTACAAGTGTGCACATAGACTCTGAGATTGAAATCGCAAAGACAATTGCATCCAGATAATGGAAACATTAAATATATGGTTGTCCGAAATAATTTACTGCTGATTTTGTTTACTTATCATCACTCTTTTTCCCCTCAGTGGGGTGAAAAAGTGTGCAAATTTCCTCAATCTAAGGCGGTTTATCAAATGGTATTTTTCATTTGTTTGATTACTTCATCTTTAAGTTAGCACATAGTTATTTTACGATTTTGGTTTATGTTGCTAACTTTATTTTTGTTCTCTTTATCGGATGTGACGTTGAGTTGAATCGGGAGAATATGGTGTTCTCTAATTTGTTTCTCAAGGACTTAAAAGAATCACAGAGGGTACAGAGGTATGTTCATGTTTAATTACAAACAACCCAAACTATAAAAATAGTTGGAAATGGAGAGAAGTAAAGAACTCCCAAGTTCTAACCTTACGAATCTTGATGGTTAATGATAAGAGACCACTAAACATGCTAAAAGAAATGAAAACTTGAATTGAGTTCTTGATTTTACTGGTAAACTGATTTGCATCTAATGACTAAATCATTAATTACAAGGGAATTTAGAATTGTAGTACACGATCTTGGAGTTGGATAATGCGTTTTTAAATCAATTGTTAAATACCCATGTTTTACTTTCAGCACTTTTGTATACATCTATATGATATAATTCATATCCGGTTGGTCAAATCTTGAATGGCTAAAACAGTTGACTCTGCTACCAAATGCATAAATGATTACCATATGTAGTTAAAAAAATCTAATTTTTTGTTAGCAAAGTGTCCTTAGCACTGTTGTTTAAACATGTGAATATATACAATGGTTGCAATTATTTTTTCTGTAATAAACGATAAAGTTGCTCACCGTGTGTATAATCTTTTCATGTAGGATTATCTTCTCAAGGATTTAGAAGAAAAGGTGAATGTAAGTACAGAACCCGAGGACAAGAGTGCTAATAAGGACATTGTTGAAGCCCCGCTCACGCCACCAGTTTCTGAAGATCCGGCTGGGCCGTATGTGGAAACGGAATGAAGATCGTTGCACTCTGGTGGTCGGCTTCCAGATTTGTTCAACCCTAATCCCCTAAGTGATAATCCATTTCATTTTTGTTTATTTATTGATTTTCGTTTGTTTAATAGTGATGTATCTAAGAGTTAAAATGTATAATTGAAGTTAGATTAAAAGTATGCTACTTATTCATGCCTATTTATGATTTTGGTTTGTTTAACTTAAGAACATGCACAATTGGGTTGGTATTTCGTATTGGGGTTTTTATTTGGGTCGCTCATCGGTTTTAGATGGTTTTATTAACCACCTATGTCAAGAGTTTTTGTTTTTAATTTATTATTGTTGTTGCTGCAGGTATTTAATTTTCTATGGATATTAAGGTCTACATGTATGACTAAAATGTCTCTATTTGGTTCTCTACAAATATAAAGGTAATAGTTGGCTCATTTTCTTTTTATTTTGAACGACACTTGGCTCATTTTCTGTTAATCTGTTTATGTTTGTGGAATATTTTTGCGGAATATTGATCCATCCGTTTCGCGAAACGGTTCAAATGTGATGCAATATAGGTGTGTACGGGCCTGCACGACAACATCATCCGCAATCTCTTCGACGCATATATTACATTAAATGGGAATTTTCACTGTTTCGCACAACGCGCGAATCTCTTCGATGCATATATTACATTAAATGGGAATTTTCAACATTCCATTCCAAACATATAACCTTCACTCTCCATCAACATATATTCTTCCACTTTTTTTTTAAATGGGCTCTCCACAATCAAGTTCTTCTTCTATTTTCTACGATTTCGATGATGAGCTAGAAGACGAGATAATTTCGTACGTAATGCAAATAGAACCACCTCCCATTCCTCGTCCCATTATAGGTATAACGCAAATTGAACGCGATCGTGAGGCGGCAAATAGGAACTTGATGAACGACTATTTTCCGCCAATCCAACATACCGAAGTGCTAAGACGTTCTTCAATCGTTTCCGGATGAGTAAACGAATGTTCTTACGTATTGTAAACGATCTTGAACGGGAGTTTCCGTATTTTCAACAACGTTGTGACGCACGCGGGAAGCTTGGATTTACCGTTATTCAGAAGGTTACCTCGGCATTACGTGTCTTGGCGTACGGGACAACGATCGACATCAACGACGAATATTTAAAAATGGCGGAAAAGACGACAAGAGATACGTTGGAACATTTTGCTAAAGGTATTTTTTAAATTGTTATTGTTCTTTTTATAAAAATTGTTGTAGTTTTATTTTAATTGTTAAATATAATTATTTTTTAAAATTGTTCCTACTATTTTTTTAGTTGTTACATTATATATTATTTCTAAATTGTGCTAGGAATGTGTATATTGTACGGTCCATGTTATTTAAGAAAGCCGACATGGAATGATCTTCAACTGCTATATGACCGACATGATAAGAAGTATGGTCTACCGGGTATGATAGGAAGTATCGACTGCAAGCATTGGCAATGGGATAATTGTCCTACGGCATGGAAAGGCCAATACACACGAGGGGATCAAAAGGGCCCGACTGTTATTCTTCAAGCCATGGCATCGTGTGATCAATGGATTTGGCACGCACATTTTGGGGTAGCCGGCTCCAACAACGACATCAATTTTTTGCAAGGGTCCGAGATCATCGAGGATTACGTATCGGGTAAAGGTGCCAAAGCTTCTTTTTATGCAAACGGTAACTATTATCCACATGGTTATTTATTGGGCGATGGTACATACCCAGAATATTCATTCATGGTGAAGACCTACAAGGACCCTATTGATGAGAAAAGCAAACGCTTCAAAAAGGTTCAAGAAGCGGCAAAAAAAGGTATCGAGTGTACGTTCGGCACATTGGTAACGAAATGGCACTTCGTGAAAAATCCTTGCCGACTTTGGACGCTTTATAAAATGAAAGATTGCATGCGTAGCATCATCATCATGCACAACATGGTGGAGGAGGACAGAGGCATGGCGATCTGTTCCTACTACGATCCCCAACACCAAGAGGTTGTGCCCGAAGCGTCCATGGAAGAACGCATTCAAAATTTGGCGGACATGCGGTCTAGACAACAACATAACGCACTAATGGCGGACTTGGTGGAGCATACGTGGTCAAATCGTCATGAATATGCGGATGTTGGTGAAAATAACAATGATGATGATGATGGTGATGATGATGATGATGATGATGATGATGATGATGATGATGATGATGATGATGATGATAATGATGATGATAATGATGATGATAAAGACGGCCACGGTTCCAACAACGACGAGCATGGTGATAACAACGACGACAATGGGGATGACGACGAGGATGAGGCGTATGATGATGTTCAAGACGATGATTAGGTTTTTTTTTTGTTCGTTTTCTAGTTTGTAGAATTTTAAAACTATGTAAGTTTTCTATTTTAATAAAATTTGTGGTTTAGTTTTTAATATATTTAATATTAAATTATATAAAAAATTGATTAAATAAATAATTAGGTAATGATTGCTAGGGGGGTTATAATTTTTTTACCACTACACCACTTTTTCCATGGAGCCCCTTTTGCTGACATGGACGCCACATGACGCATAATGCCCACAAGGGGCTCCATCCACTACACATAGCCTTATCACCTATAGGCCGATAATAATTCCAGTTATGTTTTTTTCCCACAATAATCCCAGTTACTAACATGTTGGCTTGTACTAAACCGTCGTTAAGTGGACACTAACGGTGTTAGATTTTTACTGACTGGACATATAAGTAGGATCCTAATTGGATTTTTTTATTAAATAACCTTTAATTAAATGAAAAAAAGAAAAGAAAAGAAACCCTAATAAAGAATGAGCACCCCTTCGTTTTCCCAGCCGTACTCTTTATTTATATATAGATGAAAATCGTGGCCATAATTGTTATCCCGACGATGTCGCCGACGAGGAACCCGACGAGTGTGGTGGTTTTAAACCCGGATTTTGATATGCACTTGAGGTGTTCGACGAATTGCTTCGGTGGTTTTCAGAATTGCAGCATCACAGAAGGAGATGTCGATGGTGAGGAGACGTTGGGTGATACATGTTAAATATTGATACAATTCAAATATGCAATTCTCATTTGATATGACTCGTCTGCAACCTTTTGCCTCTTGATTATTATATTTGTATTTAAATTCAAATGTATATAATATACTTGAGCAAAAGTAGTTTAGGTTGTTCTTACTATCCCTGTACTTTCTCTGCAATTGTATATTTATATTGTGAATTAATGAAGAAGTCAGATACTACCTTTTATCAAAAATGAATTCTCTAAGTGTCCTCCTATACTCACACCTCCTTACTTTTTCCTACACCCTATGGGGTCCTAACTAGTTTTACGGGGTTGTAAAACTTTTACGGGGTCGTAAATCGCTAATTTCTAGAAATTCAGAGATTCCCTGGCTGATGTGATCATACTACGGGGGTGTAAACCTATTTACGGGGTCGTAAGAGTTCAAAATGACTAATTTGTTGTGCAGAATGAGTTTCGACCGTTACCGTCTGTGAATTCACCTCCATGGTGAATCCTTAAGGTGAAATAATCTGGGTTGCCTGCGTATACAACATCAACTAGTAACCTGTCCTCATGATCATTAAGCGAATGAATCGAATACAAACGTGGGTTAGTGGAAGCCATTACGGTTTTTGGAGTGGAAAATTTAAGATTTTTAATGAAAAATTGTGGGGAGTTTTAATGAACCATTCAAGTGTATATATGGTGGGTTCATACGAGGGTGTAAATATAATTACGGGGTAGTACAATGTGGTAGGTAAAACATTTAAAGAAAAAAAACCTTTTATGGGGCTGTACATTTATTTACGGGGCCGTAAAGGGGTGTAGATTTAGAAATGTCCGACATTTGACTGGTCAACTGTCAGAATTTTTGTCGTTTAGCTATACGACCCTGTAAATATATTTACGGGGCCGTAAAAAGGTGTTAAATTAGAATCAAGGGGTGTGAGTATAGAATCAACCTTCTCTAAAGATGTTGATACCTGATCTGTGCGTCGTGTGAAGTATCGAGTTGAATCAAGACAAGTCCAAGTTTAAGCTAGGTTTGCTACCTGTCGAACCTGGTCCGAACCTGGAGTTCAGACCTGCCGAACCTGGAGTTCAGACCTGCCGAACCTGGAGTTCGAACAGGGTTCGGCCAGCATGTATAAATAGTGAGTTTGGTCTTTGTTTTGCATACGAGTGTGTAGCAGAGCTGAGTCTTAAGTGTGTGTTTACTAAGGTGTTCTCTGTGTCATTGTTTCTGAGTGTTACTGATTGTAATAGTTCGTGAGATCAATAAAATAATCGGTTAATTACTTGTTTCGTATCCGTTATAGCTAGATTGAGTAGACGATCCAACGCTCACGACTTTTCAAGTGGTATCAGAGCTTTCTGGTTCATTCTACTGATCTATGGTTGCTATTCTCGGATTTTTGACACGAAATGAGTATTTTCGAGTGATTTTTGAGTGTTTTTACAAATTTTTGATCACTTCGATTGAGTCTTTTATGAAATTTTTGCTCCTAAATCATTCTTCATCACTTTTTCGTGTCCACTGCTGCAAATCTCGTTAAATTCTGTCCAAAATCGAAATTTTTGAACGGAAATGGTGAAGTTCGGATGTTACTGTTCAGGTTCGGACTAACCGCTCCGAAGTCTTAGTTCGGACTAGGTTCGGAAGTGTTCGTTTCGTGTTCGGTCACCATTCGGTCATTGTTCGGAGATTGTTCTTGTTCGGTAGAGGTTCGTGAGAGGTTCGGACAGTGTTCGGTTAGATCTGTGTTCGGATAAGGTTCGGTACGAGTTCGGTAAAGGTTCGGAAAGAGTTCGGCAATAGTGTAACTAAGCAAGGTTCGTTGGAAGTTCGGACATAGTTCGGACCAGGTTCGGATCACAGTTTTAGGTTCGGATAAGGTTCAGACAAACAGACTTCAAATTTTCAACGATGTCGGAATTTCAAGCTTTCCCACGATGTCCATTCCCCATTTCATAAAGGGCCAGGATGCAGTGATAGGATACAAGGGTTCAGCAGGCTGGTGAGGAATGTTGGCGTGTCTCTGGCAAGCATTACATTATAGGGCAAAATCTTGGGAGTCCTTTCTCAAGGATGGCCACAAGTAGCATGTTCTCACAATTTTAGACATTAGAGACCTGCCCCCTGTATGGTTTCCACAGTCGCCTTCATGGATGTCTTTGAGTACTTCCTGAGCTTCATCATCTTCCAAGCATCTTAGGTATGTACATGCAACATATTTTTTATACAATTTTCCTTTTATAAGGACGTACATGGCCATTCTGGTTCTGAATGCCCTAGTATCCTTTTCTCCTTTTGGGATGGAACCATTCTGTAGATAGTTTATAACAGGTCTGGTCTAGGATGACGGATCATCTTGGGAATCGGGACACTGTTCATCCTGGGAATTGGATGCTAAGACCATGCCCCTAGAATCAGTGTCTTTTAGGTTCTCTTGTTGGTTAATTGCTGGGCTTAGTATGTGGATCATGGGGATGTGTGTGTCCTCCATTGCCTCCAATGATGACCCTAGGTTCGCTAGTGCATCTGCCTCAGCATTTTCATCCCTGGGTACTTGCTGTATGTTAAAAGTTTGAAAATCCTGGGATATAGCCTTCAAAATTTTCTAAGTATCTGGCCAGCTCCCCCCTTTCACTGCATAAGATCCATTGAAATGATTAGTTAAAAGTAGAGAATCGTTGTATACATGGAGGTTGAGGATCCCAAGACGCAAGGCTAACTGTAAGCCAACAATCAGGGCTTCATACTCCCTTCATTGTTAGTCACCTGGAATTCACAGCTAACAGCCTAGGGTATCATGTCCCCCTGTGGCGATTTCAGTATGATTCTAAGGCCTGTCCCCCTGACATTGGATGCCCCATATGTAAATAGAGTCCAACATCCTGAGAATTCTTCTTCTTGTAGGCTCTGGAACTCTTGATCTGCTTCATTTTGGATATCGCTACTGAAATCAACCACAAAATCTGTAGAGCTTGTGATTTTATGGATGTTCTTGCTTCATAGACCAGGTTTTCAACACTCAGCTTCAGTGACCATTTTGCCATCCTACCTGACATCTCAGTGTTTCTCAAGACAGACTTCATAGGGTAGTTAGTTTTCACATGTATAGTATGAGTCTCAAAATAATGTCTATGTTTAGTAGAAGCCATACTTAGGGCTAATATAAGTTTCTCTAAATGCGAATACCTAGATTAAGTATAAAGAAGACTCTTACTTGCATAGTATATTGGGTGTTGTTGATCCTCTGCATCCCTGGTTAGGACTGCACTTACCGTATTACTCGAAACGGTAAGGTACAAGGACAATGGTTCCCCTGGATTCGACTTCATCAGGAGAGGTGCTGAGGATAGATATGCCTTCAAATCCTGGAAGGCTTGCTCATGCTGGGATGTCCACTCAAACTTTTTGTTCTTTCTCAGGATGTCATAGAAATCTTGGCATCTCTCCGAGGATTTGGAGATAAATCTATTCAGGGCTGCAACCCAGCCTATCAGCCTTTGTACATCTTTGGTTGATTCTGGTGACTTCAGATTTACAATGGAACGGATTTGTTCTGGACTAGCTTTAATTCTTATTTTAGTCACCATGTAACCCAAGAATTTACCAGCACCCACTCCAAAATGACACTTCTCTGGATTCAACTTCATATTGTACTTGTCTAGAATATCAAAATATTCTTTAACATTCTGGATATGGGTGCTGACATTCAGGTACTTTACCACCATGTCGTCTATATACACCTCCATAGTTTCTCCTAGCTTTTCTTTGAACATCATATTCACCAGTCTTTTGTAGGTTGCCCCTGCATTTTTCAATCCAAAGGGCATAACAACATAACAATAAATACTTGTGGGTGTAATGAACGCTGTATCCTCCTGATCACTTGTATCAATTTGAATTTGTTGGAATCCTGAGGTTGCATCCATGAATATTAACATTTCATGACTTGTCGTTGCATCTACCATGGAGTCAATGTGTGGTAAGGGAAAAGGGTCTTTAGGACATGCATGGTTCAGGTCTGTGTAATCCACACAGACCCTCCATTTGCCATTTTTCTTCTCCACTACCACCACATTGGCCAACCATCTTGGGAACTTGACTTCCCTGATCATCTTGTTCTTCAATAGACGGTCCACCTCCTCTTGGATTATCACATACTTCTCAGGAGCATACTTTCTTCTCTTTTGATGCGCGGGCCTGTAAGAGGGATCAATACCAAGTTTATGTGTTAAAACATCTTTTGATATACCCGTCATGTCTTCAGTATTTCACGCGAATGTTGACATTCTGGATCTGAGGAATTCCACCAGCTCTTTTTAAATAGGGCCAGGGATGTTAGTGCCAATTGACATTTTTCTCCCAGGATGCATGGGATCTAGGACTATTTGCTTAACATCTTGCTCCCTTGCCTCTAGAACGTCCCTAGCCTTCTTCTTTAATTGCTATCCTTGACGAGCCTTTGCTGAGATCTTCATAGATGATGTGTAGCAGTCCTTTGCCTCTTGCTGATTGCTGTGGATGGTGACCACCCCCAGGGTGTTGGCAGTTTGACACACTGATGGTAGGTCGAGGGGAAAGTCTTCATGTCATGAATCCAGGATCTGCCCAGGATAATGTTGTACCTGGACGGAGCATCCATGACACAAAAGCGTTGCATCTAGTTCACTCCTTCAATGTATATTAGGAGCTTCACCTTTCCCAGGGTATTCTTTGTTTCACCACTGAAACCCACGTGGACCGTGGATTTGGCGATGATCTCATCCTGGGGTATCCCCATTTTGGTCAATGCTTCAAGTTGAATAATGTTGACAGAACTGCCCCCGTCAATCAGGATCCTCTTCACGAAGTGATTGGCTATATAGAGCGTGATCACGAGCCCATCATGATGAGGGTCCATGACGTTGCACCTGTCGTCTTCACCAAAGGTAACGTCTTTCACATTTGCTTGTACTGAGGCTTTGACTGTCTTCCTGGGTATGTCTGGATTTCGCCTCCCTTGCGTGCCTTTTAGCTGCAGAGTAAGAAGTACCACATATATCAGATCCACCAGAAATAAAATAAATTACCTTTGCATCCGGGGATGGGGATGTTGCTCGCTCAGGATGTCCACGTGATCTGTCTGCATCCTAGGTCTGGTCAATGCCCCTGGATTTTGCAGGCTGATCAACGCCCTTAGGTTTGTCCTTCTTCCTTCCCAAGAGCTCCTTTAAGTAGCCTTTGCTCAATATGTAGCTGATTTCCTTGCGCATGGCTATGCAATCCTCGGTCATATGGCCAAAGTCCTCATAGTATGCACACCATTTGGACTTGTCCTTCCAGGATGTCGGTTTATCCGTCTTTCTGGGCCACCTTGCTTTGTCCCCCAAATCCTGCATAACATTAATCACACCTGCAACATTAGTAGCAAAACATAACTCATTAAAGGTAGGATATTCTTCATCATCCTCGTCTTCGGCCTGATCGACCCTGTTAACCCTAGAATTATCGGGTCTGGAATAAAGGCTTAGGCATCTGGGAACTAGGATGCACTGGCTCTGATTTCATGTTGGAGGAGTTGTATCCTGGGACTGCGTCCACTTTCTCCTGCACTTTTTTGTCCTATTCAAGTCTAATGAATCGTATGGCCCTATGCCTTACTTCATCGAGCTTGTGACAAGGGTTCATCACAAGATCTTAATAGAAGGGTGAATCCTTCTTGAGGCCCATTTTGAATGCCTGGGCAGCAGTATCCATGTCCATGTTGGGGATATCCAGGGTCTCCCTGCCAAACCTGTTCACATAATTCCTGAGAGACTCGTTAGCATCCTGGGTAACCCTGTAAAGATCACTCATCAGTTTTTCGAAACTGCGACTACAAGAGAACTGGTTATTGAATAAGTTAAATAAATGAGAAAAGGATGTGATAGAAAATGGTGGAACACCTAGCAGCCATTTCAAGGCTGAGCCTGTGAGTGTCGACCCAAAACCTTTACATAGGCACGCCTCCTTGATTTCAGGGGGCATGTAGATCACTTCCATCCTTTCCATATACTGGGCTACGTGCTCCTCCGGGTCGGTTGTGCCATCGTACTGCTTCATGTTAGGAGTTTGGAACCTCTTGGGTATTTCCACGTCACATATTGGGGGAGCGAACCTTGAAATTCGATGACTCGAAGGTGCTACTTCAGGGATGGGTTGGACCACCCCAGGAACACTTCAGATCATTTCTTTTAATTTTTTGAGCTCCTTGGTAACCACTGGGCTGAGACCTGCATCCTGCACAGATTGATTAGTATGAGAATTAAGATTAGAGGTTCCGAGGATGTTACCAGCATCCCGGGTATCGGTCGCGATGGATTCCCTGAATGTAGACATCCTGGGTCTGTCAGCCAGGGTAGTGGAAGCAGTAGAAAATGCAGGTCTTAGATCTAATACTTGGAGGTCATCTGGTAGGCTAGCTTGGGTATGATCCACCCTGTTCATCTCCGATCTCAGCCTAGCCATTTCTCCAAGCACATCCTGGTTCACCTTCTGCTGTTGCTCCATGTACTGCTGCATATTTGCAAACATGGTGAGGAACTCATCATTAGAGACCATTATTGGGATTTCTCCACCACGCCATGATCCTGTGACACCCTGGTTGACTGGTCGACTAGTGCTGCGGTTTACGGTACTCGTTATTGATGTGCTAAACTGTGGCGGTGGAGGAGGAAGGACGATGCTAGCTGCGGAAGAGGTGCTCACAGGGGTAGATGCATTCGAGGAACTTGGTTGTGTTGCCATTTTTTTATAAAAATCAAGTTAAAAATGAATCTAATAAGAGTTTGGAAAAAGATTGACACCAATTGCCCCACGGTGGGCGCCAAATTGTTTTGGCTAAAATTTACAAGACTTAATTTAGTAACCAAATTAGTTTGTGAGGTTAGGTGTCTAAAATGCAAAGTTTATAAAATCAAGTTTACCGGTTAAAATCCAAGGTTTGAATGAAAGAAATGAAAACACAAACATTAACTTCCCTGGATGCAAGTAGGACCTCCTTGGCAACGATAACACACGTTGCCCGTTTATTCCAATGAAAAATAATTCGAGTACAAGTGTTTGCGACTTGTTTGCTAAGTGGTAGTGTGAGTACACGTGATCGTGAGTATTAAAAATAAGTCCTAAGCCGCGTGTAAATACATAGAAACCTAACTAACATCCCGAGATTCTTGGGATCTTCCTTCCAACAACATTCAATCGTCAAAGACCGAGTTTAACGGCGGGTCTTCTGCCACACGTTTATACCAGACTTTGACCATGTCCATATGACCGTTATCCACACGTTCGTACCTGGCTTGATCACATAAAATCAAGGAAAACGTTAGTATCGTTACCCTAGCATGCTAGGATCAGGTGAAATAACTAAGTAGTCCCTGGTGTTTTGGCTAAAAATTACTTAAGTTAAATTAGCAAAGTTTGAACCAAATTTGAATGTGAGGTTAGGTGTATCGAATTCAGATGTGAAAACAATTTGAAATAATCCTGGGACAACAGCAGAATTCTAGGGTCAAATAACTAGAATCCTGGGTAAAAACTTAGGTTTATTTGTGAAATCAGTTGAGAAACTTTATCAACACAAATGTAACCAGAAATGTAAGCAGGAACACCGAGATTTTGACTAGGGAAAAGCCCTTAGCCCTTAGATGTCTCTAAGGCGCCGCCGGCATAAAAACCCCGGGTAGCGATAACACACGCTACCAATTTATTGATCACTGAAAAATGTCGAGTACAATGTGTTCGTAAAGAGAATAATACGAGAATACAATCAGTAAAGCTCGAATGAGCTGAGAATGAATGACTAAAGGTCCTATTTATACTCCGAGAGCTCCAAGGACTCGTCCGATATTCCAGGGGTCTTCAACTGTTCTTCTGATATTCCAGGGATCCCCCCTCCAACGTCTCTTTCCGTTAGTTGACCGAGTTTCCAGCCAACTGACTTTGACCACGTGCTAAATGAGTCTTCAGCTTTCCTTATTCGACCGTTTGAGCGACTTTGTCAACCTGTTGTCTCTTAGATAAAAGCACGAGATACGTTAGTAACGAAATCCTAGCATGCAAGGTCATTTCCACATGCTGGGTCATTGTAAAAATAAGGGCAATCCTTGGATTAGATCATACAAGTGTGAAATAAAATAAAGGTAAACCTTCCCGTTTGATGTTAATCATCCTGGGTCATCGAACATTACCTGTCAACATCCAGGGTCATACAATTCCTAGGTAATACCTGCCCCTGGATTATTAGCCGAGAATTCAGGGTATAACAATTGCCCCCAAATTTTCGCAAGTGGATAGAACTTACAGCTGTGAAAATTTGAATTTTTGGGTCACATCACCCCTTATCTTTAATCGTGTCCGTTAATTTCGCATCCATGATGCCACGTCTCGAGCGACCTCCCATCACCTCTGTAACTTCTTCTTTTCTTTAAATACTACCTTTAACCCCTCCTCTCTTTTCACACAAATTTCTTGAGAGTAAGGGTTTTCCTCCGACGCTTCCAGCTTCCGATTTTCTCCATTCAGGTAAACTTCTGCTCCAAACTTTTCCATCATTCCCCGATCATGACCCGTAAGAAAATACGAGCAGAGACGACGGCTGAGGAGACTGGAATCGAGGATTTCCTCGATCAGTTTTACTTGCAGAGCCGAGCGCTCGAAGCTTGCACCTTTACCGACGACGACATTGCTGCCTTGTTGTCGTCGGGCCTTTTCCCCAAATCCGCTGAGATCAGACCCTTCGACAAAAGGGTTCGATCGGATTTCTGTTCTGAGACGTGGGTCTGCTTTCCTTTCACTCCTTTCTCCATGGGTCTTTCCTATCCTTTCTCCGGCCTCCTGGCCGAGTTTTTCAAGGCCACCGGTCTTGCCTACGCCCAAACCCTACCTATCATTTGGAGGATCCTGGGTACCATCGATCGGTTGAACAATGAGTTCGATTCCCTGGTTGGTCTGCCTGAGCTGGCCCTGGGTTATGAACTCAAATCCCACGGCAACAATCGATTTCTATTCAAAGCCCTGAGCAAAGAGGTTCAGATGATTCCTCGGGCTTCCTTTTTTGAGGAATGGAAAGGGAAATTTTTCTTTGTCAAGAGGTCCACAATTCCAGGAGGGATGAGCCTTCCAGTTAGATAGAGAGTAGATGGTAGGTTTTTACCTGCATTAGGGATTAGGATTTTATTTTATTCAAATACTGACCTTGGATTTTTGTTCTGCAGTTCCAGCTTAAGCTCCATTGGACCCGCAAATTCTGGGACGTTCGAGAGATTTGAAGCTTTCCTCAGCATCAACGAAGTGGATCGAGAATTCAGGACGGATCTCCACCAAGCTGCTTCATCTACCTCCCACAGCATGTCAAGTTGTAAGTATCTTGGTACTCTGCCTTTCGGACCTAGGATTTTCTCTGGATTCTGTTAATTTCTTATGCTTTTTCAGCTGCTGCCACTCTTGTCAACCTGGAAAACATTGATCTGGACGACTTTCTGCTAGGTGACTCCGAGCAGGACCTGCAAGTCATTACCTCTGTGAAGACCGAACCTATGACGGCTCCCAAAGCTCCTCCCTCCAGGACTTCTGGTACTAAGCGCAAGACCAGGGCCACTGCCACTGCTTCTGCTCCCGTTGTGCAATCTCTGGAGAACCTGGATGCCGCCGAGCTCCGTGCCCATGCCGAGGCCTCTTCCCGTCAAGTAAGTTAATCCTGGGTACCCCTGAATTTTCTACACGGTAAACAATTCAAGGTCATAAATGTTAATAGCATTACCTTCTCTTGCAGATTGCTAGCCGATTCGTGGAGATGGTCTGGGCCGCTGAGAAGCGAGCCCAGGATGTTGAGGCTGCTGCTAAGAAGGAGGTTACTGCCCTGACCAAGGAGCTGAACTCGCTCAGGATAGTGGCCAACAAGAACCTGGGTCTAGTGCATGATCTTGAGAAGAAGGCAGTGGAGGCACGGGCTGCGCATGAGTCTGCCTTAGCCGCTAAGGGCGATGAAGGCAAGCTCATCGCTCGCATCTCTCTTTTCCAGTGCAGGCTGAAAATGGCGAAGGAGGCAAGGGATTTGGGGTTTCATAACCCCAACTGGGATGTGTCCGACTGGGCAAAGAAACTGCGCACTTTAGGCGCCACCATCCCTGCAGGGTGTGACCCTGAAATCGGCCCTGGATCCAGCAAAAGCACCCCATCCAAGGGCTCTGCTGGTCACGCCATGGATATCGACCAGCCCAAGGGAAGATAGCAGCCGACCCAGGACCCGAAGGCAGCAGAGAAGGCAGCGGAGGAGAAGGAAGCGAAGGAGGTGCCCCAGGATGAAGCTTGAAGAACAGGGGTCACCTTTTTATGTTTTGTGGTTCATGTTTGTTTGAAAACAATTTTATTTTTATGCATGTGATGGTATACCGGATGATGTTTCCCGGTATATATTTTGTTTAAGACAATGGCCCACCCCTGGATGCGATATCCAGGGTCTTTTGACATGTCCCAGCCTGGGAAGTCCGGAGCTTTTCCGGGCCCAGGTTGGGTCTTATTAATAGAACTGCTTTATTTACATACCTGTGTTTGACATATTTGAATGATATTTGCAATGTATGGAATGGTTCTAGGGTTTACCTTGATAATCCTGGGTTGCCCCCAGGATCTTAGGATTCCTCGTAGCTATAGCAGACTTGTGAATGTTTCCTGTAATAGGAACATATCAATCAGAATTAACTAGACAAGGAGTTAATCTTTTTGGGCTTTGACCGTTATGACCCTGGATTAGATTAATAATCCTGGGCCACTAGGTAATCTTTGGATTGTTTCTGGGGTCAAGCCCTTAAATACTGGGGTCAAACCCGGTGCCGTACTGGCGAACTGGGGTCAAGCCCGGTGCCGTACTGGCGAATTCTAGGGACCACCTCAAGCCGTACTGGCGAACTAGGGTATTGCCTCGGGTGTCTTAAGTTGGTACGTTAGCACCAATCCGTCTTGAAAACGCGTTAATCGTTTTAAACCTTGAGAGATCCGCATATGTCCCTGGATTGCAAGGTTGCCACCAATGCTATTAACACGGATGATCTCACAATCCCAGGGTTTCATACTTGGATCACGTGCGTCTCGGGCGAGGCAAAAATTGCCAACGTGCGCTCCAGGCGAGGCGTGATAGCCCATATTCGGATGAAGGACGTATAATCCTTAAACCTTAGGAATGGGTTTAAAATTTACCCATACGGAAGTGAGATGGCCAATCCCAATACTTAGGAGAAATACATTTGTTGCATTTGACTTGGAGTACCTTGAGTATTCTTCGCTTCGTATGCCTTGAATTTCCGATCATCCTGCACCTTGAATACCTTGAATCCTGGGATACCCTGGATTTTAGGCAATCCGTCTTGCAAAACATAGATCTTAGCGAATTCAAAACATTAAATAACAATTTTAAAAATGAAACGTAACACGTAATTAATATCAGAGACTAAATAACGATCGTAAAACACATAAGGAAAATGAGTAAATTGAGTGAGAAGAACTGACCTGAATTTCCGTTGTGAAATTTCAAAATAAAACACATACCTGAGCAAGTGAATCCTGGGACAGAAGGCCTTACATGAAATATGCTTTGAGATGTATCGCATTCCAAGGTCTTGGCAATAGGTCTCCTTCCATACTAGCCAGCCAATATGCCCCCTTACCAGCTTCGGAATCAATCAAATAAGGACCTTCCCACTTAGGGGCTAATTTCCCGTCTCCTGGATTTGTTGTGTTCTGAAACGCCTTTCTTAGGACCAGGTCTCCTACCTTGAATCTTCTGATCCTTACATGCTTGTTATAGGTCTTCGAAATTCTTTGCTGATATGCTGCCATTCTCCAAGCCGCCTGATCTCTCATCTCATCCAGGGTATCTAAGTCTTCAATCAGGGACTGGTTATTCAAATCCTGGGTCTGACCATTGATCCTGAATGTTGGGATCACCATTTCCGTCGGGATGACTGCTTCTGTGCCGAATACCAGGGAATATGGGGTTTGACCCGTGGCATTCTTGGAGGTAGTCCTATCTGCCCATAATGCTAAGGGTAATTCCTCTGCCCATCTTCCCTTCTTCTCCTTCAGTCTCTTCTTCAGATTGTTTATGATGATCTTGTTGCTTGACTCAGCTTGGCCATTGGCTTGAGGATGTACTGGAGTTGATGTTATCATCTTGATGCCCCAGGATTCACAGAATCCTGTGGTCCTACCTCCAATAAATTGAGAGCCATTATCACAGACAATCTCAGATGGCACTCCAAACCTTGTCAATATGTTTCTTTTAATGAAGGATATAACCTCTTTTCCCCTGACTTGAACGTATGCTTCGGCTTCAATCCATTTCGAGAAGTAATCCGTCATTGCTAACATGAATACCTTTCCTCCAGGGGCTTTGGGTAGCTTACCAACGATGTCCATCCCCCATTTCATGAAGGGCCAAGATGCTGGAATTGGATATAGAGGCTCTGCAGGCTGGTGAGGCACATTGGCGTGTCTTTGACATGCGTCACATTTCTGAGAGAAATCCAGGGCATCTTTTCTCATTGTTGGCCAATAATACCCCGTTCTTAGGATCTTGGACATCAGGGACCTGCCCCCTGTATGGTTTCCGCAATCACCCTCATGGATGTCTCTGAGCACTTCCTGGGCTTCATCCTTCTCCAAACATCTCAAATACGTACCTGCAAAAGATTTTTTATATAGTATATTTTTTATAATTACATACCTGGCTACTCTTATCCTGAATGCACGGGCGTCTTTCTCAGTTTCTGGTATAGTACCATCCTGCAAATATTGAATAATCGGCCTAGTCCAGGATTCCTTAGTAGAATCCTGGGTACTGGACACCAGGGTCTCACCTAGCGTGTCAAAATCCTGGGAATCCATACCTTGGTCTATGGTCGGTGTTAGTATGTGAATAATAGGAATATGAGTATCTTCAAGTGTTTTGAATGCTGAACCTAAGTTTGCTAGTGCGTCTGCTTCAGCATTCTCTTCCCTTGGTACTTGTTGAATGTTAAAATTTTGAAAATCCTGGGACATTCGTTTTACCACTTCCAAGTACTTGACTAATTTCTCTCCCTTAGCTGCATAAGAGCCATTAAAATGGTTAGCTAAAAGAAGAGAGTCTACATATACCTGAATGTGTTGAATTCCCAGGTGTAATGCTAGGTGTAACCCAGCAATTAGGGCTTCATACTCGGCTTCATTGTTAGTTGCTTGAAATCCACATCTAACAGCCTGGGGTATCATGTCCCCCTGTGGCGATTTCAGTACTATTCCAAGGCCTGTCCCCCTGATATTTGATGCTCCATCAGTGAACAAGGTCCAGCACCCTGAATTTTCCTCTTGTTGAAGCTGCTGCAATTCATGGTCTGCTTCTTGTTGTATGTCGGTACTGAAATCAGCCACAAAATCAGCTAGAGCCTGAGATTTTATAGTTGTTCTGGCCTCGTAGATCAGATCATAAGCACTGAGCTTCACCGACCACTTAGCCATTCGACCTGACATTTCTGGTTTTCGCAAAACAGACTTTATAGGGTAGTTAGTTCTAACATGAATTGTATGAGTTTCGAAATAGTGTCTAAGTTTAGTAGATGCCATACATAGGGCTAATATAAGTTTTTCAAGGTATGAGTACCTGGATTCAGCATCAAGTAAACTCTTACTTACATAATATATAGGGTGTTGCTGACCTTCTGCGTCTTTGGTTAGGACTGCACTTACCGTATTTCTGGATACTGCCAAGTACAGGGACAGGGGTTCCCCTGGATTAGGCTTCATTAACAAGGGTGCCGTGGATAAATATGCCTTCAAATCCTGGAAAGCTTTCTCGTGTTGCTCCTTCCATTCGAATTTCTTGTTTTTCCTCAGGATATCATAAAATTCCCTGCATCTTTCCGGAGATTTTGATATAAATCTGTTAAGGGCAGCGATTCTACCTGTAAGTCTTTGAACTTCCTTGGTGCTGGTTGGCGATTTCAGGTTGGCAATTGCCCTGATCTGTTCTGGACTTGCCTCTATTCCTCTTTTGGTCACCATGTATCCCAGGAATTTACCTAGCTCCGACTCCAAAGTGGCATTTTTCTGGATTCAGCTTCATGTTGTATTTATCCAAGATATCAAAGGAATCCTTGACATCCTGGACATGGTCACTGGTGACCCTGGATTTGACCACCATATCGTCGATATATACCTCCATCGTGTCCCCCAGCTTTTCCTTGAACATCATGTTGACCAATCTCTGGTACGTTGCCCCTGCATTTTTCAGTCCAAAAGGCATAACTATGTAACAATATATACCTGTTGGTGTTATGAATGTTGTATCTTCTTGATCCTGGGGTTCCATCTGAATTTGCTGAAATCCTGAAGTTGCATCCATGAAGGTTAACATTTCATGGCCTGCCGTTGCATCGACCATGGAATCTATGTGAGGTAAGGGGAATGGATCCTTTGGGCATGCACGGTTCAGATCTGTGTAATCCACGCATACCCTCCATTTACCATTCTTTTTTCCCACTACTACCACGTTGGCTAACCACCTGGGAAATTTGACCTCTCTGATCATCCCTGCTTTCAGTAATCTGTCCACTTCCTCTTGGATTATGATGTTCTTCTCTGGCGCGAACTTTCTTCTCTTTTGATGTATTGGCCTAAAAGAATTATCAATTCCAAGTTTATGTGTAATAATAGATTTGGAAATACCTGTCATATCGCCATGAGACCAGGCGAAGGTTGACATTCTGGTCCTGAGTAGATTCACTAGTTGCTCCTCTATCGGCCCTGGAATATTCGTCCCAATATAGACCCTTTTCCCTGGATTTGAGGGATCTAATTCAATAGCTTTGACGTCCTGTTCCCTCGCTTCCAAGGTTTCCCGGGCCTTCTTCTTTAATTGCTATGCTTGCCTTGGTTTAGACGATATTTTCATCGCCGTGGTGTAACATTCCTTAGCTTCTTGCTGATCGCTGTTGATTGTGATCACACCCCAAGGTGTTGGTATCTTTACACATTGATGATATGTTGAGGGTACAGCCCTGTTGTCGTGAATCCAGGGTCTACCCAGGATTATATTATATCCTGATGGTGCGTCCATCACACAGAAGCGCTGGACTGAATTGAGTCCCTCTACATAGACTGGAAGCTTTACTTCTCCCAGAGTGTTTTTTGTTTCACCACTGAAACCCACAAGTACCGTGGATTTCGAGATGATCTCCGTGTGCGGGATTCCCATCTTGTTCAAGGCTTCTAATTGGATTATGTTTACTGAGCTTCCTCCATCAATCAGAATCCTTTTCACGACGATGTTGGCAATATGAAGAGTTATCACTAGCCCATCGTGATGAGGGTCTATGATGTTGTGTCTGTCATCTTCTCCAAATGTAATTTCTTTGAGATCCGGCTGAATAGAGCTCTTCCTGGGTCTTTGGTCCCTGTCTGATTTTGATTCCTTGGCGTGTCTCTTTGCTGCAGAATAAGAAGTACCACAGATATCAGAACCACCAGAAATGAAATGAACTACCTTAGCATCCGGGGGTGGTGATGATGCTCTTTCGGGATGGTCATCGGAACGTCTATAATCCTGGGACCTTGCATCATTGTCCCTGGATTTTGGATTCTGTTCCCTGGATTTGTCCTTCTTCTTTCCCAATAGTTCCTTTAGATAGCCTTTGCTGAGTAGATATCTGATCTCTCTTCGCAGGGCCATGCAATCTTCAGTTTGATGACCAAAGTCTTCGTGGTAGGCACACCATTTGGACTTGTCCTTCCACGTAGAGGGTTTATCGCTCTTTCTGGGCCATCTTGCCTTGTCGCCGAGATCCTGCATAGCATACATCACACCAGAAACGTCAGTAGTAAAGCAATAGTCATTAAAAGAAGGATATTCTTCATCGTCCTCGTCCTGTTCCACATTGTTCACTCGGCGCTCATCAGGCCTTGAGTAAGGCTTTGATCTTTGTGACCTAGGATGTGTGGATTCTGACTTTCTGCTGGAACCGTTGAATCCTGGGGAGGACTCATTCTTTCCCAGGATTTTCCTATCCTCCTCCAGTCTAATGAAGCGGAGAGCCCTGTGACGAACTTCATCCATCTTATGACATGGGTTCATGACTAGATCCTCGTAAAACAATGAGTCCTTGTTTAGCCCCATTTTAAAGGCTTGAATTGCAGTTGCCATATCCATGTTCGGGATTTCCAGAGCTTCTCTGCTGAATCTGCTGACGTAGTTCCTTAAGGTTTCACCTGCATTCTGGGTCACCCTATACAAATCACTTGTTAGTTTTTCAAAACTACAACTACAAGAAAATTGACTGTTAAATAAATTAACTAGTTGTGAAAATGAAGCAATAGAATAGGGAGGAATGTTTAGGAGCCATTTGAGAGCTGCCCCCGTTAAAGTGGAGCCAAACCCCTTACATAGGCAGGCTTCCTTAATTTCAGGTGGCATGTGAATAACCTCCATTCTTTCGCGGTATTGCGCCACATGCTCTTCTGGGTCTGTGGTGCCATCGTAAAGCTTCATACTGGGTGTTTGGAACCTCTTGGGAATCTCCACATCACAGATTGATGGAGCAAATCTGGACATCCTATGGCTCGAGGGCCCAACTTCAGGGATTGGCTGTACAACTCCTGGGACACTCGAGATCATTTGCTTGAGCTTTTGGATTTCTCGTTCCACAGATGGGCTTATTCCTGAATCCTGCACAGAATTGTTAGTATTGGCATAATGGGTGAAAGGTTGAGGAATGTTACCAACATCCTGGGGTATGTTTGTCCCAGGATTAGTGATCGGTTCTCTGATGGTAGTCATTCTGGACAAATCAGCATGGGCCATTTGAGCAGGGAAGGATGTTGATCTCCAGTTCAGTGGTGTGACAGCTTCATGTACCCTGGAATTAGTTCCAGGGGTATCGAAGTTCAGAATTCTGGGATCGAGTGGTGATGGCTGAGCCGTCGTGGCTCTGGGTAACTCTGATCTCAAGCTGGTCAATTGAGCCATGAATTCCTTGTTCACCTTCTGTTGGAGTTCCATGTGACGCTCCAACCTACCGAAAGTGGCTAAGATATCAGTGTCAGATATTAAGACAGGGTCTTCTTGGATGTTTTCGGTTTCGATCACTTCATGGTTGACCACAGGTCCGTCACTGCGCGTAGCTGAGGTTGAAGCATTAAACCCTAGAGCCGATGAAGTGACTCCACTTGTCGAAATACCGGTCCTTGGACCCGGTTGGTTAACTCCAGTTGTTGAAGCAGTCACAACAGAAACCGAGACATTCGAGGTGTTCATTTGTGTTGACATCTTTTGATAGATTTTGGCAAAAACCAAGTTTAGGACAAATCTGAAAAGAGTTTGACAAAAAATTGACACCAATTGCCCCACGGTGGGCGCCAAATTGTTTTGGCTAAAAATTACTTAAGTTAAATTAGCAAAGTTTGAACCAAATTTGAATGTGAGGTTAGGTGTCTCGAATTCAGATGTGAAAACAATTTGAAATAATCCTGGGACAAAAACAGAATTCTAGGGTCAAATAACTAGAATCCTGGGTAAAAACTTAGGTTTATTTGTGAAATCAGTTGAGAAACTTTATCAACACAAATGTAACCAGAAATGTAAGCAGGAACACCGAGATTTTGACTAGGGAAAAGCCCTTAGCCCTTAGATGTCTCTAAGGCGCCGCCGGCATAAAAACCCCGGGTAGCGATAACACACGCTACCAATTTATTGATCACTGAAAAATGTCGAGTACAATGTGTTCGTAAAGAGAATAATACGAGAATACAATCAGTAAAGCTCGAATGAGCTGAAAATGAATGACTAAAGGTCCTATTTATACTCCGAGAGCTCCAAGGACTCGTCCGATATTCCAGGGTCTTCAACTGTTCTTCCGATATTCCAGGGATCCCCCCTCCAACGTCTCTTTCCGTTAGTTGACCGAGTTTCCAGCCAACTGACTTTGACCACGTGCTAAATGAGTCTTCAGCTTTCCTTATTCGACCGTTTGAGCGACTTTGTCAACCTGTTGTCTCTTAGATAAAAGCACGAGATACGTTAGTAACGAAATCCTAGCATGCAGGGTCATTTCCACATGCTGGGTCATTGTAAAAATAAGGGCAATCCTTGGATTAGATCATACAAGTGTGAAATAAAATAAAGGTAAACCTTCCCGTTTGATGTTAATCATCCTGGGTCATCGAACATTACCTGTCAACATCCAGGGTCATACAATTCCTAGGTAATACCTGCCCCTGGATTATTAGCCGAGAATTCAGGGTATAACACCTGGATGCATGACATCCTGGGATATAAATTAAGTAAAATGCACCAAAAGTGTAAACCGAAATTCAGGGTATAACATTTCCAGACTTTAACTTTTATGTTAATCATAAAATTAGTCCTTAAAGAGTAAAAAGACAGATATACCTCATGCGCAATGTATGTGACTTTATTCAACTGTTAAATTAAATGTCCGCTAGATAAAATGACGTTATATACTTATATGTTACAAAAGTTAAACATAAAGGATAATTCTTATTAGTGTATTTGGTTGGAAATAAATGGTGCAATCTTCCGAATGCTTTCATCTTCTCGATTAAGGACTTGATCACTATCCACAAATCGTCTGCCTTGTCTCATCGGAAAGCTATGGCGGTGAACATCATTTTTTAACGGTTTGTTGGTGTATTTGGTTGGAAAGGAACAAGGTCATCTTTGACAACCGGGTTCCTTCTATACACCGGGTGATCTTAGATATTAAAAATTGGAGTTACCTTTGGTCTGTTAATTGTTGTAAGTCTTTTTTAGTTTCTTGGAAAGATTGGATCTCTTATCCTTGTAATATTCTAATGACCTTGTTTTTCCTTTGGTGGCCTCTAGCTCCTTGCTAGTGGTCTTACTGTTTCTTGTTTAATGAATAGTAGTTCAAAAAAAAAAGATAATTCGTATTATTACTTTAGTTTAAACACAATACCTGAAAAATATGACATATGACATACATAGTAAAAGAAAAGTGCAATTTACTCTAACAAAATACTAATATGACATACATACTAAACCTAGAGTGTGATCTTTGAGGCAGAACTAGGTTCAAAACTTAATCGTTAGGAATGACGTTGCTTAAAAAAATTTAGATTAAAACTATCATACTTGCCAAAACTACAAGGACTAAAATGGTATTTAACATTAATAAACACTTTAATTTTAAAGTGATTTGAAATCTTCGATAAGCCGTCATCACGAATCTCAGTCCTCATATCTCTCATTCATTCTTTTCCCACTTCCGACGTTCCACACCACCACTCGCCCGGTCGCTTCCACCCATCCGGCCGCCGGCGACCACTACCGCACTACCTCAGAGCCGCACTTATCCGACCGGAGACCACCAGCATCGTCTCCGACTGATCATTTCTCCACTTCTCTGCTTTTTTTGACAGATTTTGATATCAGGTAAGTTAACCCTAGATCTCGTAACATAACATTGAAAAAAACCATATTCAGTTGTTATCTAATGATTTACTGACTAATTTTACGTCATTTTGATGTGATATTGTGATTGTGAATACGTGATCTGAAATTATTCATTGTTTTCGTCTCTGAATGTGTGTTTTTGTTTCGTTGAATTACTTTATACTTTTATAGGTAGTGTTTAGCTTTATAGGCAGGTGATTAACATGATTTACTTTTCAGAATTTTAATCTGCACCGGAAGCAGAGGCTGTGTGAATCACAATTCGTTTTTTAGGTTCAGAATGAGCTTCAGTCTATGCTCAAATCCTTGTGAGATCACATCCCCCTGTTTTGAAAAACCACAAAGTATAAATATAAATAAAGTACCACTGTCCACATCATCAATCCGGGCGAGTGATTTCGCTAAGAAAGACAGTATCCAAGTGTCTAGTCATGATGCTAGAAAGGCGGCGATTTCAGGTCGTTATGTACCAGGTCAATTTGAAGGAACGGGTTTAATGGGAAAGCCATTGTCAAAAAGGCCAAAACAGAAGTTGGAGTATATCAGGACATTGTTGATCGACAATTACGATAGTTACACATATAATATATACCAAGAGTTATCTGTCGTCAATGGATGTAAGATATCTCTCTCTCTCTCTCTCTTGTATATATATATATATATGTATATGTTTGTGTGTATATATACTTATATATATGTTGATCAGCTTGTGTGTATCTGTCTTCTTGACAGCTGTTTATTGTAAATAATATGCGCGCATTATGTTTGTGTGACATATTATAGATGTATTTGGGTAACACTATGTTTATATAATAATCAGAGATGAATTTTCATGTTATCTAGTACCTCCTGTTGTGGTGCACAATGATGAATGGAGTTGGGAGGAAGCATGCTATTATATTTATGAAGAGAGAGCCTTTGATAATATTGTTATATCACCGGGTCCAGGAACACCATCATGCGCTACTGATATAGGTAAAATATATTCTATAACATAACATGTGATATGCCGAGTAATAACGTTGATAAACTGATCCCATCCTCAATGGCGAAATTGGTTTCTGAAAATAATCCCAAAGATTTCTTCAAGTGATAGGTGCGTTGGAGTGACAATAAAGTCTCCTAGCACTGTTTTGTTATATTGATTAATTGGTTGAATATTCTTTGAGCTTAGCAAGGAGTGTAATACATGTAGTTATCTGTCATATTGGATTTAAATGAACCGGCTGACTTTTTTTTTTGGGGATGTATCAGGAATCTGTCTTAAGTTGTTGCTAGAGTGTGGAGACATTCCAATCTTGGGCGTATGTCTTGGACATCAGGTGTTGTTTCAAGTTGGTTGTAATGCTTTTTATTAGGTAGCTTTCAAATATTTATTTTGAATACAACGACCTCCAAAGTCCTAATTCATTTATTAAAAAGGAATTTATCATCGAAACAATATAAGTTTGTAATGGTACTTGAAACAATAAGTAATTATTCGTAAAACTTTTAGACAAAAAGTGTTTTGTGTTTTAAACCGTACCAAGAAATGCATGTTTTTGACCGAAGCTCTTGTTATCCGACCAGTTTGATTACTTGTATGGACTTAGAGATTGAACTGTATCCTCATCTTCTTTAATTCCTTGACAGGCCTTAGGATATGTGCATGGTGCAGAGGTCGTCCATGCTTTTGAACCTGTCCATGGACGTCTCAGGTATAGAAACTTTACTAGTGTGAAATAAATAAATACAGATTAAGAGGTATGTTTTGCACACAGCTATTAGAAGCATATAAAAGACCCTTTTATGGAAGATAAGCTGTCTTTAAAAGTTTGTTTATGTAACAAACAAGATTTCCTACCCGCGCGTTGCCGTACTGGGGATAATGTTGACACATAAAACCGTCTCATTGTATAACGGTACGTAAAGAAAATGGAAATAAAACAAACAAAAAACTATGCTACACGATTGTACATAAGGAAATCTATATGTACCAATTACACCACCAAAAAACACAAACTTCTGTGCCAAGCTCAAGCGACTCAATCGCAAATAGAAAAAGACTACGTTACAACGTTTAAATTAGAAACCAAATGCTCAAAATGTTGAACCTATGACCTAAAAGTTATTTTACACGACTGTACCCCCGTTACACCACAAACTTATGTGCTAAACTCGTTGCGTGCGGATATTAAAACAAAAAAAAAAATCATATGGCAAAATGGTAAAAATAAGCAAATGACATATAATGGTAAAAATAAGCAAATGACGTAATGGTAAAAATAAGCAAATGGCATAATGGTAATTGGTAAATATGCCAAAAAAGGGGCAAAATGCTAACTGAACTTATCAAAGTTCTCTATTGTATATAGGGAGTAATATTAGACTGTGGTTTTGAAAAAAAACTGAAATGAAATTTTTTCAAGCCAATAAGAACTCCATTTCGGTTCAGCTATTATTTTGACACATGCAAACGAGCATGAGTGTTGCATCGTGCTTTAGCTATTTCCATATTTTTCTCAATAATATTGGATCTTGACACTCAGTTTATATGGTCATTATAGTTCTTTTCTCACGTTAACTCTAGTTATATTTTTAGTGAAATACAGCATAATGGATGCAGCCTGTTCCATGACATTCCTTCTGGAAGAAATTCTGGTTTTAAGGTCAGTCTTCGTGCGCATGAGATCAACATGTATATTTTTTTCTTGTTAAGAGTTTCTTGACTCACTGAAAACCTGTACTCATAAACATGGCCCATGATGGAAGAACAAATAAAAAAAGAAAAAGAATAGTAAATCGATTCTACCTTAAATAATTAAGAATAGATAATAGTCATCTTTTACAAGGAGATAGTAAATACAACTTAACATTCAAATGACAAAAGGGTGGTAGCCTATTTTCTTATTTTCATTTTAAAGAATCAGTATTTAAGATTATAAATTATTAAAATGATGGTTCATTTATATAGTTCATGTAGTATTTTGGTGACTATGGTTTATGAGCCGTGCAGGTGGTTCGATATCATTCCCTAGTAATAGATGCAAAATCACTTCCAAAAGAACTCATACCATTAGCATGGACATGTTCCACTGATACAATATCTTCACTGGTTGACCATAACTCTGACCTTAATGCTTATGAAAGTCAACTTGATCAAGAAACTTTTCTTCCTAAAGGGTTCATGAAAGTTCTGATGGGCATCAAGCATTCCACAAGACCTCATTATGGTTTGCAGGTGAGCTTTTATATTTGTTTGCATCTGTATATTATGAGTTAATTTATACTAATTATTTCCTTTGATTTGTAGTTTCATCCTGAGAGCATTGCCACCTGTCATGGTAGACAGATATTTGAAAATTTTCGAGATATTACTGAAGGTTTTTGGGACTCTTCTCCCATTAGTCAGAGGAAGTTACAGTATAATGGTAAACTATTTCTAAGTTAAATAAAGACACCATTTACTCAATGTCTTCATTCGTATTCCAGTTGATTCTATTGGGTGGGTCTTCAAGAATTGCAAGCTTAGTTGATGTGTTGGTAGATTATACAAATGGGTGGGATGGGTAACGGGCCATTCTGTGAACACTTTTATTGTCCATTTTATTTATCTTTTATAAATATGTATTGTTTTAGTAAGTTTTTAAAACAATAATCTACATTTTTTAATAAAATGATTTCGATTTTTGTGGGTAATTGGGAGGTAATCTTGTCAATTTTATTGTAATGAATGAAATAATACAAGACAATCAACACCCCTCCTCTCTCGCGTGAGGGCATGGTCTGTGGTGCTTGAGGGGAGGGGGAATTCAAACAAAATAAAATGAGATATTCACCTAGGGACCATTACATGACAATGAGGCCACCTAGCTAATAGAAACATACATATTATATGATATGTGACAATCAAAGAGATAAAAAGATATACATAGTAGTACCATGCTGCCATATTCATCAGAAGCCACATCCTCCTCAAGATGTCTATAATCCAATCCGATTACAGAGTTTACAGCAGAAGTTGCTTTCCACGAGGTTAACCTGTTTCATTTTTACTTAAGTTGTAAAACATTAACCATTTGACCCATTGAAGATATCAGGAAAAAACCTCAATTTTAGGTAAACGGGTCGAAATTCCTTCCTGATCCTCATCTAACCGACATTGCATTATTAATAAATGGTTTTGTACTTGATCTAGTGGGCTCTTGCAGCTGAATTGCATAGCATACTGTGTTACTAGCACTGAGCAGTAAACTTTACATAGCGTGCATGCAGGTGAGAAATGGAAGCTGGCAGTTTAAAAACAACTCTAGAAGTGCATATTTCTCTGTTCTTGATGTCAACATGTACAAGTCAGATATGAGCGACAGGATCAAGTTTCTGAAACTACAATGGAGGAAACTTGAGAATTTATCTTGTCAAGTTGGCGGGACAAAAAACATATTTCTCAAATTGTTTGGAGATGACAAGGCTGGAAACACTTTTTGGCTCGATAGCTCCTCTACTGAAAAGGTATGTCAAACTAGTTCTCCTTGGAGGTTGCAAGATGGGCGAACCGGTCGGGTTGAGTTAACATATTGAAACGTGTGGGGTTGGGTTGACCTGAAAAAAACCTTTTACCTATTTTCTAAATTTTAATAAATTGTTGATGCATTGAATACATTAATACTCAAAATATTTGCTTATTATTCAGAGAAGAGCAAGATTTTCATTTATGGGTGGAAAAGGTGGATCCCTTTGGAAGCAGATAACATTCAGACTATCAGACTCAAGGTTTGAAGGAAGAACACTTATGATCTGCTAGCTATTGATTAAAAAATCAAGATACACCTTTTTAAAAATCTTTAGATGCATATTTGAATGATCTTTTCTCAAGGCATGATATATTGATATACAAATGATTTTTTTTACTTTCAGTGAGGACACGGTTGCAAGTGGAGGTCATATTTCAATCGAAGATGCTGAAGGGATATCTACAACCACATTTTTGGAAGATGGTTTCTTTCATTATATGAATAAGGTATCAAGGAATAATCTGGAATTATGAAATGCACCAACTAATTTATAAATTTCACTGACATTTCATGCTTTTTTTTCCAGGAACTTCAATCTATTCATTATGATGAAAAAGACTATGAAGGATTGCCGTTTGAGTTTTATGGTGGATACGTTGGCTATCTTGGGTATGCAAAGTTCTATTTTTTGGAACTTAAGGAGTCAGTGTAAATGGGTCGATTCACTTGTGTTTTATTTCAAAGGGTCAAATAGCTGAATTGGCTTATAAGGAATAGGGTCAAATGGGTCGAAAGTCATTCAAAAGTGCTTATATATGCACAAATTATTAGTGAAATAACATACTTGTAATCGCACACTATTATTTGATTAGAAATTTTGATTTTTTTATAAAAATTGTTTTGGGTCAACCCGGACCAGTCCGTTTCTACCTGTTACCTGATCTGACCTTTGGTTGGGGTTATCTACGATCTTGACATTTATACTGTTGTGGTTTAATATTAACTTTTTCTACACGCAGATACGGTCTTAAAGTGGAATGTGGTGTACCATATAATCGTCACAAAGCAGAAACACCAGATGCATGTTTTTTCTTTGCAGACAATCTTATAGTCATTGATCATTCCAACAATGACATCTACATTCTTTCAATACATGATCAAACCACAAAACCGACAACATGGTTAGATGATGTGCAGCAAAAGCTTACCACCTTACTCAAAACTTCATCATCTCCAACTCGTGTTCATGCTGAGAATAATTCTACAGAAACAGGCTTCATTTATGATAAAACTAGAGAGCAGTACATAAAAGATGTGGAGAAATGTCAGAAATTCATCAAAGACGGTGAAAGCTATGAGTTGTGCCTTACAACTCAAATGAGAAAGAAAATAGGAGATATTGATTCTTTGGGGCTTTACTTGCATCTTAGAGAGAAAAATCCAGCACCTTATGCTGCATGGCTTAATTTTTCAAAAGAAAACCTGACTATATGTTCTTCATCCCCCGAGAGATTCCTACGTTTAGATAGAAATGGTATTCTGGAAGCCAAGCCTATTAAGGGTACTATTGCTCGCGGTTTGACACCTGACAGAGATGAAATGCTTAGATCACAGCTACAACACAGGTATTGCATTGTCAGTTACCATATCAATTTTTTTTTGACTTTGGAATGTCAGATGCTTAAATGCTAGAGGTGGCAGTTTGGTTGTGTTGAGTAATGGATCAAAACAGTTTCGGGTCAAAGTTATGGGAAAGGGTCAAATTATTTTGGGATTTATTTCGTCTATTTTTAATACTTTTTCTATCTAAATAATTTTTTGTTAAATTGGATTACAAAGACTGTATTGTTACCATAATAATACTTAGGTTTCTAAAGAAAGATTTAAGAGGTTGTATTTATTAAAATTACAATCTGGAGTCTTTTAGCTAGTTTTCGTATTTTAGTCATTTGACCCGTTTACTTTGAGCTAGTTTTCTTATTTTAGCCATTTGACCCGCCAGAGACAAAAAAATAACCACCCAGTTAAATTGTTTTGTTCAGAAGATTTTGGATCTTTTTAACAATAATATTGTTTTTTTCCTGATCACATTCAACACAAAAGTTGTTTTTTTTCCCCATCCCAGCTTGCTTTGACCCATCCATTTTGCCACCTCTTGTACTTATGTCTTATGCTAGCATTATAGCAAGGATATGAGATAACAGCAATTTATCGTAATATTATATAAACAACGTGATAACGGTCTTCGTTGGTTCGGTTTCAAACCTGTATACACCCGCATCATATTTCAAATCTACAATTGCCACCTGTCTACGGTACCATTCTCATTCTTAGCCAGCCATTTGTGTCAACAGTGAAAAAGATCAAGCAGAGAATCTCATGATTGTTGACCTACTAAGAAACGACCTAGGCCGCGTGTGTGAACCCGGGTCAGTCCATGTCCCCAATCTCATGGAAGTCGAATCATATGCAACAGTTCACACCATGGTCAGCACAATCCGAGGTAAAAAGCAGTTAAATTTAAGTGCAATCGATTGCGTTATGGCAGCATTTCCTGGTGGTTCAATGACTGGTGCACCCAAACTGAGATCAATGGAACTCCTTGATTCCCTCGAAAGCTGCTCCAGAGGCATCTACTCTGGTTGCATCGGCTTCTTTTCTTACAACCAAACTTTCGATCTTAATATTGTTATACGAACCGTGGTGGTCCACGAGGGTGAAGCTTCCATCGGTGCAGGCGGGGCCATTGTGGCTCTTTCTAGCCCCCAACAAGAGTATGAAGAAATGATACTGAAAGCAAGAGCTCCGGTCAATGCGGTGGTTGAATTTCAACACAAATCATTGGAACTATAGGTAAATTTTACATAGTATCAAAATCTTGCAGTTACCAAAACCAACAGTTGGAGGATGAACCGAAACACACGGTAATTTGTGTTTGTTGCCTATCGAAAACCATAGTCATAGCAATATAGTAAATTTGATTGATTGTTGTAGGTTGTATTTCACTTTCTGAGAACTATAATTGTGATTAGTTTGAACTATTTTTGCTGTGTTTGATCCAGTTGGTATTTTAGCGAGTCCCATATATTTGTTACCTTACTACCTATAATTGATGTTGCGGTTTCTGTTTATAGAAGTTCACCGGTATAAAGAAGTTATAAATTAAAGGGAAATTGGATTTTAATAATTCCAAGTTTCACCTATTGGACGAGATTAATCTCACTTTTCGGAATGTTTCTTACTGAGCCCAAGTTTCAATCTGTTTTCTCTCATTGATCCCAAACTTAACATCGTTAGGGTTCCGTTAGTTTGTGATCAATGAGAGAAAACAGTTTGAAACTTGGGCTCGGTGAGAAACATTCCGAAAAGTGAGATTAATATCAACCAGTATAAAGAAGTTACAAATTAATATGGCTATCTTCGATGATATCAACCGTTTTGATGGTTGTATTGTGGGAGATATACACGTTCATCTAAAAGTAAATGTGGATTTTGTTTTGAGTGAGGCATGTTAAACATGTTTATAGACCGTCATCTCAATGATCTAGTTTGTTCATTGTTATGTTATGGACAAAATTGAGTACATAACTTGTTTATTATTGTAATTCGTTTTACTTGCGATTTATATCACTAGTTTTACAATACAAAAAGAATATATCTATTATTTATTATAGTGAAGAAAGCTAATTTCCATATATTATCAAACCATAAAAAAGTATAAAATAAATAATCATATTTGAGACTTTAGACTGAAGGTATGAATATGTTTCATACAAACAAAAACAAAAACAAGATCGATGAAACCCAAGACCTTTATACTCTCAAAAATTAATCTCAATAAAAAAAGAAAAGCTAAATTTTGTTTTATCACTTTTCCATTTATATTAAATAAACAATAAATTATAAATATTTTCGACGATTTTGTTTTGATTGTTTGCTAAAAAAACCAAATAAAAAAAGTTAGTAAACTTCAAATTTAAATGTGTAAAAAAAATAGTAAATTTTAAATTTAAATGTGTAGAAAATTATCAATAATGGGGTCCTCCGACACGTCGAACCAAGCTCGAGGTAATGTAAATTCCTCATCTTGGTCCCACAGTTAAATATTTCTCTTCTCCCGCTGCGGTGTGACCTTCTTCTTGTGGGACCGTAGCTTTCTTGGTTTTGGACCCCCCGCTTGTGTGTCGGGCACCACATCAGGTGCAACCGGTTGAGAGTGTTGAGATTGTTGAGGCAATGAAAACGGCGACGAAGATGCTACTTCAGAAAAAGCGTTGCACCCGTATCCTTAGGTGAAACCGTACCCTTGTTGTTGTGGGGTTTGAGGCGACGCATAGCCAACCAAGTTGTCTTTCGTTGGTTGTGGCGGTGGTTGCTCGTTATCACCAACCCGTCGTGGTGTTTGGAAACGGGGGTTGTGTGGACCGCCGAATGGTGAACCGTGAGAAAACATTTTTGAAAGATAGTTTAAAAGATATAAAAATATAAGGGAGGTAGAAGTCGTGTGATTAAATTTTATAAATTGTGTTAGTAGTTATAAGTGAATAAAGTGAAATAAAAAAATAAATTAAATATAGCCGTTAACTAGCGTTAAATGACTAGTTATATTCCATTCAACAAATTTTTAGGGGCACTATGTTCATAACGCAACAATAAAATTTAGGCCTCATAGCGTCCGATAAGTGACGTGCGAATACTGGGTGTGCATTTAGCGCTCACTACACACACCCTTAACCTTAGTGTAGATTTAGAGTGTACTTTAAAAAAAAATTGTTTTTCATTAAAGGATATTCAAACAGGTATTTAACGAAAATTTACCTTTAAAGCTGTAAGGACATCGTATAAGCTCCCAAGTTTTATACGATCCTTTAACTAGTTATGACGGTTTCATTCGATGGGATGTTTGACCGTCAGATGAAATGATAGGGTACGAGGTATTTACACCTGTATTACTCATACAGGGAAAGTCCATCTTTGCAATCAGCCATATGTTGCAACTTAGTAGTCAATGATCGACCTTATGAGCTATCAGTTGGTAGGTTTTTTCTGATCGTTAATGCTGAAAGTGTTGCCCGTAATGAATCGAGTTTGTGTCCAGAAGTTCAGAGAACACAAACTGTATTATTAATATACCAAATTCAAATTGCAACTAATTATAACGAATTAACAGTTAATCAACATATTATTAACGGCAACGATGAAGACAACCACTAAATCAAAACATGCTCATTTAATTCCTCGTCTGCGGGTAGATACCAGTTTAAATGCTAACACCTTCACAAACTAAATGTTACTATTGACGATACAATTCACATGTAAAAATATGGTAAAACAAGTCGGTTCTTGATTCGAATGTTATGTTTCTTCATTTCCATTGAAATCATCTCCATAAAATACTATAAATGTTCGTCATGTTCTATGTTTAATTTCATTATTTCCAAAGAATCTTTCACCGGACGAACTCATTGTTTCTGTTGATGCCATGGGGCATTGTTGTAGCAAAGGCGCCGTTAAAGACGACGATATTAAACCCCGAGCGGCAGCCGGGGTAAAAAACCACACCCGGAAACCACAGTCTCCGGGTGGTGGATCGGTGGGGGCTCCCGGTAGCGACACTTCTGTAGTGTCGGTGTCGTTTACCGGGAGCCCATGGCAGATGAGGTTCCCGGAGGGAGCTCCGGGAACCGGGGTGTCCCCGTCACCGGCGGGGACACCCAAGAGAATGTTCAAGTGGCCGTTCCCGCCTCCGTCTCCCGCCAAACCGATCATGTCGGCGATGCGGAAACGGCGGGAGACGAAGAAAGGGAAACCGGCGGAAACGGGGACGGGACCATACCGGAAGATGAAGGGAAGGATGAAGGGAAAGAGGGGGAGACTCTGTTGGATAAAAGGTTTGGGTTTCCGACGAACTTCCGGTCAAAATATGAGTTGGGGAAGGAGGTGGGAAGAGGGCATTTTGGTCATACTTGTAGAGCTAAGTGTAAAAAGGGTGCACTTAAAAACCAGTCTGTTGCTGTCAAAATCATTCCCAAATCTAAGGTATACCTTTTCAATTATTTTACTTATATACCCACTTCAATTGTTGAATAAATTCAGTAAAATGATTTTTATTTTTTACTAAAAAATGATTTTTTGGTGAATTCTTGCACTTACATGTTTCAGTCTTGAATAAATTCAGTGAATAGAATAGCTTGTTGTTTCTTGCAACAATCTGAATATTGATGGATTCTTGCACTAGCTATTTTAAATCTTGAATGTTTGAGGTTCATTGGATTGCTGTTTTTTACCTCTAAGTTCTTGAATCTTGTGAACTTCTTGCACTTACATACTTATAGATCTTGAGTAAGTTCATTGAATTGCCATTTTTTTTACCTTTTAAAATTGTTGAATCTTGTTAAGTTCTTGCACTTACAAACTTATATTTCTTGATTAAGTTCATTAAATTTCCATTTTTACTCTTACAGTTCTTGAATCTTGTCGAATTCGTGTACTTACAAACTTATAGCTCTTGAATCTTGGATTAGTTCACTGAATTCCCATTTTTTACTCTTAAGGTTCTCGAATCTTGTCGAATGCACACACTTACAAACTTATAGTTCTTGAATCTTGAATAAGTTCACTGAATTGCCATTTTTGCTCTTAAAGTTCCCGGATCTTGATGAATCGATACCTACCCGCTTAATCATTAATAACTTCTGTGAATTCTATTTTTACTGCAAATCTTGAATCTTGATAGAATCTTGCACTTGTTTACTAACCTTTCTTGATGAATTCATCAAGCCATGTTTGTTACTAACATAGTGCTATAATTTTGAGCAGTTGACAACGGCTATATCAATCGAAGATGTACGCAGGGAAGTAAAGTTATTAAAAAGCTTATCTGAGCATAAACACATGGTCCAATTCTATGATGCATTTGAAGATGATCAAAATGTGTACATAGTCATGGAGTATGCCCAACCCCTCTTCATATTTCACCTTAATACAAACATATTTTAATTTTATAACTTCATAGTTATGAGTAAGTTTTATATTTCTAATCAATAACATTATATTTTTTGATAGATTGTGTGAAGGAGGAGAGCTTCTTGATCGAATATTATCGAGGTTAGTATCATCTTACTCGTTACTAGTTTGCATATGCATATTCATTAACATATGAATTAGGATTGGAAACTATGGCCCATTTACTTATTAAGGAAATTATGGTTTTCTTGTTGCAGGGGTGGAAGATATTATGAAAAAGATGCCAAATCCATTGTTATTCAAATGCTACGTGTAGCTTCATTTACTCATCTCCAAGGAGTTGTGCATCGTGATTTAAAGCCCGAGGTCCTTTTTAATATTTCTTTCCCTTAGCAGTTTTGCTTGATTTTGATTAAATGATGATTTCTAGCTTTATTTTAACCAGGACAGTATACATACTAAAAACTTTGTGCAGAACTTTCTTTTTAGCACTAAAGATGAGGATTCTTTAATGAAGGTTATAGATTTCGGTTTGTCTGATTTCGTTAGACCAGGTTAGTCACCTTTTCTTCAAAAGGGGTGTTTGGATGTGCGTTTTAGAAACGATTCATGTGATATTGAATAACCAGAACCAGATATTTAGCTATAATAAAACTTGCTGCAGCAGATGAATACTGACTCCAACTGCTAAACAAATATGATCATGAGTTTCATACGCACTTCCAATAAATGATATATTTCTTGTTGATCTGCAGATCAACGGCTAAACGATATTGTTGGCAGTGCATACTATGTTGCACCTGAAGTGCTACACAGATCATATAATGTGGAGGCTGATATGTGGAGTATTGGTGTTATAACTTATATATTATTATGTGGAAGCCGGCCCTTTTTTGCTAGAACTGAATCGGGTATTTTTCGTTCTGTGGTAAAAACTGATCCGAATCTTGACGGGTCACCTTGGCCTTCAGTATCTCCAGAAGCCAAAGATTTTGTCAAAAGACTCCTTAATAAGGATCATAGAAAACGAATGAGCGCTCCCCAAGCTTTGAGTAAGATATATATCCGTTACAATTAGAGGTTGCATTTCCATCTGTTTACTTATGAATAGGTCAATTCGGGTTTTATTTTTCATAAAACTTGCCAAGCAAAAAAGTTACCAAACTTAATCTCTAATAGGGTTATGAAGTAACAATGTACTTCAATTTTGTCTACTTGTCATTGTACCTTTTTTTGTGCATTTGAGGTACTAAAAGATGGTTTTTTTTTTGGCTTAAAGTTGTTTTGGAGCAACCCGACCCGTTTTATCCAGTTGTCGAACCCACACAACCCGTTTTCCACTTCTAGCTAATTTATTATCTTTATGTTAATTAGTAATGATTTATGATGTGTTGGAATTTTTTTGCAGCTCACCCATGGTTAAGAGACAAAAACCATGATTTGCCTTTGGACATTTTGATCTACAAGTTGGTTAAGTCATATGTTCGAGCCACACCTTTAAGGCGTGCTGCACTCAAGGTAATATATTCATAGTGATTGCACCGTAAGGGGTCGTCTAACAGATCAAAATGGGTTAGGGTTGCAACAAGTCATCTTTATCACGAGTTGGGTTGGCACCTAGACACCCTTTTACGCGTTGTTTGTCTTCTTTTATAAATATTTCATGTGTTAGTTATGATTACACAAACAATACTATTACAATAAGTGAATAACAACATAAATCTTTGAATAAAACTATCTATTCCAAGGCTTTTGACCCGTTTGACTATTTAACATGTTCTTTAACTAAATATTGTCACATCTAATAGTGAGATTCAAACAAGTACTTTTAGTATGATTCTTGATTGTATTTTGGCTTTTTGATGCTTTGCAGGCTCTCTCAAAAGCATTGACCGAGGACGAACTGATATATCTAAGCACTCAGTTTAATCTCTTGGAACCGAAAGATGGGTGTGTTTCTTTGGAAAATTTCAAAACGGTTAGATTATACTCATGCTCTATGAAAACTGCAACTTTTAATTGAAGAATCAACTCTTATACTAGCTTAATCGACTTCAAACACACCAAATATAAACAGATTTGGTTTTCGGGTAGGCCTTTAGTTGAAACAAGTTGGTCAGGAAACATTTTAATTCTCTTTATAAATAATTAATATGTTAAATATGATTACAAAACTCTATTAGTATACTCATAATGTAATATTTTGAAAAAAAAAGCCTCTAGCAAAAATACAAGATATGGATACGTATATCCGGCCAAGTTGGCCTAACAACCCCTAGACTGCCAGACCCCGTGCATGTGGGAGCCTCGTGCACGGGGTTTGCTCTTTATGCATGAAAAGAATACACCTTAGACCCGTTATACTCCTGCTCTCTTTTAGTTTGTTCTTTTTGCATTTTGATGTGTTTCTGATAACATAATCGAGATTGATCTAGTTACAACACACATGATAAACGTGTAGGCTCTTGTGAAACATTCGACACCCGCCATGAAAGAGTCAAGGGTCTTTGATATCTTAGATAAGGTAAAACAAAATGTCCCTCTTTTCATGAAAGAGTCTACCTTTCTCGAAGACACGTTTGACTTTTTAAACTTTGACTATAATTCAAGTTATATGATTGTAGATGAAGCCTCTATCTTACACTCAAATGACATTTGAAGAGTTTTCGGCTGCTGCAATCAGCCCACATCAACTTGAGGCTCTTGAAGGATGGGAAAATATAGCGTATTCGGCTTTTCAATATTTTGAACTCGAAGGAAACCGTATCATTTCTGTAGATGCGTTAGCACAGGTTTGATTTTTAAACCTTTCTTTTTATAATATTTTCTCAAGTAATTCCAGTCAGTTTACTTATGAATAAGTTGATTTAAGCTTTTAGATAGGAAATAATTAGCTAAAAGAGGATCAAAGAAAGGAAAAAATTAGCTAAAGGATCAAAGAAAGGAAAAGATTAGGTAAAACAGGAACAACTCAAAGGAGGTTTCTAACCCAAAAGTCTAATTAAATGCTTACTTAGTTACTTTGGGTTAGTAATTTATTCAAAGTTAAACCAAAAGGCATTTAACTCAATGATAACTAATGTTTATCCTTATCTAAATAATAGAGTTTAGTGATGTGTTTGCCAATAAACAAAATTACCCAAAATCGAAACAGAATTTAATGTCTTCTTTTTGTGTTTTTATATAAGAAAATATATATTTTTTACATTGTGGCATAAATTTCATTTTTTATTATTGTATGGAAGTAACCTTCTATGACATGTAAAAGAATGGCGTGTCATACTATCATGTCTTAAAAAAGTTGACTACTTCACCAATCATAAAAGTGATTAAAAATGAACACTTAGATTTTTAATTTTTTTTTTATCAGTTTCTATAACATGTAAAATGATGACGTGTCACATGACCATGTCTTTTAGAATATGGTCACATGGCTTTTACCTTCTATAGAGCGTTACATATAATGATAATTGATAAATACCAAAGGGTCTATGACCTACCAATATGTAAGTATAAAGGAGTGATGTTCATCTCTAAATGATTAAGGATATGATCAATAAGTGTGTGAGTTAGCTCTTTTTAAGAAAACGTACAAGAATAAATAAAAAATTAACATTTTTATTGTTAAGTACAACTTTGACCTGTTATCTAACACGACACGTTTATTAACTCTACCACACTCTTGATTTGATTTTCCGAGTTTAAATGTGGTAACCCGATGTAGGAAATGAATGTGGGAGAACCGGGCCACGCGATACTTAAGGATTGGATTCGAAGTAGTGACGGAAAACTCAATTTTCTTGGATACACCAAGTTTTTGCATGGTTTATCGATTCGCAGTTCTAACACAAGGCAACAACAATAACACTTGTAATGCCAACGCAAAGAGGAACAAAATATGTTATTTTATAAGTGGTCAACGATTGGGTTGACTTTTCATATGTAGTAAAGATGTACGATTATCTTTTTGGATGTTGGTAATGTCTAAATAGCATTGGTATAAAGTTTTTAAAATAAATTTAAAAGACAATAATTAATATAATAATTACTTCAAATTAATCAATTAAATAAAATAAAAAATATTGGTTTACTTAGATCACCAAATATTGATTGTATTGTAATTGTTGTGTGTTATGGTTGGGTGTTTAAAAGTAATAAAAAATTCAAATAAAATACAAAATCAAATCATATCGAAACCGAAAAACCAAATCGGATTCTGAATTCGGATGGAATTCTAATCATATCTGAATTAGGAATTCAGATATCAGTTCGGATATGGAATATAGTTAATTATTTTTTATAATGATTCATTCGATTTATTCGGGTAAGTTGTTGGTTTACCCGATTTATCCAAATAAAATATAGTTTTACACTTATGTTTAAGACTTTTTTCAGTTATGTTTAAGACTTTTTTCCACTTATGTTTTAAGTCTTTTTTCCCTTCCCATTTTGTATGTTTATTGTGAGTTGTGAACTCTTGGTTTCAGGACGTGTTAAAAACAACTATGTTTTGTTATTTTTTTTGTTGCTATTGAGAAGATAAACAAGAAAAAAAATGTTATACGGGTGAAATCGATCGATTTATTCGGTTATAATCGAACTCAATCTGAATTGAATTCGGATGGATTTGAATAAGTTGGAGAAGTTCTCTATTCGGAATGATTCGGATCTCGGATATGCAAAAAAATTATCATATCTAAAAAAATCAGATTGAATTAATCGAACAAATCTATATTCGATCTGATGAACACCCCTAGCTGTGGTACACAATACACTTGAGCTCTCTATGTATATGGAGTGATATTACATTTTTAGCCCCTAAAGTATTAACAAATGACATGGTGTAATATTCCAGCATGCTAAATATGAGCGAATTTGTAGCTGATAAGCGGTTAAAATGTACACTTTATATTATATTAATCACTCCCTTTACACACCGAATTGTGCATAAAGTATATTATTTTAGTTGGTTTTGATAACTAGAATGTTGAGATGAGATTGAGCTTAAATAATATAATTAGGTTGAGTGTGAGCTATAACATTTAAACGGGTCAATTTAATATCATATGTTATAAGCTTTATTGTTATTTGATTAAAATTAGGTAAATATTAAAAGAATCATAAATTAATGATGTGGTTGTTAATTGTCGTGAACTACAGCAAGGAAATTTAGGTGAGCATTTTTAACAAATATGAAGTGAAAATAAAGGAATGGAAGGATGTGGATACGTGGATAGCAATTCAAAAGAAAAGAAGAGCACGTGAGAGGAGCATGGATTGCAATTAAAGATTTGAAGGCAATATGAACGTACTGAATGGATTAAAATCAAGAATTCGGAATTGAGAATCTCGCGCGTACCGCCCAACTTAATCCAATTCACGGCGGTACGCCTACGGGCTAAGTCGGGAGATTTTTATTATTTTTATTTTCTAAACCTATTTAAAGGGTGTTTTAGTTCTAGTTCGAACCCTAATCATCCCCAGCCATTTTTGGGGTGAGAATTACGAATTTTTCACCTTGTTTAGAGATTTTGAAGTTTTTGAATCATTCGGTACGTTAGTTTAATGCAATCTTTTATTATGTTTATGATTGTTTCATTAGCCATGTCCGGCTAATCACCACTAACTGCTTTTGGTGATTGGTTGGCGAAATCGTTCTATGACTAATCAATTGCTAAACTAGTTGTTCCGGAATACTTGCTACCGTTGAACACCCGCATGCGAAATTGTTTAATTTAACTAGTAATCTAGGGTTTTAGTGGTCCACTGTTTATTGATCTAGCACTTTCTTGCGGCAGGACTAATCAGCCCATTAGGAACTTAGGTTATTAGGTCAAGGAAGCAATTGGGGGGCATGTCTATGTGTCACTAGTTAGTAATTAGGTTTGTCTAGATCGGTAGCCAACCAGGATCCAGAAGTGGTTAGATTTGTCTCATTTGAATTCAATCAATTTTCTAGGTTAAAGTTAGTTAATTTGTTAGTTAAATCACCCCAACAATTCAAAACAGCTAAGTGGCAAAATAGGTAATTTTAGGTTAATCAGTAATTTTAGTTAATTTAGTTATCAGTTAATCAATTTCCACATATTCCCTTGGTTCGATAACCCTAGCTTCCACTACTACAAATTTAACCTAAGTTGGGGATTTGAAACGGCCTGACAAACCGTTATCAAATTGACGTCGTTGCCGGGGAATTAGTGCGCTTTTTGATTAGTTGATTTTTATTTGCATTTTCAGTTCATTTTTCAAAAAATCCAAAAAAACCCAAAAATAGTGTTTTTTATTCTAGTTATTAATTTCTGCAATTAAAAACAAAAAAAAAATTAAAAAATTTGATTTTTGTCAATTTTCAGTTTTGGGCGGTACGCCTAGAGTTTCCAACTCCTGGGCGGTACGCCTTGGTCCATTTTTCACAGAAAGTTTTCAACTTTTTGACCATCCAAATTTCGATTTTTTCGGTTCCATTGCATTATTTACACCCCTGGAACAGTGCTGCGTAATTGGTTTGCTTGTTTGTGACCGATTTTGCAGGTTTTAGGTAATTGTGCATGCATACGCGGCATTCCCGCAAGACCTCACCGTTGATCTACAATTCGGACAGTTGACCGACAAAGTTCAAGGGTTCGATAGGAGGTTCGAGCTCCAAGATAAGACAATGGGAGCTGTGCAGAAACAATTGGGCCAACTAGCTGCTGAAAATTCAAGAAGAGAGCCAGGTAAGTTACCTAGTGATACTAACATTAATCCAGCTCACCAAGCTTCTACTTCAGGTGTCAAGAATGTCCGAGGAGTTCCTATTAGTGCAATCAACACGTTGGTAGACAGTGACGAAAGTGATGTTGAGGAAGAGTTCGAAGAGTTGAAGACACCATTGATTCCGGTCAAGATTGGAGAGTTCTCAACCAACAAGGCATTGTTGGACTTTGGAGCATCGGTGAGTGTTCTTCCAAGTAGTATCTGTGAGCAATTTCAGTTGGGTGACGTGCAAGAGGTCAAGACAAAGGTGGTATTTGCGGATGGATCATCAAAGAAACCACGAGGTATGTTGAGGGGTGTAGTAGTTCAAGTCGGTGAGTTTTACTATCCCGAGGACTTCTTGGTCATGGATTATGAAGATACGGGGCATCAACCGCGGGTTATACTCGGGAGACCATTCTTGTCCACCGCAAACACACAAATTGATTGCAGAGCAAACACATGTACAATGCAGTTTGGTAGCCGGGTATTATCTTTAAATTTATTTAATCATGTTTTTAAATATTCGGTTATTAATACTATTCCAAAATTGTTTGCTACTGACAAGTGTCCTCCTAGTAAAATAGAGGAGGATACAATGGAAGGTGATGTTGTGGTTGACAGGTTTGAAAAATTGGCTTTGATAACGGTTTGTCAGGCCGTTTCAAATCCCCAACTTAGGTTAAATTTGTAGTAGTGGAAGCTAGGGTTATCGAACCAAGGGAATATGTGGAAATTGATTAACTGATTAACTAAATTAACTAAAATTACTGATTAACCTAAAATTACCTATTTTGCCACTTAGCTGTTTTGAATTGTTGGGGTGATTTAACTAACAAAGTAACCAACTTTAACCTAAAGAATTGATTAAATTCAAATGAGACAAATCTAACCACTTCTGGATCCTGGTTGGCTACCGATCTAGACATACCTAATTACTAACTAGTGACACATAGACATGCCCCCCAATTGCTTCCTTGACCTAATAACCTAAGTTCCTAATGGGCTGATTAGTCCTGCCGCAAGAAAATGCTAGATCAATAAACAGTGGACCACTAAAACCCTAGGTTACTAGTTAAATTAAACAATTTCGCATGCGGGTGTTCAACGGTAGTAAGTATTCCGGAACAACTAGTTAAGCAATTGATTAGTCATAGAACGATTTCACCAACCAATCACCAAAAGCAGTTAGTGGTGATTAGCTGGACATGGCTAATGAAACACACATGATTATAATGAAAGATTGCATTAAAAATAGTTACCGAATGATTGAAAACTTCAAAATCCTCACGAACAATGGAGAAAATCGTAAAACCCTAAGCTTTGGTCGTCTGGAATGATGATGGATCTCAACTAAACTTCACAAACAAGTTTAAATACAAAACCCTAATCTAAAACTTCTGACGACCAATTCGGGGCGTACCGCCCCAAAATGTGGGATTCTGGGCGTACCGCCCGGATTGTAAACTTCGGCCGCTTCTCTAAACTTTAGGGCGTACCGCCCTGGTTTCTTCACTTCTGGGCGTACCACCCAGATCTGGATCTCAGGAACTTTCTTCAATTTCTTCTAAGTCTTCACTCGTTCCTGCTCGATTCTCGATCCCTGTACCAGCAGCTTCCAGTTCTTCATAAAAACTCCATTTTTAGCTCATTAAGCTCATGGTACCTCAAAACATGAAAACCCGTGAAAATGCAACGTAATCCAACCATTATTATAAATAAATAAGACAAAACAAGCATAATAATGACGACACATTGGACTAACATCACATCCCCACACTTGACTTTTTTCCGTCTCGGAAAAACTGCCATGGAATCATAATCGGGAAATCAATTTCAAATCATTCAACAATTTAATATTTATCAACCAATTCACTTCCACATTCCAAGATGTATTCATATATACTAATTGCAATCGCCGATATTTCTATCCGACTAAACCCAACCACTGATCTTTGAGCCCCCAATGTGTTTATATAAATTACCAATCATTTGTATCAACCTGCCTATGTGTCCCACATTCAGAAAATTCTAGCTTAATCTAATCCCGACTCATATTCGGTCAAAGTAAAGGGTAATAAAGATGTATTATTTATATTTTCCCCACCCTAGTTAAACTAGATACTCATATATCCCAAGAATGATGAATTTGCATGGATAATGAAATTGCTTGAGCATTTATTTGACTACTGTTGCTTTCTATTTTTTCCATTTTCTTTTCTTTTTCTCTCTTTTTTTTTCATAATTGGTTAATTTTGACTATACTTACCAACGGACATCATCAGAGGCATTTTTTCACAATGTCTTACCCCCGAAATCATACGAGAGTGTTTTGCCCGCGAGATCCGGAACATCATCAGTGACACTCACCACGGGATACTATCCTTAGTTCGTACGTGAGTATTTTGCCCCTTCACTCTAATTTATTAACCAATTAATTACCTAATATGCTCAAAAGATGAAAAATGGGGCGCCGTTATTTCTCGGATTTGCTTTCACATCCCGAAAGCAAATCCGAGAAATAACGGCGCCCCATTTTTCCATCTTTTGAGCATATTAGGTAATTAATTGGTTAATAAATTAGAGTGAAGGGGCAAAATACTCACGTACGAACTAAGGATAGTATCCCGTGGTAAGTGCCTCTGATGATGTTCTGGATCTCGCGGGCAAAACACTCACGTATGATTTCGGGGGTAAGACCTTGTGAAAAAATGCCTCTGATGATGTCCGTTGGTAAGTATAGCTAAAATTAACCAACTAAAAAAAAAGAGAGAAAAAGAAAAGAAAATGGAAAAAATAGAGGCATCAGTAGTCAAATAAATGCTCAAGCAATTTCATTATCCATTCAAATTCATCATTCTTGGGATATATGAGTATCTAGTTTAACTAGGGTGGGGAAAATATAAATAATACATCTTTATTACCCTTTACTTTGACCGAATATGAGTCGGGATTAGATTGAGCTAGAATTTTCTGAATGTGGGACACATAGGCACGTTGATATAAATGATTGGTAAATTACATAAACACTTTGGGGGCTCAAAGATCAGTGGTTGGGTTTAGTCGGATAGAAATATCGGCGATTGCAATTAGTATATATGAATACATTTTTGGAATGTGGAATTGAATTGGTTGATAAATATTAAATTGTTGAATGATTTTGAGTTGATTTCCCAATTATGATTCCATGGCAGTTTTCCGAGACGGAAAAAGATAAGTGTGGGGATGTGATAAGCGGTTAAAATGTACACTTTATATTATATTAATCACTCCCTTTACACACCGAATTGTGCATAAAGTATATTATTTTAGTTGGTTTTAATAACTAGAATGTTGAGATGAGATTGAGCTTAAATAATATAATTAGGTTGAGTGTGAGCTATAACATTTAAACGGGTCAATTTAATATCATATGTTATAAGCTTTATTGTTATTTGATTAAAATTAGGTAAATATTAAAAGAATCATAAATTAATGATGTGGTTGTTAATTGTCGTGAACTACAGCAAGGAAATTTAGGTGAGCATTTTTAACAAATATGAAGTGAAAATAAAGGAATGGAAGGATGTGGATACGTGGATAGCAATTCAAAAGAAAAGAAGAGCACGTGAGAGGAGCATGGATTGCAATTAAAGATTTGAAGGCAATATGAACGCACTGAATGGATTAAAATCAAGAATTCGGAATTGAGAATCTCGCGCGTACCGCCCAACTTAATCCAATTCACGGCGGTACGCCTACGGGCTAAGTCGGGAGATTTTTATTATTTTTATTTTCTAAACCTATTTAAAGGGTGTTTTAGTTCTAGTTCGAACCCTAATCATCCCCAGCCGTTTTTGGGGTGAGAATTACGAATTTTTCACCTTGTTTAGAGATTTTGAAGTTTTTGAATCATTCGGTACGTTAGTTTAATGCAATCTTTTATTATGTTTATGATTGTTTCATTAGCCATGTCCGGCTAATCATCACTAACTGCTTTTTGTGATTGGTTGGCGAAATCGTTCTATGACTAATCAATTGCTAAACTAGTTGTTCCGTAATACTTGCTACCGTTGAACACCCGCATGCGAAATTGTTTAATTTAACTAGTAACCTAGGGTTTTAGTGGTCCACTGTTTATTGATCTAGCGCTTTCTTGCGGCAGGACTAATCAGCCCATTAGGAACTTAGGTTATTAGGTCAAGGAAGCAATTGGGGGGCATGTCTATGTGTCACTAGTTAGTAATTAGGTTTGTCTAGATCGGTAGCCAACCAGGATCCGGAAGTGGTTAGATTTGTCTCATTTGAATTCAATCAATTTTCTAGGTTAAAGTTAGTTAATTTGTTAGTTAAATCACCCCAACAATTCAAAACAGCTAAGTGGCAAAATAGGTAATTTTAGGTTAATCAGTAATTTTAGTTAATTTAGTTAATCAGTTAATCAATTTCCACATATTCCCTTGGTTCGATAACCCTAGCTTCCACTACTACAAATTTAACCTAAGTTGGGGATTTGAAACGGCCTGACAAACCGTTATCAGTAGCTTGAAATGTAAATTTATGAAATATAAAGGACTAAAGTTGTAAAAAAAACTATTTATTTTATTTGTTTTGTTGAAAAAGCAGATCTAGTCGGACGGTTGTTGTCACATCCCCCTCCGTCGCATCCTGCCTGGAGCGGGGGAGGGTGTGGGATCGGCTATCCATATCAGATCTCACGGAAACAACATGTAGACCATATATATATATATATATATATATATATATATATATATATATATATATATATATACCTCCTAGCGGGCATACATCAAAAGGCCCCAGATAGACCCTAAGACTGGATGAGCAAATGATACATAATTAAAGAGATTTGTATTCATAACATCATCTTAACGACGTATACAACATCATTTATATTACACAAGACCATAACAACAACCCGCCTATCCCTTATTATCATCTCCACCTGGGTTATGTCAGTTACCTGCAATATGAACCAAAACACTCAACATCAATAGTTGTTGGTGAGTTGTAGCTAAAGACTCATATTATTAAACAATTTTCAATTATGAGTGCCTGTTATGAATACCAAGTCCCACCTAATGTCAAAACTATAATACGGAGGGCACGTTACACGTAGCCCTACACCCTACTACATGTTTCGAACATTACACCCTACTACATGTTTCGAACATATAATTCATATTCTCCTTAATAACTTAATATTAGAGAATCGTGTGAATATGGACGCCCCATCCACTATAACAACCCTATAGTTACATATATGCCCTAGCGGTAACTCACATACCTTAATGACCCGAGAGCCTATGAAGAGAATCACCGTGGCAACTAACAAAATATTCACAACTGATATAACACATACATCTCAGCACACGTAATACATCAAACAGTTAAACATGTTCATATGCAGCCCCAAAGCATTTAAATAAAAATAAGGGGAGCTAAATGACTCACTGTAATTGAGATGTCACAAGTTTGGGTATATGGTCACGTTTATACGTCCGTTGGTCCCATATGCTATCAACCTAATTATAATGATTACATATATTTCATCAGGTACAAAACCTAACCTATGCAAAGGTATAAACAGTCCGATTTACAAAGGTCGGTACACCTTGTTCTGAATACTCGATTTAAGACTATACGAGACCTAATAAGGTTTATAGAAGGTTTAGTGGAACATACACATCACTAATTTCTAGTAATCAGTCCCTACTTATGAGTTAACACAGGTTTGGCCCAAATCGGTTGGGCAATATAAGATTAACGAAAATTGAATTTTTCTATCTTTTTCACCCTTTCGCGTACCGCTTAAGTCGGTTGTATACTGTGTCAGCGGTACTCGTAATTCAATTAATAACAATTCAATTACTCCTCCTCAGCATACCGCTTAAACGGAAATCACAGAGGTTAGTAGTACGCCCAACCCTGCCTGACTATTTTGTCTTTTAGTGCCAATTTCACAATCTCAATTTTGGTTTGATTTTGATAGTCAGGTCAGTAGTGATTCATTAGCAAAACTTACTCGGTGGCTATTCAATTTTCAAGACTATATCTAAGCCAAAACCCCCAATCCCGAGCTTTCCATTTGTAGTAATTCTAGCATTTTAATCCATTCAAGCCCACGAGAATCACTAGGTATAAAACTCTTACACATTCATCACCCAAATCACCACCTAATCCATTGACAAGCTCTGAGTTCACTAATCTCTACTCAAAAAGTTATAATTTGTAGAAATATTCACATACATGCATTATTAGGTTGTACCTTGTGAAAAGATCCTTGTACAAGCGAGTTTCCAGGAATCCTTGTTTCCTCAAGTGTCACACCCCAACCGACGGCGGAATATGTCGGGGCGCAATGATTGTCCAAATGCGCATGACAACTAAATTAAGTTGTAATACTTAAACATGACCTTTTTTTATTAATTAATTAAAGATATTGTACAATAAAGTTAAACATACAAAATACATATCAACTGATTTAAAGTCTTTAATCTAGGTCCAGCAATCCTATCGTAATCACATCAAAGCTCAAGTATAAATTCCTGCAACATGTATAAGATAAAATGTCAACTACAAAAGTAGTTGGTGAGTAAACACAAGTTTATAAAACATATTTTTTAACACATGCGATATACGTGATAAGAGATACATATATATATATATATATATATATATATATATATATATATATATATATATACGATCAATCAAATAATGAAGCAAATATATATATCAAACCTTCAATTACTTAGACTTCCCATCATGATTTCCTCATATAGAGGGAGACTGGCAGACTAGCATACAAAGATTCCCATAACAATTCCACATAGAATTCATTCAATTAATTTATAATCACATAACGTTTAGAGAAATGATTTTGAATAGAGATACATGTTACACACCAAAAAGGTTAAAGATATGGAGCTATGATTTCTCACAAGTCGGATTATCATTCGAATGAATCACCATTAGTAATGATAATACGAATTGAATATTGAGTCATATCCCATTTTAAAAGAAAGGGGGATTTAGTGGATACTCACAACGCGAATTATAATTCTAATGAATCACCATTTGAATGATAATACGAGTTGATCATTTAGGCACAATCCCTAATATTTAAAGAGGGGGTTTAGTGAATACTCACCTGATAAGTAGATCGAAAATGAGAGATAGAACCTATTGTGAGAGATAACAATCTGGAGGTTATCCTAATGAAACAAACATGCTAAATGAAATTAGAAACGCATGATGACTATAGTTATGAGGAATTTAAGGGGTTTGGGTTCTGTTTGATCAAGAGACCATTTTACCCTTTATTGGTAAATTAGGGTTTTAGTATTTGTTTAGTATTTTCATTTATTTAACACTTTTGGACTTATATATACGTATTATATAAATAAATATGTTATAAGACCAAAAATCAAGTTTCAGTACCTTCTGGTTTGTTTGATATTATAATCATATTCAAAACTCTAATTTTGAAATAATTATTAAATAAATAGTAAAATCTTTTATAAAATTAGGGCTTTTACTTAAAATATTATTTTATAATATATTGTAAAAGATTAGCCCTAGATTCCGTTTGTTTAATTTTGGCAAAAAAACGAGCTGGTGTTGAATCTGTACAGACGCAGTCTTCGCGTATCGCGAAGATGTGCATGTAGCCCCTCGCGATACGCGAGGGGTGGGGGGGGGGGGTCCAGTTTTTTTTTAATTTATTTATTTTTTTCTTTTGACTTGTTCGTCCTCGTTTTAACTCGTTGGCCTCTAATATTTTATGAGCAACTTATAATGACCTTATAAAACATTAAGGAACACAAAAATATGATTTTTGTAATTTACGTGATTCCCGGTTATTAACAGTTTTGCACGAAAAACGGTAAATTCATTTATTTGTGTTTTAATTAACAAAATTGATCTATAATTTAACCAATTGGTTTTTAATGTTATAAAATGATTGTAGGATATTCCAAAGTATATATTTTGAGATAAAAACTCCGAGATTCCCGGTAAACGATTAATCGAATACCAAAATCGCGTAAAAACCAAAAATCGCTTCATTTTCGTTTTAAGCAAACTGTTTAACCTAAAACTTTGCAAATTTATAATTTTGCTTTGAAAAATGATTATGGAATATCCTGAATATAATTTAGAAAATTTCTTCCGATAATTGTTAAATTAAAACTCGATTTGTGTGACAAGTTCAAATTTGGGTCTTGTTTTATAAATGGGTCGGGCACGGGTGTTACATCAAGCTCCCAACCACCTTCTTAGTTCAGGATAATGACTGCATGTATGATCTAAACTAATAAGAATGGATAGATAATCATGGAAAACCCTAAAAATTGTATTTATGCACAAATAAGATATGCTAACCTTCTTTGCTCTTGTGCTTAGCTTCCAAGGTCCTTGATCATTCCAAGGTCCTTGTTTACAACCCAGGCACTTATTCAATCAACTCATATCCTCTAGACAACCTCATAATCTACAATCAGGAGGCTTAGACTTCACATCTTTCACAATTAAATTACCGGTAATTTCTTGGTTTCGCACTTTGCTCTCCAAACCTACATTCTCTACTACCAAACCACTAAAATTCATCAAATCCAACATCCCTTTGATAACAGCTGTCGTGACCGCTATACAAATAATCCTAACTAACCTATAGACAGGGTAAGTCAGGTATCAATCCAGGGGAGTTGGTGGTTATTAGTGATTCTAATAACTTAATCTAAATTACTGTCACTAACTTAGACTAACTAAACTAAACCTAAATACTGAAATTATAAAAAGTTGCCTCTTGGCTATTTAATCTGAGTGGATTAATGACTAAGAAAACTAATGCTGATTTGAATGAAAAAACAGAAAATTAAAACGTGACAACCTCAGGATCCCGGTTAGCTAATTCCTAATCCAATTCAACCTACGATCTATTCACATGCAGCACAAGATAGTCCTATAGCTATGCTTAGAAAGGTAGTCCGTGAGCGGAGAGCGAAACAAATTTACAAACCCTAAGTTGAATTGTAAAATCTATTCAACCAAACATTCAAATCACACAAGTGCTAAGTATAGTCCTAGAGCTATGCAATTAAGGTAGTCCGAGAGCGGGGGGAACATATGCAATCAAAACGCACTACGT
>JBCNJP010000007.1:17025639-17056267 GCA_039602395.1 Deinandra increscens subsp. villosa | reverse complement strand
CCATCACATAAGAGCAATGGTTGGATTTCTGTAATAAGTCAAAACAGAATAAAACCAACACTAATAAGAACATAGGAAAAAGCATAAATTAGAATAAGTCAAAAACAACAAATAGGTTCTTGAGTCCCGGTATGTCTCTTTGGTTCAACTATGGCAGTGACATGCATGACGGGCACATAAAAAAAAACGTTCCTTTCGTGTGTAATTTACAAAAAAAAAAAAAAATTGTTCAAAATCTATGGCAACTCTTTGATTAGCATATTGGTTTCAACGATTTATATTAATGCAACAAATTAAAAGCAAGGGTGATGTTACCTGTCAAGATGATCATATTGAACATGTAGGATGACTAAAGCGCAGAGGTGTCAACATATGAGTCAGGTGGATTGGGTGGGTCACAGGTCGCAAGGGGGAGTTCGTTGAAATGGTTTATCTGGTTTGGTTGACCCTCAAAACACTTTTTGGTCCAATTCATAAATCTTTTATAAATACTTATTGTATTGCTTATGATTATAAAAACAATATTAATCTGAATCTTTGAAAAAACAAATCAAGGACCTGTGTGCATAAAAAATAAGCAATGGATGACTTTCGACCTGTATGACCCATTTGACCCGTCTCCCTTTTACTGCCCCAAATCAACACATTTATAAGTACACGGAATCGAGGTAAGTCCTGCGACCTGCGCAAACCAACAACCCTGAGAAAGAGGCCAAGCAATATTCAAAGAATCATTTCAACTTAACACGACAATAACAAAAAGCTACTATTTTTAGGCACACCAAAAATCACGACGCGAAGGAAAATATGGTTCCATCAGAACCATGTCATGTGTTTTCAGCTCTGCACGACAACACAACATCAGTCCCAACAACCATTTGGTATGAAAAAAACTGTTGCTGACCAAAGGCTTAAAAACTCTTGCTAACCAAAGGCTAATTTCTTTGACAAAACTTACTTTTCCATAACCAAGATCAATAATCAAAAGAATAGTTGAGAAAATCTAAAACATAACCATTTGAATATCAGCAGAGGCTAAGGCAATGACTAAATTTATTGAAAACAATATGTCAAAAATCAAGAGTGAAACTCTGCTTCATACACAAACATTAGACCTTAGGTACAACCTCTTTACAAAATAACACATATGTAATCAAAACACAGTTTCTTTATAGAAAGAAAAAAAAAACTCACATAGGCAAGCCACAAAGAAGTGCTTCCAAATACCTGTGAACAAAACACAAACATCAGACCTTAGGTATAGCCTCTTTATAAAATAACATATATGTAATCAAAACACAGTTTCATTATAAATACTAAAAAAAACTCACAGAGGCAAGCCACAAAAAAGTGCTTCCAAATACCTGTGAACAAAACAGAATTTCATCACCATAAGAATTCAAAACTCTACACCTCATGAGTAAAACATAAAAACATCTAAAAGGACATGTTATGAGTTAATTTCAATGGTGGTTTAGGGGACTCAAGCAGCTTATTATCTGATTAATTGAGTGTCCAAATTTAACTGTTTATATACAGTATAAACAAACAGTACAAAACAAAGACATGAATGATGCAACATATAAACCACCAAAAAAAACGAACCCAGAGAAGATTTGACCGTACCAGGGAATGAGAATGGATTTGTAAACCCTGCATTCAAAATATAAACATAAAAATCCTCGAAATTAGGATACCAAAATCGAAGAGAAGCTGAGTGAAGAAATTCTGATCAAAATAACCGTAAGTTCATCCTCATTGTTCTATCTTCCTTCTCATTCTTCTACCTTCCTCCTCAAGAGCTCCAAGAAATATCTAAAAACCAAATACAAATAAAAAAATTCTAAAAATCTAGAGCAAATAAAGTTATAACAAATGAAAAGCTTCTTGGCTCAGATCTGTGTGGATTAATTCGTGTCATACAAATCCTTATTGGCTGCAAAATTATTGCCCCGCCAAGATATAGTATTCGTCCAAACCACTTTACAGATTTACCATCATAGCCAGAACCCACTTCACATATTTACCATCATAGACAGTGAAACGGAAACCATACAGATTGGCCATCAGCTTGCATCCCGCTGACAATATTCAGATGAACCATATAGCGTCGCTTACAACCATATTTAAATCGATTTGAACCGGCGACAACGTCAAAACGACGACCACCAAGGAACCAATCCTTCCTGGCTCAGATTTACATCATCATAGCCTTTCATGTTAACCAGAAGCAACAAAAATAGGGGCCAATAAGAGGGACAACGATTCATCGATTTCATCACATTCTACAAATTGTAGAAAATCATAACCAAAAGCATCGTAAACGTAGGCATCAAACCATACAGAAGCCAAGATTGCCAAAATCAAACGATGGAACCATAATAAAAAACTTACAGCTTCAATGGGTTTAAGTGAAAAGGGGGAATCTCCATAGAAAACTCCTATTCCCTATGAACCCTCATTATCCTCCTAATACTTCAAATTAGGGTTACTGAACAAATAGAAGATGTAAAAAAAACCCCAAAACAACAGCTACACAACAAAAAACGACACAAACAAAGGCTGCACGTTCGATGAAACGCCACCCACATTGTCGTGCACGCGCGACCAAAAATCTGAACGATTTCACAAACCAAGTCTGTTGACAAACAACATATGCACATTGAGTAATTAAGCATCAGTGCTTCAACGCCCAGGTGGAGCAGCCACAACCGCTTCAACACCCTATGCGGAGCAAACCGAGCACAACCATCACGTACCTCAGATCTGCCCATCGACAGCCGTGAACGGCGCGCCGTTACCAGAGACACCGCCAACTACATCCCTATGCGGAGCAAACCGAGCACAACCATCACGTACCTCAGATCTGCCCATCGACGGTCGTAAACGGCGCGCCGTTACCGGAGACACCGCCAACGAAACCCTAAAATCAGCGAGCTCGATGGATACATCGTTCGATCAGGTTTCAATAGAAACCCTAGAACAGGGTTTTAGAGAGAGCGATAAGCCTCTCGATCTCTCTCTTTAAGGTTAACTCGATCTCGTCCTTTTGTATTTCAGAAAGAAAACGAAGAAGAAACCGACCTCATGCCCAAACCCTAAGGTTCATATCAGCGACGTACCTGGGTTGTTCTTGAAACAAATAAGCACCTACGGAGAAGCTATCACCGAAATGTACGCCGACGATGAGAGAAATAGAGAGTGAAAAGAGTTTCACTTTCTTGATAGAGAGCGAAGATATCGTCTGTGTTGTATACAGAGATGTCAAAGAGGTAAGGAGGTAAGAGAGAAAGAAGATACTGAATATCTTCTTTTCCTCTGATGGCAGCAATCACACGCAAGAAAGAGAGCCACACAAAAACACACGCATCTACAACTTGTACCCAGTGCAATCACTTTTGTAAATTAACGGTGAAAGCTATCTTATGCATGAAAACTTGTAAAGTGAGCTTTAAGACTTATACAATCCAATAACATGCTTTAAGTGTTGTAACTTGTGTTGTAAGAGTTGTACAATAGTTGTTAAATGTTATATAGGGTAATAGGGGGCACCAAGACCATATTAAATCATGGTTTTGAGAAAGTTCAGGAATTAATAATAGACAATTATTCCGTATAAGGATAATGCTAATAACGAGGATCGATCTTGAGGGGATAAACGATTTTGTGAATTCTCTCGAAGATGCCGTTAGTATAAGAGTTTCGATATTTGGTGACGAGTCCATTGGACTGGTGATGTACATTCGAGATGTATCATCTTTAATGAATGGTTGTTCCTCAAAGTGGGGAACTAGATCGAATGAATTTTGATAAAGTGATACTGCAACAAGGATGCCACATATTCTTTGCGTAAGTAATTGGATATTGAGAAATGATAAAATCGAAAGAGATAAAAGCTTTTATTTCAACACGATAGAGATACATTACTACAACAAAGTTAGATAACGGTTACTAAGCTCGTATTGAGTACATTAAACATCGTCCAGGTTGGAACTTAAACATGGGCTCCATGGTTTGCATTGTCGGCTGGAGGGTTGGGAATAATAGCAACAGCAAGCAACGGGCAAGCGTTTCTAAAGTGTCCAGGTTGACCACAGTTATAACAGGTACGATAAGGAGGAATAGTAGTTTGAGCAGGTATCACAGGCTGGACCATCTGAGGCTGAGCGGATATAGGTTGAGCTCGAATAGGTTGCCGACATACTTTCATGAGATGACCAAATTTGCCGCAATTGATACAACGCCAACAAGGAGATTGAGTTGAGTGATGGTAGCTACAAGTTTTGCAAAGAGGGTGTGCTCCAGTATAAGGTTTCTTAGTTGCGAGAGTACTAGGGGTTGATTGGGCAGCAGGTCTAGTTGTTACAGCATAGTTCTTCCTCTTCTTGTTGTTGGTATGAGTAGGTGAAGACTCAGCATGAATCTCTTTCTCAACTCCCGTCTTTTTGGTTTTAACTTCCTTCTTGTGTCCTTTCCGGGTCAAATTGCCTTTTCTAACATGATTATCAGTCAACCTTTTTCCGAGACGCATAGCATCGTCGAGTGTTGCAGAATTGCTTCCCCATACAGCATCTTGGATGAGCATAGGCAGACCACCAATGTATTTTTCAATGCACCGTTGTGTAGAGAGGACCGAATCAGGTAACATGAGCTTCAGTTCTTGGAAACGATCGATATAGGCTTGGCTTTCTCCACTTTCTTGTTCCAGATCGTGAAATTCATCTTCTAAAATTCTTCATCTCACTACGCGGGCAATATTCTTCCTTCATTATATCCTTGAGTTGATTCCAAGGCAAAGCTAGAGCGTTTTCAGAACCACGAAGTCGTTTCTCGCCATTCCACCAGGTAAGTGCTTTCTTGGTTAGAGAACTGGTAGCATGACGGACTTTTAAATTCTCGGGACAATCGACTATTAGTGAAGGTATTCTCCATACCCTCGAACCACTGAAGTAGACCGGTAGGCCCTTCAGATCCAGTAAATTTGGGAGGGTTACAGGAGTTGAAGTGTTTAAAGGAGCAAGTGGTGGCAACACCATGGTGGGTAGGATTAGCGGTTAGGTTTTGTTGAAGTTGCAGCACCATGTTTGGGATGACCTTTGCCATTTGTTTGGCAATCAGCGAGGCCATCTTGCGGTTTGAGTTGTTTTTGCGTTGTCCGTTGAAGTGAATCGACATTCTAAAGAGAAGGAATGTTCGTGAGATAATAGATAAGGCATGGTTGATAATTGATTTTGGATCATAAAGGGGAACATTTCACAAAACATATGAATTTCAGAAATCATGAGATTTTTAAATAAGGGATAAAGAAGAAATCATGTTGTTTAAGTAAAACATAATGGAATGGTCTTCGTTTCTCGATTGAGAAACTACAACCGTGACTAATCAGAGTTAATTGGAATTCGTAGTAGTAATTGACATGCTTTGGCCTAATAGGTTCCAACACTCTCACCAAAGACTTCTAGGTAGGCATCCCGGTCCACACGGCTGATCAGGTTTTATACGCAATGCCTGCCTAGATAGACCTCCAGCTACCGGTGCCTTCCCCCTTCCAGTTACTACATGTCTACTGCTAGGAACCTAACTCCGACGGAATTTTCAAAATCAGAATTTTCAAAATCCTAAAATGGCACGTAAGGCACCATTACTAAGGATAGAGGCTAGGAAGCCAGAAAGGATTTGTGTACATGTGTGTGTCAAGTGTTAATGCAAAGGTGAGATCTAAGAGAGGCAAGTTTAAGCAGCATCTAAAGACATAATATAATAATAGGCATGCAGACATGAGTTAATCATGTAGGACACCTAAGGCATATAGTCTAGGTTATCCAGTTCTAATAACCAAAATCCCTATAGCCTAAGGCTCTGATACCAATCTGTCACACCCCAACCGACGACGGAATATGTCGGGGCGCAATGATTGTCCAGATGCGTATGACAACTAAATTAAGTTGTAATACTTAAACATGCCCTTTTTCATTAATCAATTAAAGATATTGTACAATAAAGTTAAACATACAAAATACATATCAACTGATTTAAAGTCTTTAATCTAGGTCCAGCAATCCTATCGTGATCACATCAAAGCTCGAGTATAAATTCCTGCAACATGTATAAGATAAAATGTCAACTACAAAAGTAGTTGGTGAGTAAACACAAGTTTATAAAACATATTTTTTTAACACATGCGATATACGTGATAAGAGATACATTCATATATATACGATCAATCAAATAATGAAACAAATAAATATATCAAACCTTCAATTACTTAGACTTCCCATCATGATTTCCTCATATAGAGGGAGACTGGCAGACTAGCATACAGAGATTCCCATAACAATTCCACATAGAATTCATTCAATTAACATATAATCACATAACGTTTAGAGAAATGATTTTGAATAGAGATACATGTTACACCCCAAAAAGGTTAAAGATATGGAGCTATGATTTCTCACAAGTCGGATTATCATTCGAATGAATCACCATTAGTAATGATAATACGAATTGAATATTGAGTCATATCCCATTTTAAAAGAAAGGGGGGGGGGGGACTTAGTGGATACTCGCAACGCGCATTATCATTCTAATGAATCACCATTTGAATGATAATACGAGTTGATCATTTAGGCACAATCCCTAATATTTAAAGAGGGGGTTTGGTGAATACTCACCTGATAAGTAGATCGAAAATGAGAGATAGAACCTATTGTGAGAGATAACAATCTGGAGGTTATGCTAATGAAACGAACATGCTAAATGAAATTAGGAACGCATGATGACTATAGTTATGAGGAATTTATTGGGGTTTGGGTTCTGTTTGATTAAGAGACCATTTTACCCTTTATTGGTAAATTAGGGTTTTAGTATTTGTTTAGTATTTTCATTTATTTAACACTTTTGGACTTATATATACTTATTATATATATAAATATGTTCTAAGACCAAAAATCAAGTTTCAATACCTTCTGGTTTGTTTGATATTTAATAATCATATTCAAAACCCTAATTTTGAAATAATTATCAAATAAATTTTATAATCTTTTATAAAATTAAATAAAATTAGGGCTTTTACTTAAAATATTTTTTTATAATATATTGTAAAAGATTAGCCCTAGATTTAACCCGTTTGTTCAATTTTGGCAAAAAAAAAACGAGCTGGTGTTGAATCTGTGCAGACGCAGTCTTCGATTATCGCGAAGATGTGCATGTAGCCCCTCGCAATACGCGGGGGGGGGGGGGGTCCAGGTTTTTGATTTTTATTTATTTAATATTTTTCTTTTTACTTGTTCGTCCTCGTTTTAACTCGTTAGCCTCTAATATTTTATGAACAACTTATAATGACCTTATAAAACATTAAGAAACATAAAAATATAATTTTTTTAAATTTACGTGATTCCCGGTTATTAACGGTTTTGCACGAAAAATGGTAAATTCATTTATTTGTGTTTTAATTAACAAAATTGATCTCTAATTTAACCAATTGGTTTTTAATGTTATAAAATGATTGTAGGATATTCCAAAGTATATATTTTGAGATAAAAACCCCGAGATTCCCGGTAAACGATTAATCGAATAGCGAAATTGCGTAAAACCAAAAATCGCTTCATTTTCGTTTTAAGCAAACCGTTTAACCTAAAACTTTGCAATTTTATAAATTTGCTTTAAAAATGATTATGTAATATCCCGAATATAATTTAATTGTATAATTTAGAAAATTTCTTCTGATAATTGTTAAATTAAAACTCGATTTGTGTGACAAGTTCAAATTTGGGTCGGGTTTTGTAAATGGGTCGGACACGGGTGTTACATCAAGCTCTCAACCACCTTTATAGTTCACGATAATGACTGCATGTATGATCTAAACTTATAAGAATGGATGGATAATCATGGAAAACCCTAAAAATTGTATTTATGCACAAATAAGATATGCTAACCTTCTTTGCTCTTGTGTTTAGCTTCCAAGGTCCTTGATCATTCCAAGGTCCTTGTTTACAACCCGGGCACTTGTTCAATCAGCTCATATCCTCTAGACAACCTCATAATCTACAATCATGAGGCTTAGACTTCACATCTTTCACAATTAAATTACCGGTAATTTCCTGGTTTCGCACTTTGCTCTCCAAACCTACATTCTCTACTACCAAACCACTAAAATTCATCAAATCCAACAACCCTTTAACCTTCCAATGTTTAAAACGACCCGGAAGAAATCTAATTTATCCTAGATAGCTCAATCTAGAGTCATTCTCACAATCAACAACCATAAACCTCCCCACGCTTGGACTAGAAATCGTATCCTCATTTAAACTAACCAGATCTCCAAGTGTGACCTTCCTACCTTCAGTTTTAACCACCACAACCTCTCTTTCACTCACTAAGTCACTGGGTTCTCCTAATGGATCATATAATTAAATTATTTCAACCAAGCTATCTATCCCCCTGGGATTCTCCCCACACTTATCCTCAACCACAACCTCACCTTCAAGTATTACCAACCACTACCAGATTAGCCCCGGTGACATAACTAACACAACGATCCATGCAAGATATAAAAGACAAAAAAAAATACACAGATTCGTTGTCACTACCACCCGATTTACCTACCTCAAAAGTCACACTCTCCTCATCCACCCTCAAAGTGATTTTACCCTCGAATACATCGATAAAGCTCTAGCAGTCCTAAGGAAAGGTCTACCTAAAATTAGAGGGCATCTAACATCATAGTCAAAATCAACAACCACAAAATCAATAGGGAATAGAAATTTATCAATTTTTACAAGTACATTTTCCACTATTCCCTTGGGTTTCACAACAGATCGATCGGCCAATGAAATACTCATGCGACTAGGGGCTAGATCTCCTAAACCTAAGTGCTGAAAAACAGAATACGACATCACATTAATACTAGCACCAAGATCAGCCAAGGCATGTGTCCTAGAAGAACTACCAAATATGCATGGGATAGTAAAGGTCCTTGGATCATTAAGCTTCTCGGGTAATCTATTCTGCACAACTGCTGAACATTGAGCATCTAAAGTTACATCAGATAAGGCCTCTAACTTCTTATTAGAAAGCATGTCTTTGAGGAACTTAGCATACTTATGAATTTTCTGTAAAAACTTCAGTGAAAGGTAAAGTAATCCTAAGTTGCTTAAGAAGCTCTAGAAACAGACCGTATTCGTGCGCATACTTTTGCTGAATTAGGCGTTGCGGAAAAGGTACACGCTTTAGGTCTTCTGTTGTGATGAGTCTCTGATCAAATTTGACTTTCATCTTGGGCTTCTCCCTAGCTGGCTTCACTTGAGACTCAGACACTAGCGGTATACTTGCTGGCCTTAGGCTCGGATGCACCCTCCTGTCCGGAATCTCCATTTCTAGCTCCTCATCAACCACCGGTGATGGACTCTCAACGACTTTACCATTCCTCGTGGTGACTACATTTACCGTGGCATTGGGATTTTTAAATGTGCTACCAGAAAATTGACCCCCTCGGTTAGCTAAGTCCTACACTTGATTCGTTATGTCACCCACCGACCTCTGTAAATCTAAGAATGAAGCTTGCTGATTTCTAAGTGAAGTGTCATGCTCCATCAGCTTCTTCTGGGTCGCCTCATCTCTCGCCACAATCAGCGTTAAAATCTGGGTCTGGTTTGCCATCAGCTCTTTAATCCCTCTCATGCTGGACCCATCGTCGCCTCCACCATATTGACTAGATCTTGGCTGAAAACCTAGTGGGTTACCTCCGTCTCTCCATCCTACATTTTGATTGCTCCTCCACCCGGACTGGAAAGAATTACCGAACTGGTTTCGGTTACCAATTAGTCAACCTGCTTCGCAGAGGCAAGCGGGCAGTCACGTGTGTCATGAGCGCCACGACACAGCTCACATTTGGTGGCTATGTGGAGTCGAATTTCATCTAACTTCCTGTTCACTTTCTCAAGCTCCTGAAATGTCACCTTTTCTTAACCAATGTGATGGACACCCTGGGTAGGTGTAGATGGAACTAATGATCTAGTCGAGGCTAAGGTGGCTCTCCGATCTCTGGGAGATGGAACTAATGATCTAGTCGAGGCTAGGTGGCTCTCCGATCTCTGGGGTCTGATGCGCGACATTTTCAAAGCTCTCAAACAACTTTTTACATTCATCAATAGTGAGCTTCTCCATGATATGTCCTCCAGCTGATATGTTAAACTCCTTCTGAATAACATAAGTAAGACCATTGTAGATTTTTTTTGAAGATAACCTATTCCGTCAACCCGTGTTGCGGACATCTGCTGAGAAGGGTGTTGAATCGATCGTACGCTAAGTGATAAGGCTCATCGGGTTCCATACGAAAAGAGTGAATTTCCTCCCGAGTACGTGAAGCCTTTGCTGGAGGATGATACTTCTTTAGAAATTTTTGTTTCAAATTGACCCAGGTGGCGATTGAGTTTGGAGGCAACATCTCGAGCCAAACAGCGGCTCGAAGCGTGTGAGAAAGGGAACAGACACAAATAAATAACATCATTCGGCACTCTCGTGAGGCCGAATGTGTTGCAGGTACGTACGAAATGAGAGAGGTGCGCCGGTGCGTCTTCATCACATCCATTGAATTGAATAGAATTAGAAAGTGCGTTGATGACGTGAGATGGAACTTGCCAGTTCGTGGTGCTGGAAATGGTGGTTGGGCCGATAGCAAACCAAGCATCATCGTCGTCGATGCTAGCCTGTTGGTGGACAGTGACTCGTTCAGCCATGTACAGATCGGGAAATGGTATGGGTGTGGTGTCACGAGTGATGGGTGAAGATAAAGATGACTGAGAGCGGGTGGCGGTGAAAATGAACGCTTCAATATCGGCTTGAAGCTCACGGAACCGTTCAAGAATGTCATGATCAAGATCAGATAGAGGTGAAAGCTCAGGTTGACCTCATGAACAGGTGTGTGGCATAAAACAGAAGAAGTTTAACTAAGAAAAATAAAAACTAAAATTCTAGACTCACAAATTAAACCTAAAACTCTAGACATGGAAACCGAAAAGACTCAAATTTCCTAGACACGACCTAAGATGATCTTTGCTATTTTCAAGTGTCCCAGGCAACGGTGCCAAAAACTTGATGTGTTCGGGATGATACCTAAAAATGACTAATAAAACCTAGACCTATACACACCTAATATTTACCGAAACTACCGAAACTAAACCGAACATAAGGCAAGTGTACCTATCGGTGGCAGTATAGCTACAGAAGACCGGATATCGAACCCTAAGGACACTATGAGACAATACTCAATCTAGGACTTAGTAAATGGGAAAATTTAGTAAATTTATTTGATGGTGAATAGAGATTTAAATTAGTAAATTAACTACTTTACCAACTAACAACCAGAAGCTGGGAAACTTAAGAAGAAATCAAATTACGAGAAAGATACCACCTAGACCTGGAATCCTAATTTATATCAACAAATTCACTCGGCTATGACAATTCTGATGGCGGTTAGTTCACCTTTTAAGTCCTTCATAACAAACAACTCTAACGCTCGAACAATGGTTCACCTTTTAAGTCCGTCCCACTTCAACTAATCCTAACCACCTCCGAAACAATCTCGGCACCTTAAGACAGTAGGAGATACCACTAACTACCATGATCGACACGAAATAGCAAGTTAACTAAATCCCTAGGGCACCCCTCTCCCGAGGCGATGTTATCCTAAGCATGTAACCAACCCGACTACCCCATATTCCTATCACCTCCCGGATTGTCTAGAAATAGCAGCACAATGAAATCAAATCAACAATTATTAATTAATACAATAGTTTAAGACGTCTCCTGAACTACTCTATCGCTACTAACCCTAAAGCTAGCAAATCTAGCCAATCTACCTAACCCGAAAGACATTCGAAGCCAAATCGTGCATCAAGTAGTAATTTCTAACCTGATCATCAACATACATATGCATACAATCATAACAATTAATGGGATATAAAGAGTCAGAACATTAATCAAATTGTCAAAAGCCAAATAAAATCATCAATATCGAAAAATCATCACAATAGGTCTAGGTGGTAGCAATTATTTAGCATACCACCATGATCATGTCATAAGAGCAGAAAAGATTCAAACTTTACAAGCACATCATAGTCTAAGTGTAAACAATTGATAAAACAATGAGAAATCGAAGAACCCGAATAGTGATTTGTGTTAAATACTTGATTCTACAACTTTCCCCTTGATCCCAGCCTCTCTATATCTTCAAATTCGCCCTTGAGCTCCCTGGAACCGACTGAAGTCGAATTATATCGAATGCAAACCCTAGAAATGAAATTATATCAAATTTACTTATTTTGCGGAAAAATCATCTCCAAGCATATCGCTTGGAGGGCTGGAAGTTGTAGGCGATACACTTGATGCGTACTACACGACAATTTAGTCCGGCGACCGCCTTTGACCATCTGTTGACTTCCTTCCCTAAGCGTATCGCTTGGGGGCTCTAATTTCCGAGGCGATACGCCTAGGGCTTCTCTTTCAGCATTTTTTATTCTTTTTCTACTCCAATTTCACCCACTCTCGTTTGACCTCGGGAATTGATCAAATACCTACAAAAACACAATAAAAACATAATTAAGACTCGGTAAACCACAATTAACTAAAAACACATAAAATGACTCAATTTGACATAAAACGGCTTAAATAATATACAAACTACACGGAAAATTAGGATGTGTTTGCAAAATATCACGTATCTACCAAATTTTATTCACATTATACCTTCTGAAGATAGGGTTGGGTTCTATAGAAAACTAATATTTTTTAAAAAACCAAAAAACCAAGAAAAAAATTATTTTTTTAAAAACTTTTTTTATATGTTTCTTTCATGATTTTAAGAATACTAGAAAAAGAAAAAACTTTAAAAACATTTTCGAGTTTTTTTTAAAAATAAAATAAAATTCGGATTTTAGCTTGAAATTAATAATGCACTATGCAACAATAATATAAAATTGTCTTATGAATGCCAATTCTTTGTTTTTTATATTATTCGCATCAAATCACGTTCATATTTAAGTTAAGTTTCTTATTTTTAAGTAGTTTTAATTATAATGCATTATGCAATACTATTAGTACTATTGCATGATGCACTAATAAAAAAATCACTTAACTTTTTATTTTTTAAATTTTTTTCCCCATAAATAAAGCTAATAAAATTATAGAATTTTGGGTGAAATTCTTTTTAAAAATTATTAATATATGAAGAAGTTATAGAGAAAAAAAGGTTGGTTTTTTGGTTTTTTAGAAAATTGTTGGTTTTCTATAGATCTTTTCCCTCTGAAGATATGAAAAAGTAACAAAGAAAATATATTTTACATTAACAATAAAAGCTATGTTAATTTCATCTATCCACATGTAATTTACAAACCATCTCCCAAAACTAGCATAGAATCACACATATTTAAGGATAAAACTATAAAGATTCATACTTGAATCAACATGAATCTATCAAGCATACCATGATATATAAGGAAGTGATCATATAACTTAAATGTGAAACTCATTAAAATGATATAGTTTTGATTAAAAATAATTTAAATATGAAATTATTTCATATTTCAAATTGATGGATTTATATAAGGAAATAAGAAATAATTTCAAATTTATATGATATTATTATCAAAACTACGTCGTTTTAATTATTTTTACATCTAAGTTATATTCACTTTAATTTATCTTTTATTAATTAGTTACTACTTACTAATTAATTTGTCCTTTGAGTTGTAACCGATAAGAAGAGACAAAGTTTTTTTAAGGGCATGAGGTATACCTCATGTGGTGTAGAGTGGTGTAGTGGTCACGTCAGTGCTGACTCGACCACCTGCATCTACAACATACATGAGGGTATCCCATAAGATGTGGTGTGGTGGAATATTTAATTATTTTTTTTATTTTGCATTTTGACTTTTTTTTTCAATATTGGCATTGAAATAAAAATAAAACTACATTAATATTAAAAAATGACAATGACTTGAAAAGAAATAAAAAAAATTACAAATACTAGACTAAGACTAAATAAAACTAACTTCTATTCAAGCTCGATTAATTCTCGTTCGTCTTCACTAAGGTTTTTAAAAACATGTCAAAAGTTTAATTATCTTTTACGAGAATACAAACGTATCAAAAAGCGCTAACGAGAAAAAAATTATATATAAAAAGAAAGCTAGTCCGTTTTCGTTCAAACTTATACCTTTGTGTTAAAAAAATAGAATAAAGAAGACTTTAAATTTTAGGTCTTTAAAAAGTTTACATTTAAAAGTTATTTGAGAAAAAAACAAATTTTAACCTAAATCTACGACTACTAAAGATCATCTTCGCCCTCTCTCTGCCGTTCTTCAATTTCTAAAAGACAATCGCATCTCTACTTGATTCAAGTGAAAATATGAATCCACAATAGATTTATCTACCACTCCAACCTTTTCCAAACTCGCCGGAGGTAAGTCTACATCGCCGGAGGTAGGTTTTCATCCCTGTTAGCACACCGGGTTAGTGATCTCTTCGGTAGGTCTTGTTAGGGTTTCACCCGTCCTCACCGTTGATAGTATCCTCCGTGGTGTGTTCGGATTTTGGTGATACGAGCTGCTCCTAACGGGGTTTGAGTCTCTTCTTGGCGGTTTTTCTGTTCTTTTTCCCTTTGAGACATGCAAGGTAGAGGGTCCGGCTGTGGTATCGAGGGAGGTTGGAGTGTGGTGCGAAATCGAAAATCCAGAGATGAGGGTATTGCTTCGTTCTTCATTTGTGGGTTTCTGGACGGAACGTCGGAGACGAATCTCTGGTCATTCACCAAAGATCTTGGGGTTGTTTCCGACACGTTTATTCCAAGGAAAAAGTGGTTTAACAATGAGAACTTTGGGTTTGTTAGATTTAAGAGGGTAGCTGACTATGAGGCTATGGAAAGAAGGCTCAATGCCCTTACCATCAAAGGGTGCAAGTTAAAGGCGAACTTGTCGAGGGTCCCCAGGCCGGAAGGAAAAAGAGTTTTGCATGCAGTTAGAACGGGCATGCCGGCTGGTGGCAAGACTCCTCCTATTGTCATTCGTTCCCAGGAAGTTGGTGGTGATGGTAGTATGTCATTCAAAGATGCGGTCCTTAGAACCTCGTCGGAGGAGAACAAGTCGTGGGGAAAGACGGGGGGTTTCGCGTTAAAAACGATTCAGATTCTGGGGGGAGGTGCTGATTATCCATCATCGTTTTTTGGCATATCTTTGGTGGCGGAAGCGGTTGACGGTGACTCTCTGTGTAAAGCCCTACGCAGCTTGGGGAGGGGGGGGGGGGGGCATTCAGATTTTGACATGTCTTACATTGGAGGTCTCATGGTGCTGCTCATTTTTAACCAAAAATTGGATGCTGATAGGTTCTTGGAGGAGAAAAAAGATTCTTGGGGGAAATTCTTCAAATCCTTGAACCCTTGGAATGGTCAAGAGCTTGCAAGGGCTAGAGTGGTGGGACTAAGGATGATGGGAGTTCCGTTAAATCTCCATGATGACTCCACGTACGATGCTATTGCCAAAGCTTTTGGAACAATTGTTTGGCTGGCTCAATCCTCGTGGTTATCGGAAGACTGTAGCAGTGTTACGGTTTTTGTTTTGTCTGAGATCTGGAAATGTATTGATGAAATGGTCGTGATTGAATGGAATGAAGTAAATTTCACTGTCCGTGTGAAGGAAGAGGTTATGGGCTGGGTTCCGACATTCATGGAGGAGGAAAGTTGGCCGGAGTCGCCGGAGTTGGAGGGTGACGATTCCGAGTGGAGTGATGGAGAGGACTGGGGTGACGATGTCTTTCGCGACACGTGGAATCCGGAGGAGGGAGGTGGTACGGAGAATCGCAAAGGTTTGGCGGCTGAGGTTGAGGAAAAGTATTCTATCAATCCGATAATCGAGGTTAAAGATTCATGTTCCCTTGTGAAAGAAACACCATTGGATAATGATTGTGTCAGGGGAATGCCTACGGTGGACCCGAGTCGGGAGGATCAAAGGAGTTGTGGGCATCTTTCTTCCGAAGTGGGCCAATTAAACAATCTGGGCCTTTTAAAGCAAATGGGTACAAAGGAGATGGGTTTTAATCTTAGGCCCAAAGTTCTGGATCTCAACAAAGTAACTATGTCAGGAGGTTCCGGTGATAAGGAGATTCACTTTTCTCTCCCTGATCTCGATGGTTTCAAGAAGAAAGAAAAGTGGGAAAGATTAAAGGCATTTCAGTCGCAAGGTAGGGTGCTTAGAGGTGGAGGGAGGGCGATACTCAGAAATTCCATTTCGAGGGCTATTTCTTCCTCTTCAAGGGTTGCGGCGGATGGATCTTGGGGGTCAAAAATTTGGAGGAAACTCGAATTCCTGTGGAAAGGGGCTGGTAGAGAATGAGGGATTGTGTTCGTCGGACTGGAGTGAGGAGGCAAGGAATACGGTGGAGGTGGGAACTTGTGTGGGGATTAAGCTTTAAGGATTTGAAGATCAGGTGGAATCTCTGGTGAAAGGGGCGAATCTTAAATCTGGGTGTTAATGGAGATTTTGTGCCTTAATAGCAGGGGTTTAAACAATTCGGCGAAGATTGGTTGGATTAATCAATTGAAACGATCGTCGCGTGTTTGGTGTATTTGTCTTCAGGAAACAAAGTCGGTGGATGTCAATGCATTGCCGGTGGTCAGGTTGTGGGGGAACAATTTGTGCTCCTGGGAGGCTGTTCCGTCTAGAGGGCAGTCGGGTGGAATTGTGACGATTTGGAATCCTTCCGTCTTCTCCTTACGGTATGCATCCAAACGCAATAATTTCATTTTAACCTCGGGTATTCTGATAAGTGAACATGTGGAAGTGAATTTGGTTAATGTGTATGCTCCCCAAGGGAGACCGGAGAAAAGGGCTCTGTGGGATGATCTCGCAAATCTGATTGCCTCGAGACAAGGTCTTTGGGTATTGGTTGGGGATTTTAACGAAGTCCGTATCCCTGAGGATAGGATGAATTCTAAATTTGTTCCACGGGCTGCGGCTTGTTTTAACGACTTCATCGAGCGGACGGGATTAATGGAATACAGGATGGGAGGTTCTTCTTATACGTATTCGTTTGCTAACGGGAGGAGTTTTAGTAAGATTAATAGAATTTTGGTTTGCGGGGATTTTTTCCATCGATGGCCTAACGCTTCGGTGACGGCTCTCCCTAGACGGTGGTCTGATCACAATCCCCTGATTTTCAGAACTCATGCTCGTGATTTTGGCGCTGTGTCGTTTAGGTTCTTCTCTTCTTGGCTCGCTAAGCCCGGTTTTTCTGAGATGGTCGATAGGGTGCTGAGGGATGTGCCTGAAGTGGGTAAACCGGATGTAGTCTTGGGAGCTAAATTAAGGAAGTTAAAAGGGGTTATAAAATTGTGGGTGATTGAGGAGAAGGAGAAGGAAACCAGGAGTAAAAAAGATCTCGTAGGGATCTGTGAAAAATGGGATGCCGTCTCAGAGTGTCGGGGTTTATTGGATGCTGAGTTAAACCAGTGGGTGGAGGCTAAAAAATCTTTGCTTGAAGTTGAGTCCAGTGACAAAAGGGACTTAGCGCAGAAAGCAAGAATCCGATGGGCAAAAGAGGGAGATGAAAATTCGTCGTTCTTCCACGGGATGATGAGATCTAAATGTGCTACGGGCAGGATCAATGGTCTTTTGGTGGGTAATCGATGGGTGTCTGATCCGGAGGCTATTAAATTGGAAACATGGAGGTTTTTCAGAAATAAATTCGCTAAAGAGCCGTTGCCTAGACCCGTTATGGATTGTCACGGCATTTTGAAACTTTCAGCGACGGAAGCTAACTTGCTTGTGGAACCGTTCTCTGTTGAGGAAATAAAGAGGGTTGTCTGGATGTGTGGGGGAGACAGCCCCAGGCCCTGATGGATTTAATTTTGATTTCATAAAGTGTTTTTGGCATCTGTTGGAGCAAGACTTCATTCAAATCTTGAGGGAGTTTCATAAAGAAGGGAAAATTAGTATGGGGTGTGGCGCTGCCTTTTTATGTCTAATCCCAAAAATTAAAGACCCTCAAGGTCTAACGGATTTTAGACCTATATGTTTGATGGGTTGCATTGCTAAAGTTATCTCAAAGGTTCTCGCTAACAGGATGAAGTTGGTTATTGACTCGGTGGTGTCGGAAACGCAAATGGCTTTCATGGCTAATCGAAATATCAGGGATGGTCCACTCATTATTAATGAGCTCCTTTCGTGGTTGAAAAAAGTTAAGAAGGAGGCGATGTTCTTTAAAATCGATTTTAATAAGGCGTATGACTCTCTTGATTAGGGGTTTTTGTTATCAATTTTAGAGCAAATGAACTTTCCCGATAATGGTGATCTTGGGTGCTTGGGATCTTAGAAGCCTCTCGTGTGTCGGTGCTTGTTAATGTGTCTCCTACTCATGAGTTCAATTGCTTCAAAGGCGTCAAGCAAGGGGATCCACTTTCGCCATTTTTTTTTATCATAGCCATGGAAACGTTCCATTGGATGATTTCTAAGGCTAAGGATGTTGGGATTTTCCAAGGGAATCATACCCCTAATAACGGGCTGGTTATCTCGCACCTTCTCTTCGCCGATGATGCTATGGTGATTGGGCAGTGGTCCGGAGCGAATTTTGTCAATTTGCGGAGACTTCTATGGTGCTTTTTCTTAGCTTCGGGACTCCATGTGAACATCCGCAAATGTGGGTTACAACATGGGGTCAATGTGGTAGACTCGGAAAAACAGCGTTGGGCTGATTTCTTGGGGTGTAGTACATGTGATTTTCCTTTTGGTTACCTTGGGCTTAAAGTTGGGGCGAATATGAATTTAAAAAGACATTGGAGTAATGTGGTGGAGGTTTTTCAATCGAGGTTGTCGGGATGGAAAGCGAGGAACCTCTCTATCGGGGGGAGATTGGCTTTAATTAAATCGGTTTTAGATAGCATTCCCACGTATTATTTTTCGCTTTATCGTGCTCCTAAAATCGTCATTGATCAACTTGAAAAGATCCGTCTTAGATTTTTATGGGGTGGCAATGATGAGAAGACTAAAATCCATTGGGTGGCTCGCGAGGATGTTCTTAAACCAACTAGGGAGGGAGGGTTGGGTTTGGTTTCGTTGGACGTGGCGAACTCATGCCTTTTGGCTAAATGGCCATGGCGCTTCCTTACCGAACCACTTCGGTTTTGGAGAAGAGTTGTGGCTAGCATTCATGGGGATAGAGCGTGCAACTTAGCCATTCCGAGGCAACCATCCTTGTCGGGGGTTTGGAAAGCAATTATGAAGGTGAAATCGGACCTGTTGAGGCTGAATTGCAATTTGCAAAATCTTATGATTGAAGATGGGGTTGGCTGGAAATGGGCGGGGGGGGAAATGGGGTTTTTTTTCTGTTAAAAGATTTGAGGCAGCAATGTTGAAGGCTAATGTGAGGAGTGATGTGGTCGACTTCGAGTGGTGTTCGATGGTTCCTTTAAAGGTTAATATTTTGGCTTGGCGGGCTGTTCGGGAAAGACTTCCAACTGCGGATGCTCTTAGCCGGAGAAACGTTAATGTTGGTACCGGGGTTTGCTCGCTATGTAATAACGCTAGTGAAACGGTGGAACATTTATTCACTGGTTGCGGTTTCTCGGAGGCTATTTGGACCATCATTGGGCAGTGGTGCAAACTACCACCCATCCCGTTCTTCTCGGTTAGAGATGTTCTGTTCGGTTCGAGTTTGTGGAATGGTGACTCTCAAAGAAATTTAGCGATTAAAACGGTCCTTTTTACGGGGTGTTAGTGCATTTGGAAGGCGAGAAACGAAGCGGTTTTTAGAAGGTGACCTCCTACGTTAGCTTTTGTCATCAAGGAAATCAAATCCTGGAGTTTTTTATGGTTTAATAATAGGTGTAAAAGGGCGGGTTTGGATTGGTGCAGCTGGGCTGCTTTCAATATGTAAGCTTCTTTCTTTCTGTTTCTTGTTTTGTTGGGTTCTCGGTCCCTTGCTGGACTTCCTTGGTTTTATTTATTGAATTACCGTTCAAAAAAAAAACCTAAATAATTATTTAGAATTAATATAATAAAATATGTAATAAGGTGTCTAAGTGTTGAATGGAACGAGACTTTCACATATCTCATCTTCACGGGCGTGAAGATTTTCATTTTTGTGCTCAACTTCTTCTGCGCACATTTGGTTCGGTTGATTTGATTTTTCTGGCCCCTAGCGCACAAGCATCACAGCTAGCAGGGATGGTTCTACGGCGTGAAAGATATACCAACTAAACAACCACATTTAAAAAAAAATACCAATTAAACAACCACATTTAAAAATATAGAGTATACCGAATGTCCTAAGCGAACCATAATTTAAAATCTAACATATCGTATTATATGGAACAGAATTGCTGTTGGAATTTTATTTTAATTAATTTTTGACATTTCAAAGTCAAAATGGTTTTCTTTGACTTTCTAAACCCAACATCATCAACTTGCCTTGTTTTACTCATGAGCATGTCGTTTTCAGTTAATTAGTTTTTGGTTTTTGACATCCCAAAAGTAAGTATTGATGCCACACATGCATGTTCCAAATACATGTTCCACCCACACGGAAATTAAACTGGCCATACTTTAGGATAAACATAATATTAGTCGACTTATTTATACCAAAAACTCAAAAAGGTATGTTCATTAGTCGTTTTCACCAACGTGATAATCCTTTTCTATGATAGTATTAAAATTTAAAACATCAACTCAAGCTTGACTTAAATAGCCAATATATTATATATTATATTAATTACCAAACTTAATTTAAACTAGTAGTATACCTTTCACACGTTGTGATTGATCATTATGTATTTTTTAGCGTATGTATCTGCACTATAGGGATGATGATAATAATACTCTTGTTTTGCATTGGGACGAATCAATTTTAAAAAAACTTATGTGAAAACTCAAACTATAAATAATATATATGCATATATGCGACGTACATATAAATATAACATGAGTGGAAAGAAAATCCTAAAGAACACCATAAACAATCTCTCTGTGATAGAAACCTAACCATGGAATAGAAACCTGAAGAAGACGTCAAGAGTCCAACAAAAGTAAAAAAATAAACGAATGTAAATGTTGACACAACAACAAAACATGTATTAAAAATATGTCAAGACCGAAAAGAGAAACCTAAAACTTAAACGGTAAAAAAACCATCTTTTAAAGCGTTTTTTTAACCAATCTTTTGCAAGACAAAAATAATTATTTATATATATTTTTAATGGCTTATTTTTTTTATCATCAGTGGGATTTAAATAATTATTTATTTAAAACAAAATTATTTTTTGAAAAGGGTTTGTAACAAAATAAAAAAGTTTAACGTACACACGAGCCGTTCCATTTTTAATATGATAGGTTACCGTTTGATACGAAAGGCCGACTTGCGGACCAAGTTTGTTTGGGAGTTATCCCACGTAGAGCATGATCGCACGCAATTCTTGTTTTCTACTATTTCCATTTTGTCCGTGTTTCATGTTTAGCTGTATGCTAGAAATCGTAATTTTATTGTTGTTCTTGTTATGTTCTCTATTTAAGGATGTTTTTTGAGAAATAAAAGTGTTGAAAGGTGAAAATGTTGTTAAAGGGATTTGAACACTGGTTGGCCCGGCTGATGATTATTAGTTAAACTTGTTAACAGTGTATTAGAGTATTGGTCAGTATTCGTTAGCATCGTTTAGAAACTTCAGGGGGTTAAGATGTTCAATTGACCGAAGTTGAGGGACCAATATGGAAACTATTTTGTTTTAGGTTGTTAGCGATCACAATTCATCACCGGAGCTATAAGATTTGGGGTTTTTCGATTCTGTACTTACTTTTGCAATTCTTTTCATTGTTAGCTTCGTTTTCTTGTTCTGATCCTATTGTACTAATTTTCATTCAATGAAATTAGTTGTTCAAATCCAATTTGTTGATTTTGTTTACAAAAAGGTTAAGAAGAAAATTGTTCCAAACTCGTTTGTTCTTTCTCTCTAATTCTTAGAGCCTAACCCACTCAACGGATCTATCAATTGAAAGTTTGTAGGTTTTCTTCGTAAACCTATCAATTGGTGTTTTCATTATCGATCTCATGCTCTATCATGCCGTCCTGCAATTAGCTAAATGTTAGAAATATTACCTAATGAGTGGGTACAGTTTACACGTTGCGCCATACCATTATATTTTTTTAATGCATGAACCTGAAGTATATATCTGATCATAACATCCATACTTCGCGTGAGGGTCGGACCAAATTTCGAAAATTCTAGGTGAAATCATAAATTAATATACACTAGTGGAGTACTCGCGCGTTGCGGCAGATAACAGTGTATAGCGCGTTATTTGTCTTCTGTTCGTGCGTTCGGCGGCGACAACAATTTACAACGTAATATACGTTTCTGTTAGCCCGATGCGACGCGTCGACAATTTATAATGACGACGCCGACTATTTACAAGATAAAAGGGCAGGAAGAACCCTTACATGTCGTATGTCTTCTGCACAACATGTATAAGATAAAGAAAGGAAGTCTATATTGTTTCGCAATACCCATGTGGTTATAACCTTAAATTTGTTATAAGTATCAGATAAGAACTATAATAAATATATGTACATATTTACACGTATATAAGCATTGTCAAAGAAGCTATATATAGCTACTAACTTATGAAGATGTTTGTTTCCAAACAGTTAAATGACCAATCAGTATATAACGAATTTCAACAAGTTGCTTACTTAAATAAAACGCAATGTCACACAATAGTTACTATTAAGTTATGTTAAAAGAATGTGAAGTGTACAAACAAAAACCAATAGAGAAAGAAAAGACTCAAATAAGGAAATGATAGTGCTAATGCTAATACTTATGATCTTATGACCATAAAAACAACTCTAATAGAAACACCTTTACAACCTTATAAGTCCCCTCAGTTTCAAACGTGAAATTGCTTGTGAAAGCATCAACGTGACATTAAATTCAAACTCTTGGACAAATATATAAATATAGTTCTAGTATCACTTTATTTACGTGAAGTCACTCATACAATTTTTTTTTACTTTGAAAACAACTTCAAACTTTAATTGTTGAGTTTTTTTAATAAATATTAATCTTTTAAATTAAATGGCGTAAATACAACATATATTAAACAACATTCACGGTTATTTTTTTAAGTTTAACAAAGTAGAAGATAATTGTATAAGGAAAAAATCAATAAAAATAATAAAGTTTAATAATTGTTACCAATTAAAAATGCTAAATATTAACCAAACTTTATATACGCTTCATTTAAGGCTTATTCAAAAAAAAGTGCATATTTTATAAAAAATTCTTGAAAAAAATAATTAAACCTTTGATAGTTTCTAGTGTTGGCATATGATAAGATACAAATACAGTATAATAATAAGTAACTTAAAATTCCATGTAGAGTAAAGCAAATACAAATGAAAGAATGCTATGATAATAATCAAGATCAGCACCAACTATTTTCACTATGCCCGATTTGAGATACAACTTCAGAGCTATCAGTCGGATCATAGGCCAGAACAGAGTTCGAATTCCTGCATCTTTGATTATTGGCACAACTGTTCATGACTTCACATTTAGATAATTAGTAACGTTTCACTTCTATAACATAGAAAACTAAATGTTATGGCAATGGTTTGTCCAACTTTAACGTCTTTTGAACCCTCAGGTTCCTCGGCTAGATCAAACGGTTTGACCCACAGTTCCAGCTGCAGCCACACATGTAATTTGTTGTGACAACCAACTCGGTGTCCTTGGCAATACCAAGTGGTCTTAATTTAACCGGCCAATCTTTTAAAGATTCATACACCGTAAAATTGAGACCACAAAGAAAATTGGAATATTTTTAAAGTTCTTGATACTTAAAAAGTAGAGATGAAAAAAAACGGGTCAATAAGAGTAGAAACGGGTACCTTTTCACTGCAATACTTGTGGTCAACAAGCAAAATAAAAAATGGAGTTGTATATTTGCGGACCAAATTTGAATCCCATAGGCCTAAACCTTCTGCATCATAAAATTCTATGGCACGTTCAATTAAGTGTGTATATAACTAAAAGCCTAAATCATAGCGAAGGTACATAATTGGTATCAATTAATGCTCACAGACGAAAGTAAGACCCCATTTTGAGAAGAATGGGAACAAAGCAAATGGTTAATGAATATCATATTACCTAAGAACTTTTATAGGAGTAAAATTAGACTCCCATAAATGGTTCATAACGGCTCCCTTCCATGTTACTCTGAATTGGGTAAGCCATTCTCACTTTTGGTAAATTTCGAATGTAAATCCAGCAGGTCTCACCAACAATGCTAAAACCCATTTTCTCATCATTTAGATCCGCCTTACACTATATACATAAACAAAAAAAACACAATAGAAGCAAACAGAACTTTATAAACTGCCATCAATATCAACTTTCCATATCATGTACTGTGTGTACAAATAACAATATTATATTGAACAGATTGAATAAGAATATCATATTGAACTATTATGAATGGGATGAACCAGAATATGGATGGGTTAAATTCCCTTAATAAGAAAAAGGTTACATGGGTCAGTCAAACATCAAACAAGTATATATTTTAATGCATAAAGACTTCTGACTCATTATTGAAGTTATATGATTTGTAATCAATAATAATCATCTTAATTTTATATGAAATTAGAACATTTGGGTGAACCAAAGCCACCCGACCGGTCAATATATACCCAGTCAGCTCTGACTACTCAATATATAACCTGTTTAGCCTGAACAACCCATTTTCCTTACCTAACATTAAGTGTCCATGATGAATTTAAAGCTGTGAATTCAAGTTGCAATAAGTTCAAACAAAGATCAGTTAAGTCATCAACATATAGCAATCTAAAAAAAAATATTAAACCAAGAAAACAACTAATCTGCAAACGAAACTTAGGATTTGGGCAAAAACCAAATCAAATATAGCAATAATTCCCTTTTGATTTGATAATGTGTCACACCCCCAAAAATCCCACGCGCGATAACGAGCCGCAGGGAGCGTGACAAACCAGGATCGAACACATTAGCCATACGAACAGTCTATATGCAATGTAAAAGTAAAACCAGAGTAAATGCGTTTTTAAATGCGGAAGCGTAATCGACAAAGTTGTAATAATAGTTCAAGCGCCAAAACATGCGCAAACCAAAAGTTAATAAGTTCGATAAATAAATAAGTCTATGATGCATGCATGGTAATAATAATCCTTATGTGGTGCATCCTAGCTCGTGGCAGACAATCCAGTTTAGCAACCTGAGAAATAACATGCTAAAGTGTCAACACAAAGGTTGGTGAGTTCACAGGTTTAACAGTTCAGTAACATTTCAAGTTCAGTTTAAGATTGACTATTCAATAACAGTCAAGTTGTAAGAGCATAATCACTAATATATATCAAATAGCTAGCTAGGCTATATACATGAAACTTCGCACGTTGATGGTCACCGAAGCTAACAGTTGTTTACAGTTTGCGCAGTTTGCCTTGTTGTGTTTAGGACGAATATAACACCCGTTCGATATCCAATCGTGTCAGCGCGACTGACCCGGGTGGGGTTTGTCAGACCCAGTAGTACTACAATATATTTCCCGCTATCGTCATTAATACTAACGGTACCATAAGAAGGACTTTGTTGTATCATGTGCTTCAAGTACTTCAAGTGATATATAAAAGTCTAATTATCTCAGTTGTATAATTCATGCATGTTAATCTCCCCCAACAGGATTTAAAACAGTAAAATGGGGCCGTGAAACTCACCTTAGGTTGCTCAGCAAAGTTTCCAAATAAACAGTTAATTCAAGTAGCAAGAACGAGTCTTGTGCAAGCAATCAATCACCTAACGAGCATACGAGTATAAGTGTGTGTTCTAAACTATTAAATCTAACGTAAGCGATAAAAACGAAGGATCGTGAAGTCCGGAATAAGTCGAGGATGGCACGTGTGCCAAATCCGAGCGAATATCGAAATAACGCGAGGAAATCCAACATATATCTTTAATATATATTTCTAAGTAAATACATATATGTTATATTATTCAAATAAATGTTCAAATGATATTCAAAAATAAATATATAGTATTTATATTTAAACTGAACATGTTATGACGTTAATAACAAATTACAAAACGAGATACATATTTATAAAATTTCATCTAAAGGTATCTAGTCGTTTCAATACCCAATGACATACGTATAAATATTAAACTACACGAAAATATATTTAATTTACCCTTTTATGTAACACCATAATTCTTGAGTTTAAGAAAATATATATGTATATGTATATACACACATACGGATTTATTAAAACTATATTTTGATTTAAAATGTCAAAGTGTACGGATTTAATAATCAATATACATTTTTACGGGTTTTAAACGTTTGTAAGAACCCGTTTAATACAAGTTTCAGTTGACCCATTACATAAAATATCAAAAATAAAGAAGAAAAACAAGCAATGAGGTCAGCCGGGTTCGAACCCGCGACCTCATGCTTACAACCGAGAGCCCTAGCCACTGGGCTACGACTTCCGTTTGTTAACAGGACCGCCGCGAATTGTTTTTGTGCTATGATGGAGACTAGAACTGGGTTGCAGGAAATTAAACAGGGACAAAAAGAACGCAGGGTTCAGGTTTCGAACCCTTGACCTCTCGCAACACAGTCCAGCGTCCAACCCATTGAGCCAGAATGGCGTCTGGTTAAGATCCAGAACCCAAAAGTTATAACCCAACTTGACTACAAGTCATCTTCTTCATTCAAGAACTCCGGTGGCCGGAGTTATATTCCGGTCACCGGAAAATCGCGAAAAACACAAAAAGATCCAGAAAAGGTGCGACTAACATTAAGTAATCGTTACCTTGAGTCGGAGATGAGATGCGAGATGATTTTGAAGCCGAAGACGAAGCCGAAACGTAAACGCGAACACCGAGTATGACCACTGTTTGATCTTCTGATTACACCTTGTTGCTCGTAGGGGTTTCGCGATCTCAATGGTGATCAAGAGGTGGTGCAACAGTGGCGGACGGTGGCGGTTTTGGTGGTATCCGCGGTGGTTCTTGTTGCCGTGAAAAAAAAGCAGGGGGAGCGAGAGAGAACGGGGAGGGGTTGTGAGAGGAATGTTTGTTTGTGGTGAATAATAGATGGAAGTGTGAGAGGGTGCAGGTGATAGCCGATCAATTAGGAAATAGGTAACCGACATATCATTGATCGGTGATTAAGATGTCGGTTACGAGTTACGGATCGTCGACGGTCGCCGGTTACAAAGTGTTTCAAACTGATTTTGATAAAGTAACACAATTGGTCCCTCACCCCATTTACAAGTTAAACAATCGAGTTTCTGAATTAACGATAACAACCCTTCAACCTTTTTACAAAAAGAAAGTTTTAAAGATTGACGGAATCGGTCCCTCTGGGTTCTAAATAGTGTTAACGACCTTAACAAAGTTGACGGAGAGATAACGATTAAAAAATATACGTTAGTGACCAAATATATTAGGCGTATAAGGTTTATAGGAAATATAAATCTCGTTTAAATTCACATAAAATCATAGAGTTTAACCCACATAAAATCATAAAACAAATCGTATAATTTTTATGACACGCCTTCATATAAAATCATAGAATAGCTCGTGTGAACTTATATATAAATATATCATATGAAATCATAAATGGTGAAACCACAGAATATCAATCGTTTGAACTTAGTGCATGCTCGTAGTGATGATCACACAAAACCCTAATTGCTAAAGTCAACACAGTCAAACACATAAATGTTCACACAACATTTAATACAGTTTACGTTCAGTTAATGTCAGAAAATGACCTGAAAAGTCGGATTGTCACATAATGATCATGCTGCAAATTCAAATAATGTTTCCGTAGTTGTGCAAGTAAACATATAAAACTGTTATTTTGTAAGGCACAAATTGAATTATCATACATGTCCATGAGTGAGTTTAAAGGGAGAGGGTGTAGATAGATAATTCATCAACTGATCTTCTAACGTTATTTTCTTTCAATCATGTTGTTTTAGTATCAAATTTTAAACCTTGTCTTCCCTTCCTGCTCCGACCTTCTTTTTTGCAATGGTTATCCCACAACTGTGCTTCATATCTACTCACAAATGTGCTTCTTATTATATTATTGATCAACTCATTACATGAAACTGTTAATTATCATATATATTTAATCCATAAGAATAGGAATCCAACCATACTACATGAAGTTGATCTCGCTAACAAGAATAAAATAAAATAAAATAGAAACAGAATGAAACACAAACAGGAAAATAACATGAAACTATTATCCTAAATCATGGTTTCTGAAACATGATAAATATTAGTGGGATGTTTGATTTTTGAAAGTCAATTGTCATGTCATTAGAATATGTGAACCAACTACTTTTGAAATTAAAACCTTGGTTTAAAAAAAAAAAACTAAAATGAGTGTTGTGGCCACATTCTAAATATAACGTCTGTTGCCAAGGAGTTGCTGAAAGAGGAGGTAAACATTATAAAAATGGATGGAAGGATACTGCCTTGTATGTCAAAAGGACATGGTATTATGCCCTTTTAACAGAACATGTTAAGTGCATGATCATAAACATTATTGATAAAATAGCATCTTGCATGATTGATTTAAATACCCAAGTGGCAAATCCCTCATTCAGACATAGATAGTTAATTTGGTCAGTCGGTTGTTCAATTGGGACTGATGGAAATAGGATCCTGAATATGAAATTAAAATACTACCCTCTACTTGTTTGCAGCTGCAGAGTGCTTCTCATCATAAAGCAGAGCTGTTTCTCGGTATGTAACTAAACCATAGTTCTCCATGGCCCCAGCAGCAAAATTAGGAATTGCAATCATGTCCAGTTTAGGTAGTGAATAAGGTGTTGAAAAATAGATGCATAAATCATAATAACAGGTTAAACTTCTGATCAATACTTCTCTTTCTAATAAGATCCGCATTTAATATTTATTAACAGCAAAGATTATAATAAAACTTCCGATCAATACTTGTCGTATGATCACCAAACTATATTATTCAATTAACATTAACATTTTTAATAAAACTTTGCATTGAAAGATTTTTAGCATGTTTCCTTTCTGGCTAATTATTTATATTTAACCACCACATGATTGTGAAAGATAAAAATATATATAACCAAAATTGACCCACTATTTATTAGTAATTAAACAAGCTAACAGCAGTGACTAAATAGTAAATACAAATGAGTAAGATTGTTGTACCATCAGGAGTATAGTCTTCAACATAATCAAATAAACCAACAACAGCTTCGCCTTCCAATCTCGCGAGATAAAAATGAGGAACAATATAAAAAACTGATAAAATCAAACACAAAATGAAGAACGACTATCACAAACATGATATAAAATCTGTCTCGATTTCTAGAATCAAACAAACAATTATCAAACGACGAACTAAAATCATCCTCAAGAACACCAAAACTACAAGAATTAAGATATGATATCAAAGTTAGAAGTAACAAAATGCCATAGTATTGATGTTAGGTTTCGTATACTTACCCAAAACCAAAGCGTGATTGTGTTCCACTTCTTAATTTCGAAACTACCCGCCACTTCAATCCATTAAATTAGGTGAAGAATGGCGATGGGAATGGAGAAAGGGGTTTGAGAGCGAGTGTGTATTTGAAATTCAAATTTCGTTCGATCTTCTCTAAACTGTGATAGGGTTTATCAAAAGGGACGTTCTACAGGTGAAAGGGGATCTCTAATCTGAATCTCTGGCTTGCATCAAAGGGGGTCACGGAATCTCTGGTTGCATAAACAGAAAACTGATATCCCCTTTTTGAGGGCGATTTTCTCTACAAAAGCAAGCTGGTTTGGACTTTGCGCCGAAAGGGATGAGGTACCATGAATGGTCGTCGATGTGAAACATGGATAGGGTAATAAAAGTGGGGGAACGATGGATTGAAAATTAGGAAGGGCTTGAAAAATAATGCATCTTAATTTTAAGACGATTTTAATTACGATAATGCCATTTTGTTGAATATGCTTTATATATAGTAATAGATACGTTAACCCAATAATAAAAAAATATTAGTAGAAAGAAAAACCTAAGAAAATAGTTACAAACAATTTCTCCGAGACAGGTGCGGTTCACGAAACACATAAAAGACGACAAAGACCAAAAAATTTTTAAAAGCCCGAATCGACATAGTTCACAAAAAACATAAAAGACATCAAAGACCAAAAATATGTTAAAAGCCCGAATCGACATAGACACATAGACGCAATGACATGGAGGGGTGGATAGGGCTTGTGACTGAGAGGTCATAGGTTTTATCCTCCCAAGGGTTTCTTCTGGCCGTTGTCAATTTCCTCTTAAAATGGTGACCCGATTGTGTACAAGGTTGATATACGAGTTTCCCTTATAGGACGTGTCAGTTACTGTCACCATTGGTTGGAGTTGTAGATGATCGGGTGGGTGGCCCTTTAGCCCCCGCCAATTATCCAAATAACCGTTCAAAAAAAACATTACAGGAAAAATGACAACAATATAAATTTTAAAAAAGCATAAAACGAAAATATATGTTTCTTAAAGGAATATATATGCAT
>JBCNJP010000007.1:16984139-17025139 GCA_039602395.1 Deinandra increscens subsp. villosa | reverse complement strand
CAAGCATCATCGTCGTTGATGCTAGCCTGTTGGTGGACAGTGACTCGTTCAGCCATGTACAGATCGGGAAATGGTATGGGTGTGGTGTCACGAGTGATGGGTGAAGATACAGATGACTGAGAGCGGGTGGCGGTGAAAATGAATGCTTCAATATCGGGTTGAAGCTCACGGAACTGTTCAAGAATGTCATGATCAAGATCAGATAGAGGTGAAAGCTCAGGTTGACCTCATGAACAGGTGTGTGGCATAAAACAGAAGAAGTTTAACTAAGAAAAATAAAAACTAAAAATTCTAGACTTACAAATTAAACCAATTACTCTAGATATGGAAACTGAAAAGACTCAAATTTCCTAGACACGGCCTAAGATGATCTTGTTATTTTCAAGTGTCCCAGGCAACGGTGCCAAAAACTTGATGTGTTCGGGATGATACCTAAAAATGACTAATAAAACCTAGACCTATACACACCTAATATTTACCGAAACTAAACCGAACATAAGGCAAGTGTACCTATCGGTGGTAGTATAGCTACATAAGACCAGATATTGAACCCTAAGGACACTATGAGACAATACTCAATCTAGGACTTAATAAATGGGAAAATTTAGTAAATTTATTTGATGATGAATAGAGATTTAAATTAGTAAGTTAACTACTTTACCAACTAACAACCAGAAGCTGGGAAACTTAAGAAGAAATCAAATTACGAGAGAGATACCACCTAGACCTGGAATCCTAATTTATATCAACAAATTCACTCGGCTATGACAATTCTGATGGCGGTTAGTTCACCTTTTAAGTCCTTCCTAACAAACAACTCTAACGCTCGAACAATGGTTAACCTTTTAAGTCCGTCCCACTTCAACTAATCCTAACCATCTCCGAAACAATCTCGGCACCTTAAGACAGTAGGAGATACCACTAACTACCATGATCGACACGAAATAGCAAGTTAACTAAATCCCTAGGGCACCCCTCTCCCGAGGCGATGTTATCCTAAGCATGTAACCAACCCGACTACTCGATATTCCTATCACCTCCCGGATTGTCTAGAAATAGAAGCACAATGAAATTAAATCAACAATTATTAATTAATACAATAGTTTAAGACGTCTCCTAAACTACTCTATCGCTACTAACCCTAAAGCTAGCAAATCTAGCCAATCTACCTAACCGGAAAGACATTCGAAGCCAAATCGTGCATCAAGTAGTAATTTCTAACCTGATCTTCAACATACATATGCATACAATCATAGCAAATAATTGGATTTAAAGAGTCGGAACATCAACCAAATTCTCAAAAGCCAAATAAAATCATCAATATCGAAAAATCATCACAATAGGTCTAGGTGGTAGCAATTATTTAGCATACCACCATGATCATGTCACAAAAGCAGAAAATATTCAAACTTTACAAGCACATCATAGTCTATGTCTAAACAATTGATAAAACAATGAGAAATCGAAGAACCCGAATAGTGATTTGTGTTAAATACTTGATTCTACAACTTTCCCCTTGATCCCAGCCTCTCTATATCTTCAAATTCGTCCTTGAGCTCCCTGGAACCGGCTGAAGTCGAATTATATCGAATGCAAACCCTAGAAATGAAATTATATCAAATTTACTTATTTTGCGGAAAAATCATCCCCAAGCGTATCGCTTGGAGGGCTGGAAGTTGTAGGCGCACTTGATGCGTACCACACGACAATTTAGTCGGGCGACCGCCTTTGACCATCTGTTGACTTCCTTCCCCAAGCGTATCGCTTGGGGGCTCTAATTTCCTAGGCGATACGCCTAGGGCTTCTCTTTCAGCATTTTTCATTCTTTTTCTTCTCCAAATTCACCCACTCTCGTTTGGCCTCGGGAATTGTGATCAAATACCTACAAAAACACAATAAAAACATAATTAAGACTCGATAACCCACAATTAACTAAAAACACATAAAATGACTCAACTTGACATAAAACGGCTTAAATAATGTACAAACTACACGGAAAATTAGGATGTGTTTGTAAAACATCACGTATCTACCAAATTTTATTCACATTATACCTTTTGAAGACATGAAAAAGTAACAAAGAAAATATATTTTACATTAACAATAAAAGCTATGTTAATTTCATCTATCCACATGTAATTTACAAACCATCTCCCAATACTAGCATATAGAATCACACATATTTAAGGATAAAACTATAAAGATTCATACTTGAATTAACATGAATCTATCAAGCATACCATGATATATAAGGAAGTGATCATATAACTTAAATGTGAAACTCATTAAAATGATATATTATAAATAATTTAAATATGAAATTATTTCATATTTCAAATTGATAGATTTATATAAGGAAATAAGAAATAATTTTAAATTTATATGATATTTTTATTAAAACTACGTCGTTTTAATGATTTTTACATCTAAGTTATATTCACTTTATTTTCTCTTTTATTAATTAGTTACTACTTACTAATTAATTTGTCCTTTGAGTTGTAACCGATAACAAGAGGCAAAGTTTTTTTTAAGGCCATGAGGTATACCTCATGTGGTGTAGAGTGGTGTAGTAGTCATGTCAGCGCTGACTCGACCACATGCATCTACCAAATACATGAGGGTACCCCATATGATGTGGTGTGGTGTGGTGTGGTGGAATATTTAATTATTTTTTTTATTTTGCATTTTGACTTTTTTTTTTCAATATTGGCATTGAAATAAAAATAAAACTACATTAATATTAAAAAATGACAATGACTTGAAAAGAAATAAAAAAAATTACAAATACTAGACTAAGACTAAATAAAACTAACTTCTATTCAAGCTCGATTAATTCTCGTTCGTCTTCACTAAGGTTTTTAAAAACATGTCAAAAGTTCAATTATCTTTTACGAGAATACAAACGTATCAAAAAGCGCTCACGAGAAAAAAATATATAAAAAGAAAGCTAGTTCGTTTTCGTTCAAACTTATACCTTTGTGTTTAAAAAAATAATATAAAGAAGACTTTAAATTTTATTTCTTTAAAATGTTTACATGTAAAAGTTATTTAAGAAAAAACAAATTTTAACCTAAATAATTATTTAGAATTAATATAATAAAATATGTAATAAGGTGTCTAAGTGTTGAATGGAACGAGACTTTCACATATCTCATCTTCACGGGCGTGAAGATTTTTGTGCTCAACTTCTTCTGCGCACCTTTGGTTCGGTTGATTTGATTTTTCTTGCCCCTGGCGCACAAGCATCACAGCTAGCAGGGATGGTTCTACTGCGTGAAAGATATGCCAACTAAACAACCACACTAAAAAATATAGAGTATACCGAATGTCCTAAGCGAATCATAATTTAAAATCTAACATATCTTATCTTAATCCTAATATTAATCTTAATAGCAATAAAATTATTTTCACATGTCTTCTTTTTAAGGTGTCCACATCATCAGTGGCACATGTCAAAACCAGATTCAATTATCAATTTAGTAAATTACCAATTAATACTAATGACCAATTTTTATCTAAATACAATTTTTATTTATAAAATGGCAAACATTATGTAGATTTGATAAATTACTCAATAATTTGAGTCTTTTTAAGAAAACAAATCAAGAATTTGTCATATTTAATGTATTAAATTATCAATTAATATTTTATAATGAATTATGTTATTTATAATTTTCAAATTTCTTAATCGTTTTTTTATATTTAGCTAATATTATGAACCTAAATTTAACCCGTGTAGTACATGAGTTACTAACCTAATCGTATTATATGGAACATAATTGCTGTTAGAATTTTATATTAATTAATTTTTGACATTTCAAAGTCAAAATGGTTTTCTTTGACCTTCAAAACCTAACATCATCAACTTGCCTTGTTTTACTCATGAGCATGTCGTTTTCAGTTAATTAGTTTTTGGTTTTTGACATCCCAAAAGTAAGTATTGACGTCACACATGTTCCAAATACATGTTCCACACACTGCACACGGAAATTAAACTGGCCATACTTTAGGATAAACATAATATTAGTCGACTTACTTATACCAAAAACTCAAAAAGGTATGTTCTTTAGTCGTTTTCACCAACGTGGTAATCCTTTTCTATGATAGTATTAAATTTTAAAACATCAACTCAAGCTTGACTTAAATAGCCAATATATTATATATTATATTAATTACCAAAATTATTTAAACTAGTAGTATATCTTCACGCGTTGTGCTTGATCATTATGTATTTTTTTGGCGTATGTATCTGCACTATAGGGATGTATCTGCACTATAGGGATGATAATAACGCTCTTGTTTTGCATCGGGACGAATCAATTTAAAAAAGCCCTACGTGAAAACTCAGACTATAAATTATATATATGCATATATGCGACGCCATATAAATATAACGTGAGTGGAAAGAAAATTCTAAAGAACACCATAAACAATCTCTCTGTGATGGAAACCTAACCATGGAAGAGAAAACTAAAAAAGACGTCAAGAGTCCAGCAAAAGTAAAAAAAAAAAAAACGAATGTAAATGTTGACACAACAACAAAACATGTATCGAAAATATCAAAATATGTTAAAAGACCGAAAAGAGAAACCCAAAACTTAAAGATTAAAAAAACCATCTTTTAAAGCGTTTTTTTAACCAATTTTTTGCAAGACAAAAATAATTATTTATATATTTTTTAAATGGCTTATTTTTTTAATCATCAGTGGGATTTAAATAATTATTTATTTAAAACTAAATTATTTTTAAAAGGTTCTTTAACAAATTAAAAAAGTTTAACGCACACATGAGCCGTTCCATTTTTATTATGATAGGTTACCGTTTGATACGAAAGGCTGACTTGCGGACCAAGTTTGTTTGGGAGTTATCCCACGTAGAGTATGATCGCACGCAATCCTTGTTTTCTATTATTTTCACTAGGTTAGTAAATCGTGTACTACACAGGTTGAATAAATGTTCATAATATGAGATAAGTATAAAAAAGTAAAAATTAATATGAGATTTAAAAATTATGAATGATATAATTGTGAGATCATACAAAATATTTTATAGTAGTTAAGTAAAAAGTATATTTTTAAAAAAAATATAGGAAATTAGAGTATTTCGTATATCATAGTTGAAAAATAAATTACTTAATGGTTTACTTTAAAGAGGTGTTAACAATTACAATAATAAAAGTTATTATTATTTAGGATTACTTAAATTTTCAGAGAATGTTAAAGGATAATTAGAACATGTTGAAGATGATAACTGAACTCAAATTTTTTTTTTTCAGAATATAAAAGGGTGTTTGGCATTTTAATATTTTAACTGAATAAATCAACCATCCCAATATATAAAATGTTAATTAATAAATATTAGTAACTATTATTAAAAATTCGGAAATTGACTGTTACATATCTTATAATTAGAAAATTCAAAATAATTTATGTAAATTTGATAAGTTAGTTAATAAATAATTTATGTCAACATAGAGTTAATAAATATTAATAACTATTTATAATTATTTTTAAGTAAATGTAATGTTAACTTTTAGATTTAGAAAGTTGAAATACTAAATTTGGAAAATTTAAAAGCTTAAATTAAGAAAATTAGAAATTGAATGTGGTATTGACAAGTGAACAAATCTTAAGTGGAGACCCTACAAAAATGACATGTGACAGACATCCAAGTTATTGCTTTATTAGAATGAAAGATTTTGTCCATGTTTCATGTTTAGCTGCATGCTAGGAATCGTAATTTTACTGTTGTTCTTGTTATATTCTCTATTTAAGGATGTTTTTGAGGAATAAAAGTGTTGAAAGGTGAAAATTTTGTTAAAAGGGATCTGAACACTGGTTAGCCCTGTTGATGATTATTAGTTAAACTTGTTAACTGTGTATTAGAGTATTGGTCAGTATTCGTTAGCATCGTTTAGAAACTTCAGGGGGTTAATATGTTTAGTTGACCGAAGTTGATGGACCAATACGAAAACTATTCTGTTTCAGGTTGTTAGCGATCACAGTAGTTCATCACCGGAGCTATAAGATTTGGGGTTTATCGATTCTATACTTACTTTTTCAATTCTTTTCGTTGTTAGCTTCGTTTTCTTGTTCCGATCCTATTGTACTAATTTTCAATCAATAAAATCAGTTGTTCGAATCCAATTCGTTGATTTTGTTTACAAAAAGGTTAAGAAGAAAATTGTTCCAAACTCGTTTGTTCTTTCTATCTAATTCTTGGAGCCTAACCCACTCAATGGATTTATCAATTGAAAATTTGTAGGTTTTCTCTGTATATCTATCAATTGGTGCTTTCATTGTCGATTTCGTCCTCTATCATACCGTCTTGTAATTAGCTAATGTTAGAAATATTACCTAATGAGTGGGCACAGTTTACACGTTGCGCCATATCATTATATTTGTTTAATTCATGAACCTGAAGTATATATCTGATCATAACATTCCTACTTTGCGTGAGGGTCGGACCAAATTTCAAAAATTCTAGGTGAAAACATAAACTAATATACACTAGTGGGGTACCAGTGCGTTGCGGCGGGGAACAGTTTATAGTGCGTTATTTGTCTTATGTTCGTGCATTCGGCGGCGACAACAATTTATAACGTAATATACGTTTCTGTTAGCGCGATGCAACGCATCGACAATTTATAATGACGACGGCGGCTATTTACAAGATAAAAGGGCAGGAAGAATCCTTACATGTCGTATGTCTTCTGCACAACATGTATAAGATAAAGAAAGGAAGTCTATATTGTTTCGCAATACCCATGTGGTTATAACCTTAAATTTGTTATAAGTATTAGATAAGAACTATAATAAATATATGTACATATTTACACGTATATAAGCATTGTCAAAGAAGCTATGTATAGCTACTAACTTATGAAGATGTTTGTTTTCAAATAGTTAAATGACCAATCAATATATAACGAATTTCAACAAGTTGCTTACTTAAACAAAACGCAATATTACACAATAGTTACTAATAAATTATGTTAAAAAAATGTGAAGTGTACAAACAAAAACCAATAGAGAAGAAAAGACTCAAATAAGGAAATGCTAGTGCTAATGCTAATACAGTAATACTTATGATCTTATTACCATAAAAAAGATCTCTAATAGAAACACCTTTACAATCTTGTAAGTCCCCTTAGTTTCAAACGTGAAATTGCTTGTGAAAGCGTTGAATCAACGTCACATTAAATTCAAACTCTTGGACAAATATATAAATATAGTACCACTTTACTTATGTAAAGTCACTCATACAAATATTTTTTCTTTAACTTTGAAAACAACTTTAAACTTTAATTGTTTAGTTTTTTTTAATAAATATTAATCTTTTAGATTTAAATGGCGTAAATACAACATATATTAAACCTGTTCACGGTTATTTTTTTAAGTTTAACAAAAAAGAAGATAATTATACAAGGAAAAAAATCAATAAAAATAATAAAGTTTAATAATTGTTACCAATTAAAAATGCTAAATATTGACCAAATTTTACATACGCTTCATTTATGGCTTATTAAAAAAATACATATAAAATAAAAAAAATCTTGAAACAATAATTAAACCTTTGGTAGTTTTTAGTGTTGGCATATGATAAGTTACAAATACAGTATAATAATAAGTAACTTAACATTCCATGTAGAGTAAAGCAAATACAAATGAAAGAATGTTATGATAATAATCAAGATCAGCACCAAATATTTTCACTATGCCCGATTTGAGATACAACTTCAGAGCTATCATTCGGATCATAGGTCAGAACAGAGTTCGAATTCCTGCAGCTTTGATTATTGGCACAACTGTTCATGACTTCACATTTAGATAAGTAGTAACGTTTCACTTCTATAACATAGAAAACTAAATGTTATAGCAATGTGGTTTGTCCAACTTTAACGTCTTTTGAACCCTCAGGTTCCTCGGCTAGATCAAACAGTTTGACCCATAGTTCCAGCTGCAGCCACACATGTAATTTGTTGTGACAACCAACTCGGTGTCCTTGGCAATACCAAATGGTCTTAATTTAACCGGCCAATCTTTTAAAGATTCATACACCATAAAATTCAGACCACAAAGAAAAATGGAATATTTTTAAAGTTAAAAAACAGGTCAATATGAGTAAAAACGGGTACCTTTTCACTGCAATACTTGTGATCACCAAGCAATATAAAAAATGGAGTTATATATTTGCGGACCAAATTTGAATCCCATAGGCCTAAACCTTCTGCATCATAAAATTCTATGTCACGTTCAATTAAGTGTGTATATAACTGAAAGCCTAAATCATAGCGAAGGTACATAATTGATATCAATTGATGCTCACGGACAAAAGTAAGACCCCATTTTGAGAAGAATGGGAACAAAGCAAATGGTTAATGAATAACATATTACCTAAGAACTTTTATAGGAGTAAAATTAGACTTCCATAAATGGTTCATAACGGCTCCCTTCCATGTTACTCTGAATTGGGTAAGCCAATCTCACTTTTGGTCAATTTCGGATGCAAATCCAGCAGGTCTCGCCAACAATGCTAAAACCCATTTTCTCATCATTTAGATCCGCCTTACACTATATACATAAACCAAAAATCACAATAGAAGCAAACAGAACTTTATAAACTGCCATCAATAACAACTTTCCATATCATGTAGTCTGTGTACAAATAAGAATATTATATTGAACTATTATGAATGGGATGAACCAGAATATGGATGGGTTAAATTCCCTTAATAAGAAAAAGGTTACATGGGTCAGTCAAACATCAAACAAATATATATTTTAATGCATAAAGACTTCTGACTCATTATTGAAGTTATATGATTTGTAATCAATAATTAATCATCTTGATTTTATATGAAATCAGAACATTTGGGTGAATCAAAGCCACCCGATCGTTCAATATATACCCAGTCAGCTCTGACCACTCAATATATAACCTATTTAGCCTGAAGAACCCATTTTCCTTATCTAACATTAAGTATCCATGATGAATTTAAAGCTCTGAATTCAAGTTGCAATAAGTTCAAACAAAGATCAGTTAAGTCATCAACAAATATCAACCTAAAAAAATAATATTAAACCAAGAAAACAACTAATCTGCAAACGAAACTTAGGATTTGGGCTTAAACCAACTCAAATATAGCAACAATACCCTTTTGATTTGATAATGATCATGATGCAAATTCAAATAATGTTTCTGTAGTTGTGCAAGTAAACATATAAAACTGTTATTTTGTAAGGCACAAATTGAATTATCATACCTGTCCATGAGTGAGTTTAAAGGGAGAGGGTGTAGATAGATAACTCATCAACTAATATTTTAACGTTATTATCTTTCAATCATGTTGTTTTAGTATCAAATTTTAAACCTTGTCTTCCCTTCCTGCTCCGACCTTCTTTTTTGCAATTTTTATCCCACAACTGTGCTTGATATCTACTCACAAATGTGCTTCTTATTATATATTTATATTATTGATCAACTCATTACATGAAACTGTTAATTATCATATATATTTAATCCATAAGAATAAGAATCCAACCATACTACATGAAGTTGATCTCGCTAATAAGAATAAAATAAAATAAAAGAGAAACAGAATGAAACACAAACTGAAAAACAACATGAAACTATTATCCTAAATCATGGTTTCTGAAACATGATAAATATTAGTCATCAAGACTATGAAGAACAATGTGTACGATAAAAAAACCCAACAGGTTCTAAAATCATTTTTAAAAACACAACATGAATATACAAATAACTAGCATTTAAAATTCTGATTCATACTCTCAAAAGTGGGCAGTTTGACTTTTGAAAGTCAATTATCATGTCATTAGAATATGTGAACCAACTACTTTTGAAACTAAAGCCTTGGTTTTTTTAAAACTAAAATGAGAAGGTGTGGCCACATTCTAAATATAGCGACTGTTGCCAAGGAGTTGCTGAAAGAGGAGATAAACATTATAAAAATGGATGGAAGGATACTGCCTTGTATGTCAAAAGGATATGGTATTATGCCCTTTTAACAGAACATGTTAAGTGCATGATTATAAACATTATTGATAAATAGCATCTTGCATGATTGATTTAATTACCCAAGTGGCAAATCCCTCATTCAACCATTGATGTGCAAGTTCATGAGCTACAACAGTTGCCACCTGAAAAAATAGTTAATTTGGTCAGTTGGTTGTTTAATTGAGACTGATGGAAATAGGATCCTGAATATGAAATTAAAATACCACCCTCTGCTTTTTGGCAGCTGTAGAGTGCTTCTCATCATAAAGCAGAGCTGTTTCTCGGTATGTAACTAAACCATAGTTCTCCATGGCCCCAGCAGCAAAATCAGGAATTGCAGTCATGTCCAGTTTAGGTAGTGAATAAGGTGTTGTAAAATAGTTGCATAAATCATAATAACAGATTAAACTTCCGATCAATACTTCTCTTTCTAATATGATCCGCATTTTATATTTATTAGCAGCAAAGATTATAAACTCGACAGCTTGACTATGAAGAACAATGTGGACAATAAAAAATCCAACAGGTTCTAAAATCATTTTTAAATTTATCAAAGAGGTTTGATCCAACATGTTCTTAAATCATTTTTAAACCAAGAGTGAAACCCTATTCCCTTCTAACATTTTTATGCTAAATTTATTATACTCTAACCACAATTGCTCAACCACCCAAAAACCCTTAAACACCCATGCTTACAATAGTGTATTTTGACAGCCAAAACCATTAGCCCTAAGGGCTATGTTTACCTATTTCTTGGAGAAAAAGAACCACGGAAAATTCACAATGAAAAACTATAAAAAAATCCAAATTGTTATCACTATCTGCAGATGATAGTGCAATTATAAAAGATAATGGAAAATACTTTTGGTGCATCGTATGATCACCAAACTATATTATGCCATTAACATTTTGGAAAATTGGCCTGTAATAATACAAGTTTTCACTCTTTGGCCAATAATAATATGAGTTTTTGAGTTGGTCTGTAATAATACCAGTTTTCGAACTATTGGACTGTAATAGTATGCCGTTAGTTTTTACTTAACGGTGTTAGAGGTTTGCTGATGTGGCATTCAATGTATTTTTTTTTAACAATTATTATAATTAAGGGACTTATTTTGTAACATGTATAAACTTTAGTTCTAATTATGAAAAGATAAAAAGAAAAAAAGAAAGAAAAGAGAGAAGAAGAAAGAGGGAGACCGGCGATGGTGTCTGGGTCCACTTCCGACCGGCGATCTGCCGGAGGTGCAGAGCTGCTAGGTAGCCGGAGGCGAATCGGAGAGGGGTTGGGAATCGGAGAAGACGGTCGGATTTGCAGAGCTGCTAGGTCGCCGTAGGCGAATCGGAGAGGGGTTGCGAATCGGAGAAGACGGTCGGATTTGCAGAGCTGCTAGGTCGCCGGAGGCGAATCGGAGAGGGGTTGCGAATCGGAGAAGACGGTCGGATTTGCAGAGCTGCTAGGTCGCCAGAGAGATTAGGATCTTCTAGCCGGCGGTGGCCAAAGGTTGAGAGGTGGTGGTGACCGGCGGTGGCCAAAGGTGAGAGGTGGTGGTCAAAGGATCTTTGTTTTTTATTTTTTTTAATTCCTTTTATCTTTTTATTTATCAATATTACCAAACCAGCCCCCCTATTTCAATAAATTACAAAACTAGTCCTTTTTATTCAAACCTAGTTAAAAAATGCCACGTGGGCAGCCACGTAGGCAGGGATTTAACCCCGTTAAGTAAAAACTAACGGCATACTATTACAGTTCAATAGTTCGAAAACTGGTATTATTACAGACCAACTCAAAAACTCATATTATTATTGGCCAAAGAGTGAAAACTTGTATTATTACAGGCCAATTTTCCTAACATTTTTTATAAAACTTTGCATTAAAGATTTTTAGCATGTTTCCTTTCTGGCTAATATATATATTTAACCACCACATGATTGTGAAAGATAAAATAAAACCAAAATTGACCCGCTATTCATTAGTAATTAAACAAGCTAATAGCAGTGATTAAATAGTAAATACAAATGAGTAAGATTGTTATACCATCAGGAGTACAATCTTCAACATAATCAAACAAACCAACAACAGCTTTGCCTTCCAATCTCGCGAGATAAAAATGAGAAACAATATAAAAAACTGATGAAATCAAACACAAAATGAAGAACGGCTATCACAAACATGATATAAAAGTTGGTTTGGACTTTGCGCCGAAAGGGATGAGGTACCATGGATGGTCGTCGATGTGAAACACGGATAGGGTAATAAAAGTGGGGGAACGATGGATTGAAAATGAGGAAGGGCTTGAAAATGTATGCTTCTTAATTTTAAGACAGTTTAAATTATGTTAATGCCATTTTGTTCAATATGCTTTATATATAGTAATAGATACGTTAACCCAATAATAAAAACAATATTAGTAGAAAGGAAAACCTAAAAAAAATTACAAACAATTTCTCCGAGAGATAGGAGCAGTTCACGAAAAAACATAAAAGACGACGAAGACCAAAAAAATGTTAGAAGCCCGAATCGACATAGACACATTGACGCAATGACAGATCATAAACATTACAGGAGTCATTGGGCTTTGCCTCAACGGACATGGAGGGGTGGATATGGCTTGTGAGTTGTGACTGAGATGTCATAGATTCTATCCTCCCAGGGGGTTCTTCTGGCAGTTGCCAGTTTCCTTCTAAATTAGTGACCCGATTGTGTGCAGGGCTGATATACGAGCTTTCTTTATGGGGCGTGCCAATTACTGTCACCACTGGTTGGAGTTGGAGATGATCAGGTGCGTGACCCTTTAGCCCCGTCAGTGATCCAATCCAAATCACGGATTAAAAAAAACATTACAGGAAAAATGACAATATAAATTTTAAAAAGAGTAAATTACGGATTTAGTCCATGTGGTTTGCACGAATTTCGGGTTTAGTCCTTAGGTTTCATTTATTACGGATATGATCCCAAACGTTTACCAAACCGTATCGGATTTAGTCCCTGATGTGGATGTACGTTAAAATTTTCTATTAAGTAATATATTAAATGACTATTATACCCTTGTCTTAAATCAATATAAATTAAAAAAAACAAAAAAAAAACATATAAATTATGTCCAGACGAACGTCTGGTGCTCCTCTGGCGCCGCTAAACCCTACCGGCACGCTTGTAGAGACCGGCGATCATAAAATCCGGTTGTTCACTCCGTGCGATGACGAAGGATCTTCGGTTTCTTAAAATTTCCGATTCAAAGGAAGTAGGAAGAGCGGTCGATGGTAAGCTGCTGGCGTTCGGAATGGAGGGATCTTGGGTTTCTTAAAATTTCCGGCGAGATTCGGGATGGACGAATCTTCGGTTTCTTAAAATTGTACAAATCACATTTGGGGGCTCTTGATTTTTATTAAACAAATGACATGTTTTTGTCAAAATTTTATTAAAATTGGAGGGAGATTCCGATGGGGAATTTTTTTTCAACGATCGTTTACTTTTGAGATTTTGGAGGTGGTGAACTTGTTTACTTCAACGATTCACAAAACAACATTTCCGGGGGAGATTACGACGGAATTCACAAACAAAATTCCCACAGATGCAATCATTGATCTATCGTTCAACAATCTTGCCGGACCGATAACGGAATCGAGGGTCTAGTTTCGTCGCCGCTTTGGAGCCGTAGATTACTTCTCAACGGATGACGATGTGTTAGGCTATGTTTGGGATTCCATTTCAAAATGACTTTTGGTTTTTGGAGGAGGCAAAAAGTCAAAAATACCCCTCCAAAAGCTAATAAGTCACAACATTGTGGCTTTTTGCTGCTTTTGGAGGGGCATTTTTGACTTTTTGCCTCCTTCAAAAGCCAAAAGTCATTTTCAAATGGAATCCCAAATATGCCCTTAGTAGCCGGAGATTACTTCTCAGCGGAGAGGAAATATGGTGGCGGAGTTTCGCCGGAGATGATGGAGGGTGGCCGGTAGCTATGGTGGAGTTGTGGAGGGATGTGGTCTCCTGTGTAGAGAGACATTGGGGAAGAACGGTAGGTTTTTAATTTGGTTTTAGGATTTTATTTAACTTTTAGGTATTTATATAATTATTAACTAAAGCAAAGGGAGGGGTATAATAGTCAATTCACACTCACTTAACAGAATTTTCTAACGGCGTTAAGGGCCAGAGACTAAATCTGATACGGTTTGGCAAACGTTTAGGACCATATCCGTAATAAATGAAATCTAAGGACTAAACCCGAAATTCGTACAAACCACATGGACTAAATCTGTAATTTACTCTTTTAAAAAATAGCAAAAAACGAAAATATATGTTTCTTAAAGGAATTTATATGCATACCTAGTTACCTACCATAGTTTGATGTGGTTGTAAACCAAATTTAATTATTTGGAATACCATCATCTTTTGAGTCGGCTATAGAAAAAGAAATAAGAAAATTTCATTCACATACGTCACCAACAATAATCTGCGAAATTAAGACGTCACACAAAACCATTTTTTAAATTAAAACAACTGTTTCTAACCAGTTCGGTTAATTTCAGTATTACAAGTCGGGCATGGAAAACCATCTTCACAAGCCAGTCATTATTCACATTATATCTTTAAAAATCTATTTTTTTTCTTTTACAAACAAATTACGTATCCTAATATACAATCATTTGACAAACTATACAGATGAAGACTAATTGAGCCAAGATGATCAATCTTTAAAGCAGCAAATTCTATGATGATGACGATTATGATGATTATGGTCTTCATCTATGATGCCTTGAACATAAGAGAAGTCTTGAAGATGGCAAGGGATATTAATGGGACCTTGATGATGGAATCCATACTCATTTTCAGCTTCTTTCAGAAGCTCCATGAATAATGGATGATTTATATACATCACAGGGATTATGAACCTCTTTTGCTCCTCATCTTCGTGTCCAACTGTTACTGCCATACACCCTTTTGGTATCTTCATCTTATCATCATCTTTCTTCATCCCATGATCATCTTGATCTTGATGATGGTGGTGGTGGTGGTGATGGAAAATCAAGAAATGTTCTCCTACGCCCATGATCCAAATTCAAGAAAATATAGAGCTTGAGAATGAGTGTAGAATTTCAAGAAATCAAAAAGCTTGAGAAAAATGACGGGCTTGAAGAATAGAGGTGGGTTGGGGTATTTAAGGAGGGGTAGGGGTGGGGTTGGGGATGATTCTAGGAAGGTATTTGACTTTAATTATACGCGAAGGAAGATCAAGAAAAGTTCAAAAATCCTAATAAAATAAGAAATATATGTTTTGAAGTATTAGAAGTTTGACTTATTCCATATCTCATGTATCTCATGAGGGGTGACGGGGTGTAACCGTGTCAAAATGTTGCTAGATGATTTTCTCTTTTAATTTTTTTTATCTTTGTTTTTTTAATAATAAGATGTTTAAGAGTTGGTTCCTTTTCAACTTGTTAAAGGTTCAAATTTTATGTAAACTTCAAAATATATACTATAATATAATATTTTTTCAGAATAATAAACTTGTTATTTACTTAAAAATTAAGAGTTTAAAAGGGTATAATAGTTTTTTAAATAAAATATTAACAAGGAATTAAAGTTATCCGTTGATAGTAGAAAACATAAATTTATATAGTTTTATTTAATGGTAATCGTTTTTAGTGATTTGTCATGTAAGAAGTTGGATCTCTGAGTTGGTATCAATTTAGTGAATGTATTAATTAGTAATCTAATCCCCGATAGATATAAATTGTTCGTGAAGCTTTCTTTGAGCAACTTGTTCTTTGGTGAACTGAAAATCACTTAACGTGTTTTGTTCTTGCATGAAACACAAGGTCTGCTGCTAGATAGGTAGCTCCAAGGTTGTCACACCAGAGAGATTGATCGGACATTGTGTTTATCCCATGTTCTTGGAGCAGGGCTTGTAACCACGTCAATCAAGCAATAGTGTCACCGAGTGCTTTGTATTCAGACTCTATGAGTGATCGAGAAACCGTCTTTTATTTTTGTGTGGTCCATGATATAAAACGAAAGCCCTGATATACAGCAAATCCCCCATCCCTAGTGGAACAACGGGTCATTTGGAAAACCAGTTCAATCAGCATAGAAAAGGCACATATGGTAGAGGATCTTGATCACTAAATATCAATGAAGGCCTAAAGTTGGGATCCTGAGTTGTGACAAATTAAGAGTCTGTGACCAATAATTCCCTTTAGGCATTGAAGAAAACGTCGGGTAGCTGACAAGTGATTTTCTGACAAGGCGTACATATAGTGACATAATGTTTTCACAACTAAAGTGATGACTGGTCGCGAAAGGTTACCATACTGGAGAGCCCCTACAATCTGACGATATTTAGTTGGTTCAGAAGAAAGAGGGCTATCCCCAAATAACGGTTGTGATGTGCTCATAGGAGAGTCGACCAGTTTACAATCAGATAGTCCAGCACATTGAAGGATTTTGAGAATGTATGTTCTTTGTGACAGAATACTATTTTGTTATGGAGGAATAATCTCGATGCCTAAAAAGTAATCTGCGTTCCCCATGTATTTGAGGGCAAAGTCTTGACCGAGTCATTCTATGACTCAATTGACTGTTGTTATTTCATTGCGAGTAGTAATGATGTCATCATTATATACCAGAATGTAGATGAGAGTGATCTTGGACTTGTAAATGTATAATAACGGGCCAGTTTTTTATCCCGTGAAGCCCATTTGCCTAAGAGTCGTACATGTCGATGGAGTCATGCCTGATGAGCATGTTTGAGACCATATGGTTTCTTTATTGTCATCGTGTAAGAAAGCATTGTGAACATTTAGGTGAAGAAGGGGCCACTTTTGAGTAACAAGAGTTGAGAGCACCACTTTGATGGTTGTAGAATTGACAACAGGGTTGAAGGTTCCTTAAAAATCGATACCTCGTTGTTCACCGAAACCCTTCATGATTAGGCGAACGTTGTATCTAGTGACAACGCCATGTTAATTTTTCTTGATTCACTAAAGCCACTTAAATTTGAATTTGAAAACATCATGAGTATTACCATTTAGTTAGTTGATTAGACATTCCCTTATCTTTTTTTTCTAATTAATATCATTTTGTGTGTAGGCTTTCAATTCACTAACTTAAGAAAAGTAGGATCACATTAAGATCATGTTACTAACTTACTATGCATACATGAACACCTGGATTGACACAAACAGTAAATTTTTAAAACCAAAACGGAGATCTAAACAACCATGATTTTAAAGGTTCACTGCTTCATCATTTTATAGATTTTATTATATATACACAATACATAATGTACATTAAAAACTAAAGGTGGTCCAAAAAAAACTAAATGTGTTCATATATAAGTATATTTATTGAAAGGGAAAAAGATTTATGAGCAGTTTCATTTTAAAATGTTTATGATGTCAGATAAAATTATCATCAAGACATCTTATGTTTCATTTATAAGAAAACTATTTTAAGATGGATAATTCGACAGTGAATCATCTGTGTATCTGATAGGATATCACCATATGAACTCTACTATGATAAATCCGTCACTGGCTGTATAGTAGTATCACTCAATAAGCCTTATACACTATTGGGTAGTTTTTCAATCAATATAGCGATTATCAACCCTACCTAAGAAAATTTACAATTATACATCTTTAAAAGATCCCAAAGGCCAAAACAAATAAAGATTTTGGACCCACGATAAATGAGTTACGAAGTTACATAGTTACAATATAAGAAACTATAAAGATGAAGAGACTAATTGTGGCAGGCCGGATGATCAATCTTTAAAGCAGCAAATAAGATGATGAGAGATGATGATGATGATGATGATAAAGATGATTATGGTCTTGATCTATGACGTCCCGAACATAAGAGAAGTCTTGAAGATGACAAGGGATGTTAATGGGACCTTGATGATGGAATCCATACTCATTTTCAGCTTCTTTTAGAAGCTCCATGAATAATGGATGATTTACATACATCACAGGGATTATGAACCTCTTTTGCTCCTCATCTTTATGTCCAACTGTCACTGCCAAACACCCTTTTGGTATCTTCATCTTATCATCATCTTTCTTCATCCCATGATCATCTTGATCTATGATGATGGTGGAAGATCAAGAAATGTTCTCCTACACCCATATATGATAGATATGATATGATTCAAATTCAAGAAAGTGAAGAGTTTGAGAATGAATGCAGAATTTCAAGAATAGAGGTGGGTGGGTATTTAAGGAGGAGAGGGTTGAGGCATTGAGGGCAAATATGTAAATTGAAAAATTTGAGGGTGATTCTAGGAAGGTTTTTGACTTTCATTGTATTTGAAGGGGGGAAAGGGGCGAGTATTACCTGTTTAATTAGTTAACCGACCCAGACCGTGGGTATACCGGGTCGGCAATTTGGTACTATCCTACTTTTAATAATATATTTAAATGACGTCGTTTTAAAGTGGATATGATAATTATTGCACTAACATTGACTACCATCTTTAAATCTTCCTTTTTTTATCGGTAAATTTGGATAATCGACGGGAACATTACGCCACCCATCCGATCATCTTCAACTTTAATTATCAGGAGGAAATTCACCACTGGTAAGAAAAACCTCCTGGCTTAAATTAGAACCCTATTTTTTATTATTTTTATTACAAGTGTGACTTGAACCCAAGACCCTTTGATAATATATTATACACATTTGCTACTAGACTAAGCTACTGGGTGTAATAACATTAGTAGGATATGATAAGATGTAATAAATATGCATTACATATATCTTTATGAGTTGATAAATTGCTCTCATTACATGCCAACCTACAACGCCTGTATTTAAGTTAAAAATTTTGCCTTTTTATATAAAGTTTTAAATATTATTAACGGCCCCGCCACAACATGCGATATATGTCTACTAAAAAAATAATACGACTTTTAGAGTTTTATATATTTTTTTTGGAACGGCACTTTTAGAGTTAATGTGATTATGTGTATTATGTGGACAATAACCGGTAAAAGAAGCATAAATACTTCAATACAATACAACTCCTCAAGCTACTATTATTTTAATATTATAATTATTTCTAACATATATTTTCTATTATAACTTTCACAACATGCTGTCAGCAAAACTTCTAAAGTGTTTTTTTTAAACGATAAAGATATTATTAAAAACATTTGACGGTTAGTGATGTGTACATATAAGATTTTTTTTACGGTTTTATATAGTTTTGAGTCAGTTTTAAAGCATTTTAGTTTGTTTTTCGGTACTTTTAGGTAGTTGAGTCTTAATTATAGCTTTTAAGTGTTTCTATAGTTATTATATTTTAATCCCGAGGCTTAATGAGGTTTGGAAGAAAATTGGAGATTAAAAAGGAAGAAAAATGATGAAGAAGTGGATGTTACAACTCTTGGCTTATGGCGAAATGGTGTTTTAACCCAATCTCACTTATAAATACCAAGGTATTCTTGGTTGTAAGCACATCAAGCGTTCTATTCTTTTAAGGAGACTTAGAGGAATCACAAATTATTCTATATCTTTATCCCTATAATTTAAATAAATAACACCACTTTTTCTCTCTCATTTCAATTAAATAATACTTTTTGTATATTTTATTACCTTTTTTCTCTCTTTCGCTCACAACCACTTTAAAAAAATATAGGGATCTGCATTGCTTCCTCATATATCATATATAGGGATTAAGAGTAACTATTTTTCTGTCATCCACTCACAACCACTCAAAATCAAACCTTAAATTTTAGAGATACACTCACAAAAATTTAGAAAATGGGCTATGAATGCTCTTAGTACACTCTCTAATTAAACCCTCTTCTCATTCTATTATTTAGAGAGACTTAGTGAACTCAATAAAGTTCTTTTCATGTAATTATTTAGAGAGAATTAGTATACTCTCTAATAATAATGTCTATTTTCCTCCACGAGTGATAATACACACTTAACTCAGTGGAACCTCGGGTGCGAGTCATCTCCGGTAGTACACGATTACTGTTCCGATTGTTGTACCCTGGGAGACAGACGAATGTTCGCGTGCAGACCCGAAATCTGTTCTAAGAGCCCTCGGTTTTGACCCGATCCTCAACTGCGGGTAACCTCTTTTCATTTGTTCATTGTTGTTGGAGTGGTGCTGATAATCCGAAGAGTCAAAAAATCAAGATTCGTTGATGAGTACAAGCTTGAAGACTCACATTTAAGATCAACATGTTGTAGATTCACCGAGTTGAAGACTATTCTAAAAGAGTAAGTTTACATAAACGTGTCGGCTTTTTTTTTTGTTTATTCGTTCAGTTCTCTAACAGTAGTTGTACTACCTTTTTCCATGTAAAATAACGTGAGTATCGTTATTATTTATTTTATAAATATTTTAATTAAAAAGTGAACCCAATTTTCTACATTTTCTAGCTACCCCTCATTCATACGTATCACCTTTTATTAACCTATTATTTATTAATTATTAGAACAATTTTAAGACATCTAATTGCTTGATGAATCATCTATGATATTGACATATGAACCGCTACTAAGTTTTAAATTGGTGATATCTTCATTCAGTTCTCCATTAGAAAAATCCATTTGTCGGTAAAGCATATATAGGTCATTTCTTTACCGATAATTTTTCTTGACAAGTGTCAAGGTAAATTATCACACCTACGGTCGAACCGCAACCAATTGAGAGATAATCAATACATTCTTTTTCGGTGTACATTTCAAGTATGACGTTCCCGGCCCATTTCTTTCTTATCATGACAAGTATTTGTGAAAGAACTTCGATGAGATGGCAAGAAAAAAGAAGTCTTTTGAGATGGATAATATTTGACTTTCACTCCAAGCCCTTTTGTAGGGTAATTTAATTTTTTAGTTTATCGATTATTGATAACGGGTGTCGTGACCGCTATACAAATAATCCTAACTACCTATAGACATGGTAAGTCGGGTATCAATCCAGAGGAGTTGGTGGTTATTAGTGACTTAGATTTTTATTACCTAACTAAGTTAACTACCTAAATCCAGACTACTGTCACTAATCTGAATTGACCTAAACTAGAACTAAACTAACTTAACCTAATTAATTAACTAAAGTGCCTCTTGGCTGTTAAGCTGGATGTGTTGATTTAAACTAACAAATTATCTTATATGATGACAAAGGTAACCACTTTAGGATTCAGGTTGTTAGGTAACTAGTTTATCACTTCGGGTTTCTATTCTGGAAATTACATAGACATAACCGTATCCAGTTTGATTAACCTAATTACTAATTACCACGTACTTGCTAGAGATAGTCCTAGAGCTATGCTTAGAAAGGTAGTCCGGGAGCGGGGGGCGCATACGATAATAACAAGCAAAAGATTAAAACAAACAAACACTAAGATTCAATGAGTGTCACAATCTCAAATCTTACCCATAACATAAAAACCCTAGTTCAAAACAACCCTAACTAACCCTTCACCCAAAGTAGTCACAAAGATATTTAGCCAATAGTCATGACGAACAACACATATACTGTCACTACTGAATCGTTCATCGTAACAATCAACGAAAATATTTATAAACTCAAACTCAAATAAAGAAAACAAAATAAAACTTGACTACAACCTTCCAATCTTGACACAAGCAGGAGAATGATGAAAATCAATATTATGTCCTCCGATTTGCGTGCCTCTTCAGCAGCCAAAGGCTGCTCTGCTCTTAGCCGTCCGCCTCTTTTTTTTGTCCTCCTGACGCGTTCTATTTTTTTTTATACTCTTGATTCCCTTTTTGTTTTTTTTTTAATCCATGAAAGCCCATGTGCCTCCTAATATCACCGTTCAATTCTATGGGCCGGCTATTTTCCTACTCCATGCGAAGCCCAATAGAAAACCCAACATGTCACCATTTAGTTGAAAACATGAAAAATCACGTTTATACTTCCTGGTCGTAGAGCTGCACAATTCTTTTTAATTTCCAACACATGTAATCCTCAAAAGACTTTGTATTTAAAATTCAGCCAAACCATTTATTTGACAAACAATTTCACCATGTACCTATAATTCAAAATTTCATGGTTTTAATACCCTACAGAATAATCCACAAAATATAAAAACCTATCAAATCAATATTTATTGTACCCAACTTGGTGTGTTTAGGGGATAACTAATAGTAAATAAAAATGAACTTTTAATTCAAGAAACTAAAGAGTTTGAGAATGTGTGCAGAATTTCAGGAATTGAGGTAGGTGGGTATTTAAGGAGTAGGGGTTTGAAGCATATTTGAGGGTGATTCTAGGAAGGTGTTTTGACTTTCATTGTGTTTGAAGGAAGGAGGAAACGGGGCGGGTATTATCTGTTTAATTAGTTACCCCACCCAGACCGTGGGTTTACCGGGTGGGGAATTTGGTGTTATTCTATTTTCAATGATATATTTGTAGGATTATGACGTTTTAATGTCGATATGATTATTGCATTAACATTGACAACCATGCACAATAACAAACAACAATAAAGGTATTCATCATAATCTTTAAATCTCACCCTTGTGGCAAAAATAATAGTAGGATTTGATAAGGTGTAAGGCTGTCCGTAGTGGGGCGTTATAGGGCATTTTTGGCTAACATGGCGCCCCCTATAACGCCCAATACCGCCCCCCGGGGCGCCATGTTAAAAATTTTTGTGGGTGGCGCTATAGGCATGGCGCCGTGTAAATTCTTGAGATTTGTAAATTCGACCGTTGAACGGTCGGATTCTTTTTTTTTTTTTTTTTGTTTTCTTTACCCACTTTATTTTACACTATATATAACCTTCAACCATTTTTTTTAAACACACAACATTCCTTTCATCCTCTATTCTTAAAATTCTCTCATCTACACCAAAAAAACAATGTTTCCTCGTGGTGGTTCTTCATCAAACCCACGTTTCCAAAACCCGCGGCGAACAAACTCGAACGATCAAGAACCGCGAGACGATGGGTTGTTCGCTTATGTTGCGAATATGACTCCACCGCCACAACCATTCCAACCTTTTGCTCCCTTTCAAAACTTCGGTTTTAACTCCTACTCCCAACAAAATTACCAACCATTTCAACCAACCCAAGGTTTTCCACCATATCAACCATTTCCATCTCCATCTCCTACCCCACCTTCCCGCCCGTCTTCTCAAGAACCCGTTCCGGTTTCCCCAGACGAACCCGATGAGGTGCCGGAGACGCAAGAGGAACCGGCTCCACTCGTGAGGAGACGGAAATCTCACAAGAAGAAAACGGCTGAGGAACCGAGACAACGAAAGATGGTTCAACCATGGACCGTGGAGGAGGAGGTGGTGCTAGCTCGAGCATGGATCGACACTTCGGAGGATCCCATCCACGGTAAAATATTTTTTTATTCGCTTTTTTAGTTTATGCAATCGTATAATTTTTTGAGGTATAAAAAAATGTTAATTTTTTTTTTTTTTTGTAGCTAATAGTCAAGATGTTACAACATTTTGGGCTTCCATTCGTCGAAAATTTTTTAGCGAGCTAAAAAAGGAGCCATATCGAGCTAATGACTCGTTGTCGGGGAAGTGGACCGAAATGAACAAAAGGATGAAAGCTTTTTCCAACATCTACGGGCGGATTAAAAATAGTTGGCCGAGCGGTGCAAACGACGGTGACATCATCACGGCGGAATTGGCTGAGTATCGAAGCAATCAGCCGGCGTTTAACAACTTGGAAGCTTGGAGAGTCGTTTACGATAGTCCGAAGTGGAGGGACCAAGCGGACCTCACAAAGACGACAAGACGACCAAAAAAGAAATCTAAAACGTCGTCTTCCGCCGCTCCCGACTCTCCTAATATGTCCGACGCTCGGGCATTTGATTTGAATGAGAACGACGAGGACGTCGAACTTGAGATTGCTAGGCCGCTTAGTCGGGACAAGGCAAAAGCACGAGCGAAGGCGAAGCGAGCATCCTCATCCTCGACTAGTCGAGCCGCCTCGGACTACACCGCCCACCAAGAAGAAATGAAAGACCGGTTCGATCGCTTTTTGTCACTTAAGACGCAACAAATTGATGCCGTAAACATTCGGCAAAAAGAAAAAGATTTGGCGAAGCTCATGGAACCGCTCCCGAATGAAGAACCCGCACGAAGTCTCGCGTTGCAAATCCGAGAGGATATCAAGACCCGATATGGGCTCTAGTTTTTTTTTTAAGAATCTATGTGTGTTTTTTAAATTTTCATGTTTTAGGTGTTTTTTTAATGAATGTTGTACTTTTTTTAAAAAAATCTTCTAGTGTTTGTTTTTTTTTTTGATGAATGTAGTCTTTAATATATTTAATATTAAATTATATTAAAAAAATGATTAAATTAATAATTAGTTAATGATTGGTAGGGGGGTTATAACATTGTTACCACTACACCACTTTCATCATAACCCCCCACTAGATGATGTGGCGGACACATGGCGCATAACCCCCATGGGTGAGGGGTTATGAGTACACATAGCCTAATAAAACGAGCTTTACATTTATTTTTATGAGTTGAGAAGTTGCTCTTGCTTAAACCTCAACTATAAAAAACAATTAAAATTTATATATGAAATACAATATAGAAAATCAAAACAAATGAACTAGTAATGAAAGTTGTAACTACCACTAAAATACAATGATAACAAAATTATACTAAAATTAATAGGAAAAGATAAATGAGCAAATAAACGAAAAAAAATAGTTGGGTGTTTAGTAGTTTTTTAATGTCTCTTAAGATTATTCAGTGTCCGTTTTATATACTTATATGAGTGTGGTTCTTAAAAATTAAAAGTTTGGTAGTAAATATTTGTGATGGATAAGAGAGAGAAAAAATATTGAAAATCTGTATATTTGATAAAAAACAAACTGCTAATTCTGTAAAATTTAAGGTTTTGTTATGTGTGGAAGAGAAAGAAAATGATATAAAAATGTATTATTTAATTGTAGTTGTGAGTAAAAGAGAGAAAAAATAATAACAAATGTATATATTATAAGGATAATGATGGAGAATGAGTTGTGAATGCTCTAATAGTCATTAAAATGCTTACCTGTTAATGGTGTAATACCTCTTAATTATTAAGAGGTTTAAAAGATGCTGAATGGTTAAGAGATAACCTCTTAATGCTAAACGCTCATAAGTCACATTCTTTTTTATTCTCCCTGGTAAGACTCTTAATGATTCCATTAAGAGATAACCTCTTAATAACTATTAAGAGGTAGACATGGTGATGTCATGGAAAAATCATGCATACTTTTGCTTTTAATTCGGAAATAAACGTTGGGTGAGTATGCCAAGAGGTTTTGTTAAAAATAATATAACCAAAAATGAGTTGTAGGTTTTAATTAAACGGGTATTTATCTAGTCGTCTTGATAAGGTATTTTTTCAGGTATAACAAACCTGAAATAAGTACTAATGAGTATCTTTATTAAGAACACTTTAATAGATATAATATATGATGTTAAATGGCTTATTGTTGATTGTTGTGTATGTTTAGACTCGATTAAATAATAATAGCGTGTGAAATGTTCAAGTTAAAATAAAAATGCAACGTAAATATATTTTTAAATCACTAAAATATATTAATCGGCGTTGAGATATATCAAGAGCGGGCATGACCTTAGCACAAATAATTATAATTATACATATATATATATATATATATATATATATATGTAATATATAATGAAACGAGAACAAAAATGATTATAAAAAATTCTTCAACATTTATTGTTTGATTAAAATCAAAATTACATAGATAATGGAAACGGGTCGGGTTATTAATATCAAAAATAGACGGATGTTACAACATACGCTTAATCCGATCGGTCAACCAGTTCTTATCCAGATAGTCCACAACCTGTGCAGAAGTAATAAAATTAGATACGGTTACCATATGTATGTAAATAAGACAAGTGCATTTACCGTAAAGGGAACTTACCTTGTCGATCGACCTTAGCAAGTCGTAGGTAGATTCTGTCTCGGTTGAACTCGTATAACGATTCGTTCGCAGACCCACACAAATACGTCCAGTCAGACATAAATGTACCCTAGGGGTACTCAATGTCATTGTCGAAGGCTCGCCGACAGTTTTTGGTGATATTCTCCTCAATATGCCACCTGCAAAGCTGCCAAGAAGTGTCGGGAAATACCTTTCCACATGCATTAACAAGGGCATTATCTTTGTCTATTATAATCACACGTGGCTCATAACACCATTCTAAGATTTCTTTGAGTCTCTCTAGCACCCCACACATAGTTTGCATCACGTTCTTACGTTACAAACGCATGTGTAATGTCAAACGAGTGCCATGTCGATGTCACGCCTACCATTTGAACGAACGGAAGTTTGTACATGTTCGTTTTGTAGGTTGTGTCGACCATAAACACGTGCTGGAACGCACGCCATGTGGAGTGCGATTGGGGACTAAAGATGAATATCTCCTGGGTGATGTTCGTCTTAGGATCGTCCCGAGTAAGGATGGCAATGGGGCGGGTTTGAGTAATCTTAACCCCATACCCTGTTATTAAAGTGTCCCATACCCGAACCAAAACCCGTCGGTTTTCTAGCTGGTATTTACCCATTGGGTATCCGGTATACCCACGGGTTTTGGCCATGTCCGTTGGGTCTATATTGACCAACTATTAATTTATATTTAACATACTTATAATAAAGTTTCTCAAATAGCTAATGATATATAAATTTAATAGTATGTAAATCAATATTTTAACAAAAACTTAGTATTATAGCTAAAAATAGAAAATTGATAAATAAATCATACAATATATGCGTAAAATAAAAAAAAAACAAAAAAAAACTATAGCGGGTATATAATCGGGTAAACGGGTATATATTATCAGTTATTAGGACGGGTAAACGGGTATATCATCAAATCCAATACCCGCCTCATACCCACGAAAAAATTCAAAAGTATTATCATACCTAAGGATGAGTAAAAAACCGAAAAAACCGAACCAAAAAACGAAATGAAAAACTAAACCGAAACTTATGGTTCGGTTTTGGTTCTGGATGAAAAAAAACTGAACCGAATGAATAATTTATATAAGTTTTTAAGTTTATAAACATATGTATGTGTATTTTAATTAACTTAATTGCAGTTATTTACAGTTCTTGTGTAGCTTAGTTGATACTTACCTTTGCAAACCACCAAGATGCCTCAAGTTCGAGTCCCCTTTCAATCTGCTATTTCATTTTTAAGTTGCAACTCCTCTTCTTTTATCTTCTTACCATCGAAGACGATGAAGATTGAGGTCAAGATCTTTAGTGTTAAAAACTTTGGAATTTAAAACCGTTTTTTATTTTGTATCGTTACACGTGTTTTTTTTTTAATTTGATGGTTATCGTAACACCCATAAACAATTTGATGTCAAACTTAACAATTTACATCGTATAAAAATTGGTCCCAGAAATTTTTTTGTACAAAACATATGATTTAACAATCATAAAATACCATCATTGTGGTTCCCATTTACGAAATATACTAGTAATGAAGTTGACATAAAAAAGTGTTCATTAACTTGTACATAAGTTCTTTTTACCGCAATACAGGACGGTTCGTTCGTTCTTTGGGTGATCGGTTCTTCAATCGTCTTGATGAGCATCCCCGTTAGATTTTTCCTTTAGCTGCAATTTACTCACTTTCAATAGTGAGTTTCTATTGCTTACATGAATAAATATCATTAATAATGAAGTAAACAATCGAAATAAAAATGCAGCTTCTAGGCGTATCGCCTACAATGACAGAACTTCTAGGCGATACGCTTATACATGTAGGCGTATCGCCTACTGACACATATGCTCCAAGCGATACGCTTGGAGCTGGTTTTCCAGGGATTTGACCAATTCCGGCCAAATTTCATACTTAGCCAAAATTTTGGCTTTCTTCCCCTATTTTCTTACCAGATTTCATGAGCTGGTTTCCAACATTTTTCAAGTGTTTTAACACTCACAAAAACATTTTTAAAACATGTTTACATGCATATTAACATACCTCAACTAAATCAAATTCACATTTTACACTAACGGGTATAATCGACCCGTTTAACTTGTTAGGACACCCATTACCTTAGAGCTAATGCTTTGCCTCAATGTGCAAGTTGATCTTACTATAACCCATTGGCATACATCAAAGATCATTCTATTCCATGAGTCAAATACATTCTTTTAACCTGCATGGATTCTATGCACTTCGTGTGCTTGTTACTATTAGTAATAACATCGTTTTATAAAGGGTTATGATCCTAAAATCATGTGACAACCTATTTAAGCATCAATTAACTTTTATGGAGTCACTATCAATTCATTCGATCAATTTGGGTTATTGTACCCATTTGACCCGTTAAGACGGGTCCTTGCCTTTGGTGTCTCTTAATGCTCCATTTGACCACAACTAGGCATTTAGGATCTATGGTTCTATAAACCATTTATGATCCTCCTTTCCTTGTTACATGGCATGGGTTCTATAAACCCATTTCCGGTTATTGTAACTTGTTATTCACTTATTGATTCATCCAAATCTTACCTTTGGTCAAATTTAGTCATTGGAGAGCCCTTTGGCTATTGGGCTTCATGGTTCCTAAAACCATTTGTCACCCTTTTAGTATATCATAGTTCATTCTATTTGTATGAAATTACACATTTTCATATCTACTACTTGTAACATGAACGATGTTACACATAAAACTGGTTCCTACAAACCATTATCAAGTAATTACACATTAACATATGGCCAAGGTTCCTATGAACCAATTAGCTAACAATTATTATTTTAGTACATGATTATGGTTCCCATGACCCATTTAACAATCTATAATCACATTAACATGTGACTATGGTTCCTAAGAGCCATCTAGTACTTATGTAAAGTTTACATACGAGATTCAACATTACACATCTAAGATGTCATAATGTAACCTCGTTTCAATTCATTTCCAATCACTTAGAGCTTAACTCTAGTTGTTAGACTTCATAGTTTTACTCAATCTTACGGATCGCCACATTAGGCAAGCCAATCACTTTACTTGAAAATTTGCATTTCAAATGGCTATAGTAACTATGAGTCGTTAACTAAATATGTAACATAACATAGATGTTACCTCAAGAGCTTTAACCATTCCTACCCGGTTTCCGTTTGCTCCTTCCACTTGGTTACCTACTAAGTTTATCACCCATATTAGTTTTATATCATAAATTATCAATACATAAGCAATTAAACCTGTTCACTCATACTAGTTTTTAGAAACATAATTTCTTGTGCATCATTTTTCAGCAAGGCTGCTGTATCGGTCCATTTTGACCATTCTATAAATTTTTTCAACATTCCAAGTTCAAACATGAAACGTAGTATACTGAAAGACCTTTCCAGGCATATATGGTACACTTTCTTAGATTTTTATATAATTTTATACAATTTTTCTAAAAACAGGACAACAACTTTATTTATTCCAAACAACATGCTATGTAATCTGCATAGCTGCGGAAATCATTATTTTTGACCCACTTAATGACCGAATCAGCTTTAGGTTTATAAAAACGAGTTGAAGTAGGTTCAAAGACCTTTCCAACCATATAAGCCACACCCTTGTTGGATGCTCGAGTAATTTACTACGAACTTTTAAAACAGGGACAAAACTGATTTTTTTTATCACAGCAACTTGTTTTGCTTTCATAAAAAACTGACTTAGACATTTTATAAAACACCTTGTGTGCATACATATATGCACACACATAACCCCATACCTTGAATCCCCAATTAACCATTTAACATAGCGTTGATGAAATCCATCACCAACCCATCATCAATTCATCATATAATACCATATTCAAGCAAGAATTTAACTAATGCAAGCAATTTCACTACTCTCTTAAGTGGTCATCTAGAATGGAGGTTCAAGTATGAGAATTTGGTGACTACTTCACCAATTTCTACTTAAGATATAAATTCATGCAACATATAAGGTTCCTAACATCATAGGATTCACAATTCATCAACAATTTACAGATTTGAGGTCTTAACATTAGTGACCTACACATGCAATTCATGAGGGTTTTACTTACTTGTTGCAAGAATGAGTTTAGGCAAAAGATTGGGCTTCTAATTAACGCTTAAGAACCAAAATCGCAGCCCTAAGCCACCAATATGCAGAATTTCGAGATTTTGGGGGAGGAGGGGAGCTGAGGTCGATCTCCAAGTCGCATATGCGACCTCCACCTCCTTTCCCTTCTTTTGTTTATTAAATTTTTTCTAAATTACAATTTTACCCCTTCTATTTTCTGAATTTTATTACTAATAACCAAAACACAAGTTTTCACATTAAACCCCCTTAGTTTTACATAAGGTAAATTCTACCAACATAAGAGATTATTTTTAGCTACGTAAATCAATTCGGCTAGACGCTAACGGGAATTTACTTATATAAAATTTGGGATGTTACAACTCCACCCCCTTAAAGGGGTTTCGTCCCCGAAATGATTTACATACCGAATAAATGTGGGTAGTAGTGTTGCATCCCCACTTCAATTTCCCATGTCAAGTCAGAGCCTTTTTCTTCGCTCCCCTTGAACCAACACTTGGTTTACTTCTTTATTTTGTAGCCGCTTCACCTTGCGATCAGAATTGCTATAGGCATTTCCACATAGTTGAGCTTTTTGTCCACTCAACTCTTCAGGTAGTTCCAACTGGTAGGCCATATTACCCACTCGGGCTAGAATTTTAAACGGTCCTATATACCTAGGACTTAACTTACCCCGATTTTGAAAGCGGATAACGCCCTCCCATGGAGATATATTTAACAACACCATATCTCCTTTTTTGAACCCAATGGGTCTCCGCCTTTCGTCCACATAGGACTTTTGCCTATTTTGGGCCGCCTTTAAGCTTGCCCTTATCATGACCATATCATTTATGGCTCATGTATTCAACCATTGAAGTCCTCATATAACACTACAACAAATGAACATACCATCTTGACCCTTTAGAGTCATCCAACCCATTTAACCCACTATCATGAGTTTCATATCTAGATTACCATATTCTTATGAGTTTGGTATAACAATTTGACTAATATTGATTTATGGTTCCCACATACCATTTATGATCATTTTTTTTACTTTGGTATATGATGATGGGTCCTATGACCCATTTACATCCATTGTTACCAAATTCTTGACTATTTATGTATCCTATGAACAATTTACAGTCACACCTCATGATTTGATATATCATAATTTTTTTTCTTTTTCCAAACCATTTACTTTGTTTTAATTAGCCATGTAATCCTATAATATAGGAATTTCACAATTGTGGCTCCTTAGAGCCATTTAATCTATTTGACCCATTAGCATGGGTTTCAACTAGTCATAAATATCATCAGGCAACTCTTTTGCATTCTAGTATGGTTCCTACGGACCATCTATGTATTTCAACCCGTTTGAACCATTAAATTGGGCTCTATTTTTCGGGCATCATTCACATTCCACATCTACTTAACCAGTTTTCCCCTAATGATCTATGGTTCCTACGAACCATTTATGATTAGTTAACTCATGGCACATGGTAATGGTTTTCTTGAACCATTTTCCTCCCTTGTGCCATACTTTGACTATTTTATGGTTCCAATGAACCTTTATAGTCAACCTTCCTTATGTAATTTAACATGATTCCTTCCAAACCATTTGTCTCAATTATATCACAATTTAGCTATGGTATGGTTTCTATGAACCATCAAGCTAACATCTAACAATTGACCATTTTTTTCTTCACGTTGCCATGGTTCCTATGAACCATTTAGCTAACGTTTATCATTCATTTAACATGTATTTAGAATATTTTGAGGATACCTACTTGCATGGCAATCCTCTATGCGTCTTCAGGAACGGTCGCTTCCAGCGTCCTCCCTACTTTCACACTCATCTATGCTTGTGGGTCTCACCCATGAAGTTGGGTCGATCACCCACCTAACAAATGTTAGTCATTCAAGATGTACACGATAACCAACATAATTCAACATTATGCTTTTTTTTCCTTGCGTTCAATAAAGGTGACATTTTTACCTTTTGTTAAACGTCTAGTCATTTCATAGGGTTACGGGTTTTCTAGCATATGCAATAACCCGTTTCTCCTTATTCTTATTTTTCCATTTCGCAATTTTACTTAATTCTCGACTTGGGTTTTAACCCAAATCACTTGAAAATCAATCACATTATATGACTTGATATCATTTAACAATTTTACGATATCACATATCAACGTACATGAACCGTCCCAACGGCTTAATTTATTAATTGAAGGCATGGAACCATTTCCACTTGTTAGTTCCATGGTTACTCGTTTATCTTTCACTTATAACAACTTCATATAAGGTTCACCCTTGTACATCTAGTGATGTCCCAATTGCAACCTTGTTTCAAATTAATGGCTTTACCAATTGCCACTTTCATTAAATTGGTTTCACGGCTCCTAAAGAGTCGTTTTTTCCACCAATTTCATTTTCTTTATATTGGTTTCACGGCTCCTAAAGAGTCGCTCTTAACCAATTTCCATTTTCTTTATATTTCAGTTTCAGATTATGACCTCATGGGTCCAAACTCTTAATTTGACTCTATTAAGACACAAGTGTATGCATTACCATTTATCAAAGTGTAATCCAGGTTGGGTAGTCCCACCTGGTTGTACTTTAGCACATGCCCATTATGCATTCAAGTCCTAGCCCAATGCATTTTGGAGTCACATGTGTCATCATCCATCCATTTGCTTGAGTTTAATTTTCCTGCAAAATCAACGTGTCACATTTGACCACTTGTAGGGTTTTCCTTACCTATAGCAAGGTTACCCATATGAACATAACTATTCGCACGTTTCAAGATACAACATTGCCGAATTATATATCGCAATGCTATCTTGTTACATATTTCTATTCAAGATACCACATTGCACAACTACTTGTCACAATGCTATCTTGTTACCTTTACAAATTTTCATTTCATTTATGATCTATGGTTTCGATGAACCATTTATGATCATCTACCGCATGATACACGGTGGTGGCTCCCTAGAACCTTTTTCACCCATTGTTTCATGCTTGACCATTATATGGTTCTTACAAGGCAAAAACATGATCCTAACATAGTAGGATTCAAGAATTACCTATCAATTTCAGATTCCTTTGACCTTGGCAAGGTTTTCTAAGTTTTATTGGTCATGGCCAATAACTTTCCACAGGTTTATACGAGGTTTCTCACCTATGCTTTACCCCGTTTCTACCCGCCTCACTGATATTTGGGCTCTCAAAGCCTCCCATTTTTGTTTCCCTGTAAGATCACCGCCATCATGGCCCGTCATTGATCTACAGAATTGAAATTTTCATTAGCTTTGCTGCTCATATTTACCCTTGCCCGCAAGAAGGTTTTATAACATTATATTGGTTGTGGCCAATATCCTCCCACAGGTTTATACGAGGTTTCTAGCCTTAGCATTACCCCGTTTCTACCTGGGACACTTCACTCAAGCACTTCCCGGTTCAGGTGTGAAAACACCTCCCCGTGCGTTTCCCCGAGTGATAGCTAATAACTCTGCCTTTACCGGCATATAGGAACTATTATTCCTATTAAACACAAATATCAACAATCAATTTATGGTTATGTACCTTACCCGGACGCTTCATCAAGCTTGAACCGATCACTTTTCCCGTTTTCCTGAGCTCAAGGTTTGAGTTCAAGTACTCCCCGAGTACTTAATTCTCTCAAACCATGGCTCTGATACCAAATTGTAAAACCCATAAACAATTTGATGCCAAACTTAACAATTTACATCGTATAAAAATTGGTCCCAGAAAATTTTTGTACAAAACATATGATTTAACAATCATAAAATACCATCATTGTGGTTCCCATTTACGAAATATACTAGTAATGAGGTTGACATCAAAAAGTGTTCATTAACTTGTACATAAGTTCTTTTTACCGCAATACAGGACGGTTCGTTCATTCTTTGGGTGATCGGTTCTTCAATCGTCTTGATGAGCATCCCCGTTAGATTTTTCCTTTACCTGCAATTTACTCACTTTCAATAGTGAGTTTCTATTGCTTACATGAATAAATATCATTAACAATGAAGTAAACAATCGAAATAAAAATGCAGCTTCTAGGCGTATGGCCTACAATGACAGAACTTCTAGGCGATACGCTTATACATGTAGGCGTATCGCCTACTGACACATATGCTCTAAGCGATACGCTTGGAGCTGGTTTTCTAGGGATTTGGCCAATTCCGGCCAAATTTCATACTTAGCCAAAATTTTGGCTTTCTTCCCCTGTTTTCTTACCAGATTTCATGAGCTGGTTTCCACCATTTTTCAAGTGTTTTAACACTCACAAAAACATTTTCAAAACATGTTTACATGCATATTAACATACCTCAACTAAATCAAATTCACATTTTGCACTAACGGGTTCAATCGACCCGTTTAACTTGTTAGGACACCCATTACCTTAGGGCTAATGCTTTGTCTCAATGTGCAAGTTGATCTTACTATAACCCATTGGCATACATCAAAGATCATTCAATTCCATGAGTCAAATACATTCTTTTAACCTGCATGGATTCTATGCACTTCGTGTGCTTGTTACTATTAGTAATAACATCGTTTTATATAGGGTTATGATCCTAAACTCATGTGACAACCTATTTAAGCATCAATTAACTTTTAGGGAGTCACTATCAATTCATTCGATCAATTTGGGTTATTGTACCCATTTGACCCGTTAAGACGGGTCCTTACCTTTGGTGTCTCCTAATGCTCCATTTGACCACAACTAGGCATTTAGGATCTATGGTTCTATAAACCATTTATGATCCTCCTTTCCTTGTTACATGGCATGGGTTCTATAAACCCATTTCCGCTCATTGTAACTTGTTATTCACTTATTGATTCATCTGAATCTTACCTTTGGTCAAATTTAGTCAATGGAGAGCCCTTTGGCTATTGGGCTTCATAGTTCCTAAAACCATTCGCCACCCTTTTAGTATACTCATAGTTCATTCTATTTGTGTGAAATTACACATTTTCATATCTAGTACTTGTAAAATGAACAATGTTACACATAAAACTCGTTCCTATAAACCATTATCAATTAATTACACATTAACATATGGCCAAGGTTCCTATGAACCAATTAGCTAACAATTATCATTTTAGTACATGATTATGGTTCCCATGACCCATTTAACAATCTATCATCACATTAACATGTGACTATGGTTCCTATGAACCATCTAGTACTTATGTAAAGTTTACATACGAGATTCAACATTACACATCTAAGATGTCATAATGTAACCTCGTTTCAATTCATTTCCAATCACCTAGAGCTTAACTCTAGTTATTAGACTTCATAGTTTTACTCAATCTTACGGATCGCCACATTAGGCAAGCCAATCACTTTACTTGAAAATTTGCATTTCAAATGACTATAGTAACTATGAGTCGTTAACTAAATATGTAACATAACATAGATGTTACCTCGAGAGCTTTAACCATTCCTACCCGGTTTCCGTTTGCTCCTTCCACTTGGTTACCTACTAAGTTTATCACCCATATTAGGTTTATATCACAAATTATCAATACATAAGCAATTAAACTTGTTCACTCATACTAGTTTTTAGAAACATAATTTCTTGTGCATCGTTTTTCAGCAAGGCTGCTGTAACGGTCCATTTTGACCATTCTATAAATTTTTTCAGCATTCCAGGTTCAAACATGGAACGTAGTATACTGAAAGGACCTTTCGAGGCATATATGGTACACCTTCTAACGATTTTTCTATGATTTTATACAATTTTTCTAAAAACAGGACAGCAACTTTATTTATTCCAAACAGCATGCTGTGTAATCTGCATAGCTGCGGAAATCATTATTTCTGACCCACTTAATACCGAATCAGCTTCATATTTATAAAAATGAGTTGAAGTAGGTTCAAAGAATTTTCCAACCATATAAGCCACACCCTTGTTGGATGCTCGAGTAATTTACTATGAATTTTTAAAACAGGGATAAAATTGATTTTTTTTTATCACAGCAACTAGTTTTGCTTTCATTAAAAACTCACTTAGACATTTTATCAAACACCTTGTGTGCATACATATATGCACACACATAACCCCATCCCTTGAATCCCCAGTTAACCATTTAACATAGCGTTGATGAAATCCATCACCAACCCATCAGCAATTCATCATATAATACCATATTCAAGCAAGAATTTAACTAATGCAAGCAATTTCACTACTCTCTTAAGTGGTCATCTAGAATGGAGGTTCAAGTATGAGAATTTGGTGACTACTTCACCAATTGCTACTCAAGATATAAATTCATGCAACATATAAGGTTCCTAACATCATAGGATTCACAATTCATCAACAATTTACGATTTGAGGTCTTAACATTAGTGACCTACTCATGCAATTCATGAGGGTTTTACTTACTTGTTGCAAGAATGAGTTTAGGCAAAAGATTGGGCTTCTATATTAACACTTGAGAACCAAAATCGTAGCCCTAAGCCACCAATATGCATAATTTCGAGATTTTAGGGGAGAAGGGGAGCTGAGGTCGATCTCCAAGTCGCATATGCGACCTCCACCTCCTTTCCCTTCTTTTGTTTATTAAAGTTTTACTAAATTACGATTTTGGCCCTTCTATTTTCTGTATTTTATTACTAATAACCAAAACACAAGTTTTCACATTAAACCCCCTTAGTTTTACATAAGGTAAATTGTACCAACATAAGGGATTATTTTAGCTACGTAAATCAATTCGGCTAGACGCTAACGGGAATTTAATTATATAAAATTTGGGATGTTATAGTTATAATGGTACTTGCTTATTACTATTATCTATTTATCTACTAAGACTAGGCAACTAAAGTTTAAATTATTTTAAGCACATATTAAAAAAACCGAATCCAAACCGAAACCGGGAAAAAACAAAAAAAATAACCGAAACCGAATGGTTTTTTTTCTAGGAACCGAACCATTTGGGTTTCGGTTCGGTTTTAGCCAAAAATCGAACCGAACCGAACCGTACCCGATTACTCGACCACATACCCATCCCTTATGTGTCGAATTTTCCCGTTGGGTTCTGGTTTAATTGCCATCCCTATTCCCAAGCATAGAATATGTAGTGCATAGAACGAAGACAGTTCTCAAGAACTTCCATTGGGGTTGATCCCATTTTCTTTTTACGCTTAATTTTTTCCTGAGCGTTATATGATGAGCATCTAAATGTTTATAGCTAAATATATTTAGTTATGCATATTAGAGGGATATAATTTTTGGAATCTTATTATATTTCTGCGTTTGTGTTCATAGGTCCATTGAGCTTAAAGGAATCATATATTTAGGTTTTTTTGAGAAGTTAGAAAGATGACCCGAGCAATGGATGTGAAGCAACGATCAAACAAGCAAGAGACAGAGAATGAAGTTTGGCTAGCACACATTAGTGGTACGCGACATGATATATAGAAGCCCTTGCGATAAGTGAGGGTTGTTAGATGGATTCTGGACGGTGCAGGCCTTAGCATTACACGATAAATGAAGTTGTTGACCTTCGCGGCACGCGAAGGTCGTCATTCGGCAGATATTTATTTCTTTTAGTTTTCTGAACCTATTTAAGGGGGTTTTTAGGTTATTTTCGAGGTTGAGACATTATCAGTCGTCCCTGGGGTTTGAGATACAATTTTTTTTAGTTTTCTTTCATCTTAATCATGTTTCTACATGGTGTGCGTATAGTGTATATAAAAATATAACAGTTTTATTAACACTTTGTGTACATCAGCTTTTAAATCTATAAAACCTTGATTAACTACAACTACTATTTCACCACACAGCACGGGCAAGTGCACCCATCGTGAAGCAGTATAGTAGTGGTAAGATGACCGAGGGTCGTTCAAGGACACAAGGAATATGAGGTTGATGAAGATAAATTCTTATTAACAGTTTAACTAGATTTAGTTATGTAGAAGGGAAGGTTCAAACTAACTAAAGTAAATTAAAACAAGTAAATCAAATGGGTTTTTAAGTTTAATCAATCAGAGGATAATGTCACTTGGGGGAACTTACCAATGGTTAGTTTGATGAAATGGATTTAAGTACTTTTCCTTAAGAATGCTACTTATCAGACGAGGAGGGCCGCTTTTCAGCCTAGAACCCTGTCCCTCGTTCCTCTAGTCTCCCCGTAATGATCGTGAGAGGACTGTTCTGGAAATAGCAAATAAAGTAAACGTGAATGCAACACAGTTATATGGCCCGATGGTATGTCGGTATCATTATACTCGATTATGTTGTCATGAACCAACAAGGGAACAACCCACGCATTGGATTAATTTATTATCATAATTATCTTTAAAATGGACTAAGGTCCGTTTCCTTCATGCACCGTTTTCATGCAAACATGAGAGGTCGTAATCAGAGCCAAGTTCACAAACATGTATCTCACCGACTTCCATGAATATGACAAAATATTACTAACCACAATCCCAACCAGTACCTTCAGGCCGCAGTTAGTGTGAAAGCCATGTTTGTTTACATAGACATAAAACTCACGAACATATTACTTTGCATTGTCCCCCAGTCGGGTGTCACAAGTCCGACTGATGAGCTTTCGACTCCTCAAATGGTCTATAATACACAAGGTACATTTGTTCAAAAGAGTTAGGGAATACACTTTTAATTTAAAAGAGTTTTCATAAAGTCATTCGTACTTACCTTAACGTAAGTACGTAAATTCATTTTACTTACCAACCAAATGCTCGTTTATCCCCAAATGAGTATAAGAGTTTAGCCAAGCATTAGGCAATGACACTCCGCATTTCAACAACTCAACTTTAACCGGAATTCGACTCAGGACAGCCTTCCAAATAAACACATTTATTTTCTTCGGGGACCAATTAAGCCATTTATGATTCTATGTGAAATTACCATAAGAGTTTTCTAGTCTATGTCTAACCTTTGAGGTGGAGAATCGATTGTCATTTGAGCCTAACCATAAAAAACGATCACACTGGGAGGAGAATTGGTATTGGGCGACTGGTGATTCCAAGATGGAAACCAAAGATGTATCATTATGGCTGCTTTTCCGTTCCCAGTTTAGAATTCTTGACGTTTGTGACACTAGAACACGATTAGCAACAGTACATGACTTCCTTTTTTTCCAGAAGGTATAAGGACGGGTAAAGATCCCTTAAACACCCATAACTGATCCACAAATCATTCCAGAAACTAATCGATGTAACAGGACCAATAATCGCTCTGATTTCATTCCAAAAATCAACGTTTTCATATTGTAAGCTATTAATTGAATTGACAATGGGTTTCCAAAAACCAGGAATAGATTTACGAATGAGTACCGGACCGTACACTCGGGGTAGACTGTGAATGGACTTGATTACTTTCAACCATAAAGCCTCACTATTGTCTTTAGAACGCCATCCCCACTTAGCAATTAGATCCTTGTTCGTTGCATCAAGGCAACCCACACCCAAGCCTCCAATCTCTTTAGGAGCTAATATTCGATCCCACGAGACCCACAAAATTTTTTCACGTCAACATCCGACCCCCAAAAGAAATTTCTTCTAATGCTTTCAAGCTCCTTTATAACCACCGAAGGAGCCTTGAAAAGAGATAAGTAATAGATGGGCATACTCCCAAGAACCGATTTAATCAAGGTAAGTTTTCCACCTTGGGAGAGCACATTTGAATTCCACTTAGTGATCCTAGATTTGAGTTTATCAATGACAGGAAGCCAGTTTCTTTTTAGTCGCATGTTGGCGCCAATTGGGATGCCGAGATATGTGAAAGGAAAGCGATCAACTTGGCATCCACCAACCGAAGCCAATTGGGAAGTGAAAACAAGATCCATACCAATATCAAAAATATTACATTTATCAAGGTTCACTTGAAGTCATACTGATAAGTGAAAGAAATTAATAAATCTGGATATGTACTCGACGTTTGAGATCAGTCCTTCACCAATAAAAACGACATCAGCTGCATAAAGTAGATGACAGATTACTGGACCATTGTTTGTTAGCTCAATACCTTTAAACCGGCCCAGGAATACGGCCTTTTGAGTGGCAATATGAATGGCCTCGATTGCGATTATGAAGAGAAGGGGAGACAATGGATCCCCATGTCGAACTCCTCCAGAAATATAATTCTTTGGAGGGTGAGCCATTAACTAGAACGGATGGCTTACCAGATGAAAGGCAACCTTTTATCCACATCGCCATAGAGCCAGGAAGTTCATTTGTTCCATTATCGAGTCGAGAAACCCCCACTTGAGACTATCAAACGCCTTCTCGAAATCAACTTTAAAAACAAAGGCCTTTTTCTTTGACTTTTAATCCAAGCTATCGTCTCGTTAAGGATTAGGGGCTATCCAAGATTTATCTGCCTTCAATGTAAGCGGACTGGGAATCACTAATAAGATAATTGATGACCTGTTTCAATCTTAAAGCAGGACTTTGGATAGTATCTTAAAGATACAACCAATGAGGTTGAGCAGCCTAAAGTGTGCAAGGGAGGTGGGGTTATCTTTTTTGGAAATTAAGGATATGAAGGAGGTGTTACATCCTTGACTAATCACGCCATCTGTGTGGAATTCATTGAACATTTGATTAATTAGAGGGCATAGGGATGACCAATGAGCTTTGATAAACCTGAAACTGAAACCATCAGGGCCCCGGGCTTTATCCAAAGCATAATCCCATACTGTATTTTTTATTTCTAAACTTGTAAATGGGCAGATCAAAGGCGCAGACTATTGCTGATCAAGTATTCTAAACCCATCAGATCTGAAGATGGGCCTTTTTGCCTTGGTTTCTTTGAATTTCTCCTTAAAAAACTGGAAGGTTTGCTCCCTAATAACAGTGGGATCTTTAATCCAGTTTCCATTGATAAGCAACTCATTTATGTGATTTTTGGCAATTCTTAATCCC
>JBCNJP010000007.1:16780639-16983639 GCA_039602395.1 Deinandra increscens subsp. villosa | reverse complement strand
GAGGTCTTATGTTAGGTTGCTGTTATATAGTTTATATTTACACAAACATAATTGATATGCACACATAATATCCACGGTCGTGGGCTCTCAAACGGCAGAAATATTTTATTTTACTTTATTTTTTAGTTTTTAATTATTTAGTTTTATAATGATTAAAAAGATTTATTCATTATATCTGATAATAAAGTACTTAAACGAACATAGTAGTGATATAAAATAATAGACTTTGAAACTCAAAGTCTTTAGCCGGGATGGTCTTGATGGCTTCTCGGCAAGTGTTTGGCATGTTGGGTCCCAACGGCCCATGATTTTTTTATTTTCAAAAACTTTTAAAACGATTTTCAAACAAACGTTTGGAGATTTATTAAAAACAAAAAAAACATGGGTCCTTGGGACCCAACAACCGCAAACACTTGTCGAGAAGCCATCGAAACCGTCTCGGCAAAAACTCTGAGTCTCAAAATTTATTATTTTACGTCCCTACTATGTTCGTTTAAATACTTTATTATCATCTATGGTGAATAAATCTTTTTGATGTTTATAAAATTAAATAATTATAAATATTTATAAAAAAAACATTGGGCCGTTTGGAAGCCCACAATCATGGGTATTGTGTGTGCATATCAATTATGGTTGTGTCTTTATCCTGGGTTTTAAATAAATATGTACCTACCTCACCTACCTCTTGACGCAATACAAACGCAATATTTGAAATTATAAAAAATTGTCACATGATAACGATGTAAATGGCTGATTGTCAGAAATAATTCAAAGAAAAATAAACAAATACGTAGCTTTTGATAAGTCTGGTAATTTTAGGTACCTGTTTAGATACGATAAGACATGTTAAACAAAAAAAATACACTATGCAATTTTTTAATTTTTTAAAAATAATTATTTTTTAGTATTTTAGGGTTCACCATTTAACCTTTTACCATTTTCTAAATCATAGACAGTAACTTATGGTAAAACTCTTATTTTTGTTTACTTTTATGTACAGTATAATTATTATAATGTGCACTATAGTTAGAGAGTCAGATCGTTATTATTGGGATGCTACAGATGAGATTACAAAATAGAATAACCATTTTACGAATATATGCTATAATCTTACGAATTACAAAATGGAATAACTATTGACCATTTTACGTGATGGTTTCTACCAATACAGTGTGTTTTTTACTTTGAAATGTGATTTCTCGCCTCGCAACGCGATGTGTTTTATACTTTGAAATGCGAATTCTTGCCACGTAACACGGACGGGTTATTTACTCGTTTCGTTTAAAACCAATACGAATAACCTTCTACAATTAAAACCGAGAGGGGATGTTTGGTGTGTTTCTTTTGAGGTATGTATGTTGGGTTGCTGTTATATAATTCCTTAGCTACTCAAAATAAAAAATAAAAAATAAAAAACAGAGAGGGGATAATGATTAAATATTTTTGTACCTGCCTCACCTACCTCTTGACGCAACACAAACGCAATAATTGAAATTATAAAAAATTGTCACATGATAACGATGTAAATGGCTGATTGTCAGAAATAATTCAAGGGAAAATAAACAAATATGTAGCTTTTGATAAGTCTGGAAATTTGGGTACCTGTTTAGACACGATAAGATCTGTTTAACAAAAAAAATACACTATGTAATTTTCTAATTTTTTGAAAATAATTATTTTTAGTATTCTAGGGTTCACCATTTAACCTTTTTGATACATAAAACATATAACTGTCACGTTCAAATCACCAAAAATAAGTGTTAAATGAGTCATTTTCATGTTTGATACTTGTGTTAATCGCATCGTATCTAACATGTTTAACACGATAAGACACGATTTGCCAGCCCTACCTCTTGGCGCAAAACAAGACGCATTAAAAAATTATCACATGATGCAGATAGTTTTTGCTATATTTAAGAAGGATGTCCTTCCGATTCTAAAATACAATTCAAAGGAAAATGAACTCAGAAATTAAAATAGATAAGAATATTTCCAAAGGTGAAGAACTGGCACCTCATGAAGAGATGTTGGGAATCATACTTGGTTTCATTCCCTTGGCCGTTGTGAAATGTGCAATTGATCTTGGGATACCTGACATCTTAGACAACCATGAATCCCCGATGACACTTGATGACCTTGCGTCACAACTCAAGTGTCCAAAGTCTTCTTTGTATCGGATCATGAGGTTCTTGATACGTTATAACGTATTCCAAGAGAAACCCATAATATCCGAAACCGTTGGATACACTCAATCCCCATTATCTCGGCTCCTAACAAGGAGTGGAAAGCATAGTGTGACCGATATTGCTCTTTTACAAAGCAGTCCGGTTATGATGGCTCCATGGAACACGCTAAGTGCTTGGATTTCGGGTAAGGGAGATTCTTCACCCTTTGAAGCGGCACATGGAACTGATGTATGGGGATTTTTCGCAGCAAATCCTAGTCATATTAAGCCCTTTAATGATGGGATGGCATGTGATGCGAGGGCGGCCGTGACAGCAGTGATTGAGGGTTGTCCAGAGGTGTTTTCCGGTCTAAGGACATTGGTGGATGTCGGTGGGGCTGATGGGGCCGCTCTACGGTCAATTGTAGAGGCCTGTCCGTGGATCAACGGGATCAATTTCGATCTTCCACACGTGGTTTCTGAAGCTCAAGAATCAGTAGGTGTTCAACATGTTGGAGGTAATATGTTTGATTATGTTCCGAAAGCGGATGCTGTTTATTTAATGGTGAGTCCTCTCTTATGTTAATCTTGTAACATACATTGACCCACCCATTTTACTTTACTTATTTGGTACCTTGTTTTTAAGAGCAAAAGTGCAAAACTCACACGTCTTATTTAATTATAGGGTAAATTACAGGAAATGTCATTAATGTTTTATACAAATTATGGATTACTTTCTATACTTTTTTTTCTTGAACAACTAACCGGGGTTACATCTAGCAAATATGTTACCGACGACACCCGAGAAACGGGACAGTGGAGTAACCGAGAACATGTATATTATACCATCGCCAGAGAAAACCCACCCCAAGCGGTGATTAAAACGGGTGCTTCAAGGCTCGAACTCATGACCTTTTGGTCAATTAGGTTCTTTAACTAACCTAATTACATCACACATCCTTTAACTTACATACTTTTTTTGAGAAAAATATCATTTATCTTTAACCGGGGTAAAAAAAATGTTCGTTAACTAAAGGTCAATTTAGTCATTTCATAACCTTTTTTATTAAATCCCAAAAATTGAATTCCAGTTACGGACTTTTTTTTATTAGAAAGGTTACGAAATGACTAAATCGTCATTCGATTAACAACCAATTTTTTTACACCGTTAGAGCTAAATAAACTTTTTCAAAATAAGTAATTGAGTTAAAGGATGTCTCATGTAATTAAGTTAGTTAAATAACCTAATCTGTAATTATATAAAACATATAAAAATGATGTTTTCTATAATTTACTCTAATTAATATGATCCGATAACATTTTGATTAATAAGCATGGTCAAGTAAAGAAATGGGGTTTTCATTGTCACAGAAAGTATTACATGATTGGGCTGACGACGAGTGCATTGCCATACTAAGAAGATGTCGAGAGGCTATTCCTCAAGATACTGGGAAGGTGATTGTCGTAGATGCAGTTCTAGGACGAGAAGAAGATCACAAGATTAATAAAGTGGGATTGATGCTCGATATGGCCATGATGACTTATACGAGTAAAGGAAAAGAGCGGACTTATGAAGAATGGGCCTATGTGTTTTATGAGGCTGGATTCACACGTTTCACTATAAAACACATCCAAATCTATCATTCGGTCATTGAAGTTTATCCTTGAATCTTGGTACTCTTATCCGTTCTTATAATTAAAGATTAATGAATTTCTTCGATTTTAGTGTACGCTATATGCTAATATGATCCTTCTTCACGTGACTGGGATGTTTTATTGTGATAAAATAAAATAGTAATCAATAGTATATAATAAACAAAAAGTTTGTTTCGTCACTTTTGACTAAAATCATGATCACTTTGGTAAAAAATAAAAAAAAAATTTATAAATATCTCTTTAATATCAATTTTAAATATCTCTTTTAATACATCTTAAATTCAAAATAATACATTTTATTCAAGATAATATATATTCTATTAAAAAATATATATTTTATTACATATAATTTAATTTTTTTTAATATGGTACTTATAATATTTTATTTAAAATAATATTTTAATATTATATATATAATATAATATATTTTATTCCATTTAATTTTACATTTTTTTTACTTTAATTGTAATCAAATAAAATATTTTATATTTTATATATAATATTAAAATATTATTTCAAATAAAATATTATAAGCATTATATTAAAAATATTAAAGTATATACAATAAAATATATTTTTTAATATTATATATACAATATAAAATAATTATTCTTATAATTAGAATTTACTAACACATTTTTATATAATTATGAAAATACATAATTGTCGTATAATTTTAAAAAATTTACCATAGTAGATTATAATTATATTTATAACTTTTTCTTAAAACCCCAACTGTGTTATATGTAAATTTCTTTAGTGGTTCTCGTACTTATCGCATGTCTATGAGTTCCCGTTTGAATATATATATATATATATATATATATAAATATAGAGCAAGGGTAAAATGAAAACTACTTGAGTTGAGAAAACTTTAGAAACTAATTCTTGACCCTTGATCATGATGATCTAATGGATGAGAATTATCCGTGTATTTTTCATTTAAGTTAATTAATAAATTTGGTTTGTCTTTAGTGAAGGAGGGTATAATAGGAAAATAGAAAAAGAAGTTATGTACTTGGTAGTACTTGGTTCAGACCCCCACATGCACTTATCCTTTCATTATTTCTTTCATCCATTTAAATTTTAATTTTAATCTTATTTTATATCTTAAGAACCCACCACCTCCACACTTCTATCTCCACCACCACCTACTACCTTCTCCACCACCACCACCTATATCCAGAGATATATCCGCCACCACCACCACCTCTATTCACAGATCCATGGGCTAATGGATGACATCTATCACTAAATTTATATCTTCATCTCCGGCCGATCTCCGGTGGCTTTCACGGTGCCGATGCTCCTTCTTGTCCTTGTGATGGTCCAACAAAGACGAGGTTCTTAGTCTTGAATGAGCTAAGAAATGGTGACAGAAGGGTCGGAGGCACAGTTTGAACCCGCCACAACTCCACCGATGGTTCAGGTGGTTATTTCGGTCACCAAGAAACCGTAGTCCATGGATCTGAGGTAAGAGCCCGTTTATATAACCATGAATTCCAAGGGAGTGTTTGGATCATGTTCACACAAAATGAAAAATGCTAAGGGGTATTTTTTATGTTTTTGTTTTCTATAAGATTTCTGATATAATTCCAAGGCAAAAAATAGTGTTTTTTCTTTAAGTGGTAAACAGTCTAACATTTGATGTTTTATGTGAGTTTTTCTTTATTTATTTAAATATTCTAAAGTAATATTCTTTTATCCCTAAGGATTTCTCAAGAAAGTTAGTATTTTAATTTAATTTATTACACATGGAAAGAAGATTCAACAATTGCACAATTTCATAATACTTGCCTGTTGTAACATATGTAATATGTTAGTGATGTTACCTTTGTAACTTGTTTACATCTTATTATCTATTTGAATTTACCTATATAGTTTTCCGTGTATTTGTATCTGTAATCCCCATATACTTTCAACTAGAAACTAATTTATGTAACATATGTAAACTTCGGCTACATATGTACAATTTGTTTGTTTCATATTATATCTCATTAAATATTTAAATTTACATATGTAAATTTGTGCTACATATTGCTTGAACTGATTATCTTTGTTTTTTTGTAGGTGAAGGATTTTTATGTCAAAGATGAAGACGATTATCAAGAATTGAAGTAAAATTAGTTTTTATATATTTTCTGTTAGCTTGTTACATGTTTTGTTATGTTTCATGTTGACTGTAACTATTACTTATAAATTAATAAAATAGAATGTTCAATAGCAGTTATAATTTTTTACATATGTAACAACTCGTGTCTGAAGATTAAAAAAAACTAATCGAGAGAAATTTAAAAGGTAGGAAAGAGAAAGTAAAAAGTAGAAAATAGGCTAATAATTGGAGTTTTGGAATTTGAAAAAGGAGAAGAGAGAAATGCATGTAAGATTAGCATAGTGCCCTTTTTACTTTTTAAACATTGAAATAAATCAAAAAGTACAAGCAAAAAGCTAGAATGAATCTCATCCATTGATGAGAAAGATCAATAGTTGTTATAGAGTTTTCAGGGTTTTAAAGGTTATATTGGATTTTCAAGGAATCCATTCCCTATATATATATATATATATATATAGTTGGTAAACTTTCAAAACCCATCCAAGGGCCATGAGTGTGACACGTCACATATTTTGTTTGTATTCAAAGTGGTACTATAGTCATTTGAGCAAATAGTGTGTCATGGAATTCAATTCACTTTTATCTTTTCTGATATTCTTTTTCTTTCTCATCTCTCTTGTCTTCTCTCTCCTCTCTCTTCTTTTTCTTCAAACGATTCCTCTCATCTTTCATTTTTCTTTTTTCTCTCATCTTTTCTTTTTTTTCTTTTTTCTCTCATCTTTTTTTTTCTTTTATCTCTCATCTTTATATAGATAGTTCTTATTTTCTATATTAAATTAGTTAGTTGATTTATAATTTTTTTTATATTATAAGCATGAACGATGTTTCAGTCAGGTTACATTTGTAAAAATGTGTTATTATTATTAAGCATTTTCCTCACAATATCTTAGATACGTAAATCATCTGAACATTAGTAACAAAATGGAAACATAACAATATGTTTCATATGAACTGAAATATTTTAAATAATAAAAAAATATGACAAACTAACAATAAATACAACAAACTAACAGAAAAATATAAAAGTTAGTTATGCTTCACTTCTTTATAACCATCTTCATCTTTGACAACAAAAATTCTTTCACCTACAAAAAAATATGCATTAGTTCAAACATGAAACAAACGTAAATTTACATATGGAAGACGAGTTTACATATATAAATTTACATAGATAAATGAGATGTAACATATTACGTAAGTACATTAACATATGTATGTCGTTACGTAAGTAAATTAACATATAGTTACATATGTAACATAATTTTTCAGTCACATATGTAACATCATTGTTTAGTTTAGATATTCATTTTTCTTAATCTCCAAAAAGTTTAGTCGCATTAGTTCAAGGATGAAACATTAAATAAATTTACATATGTAACATACCTAGAAAACATAATATGTTAAAAATTACATATGTAACATAAGACATTAGATATGTAACATGCCTAGAAAACACATTGTGTTAAAAATTTGTGACATCGTTAAAATTTCTGACAAGTTTTATCATAAAGTATATAGGTAAATTACATATGTAACATCGTTACATATATTACATAGATAAAATACTTATGTAACTTCAGAAAATAAAGACTTTATAATGAATTAAATTTTTCAAAATATATAGTTTATTTATGTACCATGAGAAAATAAAGACTCGTAAATGAATTAAAATGAGTGTTATGCCATCACTTAATAAACCTTGAAATTTAAAAGAAGTGAAACATTTACATATGTAACATTAGATATTATATATAAAAAGTTAGAATATATATTTTTATAACTGAGTCAACTAAACCAGTTTTAAACAAAATAGATAAAAGAAAATTGAAAATCAACTAAGACATTTTTTAAACATGTTTACAAGTTTAAAAATTCTAACAAGATCTACCATAAATACATAGGTTTATTTACATATGAAACATAATGAGATGTAACATATTACATAGGTAAAATTACATATATAACATCTTAAATTTACATAGGTAATGAGATGAAACATAACAAGATTTACCATAAGTACATAGGTACATTTTATATATGTAACTTCGTTAGTATGTTACTTATGTTACACGGGTAAATTTACATATGTTAAACCACCATATCCACCCCTCAAAATGTTTATTTACATTAGTTCAAGCATTAACACACACAAATTTACATATAAAGGACGAGTTTACATACGTAAATTAAATAGATAAATGAGATGTTACATATGTAACATCTTCTAATATAAAGAACTCATAATGAAGTAATAATTTTAATACAGAGTTTACATATGTAACATCTTCTAATATAAAAATTTTAGTTGATGGTTGAAAATGCCACATAAATTAATTTCTAGCTGAAACTATAAGAGAGTAACAGATAAAATGCATGAAAAACTACATAGGTAAATTTAAATAGAAGAAAGCTCTTGATATAGCTCTTATACAAAGACATGAAAAACTACACAGTTAGCAAAACAAAAGTCATTTGTAAAATAAAAAGGAGATCATCAAGCAATCTATATCGTTTTGAACTAAATCACAGGTAACAAAAAGTCATTTTGAAAAAAATTGTTTATTAAAAAAATGATAAACAATTTTAATATGTAAACCAAACACATATTATAATTTGAGAACTAATTGGTTGAGAGAACTTTTGAGAACCATTTTAAGCCACTAGTTATATTTACATATACCCCCTCCCATGAATTGTAGTGATCCTCAACTAAAATTTGTGGTGGAAATTTAGTTCTCAAAAGTTCTCAAAACAAAAAGTTCTCATTTGAACCTAACCCTATATATATATATATATATATATATATATATATATATATATATATATATATATATAGGTAAAAGATCCGTGTAGACCCCTTATTTTTTGTAGACCCCGTAGACCCCTTATAAAACTCAATAAAACTCATTAAAACTCACTAAAAATAAAACTCAGTTTTGTTAATTTAGTTTTTTTTATTTCCGATAAGCTTTTAAGAACAAAAAAAGACAAATTAAAAAAAAAGAAAAACGAAAAACATTAAAAATTGAACATTTTAAGACAATGAGTTTTAAAAATCAATGAGTTTAAAACTCAATAAACTCAATAAAACTCAGTGTTGCATTTAAAACTCATTATTTTAAAACTCATTGTCTTAAAATGTTCGATTTTTAATGTTTTTTGTTTTTTTTTATTTTATTTATTTATTTTTTTGGTTCTTAAAAGCTTCTCGTAATAAAAAAAAACCAAATTTACAACACTGAGTTTTATTTTTATTGAGTTTTATAGGGGTCTACGGGGTCTACAAAATTTAAGGGGTCTACACGGAACTCTTCCCTATATATATATATATATATATATATATATATATATATATATATATATATATAGGGTAAGGTTCATGTGAAAACAACTTTTATTGCGAAAACACGAAAACAAATATTAAAACCTCTATAACTTTTTCATACGTTAATATTTTTTAAAACAAATTGCACCAAAATCCTTAAAATTATGTTATCTTTAGTTCTGGAATTTTTTTTTTTAAAATCAAGTTTTTTTTAAAAAAATTATTATTGCACTGGTGCAATAATTTTTTTTATTATTACTGCACATATGCAATAATAATTAAAACCTTTTTAACTTTTTCATATTTTATTTTTTTTAATAAAAAGTTGCACCATAAATCTTATAATTCTGTTATCTTTAATTCTGGAGAAAATAAAAAAATATTCAACGTTTTTTTTATTTTTTTATTATAGCAGCACATGTGCAATAATATTAAAACCTCTATAACTTTTTCATATGTTAATATTTTTCATAAAACATTACACCCTAAATCTTATAATTCTGTTATCTTTAATTCTGGAAAAAAGTTAAAAATAATTAACGTTCTTTTTGTTAATATTGCACATGTGTAATATAATTAATACGTATTATTGCACATGTGCAATAATAAAAAAAATCACGAAATTTTAAATGTTTATTTTTTTTTCCCAGAATTAAAGGTGACATAATTTTAAGACTTTTGGTGCAATTTTTTTTTTAAAAATATTAACGTATGAGGGAGTTATAGAGGTTTTAATATTTGTTTTCGTGTTTTCGAAGTAACATCTTGTTTTTATTTGATCCTTCCCCTATATATATATATATATATATATATATATATATATATATATATATATATATATATATAGGGGAAGGATCCTATGAAAACCCTTTATTTTGTGAAAACGTGAAAACCACTTTAAAACCTTTATAACTTTTTCATACGTTAATGTTTTTTCATGAAATTTGCGCCAAAAGTCTTAGAATTACGTTATCTTCAATTCTATAAAAACCAAAAACAAAAAAAAAACGTTTTTTTTTATTTTTTTTTATTTTTTTTTTCCGTTTTTGGTACACATGTGTACCACAATAAAAAAACTCAAAATTTAATATGAGTTACTAATAGTTTTAAAAGGAAATTGCACCCTAATTATTATAGTTTTATTATCTTTATATCTAAAGAAAAAAATAACATTTTATGATTTTTTAAGTATTGCTACACATGTGTACTATGTTTAATTATCATTCGTAACATAAATGTTTTATTGTTTTTAGTATGTTTTTAATATATTTTTAACATAAGGAGTGTTTTTATACTTTATAATTCGTTTTTGTGTAGTAGTAGTGATGATGGTACACATGTGTACCAAAAACGAAAAAAAAAATGTTTTTTTTTTACGTTTTTTTTTTAAATATTGTTTTCCAGAGTTATAGATAACGTAATTCTAAGACATTTGGCGCAAATTTCATGAATAAACATTAACGTATAAAGAAGTTATGTAGGTTTTAAAGTGGTTTTCACGTTTTCACAAAATAAAGGGTTTTCATAAGATCCTTCCCCTATATATATATATATATATATAGGGAAAGGTAAAAATGGAAACCCTCTTGAGTGGAGGAAACCGTGGAACCTCTTTAAAAACGGGGTAAAAAGTTGGTCTTTTTCTCAATTTTTTTATGGTGGTTCTTTAGATTATAGACTACTCTTAAATGGAAAAAAAATATCAAAAAAACGCCAAGTAGTTTTTTTTAGAATATTAAAAAAGTAAATGTTACATATGTAACATTTACTGTATTTATAAACAACGAAATGTTACTTACGTTACAAGACATTTTTTTATATTTAAAAAAAAAACTACTCGGCGTTTTTTTTGTTTTTTTTTCCACCTAAGGGTAGGGTAACCTATAACATAGGAAAACACCAGAAAAAAATTGGAAAAAATGGATTTTTTACCCCAATTTCACCTCGATTAAAAAGTGATCTCACGGTTTCCTCCACTCAAGAGAGTTTTCATTTTACCATTTCCCTATATAAATATATATATATATATATATATATATATATATATATATATATATATATATAGTCAAAGGTTCATTGTATACCCCCCTTAAAAAGTGTAGACCCGTAGACCTCCAATAATATTCTATAAACTCACTAAAAATATAAAATTCATTGCTTTTGAATTTGGTTTTTTTATTTCTATTTTATTCATTTTTATATGATAAGTTTTTAAAAAACTAAAAAGAAAACCTAGAAAGTTGTTGGAGACATTAAAATATAATTGTTCTATAAAACTCACTAAAAATTATAAAACCCATTGCTGAGTTTAAAAACTCACTGTTGTGTTTAAAACTCGCTACAACTTAAAAAATTGATGTACTATAGAACTCAATGAAAATTATAAAACTCATTACAAATTATAAAACTCACTATTAAGTTTAAAACTCAGTGTTGTGTTTAAAAGTTATTGTTTTTAAAACTCAGTGCAACTTTAAAAATATTCATTTTATAAAACTCACTGAAAATTGTAATTTCAAATTAAAAAAATAAAAAATAAATAAAAAACTAAAAACATTAGAAATAAACCCAAAATTAAAATATAAAGAGAGAAATATGACATATTAAAATTTAACAAAACAAAAATTATGATTAAAATGAATATCTAGTGTCCAATAATTTTTGTAACAACATTCATATTCAATGTCTCCAACAACTTTCTATGTTTTATTTTTTGTTTTTAAAAACTTATCGCATAAAAAATAAAAAATAAAAGTAAAAAAAAAATCAATAGCAATGAGTTTTATAATTTTTAGTGAGTTTTATAAACAATATATGGGGACTACAATGAACCTCACCATATATATATATATATGGGTAAGGATTCTGCGAAAATAACTTTTATTGCGAAAACGTGAAAACAACTTATTTTTTTAAAGGAGGGACCTAAACTGTAAATACACTATTTTACATTTTAAAACACATGGAGGGGTATATTTGGAAAAGTAAACATTCATTGTCAGCCCACATGAAGGAAGAAACAAACCTTAGACCGATCTCACCACACCATGACATCGACGATCGCTTTCTAAATCCGATTAATGATGAAGATAAACGAGGAAAATTGGGGATGATTGCGGATCTTTTTTCACGAGAGGATTAACTCTGTTCTTATTTTGGTTCGTATTCACTGAGCAAATCTATTTTATCATCCTAGTTTCGTATGCTCCAGAATCCGAGCATTTTAATTTCGATTTTGACATTGATTTTGCAATTTGTATGATTTTCAACCTACTGATCTACACAACTTGTGTTTCATGTTTCATATATTCCGATCTGATTTCATTATGTTATAATATTTTTTGTCATTGCTACTATTAAAATTCGCATAAGATTAGTGTATGTTTTAGCAATTATACTAGTTTATACACTTGATTTTGAGCTTGTGATTCCGAATGTATGCTTGATCTTCATGACGGAAGAATAACTAGAGATAATAAGATTAGTTCATAAACCATTATGTGGTTGTGATACACATGTGCATTACACACGACGTTTGTTTAAAACGACGCTACACATGTGCATTACAATTGAAATGATACAATAAAGTTAGCATAGCAACTAAAATCATACACGAAGGTAATGTATCAGTTTAATGCACATGTGCACTATACAACAAGTTTGTTTAAATCAACACTACACATGTGCATTACAACTGAATCAAGGTCATGAAGGTACCGTATCATTTAACTTCAACTGAAACAAGGCCATGAAGATATTGTACCACTTTAATGCACATGTGCATTACAAATAAAGTTTGTTTCTAATCACATTATGCACGTGCTTTATATTTGAATGTTTTGACATAACCTAGAGTCAGTCTAGATATGTGTATTACAACTGAAATGTGCATTACATATATATTAGGTTTGTTTTGAATTACATTATTCATGTGCATTGTAACCAAATGTTTTGAATTCATAAAGTATATATTCTAACATGTCCATCAACGAAAAAATACAGGAAAATGTCTTGGAGTTGTCTACAAAGTATAAAACGACAGACAGGGAATAACGAACAAAAATGTATAAACAGACGAACAACCAAGATGTTGCATTGGAGGCGGGGATGAAAGACAAACCGAAGTCGGTCAAGCATGTCACATTTGCTTGTAGGAATGCAGGGACATGGTAGTTGCACAGCTGCACATGTGCAATACATTTTCGATTAGCGGTTTGAAGTATTACAGACATGAAAAATGGTGTTTTTTTCTTTTTAATTTCATGTTGTCTGTTTCTCATTTGACATGAACGTGTGATGCTTAGAACTTAATTGTAAAACATCAAAACGGTGTTTCTATTTTGCATCTGTTATGAATGTGTGATAGTTGGTATGGATTTATGGTGATTTGTAATTTATTAAGTATGGATATTTAACTACACATGTGGAGTAGTGTTAATCGGACATCGTTTAGTTTATGTGTATGGTGAAAGTGATAGATACATGGACATGTGGAGAAAAGAATGTTAATAATTTAATATGGTAAAGTTTAAGTTTTAACGCCTTCATACGCAACAGGAACAAAACAAAAAGAAATCGACGATAAAGCATCAAATACACGTCATACAAAGAATATTGCACACGTGCAGTACGATCACGTGGTGTCAGAAAGTCCAACAATCAACAGTCTAAAATAAAAATAGCATGTTAACTGATTTCTAGTTTGAATTAAACAAATATATGAGATAATTACACGAAACCATTTAAAAGTTTGAAAAACCACACAATTTAACATTACTACACATGTGTACAAAACATGTAATATAGAGAAACGAGACAATATCGCAGAGTTCATCACCAAAGAAGCTCAAAAATCAGATTAAGACGCAACACCAGCAAAAATAAATAGCTTATTAAATGTGTTACAACAACTGTGAATTAATGTAATTAATATCGAATTTGAAACTAGCATCAACGAACTCTTCAATTTTGTCTGTAGCACCAAAGTCGTTGAGATTGATAACATTGGTTCAATACATGCCTGATAAAAATAAACACCTGATACAACAACAATCATAGAAAATTAGTATGGGAGTATTCACACACACAGGCATAACATGTTACATATGCAACAGATGGTATAAAGGTTGTGGAAAACATAAAAAATAACATTAGTGCACACGTGCAACATTACGGTAGTTCACACACTGGGATTTTTCACACACAGGAAGTATTTACACACATAGGTGTAATACATTACATATGCAGAAACAGTAGAAAGGTTGTACAAAACATAAGAAAGAACATTAGTACACATGTGCAACATTACATGATTTCACACGCATGGAATATTTACACACACATGTGTAACACATTACATATGCAGCAGACATTCGAAATGTTGTAAAAAAAACAAGAAAGAACATTAGTGAGCATGTGCAACATTACAAAATTTTAGATATGTCTAACACATTATATATACAACACATCAAAAAGTATCTGCATGCACATTCACATACATTCGCATACACCAGTATAACATATTACATATACAACAAACACATATGCTAACCGTTGTAAAAACAATGCAAACAGTTATAAAAAATATTCGAGTTAAAATTGGTGCACATGTACAAGATTACATGATATTATATAAAAGGGTGTACCACGATGCAGGTTCAAGTTCATGCATAATCACAGAAAGAGTTCCACTATAGAAGTATATAACAATAAAAAACGACTCGTTCTAGTTAGACACCTAATACAACAACAAAAATAATATAATCAAAATTGGTACGAAAATATAAACAAAATAGTTAATTTTCTTATAAGTGTTGATGAAGTTAAACACATGTAGGCGTATTACACATGTAAACACTTATATAAAAAAGTTTAAAAGATTGTAAAACACACCTATAGACATTATTGCACATGTGTAGCGTCGTCGTTGTTATGAGTAGAACCGTCGGTTGGATACGTCTTTCGTTAGTTAGAGACCTAATACAACAAAAAAATCATCAAAATTTGTTCAAAACATAAACAAAACACTGAATTTTCTCATAGACATTTAAACAAACACCTTGTGTGCATTACTGACTCGCATAAATAAACGAACTAAATATAAAAAATTCACACCCGAAATCTCAATATAAACAAGATTTAACTTGTAGTGAATTACGTACACATATATCAGTGACAAAAACATAAGAAATAACATTAGTGCACATGTGCAACATTACAGTATTTCACACACGCAGGGAATATTCACACACCCAGGTGTAACACAATACATATGCACACATTACATACGAAGAAAACAGTATAAAGGTTATACAAAACGTAAAAAGAACATTAGTGCACATGTGCAACATTACAGGATATTAACTAGAAGATTTCTGCGGAAAGAATCTTCATCAGCATCTTTGCCAGCCAGTAAAAAAGAAGTTTTTCAAAGATCGAAGACATTTAATATCACAAGCCTAGGGGAATATTGTAGAGGCTAGATTATGAGGCTTGTAATATTAAATATGTTGGGCTGGGCTTTGAGGGTTTCATTAGTTTAGTAGACTAGTTTGGTTATTGTATGTAGGCTAGTTTAGTGTTGGGCTTGAGTTTACTATTGGGTTTATGACTCAAGAGGCCCAATAGTAAACCCGTTGGGGTGCCTATATAAACCCCTCTAGACCTCCTCATTTGGGTTGCTGATTGGGAGAGCTAGTTTACAATTTCCAGGAAAGCTGATTACGATCGTGATCGTGATCTAGAGAGAGAAGAGTGTTTACGATTTCTGTTTTGTACCCGACAAGTTTTCTTGTGTGCAAAGAAAAAGTTTTTAACGTTTAATCATCGTATTCTTCGCGTTTCTTCTCTTCTCTATCTTGAATCAATCATAAATGAGGATTCCGCACTCGTTTGTGATTAAGATATCGTGATTAGTTGTTGATCTTCTGGACCTACAATTGGTATCAGAGCCAAGAATCACAGATTCGAGGTTTTCACGGTATTGGATTCGAGGTTTTTCTGGAAAAAGATTCGAGTTTTTGAAGGTTTGAAGTTGCTAGAGGTGATTACGATTGGTGTTGTTGCTGTTCTTGTGTGTTTACAACCATTTTCTGGGTTTGGTTGAGTGTTTACGACTGCTGTTCTTGAAGATCTTCATCGGAAACGTGTTTACGACTTAAAGCTTCGATTTTTATCTGTTTACGATCCGGAAGTTTGAGTTTACGACTGTACTCTGTCGGAATCAAGTGTTTACGACTTTTTCGTACCGGAAACAGAGTTTACGATTTTCTTCACCCGGAAACGTGTTTACGACTGGAAGTTATCGGAATCAGAGATTACGATTAAGGTTTACGATCAGGGTGCATATTAAAATCGTAAACAATGTTTACGATCGGGAACAGTGTTTACGATCGGAAACTCTTCTTTTACGGCAAAAAGTCATTATTTCGCACCTTCACGGAAACAGACGTAACTTTTGACTCGTTTGGAGTTAGAAGCTCAAATTTTTACACGACGTTCGTGACACCGAGCCCCATAATTACCCCGGACTAATGTTCAGGGGAGCTCGTTTGGACCCCCAAATTCCACTCCGAAGGCCTCCGTTTTTCAGTTTTAAGTTTTTGACACTATTATTTGAATAGTACTTTTGCCGTTTTTGCCGATTCTTCAAAATCTTCAAAGGCTGCATATCTAAAGAAAGAAAATGAGTTCAGTGGTTGAAGAAAAGAATATAGTTGAGGACAAAGATGATTTCACAGATGAAGTTGACAAAACTGAGATATGCCCCAATCCCACTTGTGCTCGTATAATTCCTGGACTTAGGCAAATTTGTAAAAATTATCAGATAGAATTATTTGAGATAAAATGCGAGAGGAGTTCTTTTAAGGGTAGATGGCAAAAGAATGAGGAGAAGGTAAAAGCTCAGAAACTAGACATTGTGAAATATCAAAAACTTGCTACTGAGAAAACTCTACTGTATGACAATGCAAAGTTAGAAATAGCTGAGCTTAGGAAGCAGGTAGATGAGCTCACACATAAGAACAATGAGTTGCAAGTGAAACTAGATGTGAATCAAATGAGATGCAAAAGAATGCTCGATGCTGGAAAGGAATTGTCACATGCTGTTGTGACTGGTCAAGTTGGGAAAGACACATCTGGGTTTGGGTCAGAGAAAACTGATAAATCTTTGGCAATGAACAGCATCATTCCTCCACCTGTTCCCAGAGACATTATAGGAATACTTCTTAGTGAGGAACAGGTTGAACGAACCAAGTCTGCTTATAAAGAAGCTGCTCCTCCTATTGATAGTGTCTTGGTTGGAACTACACCATTGACTCAAGAAGAATTTGATAATGAAGCAAACATGACTTATGGTGAAGGGAGAGTAAAGGATATATCAGACAATGATGCTGAGTGCCAGAAATATGACAGGTGTCACAACTCTAAGTCTGATGATGCTGGGATAGAGTTGAAACCATACCCTAAAATTGAAACCCCATGCTACAAAGTAATTGACGAAGTCAAAAGGGAAAAGGTGATCTTGACGACACGGCCTGAGGGGAAGATCTTTATGACATCTGGATCAATGTTTGACCAAGAACCAGATGTAGGATATGAATTACCATCCTTCTCCTCCAAGTTCAAGGGAATAACCGATGGAGTGATAAGTGAACCTAAAGTTGAGAGGCCAAAGATCACCATCAAGCATCCAAGTATGAAACCAACAGCTGGAGTGAAGAATGAAAAACTCAAGGGAGTAGCTGTGTCTCCCATTTCTTCAGTTGGATCATGCAGTTGCTGTTGTAATTGCAAGAATGGTGCTTCAACGTCAAAGAATCAAGGAAGCACAAAGACAGTAAAGACAGGTTCGACACAGGCTTCGACAAACCAGCAGAAAGTCAAATCTGAAGTTGCGGTCAAACCAAAGAAGCATACACAAGGAAAACCAGCTCCATATCAGCCACCGAAGACAAATGGGTACACGTATGACTTCTATCTAAAGAAGCAGACTTGTTTTAATTGTGGCATCGTTGGTCATATTGCTAGAAACTGTCTTTATCGCCCTTATGAACCCTATTATCCGAAAACTCAAAGGGTTTCATCTCAGGAGTCTGTGAAGTCTAAGCCGATGATGGTGCAGAAACCTAAGGCAATGAAGACTGTTACTCCTAAGGTTAAACCCTCTGATCAACATTGGGGTGTTGCCAAAGCTGAAAGAAAATCTTTAAATCAAAACAACAGCTTTCCAAGTTATCAAAATTTCCAAAAACAGGTGAAGAAACCATTTTCAAAACAAACAAAGTCTGAAAAACCCAAGGTTACCCCTCCCAAGGTAACTAAAACTGTTTTGAAAAATGATTCTAAAATGAAGAAGGTTGAAATACCTAAAGTCACAACTCCAAAGGTGACTAAAACAAAAACTGTTTTGAAAAATGAATCTAAAACGAAGAAGGTTGAAATACCTAAAGTCACAACTCCAAAAGTGATTAAAACAAATGTTAAATCACCTGGAACTTGGAAACCAAAAATCAAGGCAGCTCCATCACAACTTCCTGATTTCTCAAAGGAGATGTTCTTACAAGAAGTATCCTTTATTGATTCCTCAGGTGTACCCGGAAAAACAATGGCCTAGGTACCAATGGCTAACTAATCTCTCACTCTGTGCAGGAACGATCAAAGAGGATTATCACTAACGTTTTTATTACTAATTTGTTTGTTGATAAGTGATTGTTCCAGGCACAGTTTAGGAGACGTATCTTCATGTCATGTCAAGTAATCTATAAATGGAAGGTATGTTGCATTGAGAGGTAAAAGGTGAAAATCAGCATGAAAGGTACTGTTCTTAACTTGGTTGTTTGAATGATGTGGCAGCAAAGGGTCTTTTGAGTCAAACCTATTTCATTAAAGTTTCAATTAAGCTGTTGATTGATTATGTGTTTGACTTCAATTGCAATGAAGTGTGCATGTCATGAAACCCAATTTTCTAAAATTTTCAAATCAATACTTTGAAAGTTAGCTTGGCCAGATATCTTCAAAATTTTGTGTTTTGTTCTTTTAAGTGTGTTTGTGTGTTTTATTTTTTATTTTAAAAAAATGAAAAATGATGTTCACAAGATTGTGACATTAAAAATCAAAAAGCAAGGGGAAGAAATGTAAAGATGAAGAAAAAGTTGACCCCTCAAAAATAGTGTGCTTTTCAATTTTTAATTGTTTGTGTCTTGTTTTTGAGAAGTTAAGGGGAAGTAAAATGAATGTTCGGGTTGGAGATGGCTGACACGCGTAAGGCGGAAGTGAAAGGCAAGCTCCACGGTGATATGCTCGGTAGGCTCGACCTAATCGTATGACCACCAATGTAAGTGCAATGAACTTAAAAGATATATATGTTTAGTTTCCCGTCCCAGGTTGCATGGTTTAAAAGACTGAGTCCCGGCAAAAATGGGTTGAGAGTGGTAATTACCTAGTATTCACTCTCTCACACGCCATGTCTCTGCTGTCATGACTACACCACATATTAAAAAGAAATGAAAAAAAATGAAAAAAAATGAAAAAGAAAAGAAAATGAAAAATAATCACTCAGTTGGTCTTCTTTGCGTGCTTAGCGGCCGACCTGATCACCAACTGATGGTTAATGAAAATAAGTGGTAGTCATAGCCGTGGTGCATGGTTCCTCAAGTTGGGGGTTTGTGAATCCTCAATAAACTCTGAGGTTGGGTAGGTTTTGCTATGTACGCTTGGGTGTGGGGACAATTAAACATGATGGTAATATTGTACTATAGTAAGCATGATGCATTCGGTTGGGATTAAACGGGTTTGAGTTTAAAGCCGGACAAACATACCGGCAATCACCTAGACTAGTTGAGTAACTGAAGCTGAAAAGGGTTTCTCAGTCAGATTCATACGGTTTGATCCCTTGTAAACTTTCTCATGTTTGGTTTGGTAAGTATTTGTTTAGTTTATATCTTTCGTGTGTGTGTCGTTAAGTTCTTTTTGATGTGTTTTCGTCTTGGCCAGGTCAATTTGAGAAGTCAAAATGTGTTTTTCATGGGTTTTAATGCATGACAATATGCCCCCGACAGATCTTGCCAAATTTTTAGGGGAAGGAGTATGGGATAATAAGTATTATCCGAAGGGAACTCGAGGATGATACTTATTATCTAATAGAAAAGACTTCCTCCGTCTGATCTTGACAAATTTTTAGGGGAAGGAGAGTGGATAATAAATATTATTCGAAGGGAACTCGAGGATGATACTTATTATCTAATGAAAAGACTTCCATAATACATAGTATCTGAAGGGAACTCGAAGATAATATGTATTATCTACAGGGGAAGTTATCAGCTAAGGGGAGTCTTTAGAGGTCTTGGGTTCAGGGGAAGTTTTATAGAAAACCCGTAATCTATATTAGGGTTTTTGGTTAAAATTATATTAATTTGAATCAACTAAACAGATGATAATTATCCTCTTACCCAAAGACCAGTCATCAAATGTAACACCCGCATCCCAAGATAAGCACTAGGGAGTGTTACGCATCGAATAAAAGAAAGCACATGGCACTAATCAAAGTTTACAGCGAAAGTCTTTTAACTTTATTCATAACAAAAGTTGTAGGATCTACAAAGTACAAAGATAATACAACATTAAAGTTCTTATTTGAAACTAGAAGTCTATGTCTTCGTCCAACCAAAATTCAGACTTCTATACTAGCTTCTTCCTCGTCCCATCCATGTCTAGCTATCTGCTACTACATGGTACCTAAGATGTGCGTCCAAAAGAAAAGGACAACATTTGGGGCTCAGCATAATGCTGGTGAGTTTCATAAACGTAGCAGTTCATATGTAATTAAATGTTGACTACAACATCATATAAACATGTATATCCATGGCAGGGATCACAGAATCAGGATCGGGAATGATCGTCCAAGCAACTAGGTCTATCTGTATGCATACTACCTATTTGTACGTGTCACATGGGCCCTCTTCCAAGATCGTATCTAATCCTTCAGGCCTCAACATTTATAGATACTAATGGTAGTCAAATATACAATTTAATACAAAACAACACATCCCGTTTCATAAAAGTAATTGCCCAGTGAGAGAAAGACTCACCTTTGCCTTTTACTCGAATAATCTCAGGCGGAATCTTGACTAAAGGCCTCGATCCAAACCTAATCGTGTATCGGTTGTATTAATGCAAGGCTTTATATTATAAACATCTTCTATTCTCTATAATCCTAAGACTATACTTTATCAGAGGTTAAAATGACCAAAATGTCCTTTATAGTCAATATAACTTTTCTAATTATAATATGAAGACGCGCATTCCTATAAGTAAACGCTCACTCCGAGATCGCCCAGTGAGGGATGCCAGGTCCCATTTGGGATTTAAGCGACACCCTCGCTATGCCAGAAACCCCAGTGTAGAGGCGCTTACCCTTCCGGTCTGCACGAACTTCTAAGTACCCGAATAGCTCGGTATATTTTACTAATTATCACAATTGAACTTATATATACTTATTATATATAAAAACATGTTCTTTTGTTGAATATCATTACCCTTGTCCAAGCCTTTATGCACTTGATGAGTGATTCTCATGACCGGCCGTATAGGCGTTATCACGACCAGGAGGCGGGATTACTATGAGATATCACCCATATTTGTGTTTTAGTGTGGTGATGATCATGACCAACCGTATAGGCGTTATCACGACCAGGAGGCGGAATTACTATGATCAAAACACCAATGTTTATGTTCTTGTTCTTGGTTTACTTGTTCTTGATAACCAACATGGTGAAACCATACCAAACCTTCTTTAAACATGAACTAACTTAAGGCTTTCTTAAAACAGGTTATTCTAAGGCGTCATACCAAATTTCAACCCATGATTCCCACTAGAACTCCTAATCTCAACAAAACACGTTAAAGAACCTTAATCTTGCATTATTCTTAAAAGGCATATCTAAGTGTTATGAATCATGAAACTAATTGAAGGCTTATGTTAAACATACCTTAAGCTGATCTATTCCAGAAGATGGGCTCCTAACTCTCTTTGAATCTTCAAAAATGCAAGCTAGAGTGTTCTTGGTGTTCTTGAGGTTTCTTAGAGGTTTTAGGTTGATTTTAGGTGAATTAGCAAGGAAAAATGGATGGATCCATGGTCTATTTATAGCCAAGAGTGTCTCACATGCTTCTTACAAGTGTCCTAGTGACTAAGCATGAGAATTGACACCTAGCATGGTGACTAATCATGAGAATTGACACCTAGCATGGTGACTAGGATAAAATTTGATGAATCATAAGAAGTAATCATTCCAATGAATGATATTGAGACACATAAGTATGCGACTAGGATAGAATTTGATGAGTCATAATAAGTAATCATTCAAATGAATGATATTGAGACACCAAGACATTTAGATATTATAGGATTTAATAATTATTATACCTCGTATTCTGAACCTATTAAATAATTTAATATTTCACAGACGACTTATAGAAATTCTCGAATAACTAATATATTACGGGAGTCTAATATAACTTTTATATTTTATAACAATTATAACCCAATTATTTAGTAATACATGTTATTCTACTTTTTCTTCGATGTTATTTTAGTAATGTTCATGCTTAAATACGGTTCATTACAAACCGGGTCCAAATCACTATTTTGCCTTTTCCCGCTTCGTCATAACTCGGATTCAAGATCCGTTTGCGCCTACGGTCTTTATTTTTCGTTATCTATCATATTCGATAAAGTTCACCTCTTGACATTTCCTCGAATGTCGTGTCGAATATTCGTACGTGAATCCCGACATTTCTCTATTCTACGTATATATATTACTTCACATGTATTTTAGCTACTTAACACATATAGCACACGTATATAACTTAAGTCATGAAATTTTGGGGTGTTACATCAAATGTCTGGTGGAGTATATTTTTTTTTCAAATGTGTGTCAGACAGGTTGATGATAGAAAGATGCTGGTGATGCTGCTGCTGCTCAAAGTTAAAGAACCAGCCGGGCAAGACTTCCATCTGGAAAAGCAACTGTTCAGGGGAAGTTGTTGGTGTCTTTACAAGTTTTCAAAAGCTTCAAACGAGATTCAAAGAAGATAAGATGTTCACATGTTTAAGGGAAGCTGAAGACTTCAAGTCTCGTTGAAGAAAGTGATGCAGAGAGCAGTCAGAGATCATGAAGATCCAAGTTCAACAATCAAATTCTTCAATGTTAGGGGCTTTCAAAAGTTGAACCCTCTAATTTATGAAGATTCAAGACAGTTACCGAAGATTCAGCAAGAACCAATTCCTTCAAGAGAAGCAAGTCAATGAGAATCCTCCATCTCATTAACTTGTTCATTTCAAGAAGTTCAAGCTGATGCTGATCAAGAGGAAGGCCCAAGTGCCCGTTATGAAACCCAAAGAAGATTTCTGCGGAAAGAATCTTCATCAGCATCTTTGCCAGCTAGTCAAAAAGAAGTTTTTTAAAGATCGAAGACATTTAATATCACAAGCCTAGGGGAAGATTGTAGAGGCTAGATTATGAGGCTTGTAATATTAAATATGTTGGGCTGGGCTTTGAGGGTTTCATTAGTTTAGTAGACTAGTTTGGTTATTGTATGTAGGCTAGTTTAGTGTTGGGCTTGAGTTTACTATTGGGTTTATGACTCAAGAGGCCCAATAAGAAACCCATTGGGGTGCCTATATAAACCCCTCTAGACCTCCTTATTTGGGTTGCTGATTGGGAGAGCTAGTTTACGATTTCCAGGAAAGCTGATTACGATCGTGATCGTGATCTAGAGAGAGAAGAGTGTTTACGATTTCTGTTTTGTACCCGACAAGTTTTCTTGTGTGCAAAGATCAAGTTTTTAACGTTTAATCATCGTATTCTTCGCGTTTCTTCTCTTCTCTATCTTGAATCAATCATAAACGAGGATTCCGCACTCTTTTGTGATTAAAATATCGTGATTAGTTGTTGATCTTCTGGACCTACAGAAGGATGATGCGATGTGGGAGATGGATGATGAATTGATTTTAAGAGATGTGGTTTTCAAGTTATACCCTTCATTTAAGTTGTTTTCACGTTTTCGCAATAAATCCTTGTTTTCGCATGATCCTTCCCCATATATATATATATATATATATAGGGAGAAGATCATTTGAGAACCAATTTGATTTGAGAACTAAAAAGAACTAATTTGAGCCACAAGTTATTTACATGTATCCCCCCTCCCATGAATTGTAGTGGTCCCCCCCTGAAATTTGTGGTTGAGATTTAGTTCTCAAAAGTTCTCAAAAGAAAAAGTTCTCATTTGAACCAAACCCTATATATATATATATATATATATATATATATATATATATATATATATATATATATATATAGAGAGAGAGAGAGAGAGAGAGAAAGGGTAAAATGGAAACCTTCTTGAGTGAAGGAAACCAAAGAACTCCATTTTGGACCCTTGATCTTCACCATCTGATGGTTGATATTTAATCATCTATTTTATATTAATTTTAAACATTAAAGTATTCCTCATAAATGCTAGAAGGGTAATATGGGAACACCGTTATTTACTTTTACTCATCACATCAATCTCTTAATTCTACTTTTTTATATCATCTTACACATCACTGTACTCTGTCTCTTACATCATTTCAATTCAAAATATTAAAGATCTATATACCACAATAATTCATCCAGATTTCTCACTTACCATAAAACTTTCAAAGATATTCAAGAAACCTCCATCCACTTCCTGCACCTCGAAGATCCTCCGGCAAACTCGACCTCTCTCTTCAACCCCAACCCCCATCGCAATCCACCACCACCACCATCCATCAAAAATCCAACCACCACGTCGTCGATAAGCTCAACCACCACCAAAGTGGGGTTGAACTCGTCGGAAACGCGACCTATGGTGGTCGCCTGAGTTACGACGGTGGTCACAAAACACCACGAAACTCTAGTCCCCGCTAGAAGGCTGAAGAAGGAGAACTACAATTGTGGGAGAGTCATCGTCGTCATCCCGAACGGACAACACCAGCGTCGTCGCCGTCATCATGGCCAGGGGCGGAGCATTGTAGCGGCCAGAGGAGGCCACGCTGCCCCTGGATTTTTTGCTCAGAGATACTGATTTTAGCTCATTCGGTATAGGTATTTTTAGTTTTATACCTTTGCCCCCACCCCCCCTATTTCATAAGCCTAACTCTAACTTTAGATTTCTAGTCTTTATTTGAATACATGATTGGGTTTTTTTTTCCGGCGAGAATAACCAGTGGCAAGAGGGTGAAAGGAACATTGGAAACTGTGAAGAGATGATGATATTTAAATTGGGCTTCTTTTTTATTTTAACCTCTAAAGACATATAATATTTTATTATTATTTAATTTACTTTTTCAAGAAGTGGTTTAAAAGTGTAATTGTACTTTCAAGAATAGTAAATCACACTCACACTAAACTAATTTTTTTTTGTCATATGGCGTAGATTCATTTTATTATTAGTTTATCATTTTTTTGCCTCATAATTTATATTTTATCCGGTGTTAAAATAAAAAAATAAAAATGGTATTGTCTTACTTTAGCATTTACTTGTCAATATAATCAATTTACAATGTGTTTAGTATATGAAAACTTCATTTACTAATTAATAGTCATTCTTAAGCTTGGTGTACGTTGATTTGATTACCTAGAAAATTTAATCGGTAGACATGTGCAATGTGAAAACTATTTGATGTTTAGATTCATTAAAAGGTACCGTTGTACTATTTATTATTTTACTTAATGTGAAGCCTTCAAAACTTATTTAATTTTTGAACTTTTTATTAAACCATATAAAAAGGCTATACTGTCGTATACATGTTCAGCTCAAATAAAATTGCATCTTGATTTTGTCTATATAACATGTGTAACGTTACATATGTTACAAGCTGTATACAATGCAGATATATTTTTATTATCTGACCCGACCCGAATCCATCCGAAAAGAATTAATATTTACTGATAGATAGCAAGCTTTTAAAGTTGGTGTAACGTTACGTATGTTACAAGTTGGTGTAACGTTACTTTTTAAAGTTTGTGTAACGTTACATATGTAATTTTGTTTGTTGTTACAGTTTGTAACTTTTGTTTGATGTTACATGTGTAAACTATATTTTTTTTAAGTCATTACGAGTCTTTATTTTTTATGTTACATATGTAATTTTGTTTGTTGTTACAGTTTGTAACTTTTGTTTGATGTTACATGTGTAAACTATATATATTTTTTAAGTCATTACGAGTCTTTATTTTTTATGTTACATATGTAAATTTTATGTTTCATATGTAACTTGTTTGACGCATTAAATGTACAAATATCAGTTTAGACTTATATAAAAATTTGTGAGTCGATTAATAAAAATCTAACTATCATCAAGTAACAAAATATTTTGTTGACCTTCTCAATTTCTAATCATATTACATACATAGCTGAAATAAATTAATTTATTGATTTTTTCTATATAACACAAGTGTTGTTACATATGGTACAATTTGATATATGCGTAACTCAAATATATTATTTCTTGATGTTTGTCTGTATAACAAATATAATGTTACATATGTTACAAGATGTTACATGCGTAGCTTAAATGTTGTTTCTTGATTTTTGTATATATAACTCATGTAACATTACATATGTTATACACTGTTACATTCGAGGCTCAAATAAACCTGTTTCTTGATTTTTTCTATATAACATATGTAACGTTAGATATGAAACAAGTTGTTACATATATTACAAGTTTTTATATGCGTAACTCAAATAAACTTGTTTTCTGATTTTGACTATCTAACATGTGTAACCTTACATATGAAACAAGTTGTTACATATGTTACAAGTTGTTACATGCGTACCTCAAATATATTTGTTTTTTGATTATTGTCAATATAACACATTTATCGTTACATATGTTACAAACTGTTACATTCGAGCCTCAAATAAACTTTCATGATTTTTATCTATATAACACATGTGTTGTTACATATGGTACAATATGATATATGCGTAACTCAAATATATTATTTCTTGATGTTTGTGTGTATAACAAATATAATGTTACATATGTTACAAGATGTTACATGCGTAGCTTATATGTTGTTTCTTGATTTTTTTGTATATATAACTCATGTAACATTACATATTTTATACACTGTTACATTCGAGGCTCAAATACACATGCTTCTTGATTTTTTCTATATAACATGTGTAACGTTAGATATGAAACAAGTTGTTACATATGTTACAAGTTGTTACATATGAAACAAGTTGTTACATATGTTACAAGTTGTTACATATGTTACAAGTTGTTACATATGTTAAAAGTTGTTACATATGTTAAGAGTTGTTACATATGTTAAGTTGTTACATGAATAGCTTAAATAAACTTGTTTCTTGATATTTGTCAATATAATATGTGTAACATTTTACATATGTGAACTCATAAATTTACTTTTCCTTCGTAGGTGAATGGAATTTTGCATCAAAGATGAAAATGATTATCAAGAATAGAAGCGTAAATAACTTTTATATGTTTTTTTATTAGGTTGTTATATTTTTTAATATTTTAGTTCGTATGAAACATTTTGTTACATTTAGTGTTGATTGTAATGTTTCTTATAAATCAATGAAATATATTTTGTCAAATTCTTGTTTACACCAGACCCAGAAAAGTTACGTATGTAACATTTCATATCTGATAATAAAAATCCGAAAAAGGAAATTAAAAAACAGTAGAGAAAAAGTAAAAGTAATAACAAATATCTACAGATTTTAATTGAACTATAAAAATGAAAAAACAAATGTATTGAAATATTAATAGAGTAAGTGAGACAAACTATTAATTAAATAAAAAGTACTAGAGGAGACAGAAGAGATGAGAGAGAAAAGCATTCACTTTTTCTATAAATTGTGTAAGAGGAGAAAGATTGTCAGATGGAATGAGATGCTTGGAGAGGAGTAAAAGTCTTTTTTGCCCTTTTGTCCATCTTAGAAAAGGTTGATGTGGAACAATGAGGACCTTTCATTTGGGTTTCATGGTTTCCTCCACTAAAGATGGTTTCTATTTTAACCCTCCCCATATATATATATATATATATATATATATATATATATATATATATATATATATATAGTGAAAAGTTCATTGTAGACACCCTTATAAGTGTAGACATGTAGACACCTTTTTTCACCATTAGATCTCTTGATCTAGTGGTTGTGATAATTTCATTTTTTCCTTTTTTTCCTTTTTCTAATTGTTCAGAGCATTTCACATGTGAAAAAAAGTTATTTCACATGTGAAAGTGTCTACAATGAACCTCACCCTATATATATATATATATATATATATATATATATATATATATATATATATATATAGGGAGAGGATCATTTGAGAACCAATTTAATTTGAGAACTAAAAAGAACTAATTTGAGCCACATGTTTATTACATGTATCCCCCTCCCATGAATTGTAGTGGTCCCCCTGAAATTTGTGGTTAAGATTTAGTTCTCAAAATAAAAAGTTCTCATTTGAGCTTAATATATATATATATAGGTAAAAGATCCGTGTAGACCCCTTTATTTTTTGTAGACCCCGTAGACCCCTTATAAAACTCAATAAAACACATTAAAACTCAATAAAAATAAAACTCAGTTTTGTTAATTTAGTTTTTTTTTATTTGCGATAAGCTTTTAAGAACAAAAAAAAGACAATTAAAAAAAAAGAAAAACGAAAAACATTAAAAATTGAACATTTTAAGACAATGAGTTTTAAAAATCAATGAGTTTAAAAAAAACCAAATTTTCAACACTGAGTTTTATTTATTTTTTTGTTTCTTAAAAGCTTATCGTAATTAAAAAAAACCAAATTTTCAACACTGAGTTTTATTTTTATTGAGTTTTATAGGGGTCTACGGGGTCTACAAAATTTAAGGGGTCTACACGGAATCCTTCCCTATATATATATATATATATATATATATATATATATATATATATATGTATATATAGACAAAGGTTCATTGTAGACCCCCTTAAAAAGTGTAGACCCGTAGACCCCCTATATTTTTTTTGAGAACCATTCTGAGCTGTGAAAACCCTTGAAAACCCATATTTTTTTTGTAAAAAAAATACTAAAAAAATATTAGATTATTCTAAATATATTCCCGGCACAATATATGAAAAATGGTTAAGAAAGAATGATTAGTTTTTTTTTTAAAAATTTCCGATAAAAGAAAGAAAAAAAATCCGTTCTGGGCATTTTACATATGTAAAACAGAAAGAAAAATTTTTAAAATTTGTTTATAAAAAAATCCACTAGGCGAATTTTTGTTTTTTTTTTACCAAAACTAATTAAATTGAATGTAGAATCCATATAAAAAATAAAACTTTTTACATATGTATATATGCAAAAAAAAAGTTTTTTTACATATGTATATAGGGTTTCCAAAATATCCTAACCCTATATATATATATATATATATATATATATATATATATATATAGGGTTAGGTTCAAATGAGAACTTTTTCTTTTGAGAACCAATTTGGGCCACTAATTTTCAAGGGGGGAGCATTCAAATTCATGGGGGGGTTTTCCATATATATAAACTAGTGGCTAAGATTAGTTCTTTTTAGTTCTCAAACCCAATTAGTTCTCAAATGATCCTCTCCCTATATATATATATATATATATATATATATATATATATAGGGGATAGTAATCATGAAAACCACCTCCACTTGAGAAAACTTTCAAAACCCATTGGGTGGATGAGATTAATCCACATATGCCATTTTTAATGGATAAGAAAGGGTATTTTGGTCCATTAAAAATTAAATGACCATGTTATCTCTGCAAAGAATATTATTGGACATTGTCTCTCCTCTCTCCTCTCTCTTGTCTTTTTTTGAACGGCTCTTTTGTCATTTCTCTTCTTCCTTTATTTTTCACTTTTATTTACATAGTCCCATATTTTCTATATTAAGTTAGTTAGTTAATTTATACTTTTTTATATTACAAGTAAATAAGTATGAATGACGTTGTTTCACTTTTATCTCTTTTACTTTTCTCTCTTATATTTTTCAATTAGGTTACATATGAACATGTGTTATTGTTGATGAACATTTTGCTCATAGCATATTACGTTCGTAAATCATCTGGACATGTGTAACAAAATGTTTCATACAAACTGAAATAATTTAAATAATCAAAAAAATATGACAAGTTAACAACAAATACAACAAGCTAACAAAAAAAATATATAAAGCTTTTTTATGTTTCACTTCCTTATAACTATCTTCATCTTTGACAAAAAAAATCCATTCACCTCAAACAAAATATTCATTAGTTAAAAAATGAAAGCATCATTTGTGTGGAAAGATACAAAAAATATACATATGTACCATCATTGTTTAGATATGCATTTAAATGTAAGCTACGCATGTTACGTAAGTAAATTTACGTACATAACATTAGACAATACATATGTAGTTTTAAATAGATAATGATATATATAACATGTTAGATAAGAAAATTTGCATATGCAACATCTTTAAAAAGACATACTTAACAAATGGTAATATGTTACACACTAAATTTACATATGAATTCTAATGTAAATTTTTAGTTGGTGGTTGAAAAGGTTACATAAATTAATTTCTAGTTGAAAGTATAAGGGGATTACATATACAAATACATGAAAACTATATATGTAAATTCAAATAGATAATAAGATGTAAACATGTTACAAAGGTAACATCGCTAACATATTACATATGTTACAATAAGCAAATATAATGAAATTGTGCGACTATTGAATCTTTTTTTCATATGTAAGAAATAAAATTAAAATAATAACAAAATATAAAATCTAATTATGTTTCGTTCTTGATAGTCGTCTTTGTCTTTGACACAAAAATTCTGCAAACGTGAATATAAAACATATGTAACACACGCTTAATGAACATTAAAATTAAAAAAAAATTTAAGGGAATGATACATATTTTAAATTTACATACGTAACATGATTACGGCAAATAGAAATTATGGGCACAAATTACGTAACCATTAAAAAAATATATAAAAGCTAATTATGCTTTCGTAAGTACCTATATAACATTGTTAAAAATTATGACAAGATTTACCATAAGTACGCATGTAAATTTACAATGTTAAATAGGTAAATATACATATGTAACATCAGTAAAGGATTTACATCAGTACATTTATATTGTTAAAAATTCTGACAAGATCTACCATAACTACATATGTTAATTTAGATGTTGAACATAATAAGATATAACATGATGAGATGTGACATGTTAGATAGTTAAAATTACATATGTAGCATCGTTAAAAGTTGTGACAAGATTTACCATGCTTTTGTTTCCTGTTTAAAATAAAATTCAAATGCAGAATTTTAGTTTTTATAAATTATAACTCTCTATTGTAACTCTCCACCAAATCATCTATTATCTGTAACCAATTTGGGGGGAAACATTAAAACCAATATTGAAACTAATCAACAAATTCAACCAAGAAATCAAATCTAAACCAAGAAAGTCAAACACATATCTATTTTAACTAATTCACATGTAGCAATAAACCAAATCAACAAATTCAACCAAAAAATCAAAACTAAATCAAGAAAATCACCAAATAATCTATATCTATTTTAACTAAATCACAGGTAGCAAAAAAATATCATTCTGAATAAAATTATTTTTTACAAAAAAAAAGATAAACAATTTTAACATGTAAATCAAACACATTTTTAAAGTAAAAATATTCTATTATTCCAAAATGATTAATTTTAATTTAGAAAATTCGGCATGAACTCACATTTACAGAAATTAGGCGAAGATATATTTGAGACGTTGATGAGCTCCTCGGCAGATATCTTGGTGGTTGGTGGTGTTCGTCGATGGCGAGAGAAATGAAGGTGTTAGGTGGTTGCGACAGGGAAGAGGAAGGTGAATGCGATGATGGTGGTTAGAGGTGGACGGTGGTGATCGTGAATGGTGGTGAGGAACGATGGTGGTCGTGTGGAGGAGCAAATGTGGAGATGAATGTGGTAGGTGGTTGCTTATTTTTCTTGATAGAGAGAAAGCTTTTTAAAGAGAAAAAAAATAAAATATATGTCGAATTGTAAATTCATAAAATCTGAGAATAAAAAAGGAAGAAAGAGATTAACAAGGTTAAATTATGATGTGATGGGCTTGGCCCTACTACTTACACACATTTAGAAAAGTGATTTATTTGTTCCTATTATACCCATTTCAACTTTTAAACTAAATAAAGTAACCAATAAATTTAAAGAAAAAAGATGGAAAAAATATGAGCCATTAGATCATCTTAATCAATGGTGGGTAATTGATTTTTAAAGTTTTCTCAACTTAAGGAGTTTTCATTCTACACTTCTTCTATATATATATATATATATATATATATATATATATATAGGAAAAGGATCATTGGAAAACCAATTATGTATTGGAAAACCAGAAAACCCTTTTGAACCAATCAGATAATTCCTTCTATTTTAAATTATTTCTTTTATTAAAAGGGTATTAAGGTAAATTATCATAAACTATTTTAGGAAACCATATTTTTTAATTATCACCATAACTACCATTCCTATTAACTAGCTATCCTATTAAACAACTATTAAAACTCCCACATCCATGTTCATCGATCCTTCATCATCTCTTCATCAAATTCTTCCGGTCAAACCCTAAATTCCTTGACGAAATTAATTCCGATCAAGACTTTTTAATCGATTACAATCGCCGACTCGTTCATCAATTGTACATCGATTTGTATTCAACATTCGTCCATCGATTGTACATCGATTTGTATTCATCATTCGTACATCGATTGTATCGATTCGTACATCATTTGTATTCAACATTCATACATTAATTGTATATCGACTCGTGTTCATTTGTATTCAACATTCATACATTAATTGTATATCGATTCGAGTTCATCGATTGTACATCGATTTAGAGTTTGATTACGTATGCGTATGATGCGTACGACGGCACAAACCCACTTAACGCCCCTGACAGAAAGAAGAAACTCGGACGAAGAACACAATGATGATGTAGAAGAAGAAGAAGACATGTTACAACACTGTAATTTATTTTAGATATTGGTATGTTTACAACAGTGTAATCGTTACAGTATTGTAATGTTTTTGACAGATTGTTTTGTATACAAAACTGAAGATGTGTAGAAAATTACATCATTGTAACATGTTGGTATTACATATCTGAAAAAGCAGACCAACAAATATATGTATAGAAAATCCTTACAGTATTGTAATGTTTTTGACAGATTGTTCTGTATACAAAACTGAAGATGTGTAGAAAATTACATTGTTGTAACATGTTGGTATTACATATCTGAAAAAGCAGACCAGCAAATATATGTATAGAAAATGTTATTACAAAAACTGAAGATGTGTAGAAAATTACATTGTTGTAACATGTTGGTATTACGATTTATTAACGAACCTGCTGATCAACATTTTTTTCCTTTCGTAAATTCAGTTTTTTTATTTCTAAATTTGTTACAACTGTGTAACAATCGTTACTCTGGTGATGAACTAGTGATCAACGATTTTTTTTTCTTTTATAAATTTGGTTTTTTTTTTAAACAAATTTGGTCTGAAATTTGAAATTAAAGGAAGAGAGAGAGAGATTTTAGGAAATAGAAGATTGGAGAGAGAAATTGATTAAAACATTTATTAATAAATATATCATTTGTCTATTATGCCCTTCATTAAAGCCCCCAAATTTACCATCTTGCCCTTATTTGATCTTAACCATTAAATTAAAATCAATGGTTAAGAAAGGGGTTTCCAGGTTTTCCAGAAAAAAATGGTTTTCTACGGATCCTCACCCTATATATATATATATATATATATATATATATATATATATATATATATATATATATATATAGGGAGAGGATCATTTGAGAACTAATTGGGTTTGAGAACTAAAAAGAACTAATCTTAGCCACTAGTTTATATATATGGAAAACCCCCCCATGAATTTGAATGCTCCCCCCTTGAAAATTAGTGGCCCAAATTGGTTCTCAAAAGTTCTCAAAAGAAAAAGTTCTCATTTGAACCTAACCCTATATATATATATATATATATATATATATATATATATATATATATAAAAGATCCGTGTAGACCCCTTATTTTTTGTAGACCCCGTAGACCCCTTATAAAACTCAATAAAACTCATTAAAAATAATACTCAGTTTTGTTAATTTAGTTTTTCTTTATTTGCGATAAGCTTTTAAGAACAAAAAAAGACAATTAAAAAAAAAGAAAAACGAAAAACATTAAAATTTGAACATTTTAAGACAATGAGTTTTAAAAATCAATGAGTTTAAAACTCAATAAACTCAATAAAACTCAGTGTTGCGTTTAAAACTCATTATTTTAAAACTCATTTATCTTAAAATGTTCGATTTTTAATGTTTTTTTATTTTTTTTTAATTTATTTATTTATTTTTTTGGTTCTTAAAAGCTTATCGTAATAAAAAAAAACCAAATTTACAACACTGAGTTTTATTTTTATTGAGTTTTATAGGGGTCTACGGGGTCTACAAAATTTAAGGGGTCTACACGGAACCCTTCTCTCTCTCTCTCTCTCTCTCTATCTATATATATATATATATATATATATATATATATATATATGGGTTAGGATCCTGCGAAAACACATCTTTTTGTGAAAACTGCGAAAACACATATTAAAACTCACGTAACTTTTTCATACGTTAACGATTTTTCATAAAAGTTGCGCCAAAAGTCTTAGAATTACGTTATCTTAAAATCTGGAGCAAAATATTTAAAAAAAAACTGAACGTTTTTTTTTCCCGTGTGATGCACATGTGCATCATATAATTAAAAAAAGTTATAAAATGCTATTTTTTTCTTTAAATCTAAAGATAACACAACTATAAGATTTAGGGTGCAGTTTCTTTTTAAACTATTAATGTATATCACATGTATGAGCGTTTTTTTTGGTATGATGCACATGTGCATCATTCAATAAAAACGCAAAAAAATGATGAAAATATATGACATATGATGCGACTAAGAAAAAAAATATATATTAACTCATACTAAAAGTATGAGTTTTTTTTGTGATGCACATGTGCACCACACAAAAAAATATTTAAAAAAATAAAAAAAGCGTTAAGTTTTTTAAAACTTTTATAGGATTAAAGATAATATAATTTTAAGACTTTTGGTGCAATTTTTTTTTAAAAAATATTAACGTATGAAAAAGTTATGTAGGTTTTAAGATTTGTTTACACAGTTCTCACAAAAAAAGAGTGTTTTCGCAGGATCCTTCCCCATATATATATATATATATATATATATATATATATATATATATATATATATATAGGGTAAGGTTCATGTGAAAACAACTTTTATTGCGAAAACACGAAAACAAATATTAAAACCTCTATAACTTTTTCATACGTTAATATTTTTAAAAACAAATTGCACCAAAATCCTTAAAATTATGTTATCTTTAGTTCTGGAAAAATTTTTAAATAATCAAGTTTTTTTTAAAAAAATTATTATTGCACAGGTGCAATAATGTTTTTTTATTATTACTGCACATATGCAATAATAATTACAACCTTTATAACTTTTTCATATTTTATTTTTTTTTATAAAAAGTTGCACCATAAATCTTATAATTCTGTTATCTTTAATTCTGGAGAAAATAAAAAAAAATCAACGTTTTTTTTTATTTTTTTATTATTGCACATGTGCAATAATAAATTATTATTTTTCATACGTTAATATTTTTCATAAAACATTACACCATAAATCTTATAATTCTGTTATCTTTAATTCTGGAAAAAGTTAAAAAAAATAACGTTCTTTGTGTTGACATTGCACATGTGTAATAAAACTAATACGTATTATTGCACATGTGCAATAATAAAAAAATCACGAAATTTTAAATGTTTAATTTATTTTTTTCCAGAATTAAAGGTGACATAATTTTAAGACTTTTGGTGCAATTTTTTTTAAAAAATATTAACGTATGAGGGAGTTATAGAGGTTTTAATATTTGTTTTCGTGTTTTCGCAATAACATCTTGTTTTTATTTGATCCTTCCCATATATATATATATATATATATATATATATATATATATATATATATATGTGGGAAACTTATTGTATAAAGGAGGAATTTTGTGCGAAGCGTGCAAAGGAACCATAACCGAAGATTTGGTGCAACAAACAGTATCTAACGGGCGAGGGTGACACACATGCTATATATAATATATCCGCTTATTTTTACTTAAAAAGGGCATCGTCGTCGTTTCACAACAGAATCAAGATTGGTGTGTTAGCATAAAATAACGCATAATACAATACCAATGAATAGGTAGTTTTATATCACGCAACAAGGTAACCAAATCACGCACACATATCAAAATTCACGCATAGTTGGTTTAAAAAAATAACGCAACTATCTAAAATACTTTCATATTAAAAAAGTTTATGTATCTCTACAACGCAAAATTTAATAATTACGCACAGTTGATTTCAAAATCACACAACCAAAACCTAAAACATGATATTGTCTCTTAGGTGTTTCTTACTAAAAATCATTATTCAGTTATTTAGACAATTCTCGACAAAAACCATGCAACTAAGTAAACATTTTCTAATTAAAATTACGTATTTTTTTTAAACTTACTTTTTTTAACACTATCTCATTCAGCTTAACTATGGCTTTTAAAAATCACACATACTGTTCTTAAAATCACGCAAGACACGTTCTATTAATAAATTCATCATGAAGATAAAAACTTGGTGTCATGTGTAGCTAGACAATAGATATAAAACACTGTATAGATTGGGATAATTATATTACTATGTAATGTTGGTTGGTGTTGGGGGGTTGGCTCTAGCTCCTTGCTAGAGTGGCCTTTTCCCTTTTCTTTTGGTGGTAATTATATTTGCTGTTAAAAAAAAACACCTTGAACTCAACCCATCGAATAAAATTATATAATCAATACAAACATATGAACTCTCAAAAGAACAAAAAGAAAATAAAATAAAAATATAAAAGAGATCCAAAAGTGAAAGTTACAACAATAACTAAATAGACCCTAGAAATCTAGATAGGTACTCTTTTATATCTTATTATTAACTTGTAAGTTGCATGATTATTGACCAAAGCACTTTTATTAAGTACACAACATTAAAACAAGCAGTTTGCTGTTTACTTTAAGGCTCTGAAAGCAAAGACCACTATAATGAGTGGCACCAGAAACTTCAATATCTTCACCATGAGTTCTCGGGTCGGGTCAGAATCATGGGTCTCAGTTTTTGTAGATAATTTGTACAAACGTTTCAATGGAACAGTTGATTGATCAACGTTACCGACATAATATTTGCTCATCAATTGTTTCGCTTCATCGCTATGCCCGGTTTCCTCAAAATCGGTTGTCGCGTCTTTACCTGTAACGACGAAAGTTTAGCCCGAAATGCGATTTTGATTCACGGGTCAAGTTAGGGTTTTGGGCAAAACGTACCCGTTGCTGCTAGTACAACTTCTGAACCCCCAGGATGCTCCTCCATAAACGGGGTTACATCATAAACCTGATACGGATTATGTACATCAATATATAAAAAACCTAAAAGCCAGTCTTTTCGTAACCGGACTGGTTATCAAATCAGTCGTCTAATAATCAGTCTAGTGGTAGACTAGGTAACATCAGAATAATTTAAAATAAAACACATAGTTAATAATTTTAGTTTTAGAATTATTTTTAATTCGACTAAAATTAAAGGGTCTAACTCATGTTTTTCTTCAACTATACTTTTACGAATAAAAGTCTAACGAAAATGACTAACAACATTTAATTTTAATAAGCTAAACAGACGTTAAGACCACACATGACCATCTCATATGGTTAGGGGTTCTAGTAGGGCTGTTCAATAAAACTCGCGGCCCGTGGCTTGCTCGAAGTTTGCTCAAAAAAAGCTCGCTCGAAATTGGCTCGTTCGTAAACGAGCCGAGCCAAGCCGGCTCGGTCTGTAAATGAGCCGAGCCCGAGCCAAGGTCAGCTCGGCTCGTGGCTCGCTCATTGGCTCGCTCGTTAGCTCGCTCGTTGGCTCGCTCGTTGGCTCGCTCGTCTGGCTCGTGCAAATTTATATTTAATTAAAAAATATTAAAAATTATAATACAACTATTGATGCATATTATCTCATTTGTATGACTCATCACACCTTCCACTTAAACTTAACCAGTGTTAAACCTCTAATTTTATTTTCAATTTGCAAACCCATATTCACGACTTCTGCCTCCCACCTCCCTAATTCCCATTTTCTTTCCCATTTTCCCATAACTTCATTACCTCCCTGTAAGTATTTCTCTAATTATGTCTTTGCTAACATCGTCAAGTATCTGTCATACTTGCTCTACTTCTCATGTTCTTTGATTGTTTCCGCTCATTTATTTTTACTTTTATAAATTTACTACTAATTATTATTATAATTTAGTCGTGTTAAACTTTGCATTATAAGTTTTATTGTTTATAAATTTTACACTGCGTTTAAAATATTTGTTTTTTTCCTTATATTAATTTGTGTTAAAAGTAAAAAAAAAAGTAAACGAGCCGGCTCGACGAGCAACAATCTGGCTCGAGCTTTTGACGAGCTGAGCCCGAGCTCAACTTTCCGACTCGTTAATATAAACGAGCCGATCGGTTTTTAAACGAGCCGAGCCGGCTCGGATCGGTTTTTAAACGAGCCGAGCCTGAGCCCACCCTAGCTCGGCTCAGCTCGGCTCGTTTACAGCCCTAGGTTCTAGTCTCATGGTTAACCTGCAAAATTAGACGAATCAAAGTCGGAAAAACAGTAACCGCCAGACCTTGCCAGAGATGATCACCCAGCAGTCATCGAGTTTTTCGTGTTTAGCGACATCTTCAAACACAAAAGTTTTTTGTTGTGACGCCATGAATGTACCTGCAACTGCATAAAGAAGATCAGATTAAAGATAATAATAACAACGATTCAATAAAAAAGTATGTATGGATTTTAACAAGATTTATAGGAAGTTATAATCTGCTTACGAATGATGGAGATGAATGGAGTAATTCTAACAAATGCGGGTAGAAGGCCATGAAAGGAGTTTGGCTATTTATACCATTGGCATAAACAACCCCATGCCACCCAAACTATTTAATTAAAGAGAAAACAAATAATAGTGAAATAATATTAAATATTTTAAAATATTGGCAAAAGCAATCGGAGTTAGATATTAGTGGTGGTGTTAACTGTTAAGTCTTTTCGAAGATGAATTTTATGTAAAGTGTAGTCTGACATTAAAAAATAATAGGGTTTTCTAATACATGTCTTAAGGGCACACATAGGGTGGAATAAATGCTTCTCGAAAATTAAAAAATATATTTTTTTCAAAGAGAATTTTTTATACTTTTCTCATTTTTCAAGAAAAATCTTGGTATCTTTTTTAATTTTCAAAAAAAATCTTGGTATCTTTTTCAGTTTTGAGGTACATTTATTGTACTTTATGTGTGCCCTTAGGGCACTTATAAAAAAAGACTCATTCTATTGACACTTTTTTTTTCTCCATACAACACCCATAACCGCATCATTTAGGTCTATCCCTGGCATATAACCCAGCAAGCGCCCCATTTAAGCCTATCCCTGACATATAACCTAGCAACTGTAGTTAATACAGTTAAAATTCACCCCTCATTTTTTTAAACCTTCATAATTTTCACATACGACATTATATATTTTTTTAAATTATACCATAAAAACAAGTATTTTTTTTATCTTTAAAACGCGTATAGTGTTGCGATATAAAAATTAAATTTTTTTACCCTTTCGATTGTATCAATTTTACTAAAATGTGAGTTGTAGTAATGTTATTGTTAAATATGTACGAATCTATAATACATACGTTATCTAAAAACATGCAAACAAATTAGTTTAATTGTTTCTCATGTACTTAATCCACATATATGTCTAATAAACAAAATATTTCTTGTTTTCATACCTATCTTAACGAAATTCAATATAAGCCCATTCATCTGCCACAATTCCACCTCTTTCAGTTGTATCAATTTTTGTATTTTTTTTGTACGTCATATATGAATCATTGACGGGTTGCAACACAAGGACTTTCCAGGGGTTATTTTTTGTTATAAACACAAAAATCTGTGTATATTTGATCTATACCAATTTTTTATATGAATATAAGTAGGTACACATGTGCATGTATGTATGTAAACATGTATCGTAGTGTATATATGCCTGAATACGGGTTATTTTTTATGATAAACACCAAAATGTAAAAAAAAAAGAGTACTAACCGCCACATTGAGGCCTCCACGTGGCTTACAAATACGAAACGTGGAGATCGAACGGTTGCGTTAAGGCCTCCACGTGGCTTAAAAATACAAAACGTGGAGATCAAACCGTTGCGTTGAGGCCTCCATGTGGCTTAATAATACGAAACGTAGAGATTGAACCGTTGCGTTGAGGCCTCCACGTGGCTGGAAAATACGAAACGTGGAGATTGAATCGTTGCTTTGAGGCCTCCATGTGGCTTAAGAAATACGAATCGTGGAGATCGAAAGGTATGTTGAGGCCTCCACGAGGCTGGAAAATACGAAACGTTGAACGTCTATTAAACATTTTCAGACCATAAACGCCTCTTGAGGCTGGTAACAAGTTATTAAAAAAAGTAAAACGAATATGAACATCTATTAAAAAGAAAAAAAGACGTCATATACTGTGAGTATTTAAAAAAAGTGAAACATGTATGAACATCTATTAAAAATGAAAAAAAATACGTCATATATTGTGAGTATTTAAAAATGAGTAATTTTTTTTTAATTTTAATATATAGCAACACTATACGCGTTTAAAAGATTAAAAAACGCTCACTTTTATGGCGTATTTTTTTTTTAAATAATGTCGTATCTAAGAGTTATAAAAGTTTAAAAAATAGAGGGTGAATTTTAACTGCATTAATTGCAGTTGGTGGGTTATATGCCAAAGATATGCCTCAATTGGGGCGGTTGGGAGTGGTGTAAAGAAAAAAGGGTTTGGGTGTAAATAGCAGGACATATTAAAAAACCCCAGTTAGGGGTTTTCTAATATGTAGGGCTGACAATTTTGACACGGACACGAAAATACGACACGAAAATGTTAGCAGGATTAATGTTTGGGCTTAACAGGTTTCGCGTCGTTAACGGGTCGACCTGTTAAGACCTATTAATTTTCGTGTCTTAACATGTCGAAACCTGTTAAGATACGTTTATATTTTAAAAATATATATATTTTAAATAATATATTATAGATATATTAGAATTAGATTATTAGGTGACGTCTCTTAAAATTCCATTCCATTTCTGTGTTAACATACACTCATACATCTCTCAATTCTTAAACCCGTTAAAATACAGGTCGTGTTCGTGAAACAAGTTGAGTGAAACAGGTTTTATCGTGTCGACCGTCAATTAGTTAAAATTTCGTGTCTAAACAGGTTTTTTATCGTGTCGACACGTTAAAATACAGGTCGTGTTCGTGTTTTGAAAACTAGACATGAAAAGTTTTCGTGTCGTGTTCGTGTTTAAGGCCAATCGTCTCGTGTCTTAACAGGTCGTGTCTGACACGATTTGCCAGCCCTACTAATATGTCCCTCCATTTTAAAAGTTTACATATTAGTCTTCCACGTCATCACAAACTAACGGGGTTAGTTTTTTTAACGAAAAAGATTATTAGAAAAAACATGGTGTATTTATAAGACTAATATTGTCCAAAAAAATAGGTAGGATTATTTTTGTCCAATATCGAATAGTTGGGATTAATAGTATCCATTTTTCTAATATTAAATTACATATATTATTTAGTTTAACATACTTTGACTTAAGAAACCTTATATCTAAAGTTCTAAATGTCGTTGTTCACTCATCTCGACCCTCACTGGCTCATTGCCTTACACCGCTGATTTGTAGTTCACCATCAAGCTTGTTGCACACGGATTCGAGCTTCAGCATTGAGACATTTTTATTTCTTGTTTGTGTTTGACTATTTAATGTACTTGTATTAGACTATTTGCTCATTTGGGTGTTTATAACTAGAATTTTGAAGATTAAATGTATATTTTTTTTTTACTTTTTTTTTGTTTTGAAAATTCGAATATCCAGTTCAGTATCCGAATTCATATCCAAAATTTCGGATATCAGAATTTCGGATATCCGAAGTTTTGGATACGGATTCGGATAGTGAAAATCAACTATCCGAAATTTCGGATATCCGAAATTTCGGATATCCGGAATTCGGATATCCGGTTTTGAACACCCCTACCTAAGGGCACACATTGGATTCAATAAATTCATCTCGAAAATTAAAAAATACATTTTTCGTTTTCTAATATGTGTCGTAAGGGCACACATAAGGTGCAATAAATGCACCTTGAAAATCTTTTCTTTAAAAAAATATATATATTTTTTTATTTTCGAGATGCATTTATTGCACATTATGTGTGCACTTAAACACATATTAGATAAATAGATACCCCTGTTAGAAAACCCTAAGGGTCTGTTTGGTATGTCGTAATGGAATGAACAATGGAATGGAATGGACAAGGTAATGGAATGGGTGAGGGAATGAAATGGATCATTACCATTCCATCATCCTGTTTGGTTACCATGTGAGAATGAAATAAATCATTCATTCGTATTGTTTGATAGTTATAAATGAAGTAATCGAATACAGTTTTACCAATATCTCCATTTAAAATAATATATTTGATTTATATTTATATTTTAAATTTTTTAATTTTAATTTTTTTAATACTTTTTAGTTAATTTATTTTTATTAAATATTTTAATTTTTAAGTTTTATTTTATTTCTTATTTTTATTTACAAATTTACTTTTATTTTTATTTTTTGGTTTTATTTATTATTTATTATTTTTATTTTATATTTATTTTATTATTGTTTTTCATTTTTTATTATTTTTATTTTTTTTCATTTTTATATTTTTTCGTATTTTTTTATTTTTTTTATTCTTGATTTTTTTTGTTTTCATAAAATTCTAATAAAAAAATTAAATTGAATAAACTTTTCATTCCATTACATGAGGGAATGGAAGAAAAACACCCCACCCCTAAGGAATGAAAATTTTTATATATGGAAGGAACCACATTCCTTATGTAATGGTCCATTCAATTCCAATGTGTTACCAAACATGTCATTTTTCATTTCAATGTAATGACCCATTCCATTACACCCTCTATTCCTGCATACCAAACGCTACCTAAAACTTTAGAAGTCGTAAATAGGTAGTATTAACGAGAACGCCATCTCTGAAAATAAATGCTAGCCTACTAAAATTAATTACGTTTTTTTCTCTTTATAAATATGGAATTATGTATATTTTATTTATATTAAAGTCGATGGTCTTGGTTTACATTCCATTTCAGACTTGAAACAAAACCGTTAGAGCTTTATAACCATATGTTCAAACAATGCATCCAAACAAACTTATATTTTAATTTTTAACAACCATGTTATTTGTATTTTTATTACTGTGCTATAGTTGAATTTATTTAAAATTAAAGAAGATATAAACATAATTACTAGTTAGAAGGTGTAGGTTAACATTTGGCAAAACGCTATTGGGAATATGTAACCTAATACTAATGGTAAGAGACAAAGTCTCTTTGATGAAGACAAATATTCAAACCTTAAAAATGACGTGAAAGAATGATATAAAAAAATGCTATTAAAAAAAACATTTGTTAAAAGACTATGTTTATTCCTAACTCTATAACCCCTCGAATGTAACACTTCACGAGAGAGAATCCACCTTATTGACCATGTGAGTTTCAATAGCATGGTTAGGTGGGAGTATTATTGCTCAGCTAATTACCTGATTTCATTAATATATGGATGTTTTTATGTCCTTATACATTATAGCCTAATAGCATGGTGTCTCGTGCGTTGCGGTGACGACAATTTATAACGTGTTATTCGTCTTTTGTTCACGTGTTACTTTGGTGCGACAATTTACATCGCGGTATTTGTTTCTGTTAGCGCGTTGCAGCGCAACGACAATTTAAATGCCTCAGATCCGAGCAGTGGTTGCGGCTAACGCCCCGCCGCTGCCGGTGGCATCATAGCCAAGCAAAAAGAACCTTAAAAATACAAGTCAGGTAAACTAATGCACTTAAAAGATAACTTTAGTTGGAAACCCGCACAGTTGCGACGAACACAGTTTATAGCGTTATTTGTCTTATTATCGCGCATTCAGAGGCGGGGACAATTTACAACGCGATATTTGTTTCTGTTAGCGAAATGTAGCACAATGACAATTTATAACGCGGTACATGCACGATGCAACGACAATGACAATTAATAATGTGGTACTTTATATTTTGTTAGTTTTATCAATCCACTCGTGATAATTGTATTTTACTTTTTTTAGTTTTCCTTAGATCTGTGTAGTCTATCTATGTCATGAACCTTGTATATTTTAATTAAATAATAACCAACACACGAATAAGGTTAGTTAACTGAATAAACAAAATAATTTAAAAACAAATATTCGTACACGTCAATAATATAAAATTCACTTCACAATCGACTCGATACATAAAATTAAGGGTTGAGAGGATGAAGGGGAAGTGGATGATTCCTTACATTTGGCCATAACCTTGCCTGTTTTTTTCCTAGACATAACCACCCATTTATGACCCACTACCTCACCCACCTGACCCAAATAAAATAATGGTGGGTACTAACCCTTGACCAACCCATTTTACGACTTCTAACGCCTAAAATTCAAGTAATAAGGCTGCACATGTAAAACTGAATCGTAAGAAGACTGTGTTTGGAACCTCAATTAAGTTGATCGCAAGAGATTACTTCACAAGTATTGATCCAACCTCAGTTTTACATCTGACATTCATAACACCTAAGAAACAGTTGAACCAAGTAACCCCTAAAACTGCACATTTAAAACTGGATTTAGAAGAATCCTCATGTTTATATATTTGGTCAATTCATAGTTGGTCAAATTGATAGTATCTTCACAAGTATAAGAATGCCACAAGTTTACCCCCTAGACTATTACCATAATGGAGGTTTAAGAATCCTCATGTTTACACATTTGGTAAAAATGAGATTGTCTCAATCTTGTGATCGGTCCTTGTTTTGAGAGCTGCTGGTTGGCACGAAAAGAAAAAAAAACATTCACCTTATTACCTGAGAGATTACCTGAGAGTCAAATGTGAACAGGGCCTTGTCAACCCTCAAATTCTGTTTTAAATCAAAAACTTTTCATAATTAATCTTCATCTTCAGCTTTACAAACCTGCATTGATTTGCAGAGTGTTATCAGTCCACATATTGATACATATTTGGTGATATAGAAATTATTTATGTTATAAGTTCTAGTTTAAGATACTGATAGAGTACATTCTTCTACAAACAACGCATCCAACATCAACTGAAAAACCCTACAAAAATCGAGCAGTAAAGACGCTTCAACTAACAGATCAGAAGAAAAAGGCTAACAGTATTAGGGTTCCGTCGAGAAACCGGAATAGAGGGACGAAGACACGTACTTATTTGAACAATGCATCCAACATCAGTTGAAAAACCGAGCCAAGATTGAGGTCGTAAAGAGGCTTCAACTAAGAGATCAGAAGGACAAACAGATCTGACTTTTTGGGTTGCATAGCAGCGATTTATTAGGAAATCAAAACCAAAATACCAATTTGTATCTTTGTTAGTGTAGATGAACTCACCAATCCTGATTGAGGGAAACCGTATTCTCTTCTGATTGAGGGAAACCATATTCTCTTAGAATCTAAATCTAGATCTGAGAGTGATGGTGTCTGAAGCAAGGAGGAGTAAAAGAGTTACTTTGATAGGGGCAGATCTAGATCTGGTTTCTTTCTTCAAATGTGGGATGGGTTAAGAGCGTTTAAATTTTCAACTGATCTTAGAGAGAGAGAGAGAGATAAAGAGAAGGTTGTTCGCAATAAAGCAGCTATGTCGTTCGCCAAAACCCATCCCGATAAAGGACGGTTGTTCCCAATAAAGCAAAGTTTAGTTTGAATTTGAAATTCAAATCAGATATGTCGTCCGCCAAAACCTTGTATTTTCAAGTAGCTTGTACATCCCGCTTATTCAATTGTACGCGTTAGTGCGTTGCGGCGGCGAGCATGGTATTCATTTCTATTAGTGTGATGCGATGCGGTGACAAGTGGCATCTCCATTTACTCGTTTTTCTATCTGCGTGATGTGGCGGCGGGGACAATTAATTAACATTGTAGTTATTTTCTGTTAGTTTGTTAATACTCTCTGGTATATTATATTGTACATCTATCAGTTCCTCATTCTTAGTATCTGTTGTAATCTTTCTAGCGAGAGATGTCAATTAAATAATAACAAATATACGAATAAGAATATATTTTAGTCACAAACATAATAATTTAAAATTAAATATCCGAACACACGTATAATAAAATATAAGTCATAAACATTGTAATTTTGAACTAAAAAACCGGGTGTCAACATGGTCATATACAAGTAAAATGTTTAGACTAATTATAGTTAAATAGGGGAAGAAAATTACTCGTCATAGTCAATAATAAAGTAAAATGTTCAAACTAATTGTAGTTAAAAAGGGTAGAAGATTACTATTTGTGGAATTTATACAAAAATACAGACATATTCTAGTAAAAGTGTCCCTCCTAGACGAATAGATACTGATCCATCACCAAGTCGAGTTTCTTTGAAATGTTTTCTTTTCATTTATATTTGATATTAATGACCTATATTAAATCTAGTGTATTTGACACATTTATTTTCAATACAACTTGACCAGTTTTTTCTATTTAAGATCCAAACGATTAAATTTAAAACGTAAAATAATAGCTTAAATATGTGTCATCTCTTCTACTCTGAATTAAAAATTATCACTTCACATCTAATTGATTATCACAAACTATGGATAAGTTACATGTACCATGAAAAATGGATAAGTTGTATGTACCATGAAAAACCCGATACACAATTATAAATATTTAACAGGTAGTATGTAAAATATTAAATTTAACAGCGTACTGCCTACTGTTCACATAATAATATTTTTTGATATAACACCGATAAATTAGCATGTTGTATCTTTGAATTGTATATTTAAAACCACTATACAAATTCACCATCGACACTCAATACGTGATGGTTACTTCATTCTAACATATTTACAACACACAAAGAAATAACCATATGGTTACAAAAGGTCAATAACTTTAAAATATTCCATAATGCAACATTTAAGCATTTCTATATGATCTCTCATACATCTCCCATAGCAATGGATCAAAGGCTTGATGGTGAAGGACTGTCACTAATATCTCGATGAAAGTAGACGTCATGTCACCAATATTTCTTCATGGTACGTAAGTTGTGTTATGGCCTACCCACTATCTTCATGATTTTAAACACAACAATTTAAAATTAAGAAACCAATAACAGTTATAGCGATTCAGTAAATAAATGGGGCCTTTTAAAAATATGGAAAAAAAAATCGGGCTTTGAAAGATGGGTGTTTAAATTCAGATATCCAAAATTCTGAATACGTATTCGGATATTAAAAACTGATATCAGATTTTGAAGAAAAAAACTCAAATATTACAACAATGATAAAAGTTAGATTTGTATTCAATAAGATAACATAAAACCTTTTGCTTGTTTATGTATCTCATCCATCCCTGTCACTAAATTAATGTCTAATCCCTACAAGTCTTTGAGTAGATTACTTCTCTAATAGAACCCAGTTTGGGTCAGAACCTATGCAGAGGATGGAAATTAGAATAATGCCTTACCTTAGCTGCACCTCCAATCCAGTACTTCTGTGCAGATTCACAAGAGGGTTAATGATAAATTCGCCACTGCTTGTATCATATCTCGCACAGAAGCATAACTTGCATTATGATCTATTGATAATAGGAAGACCATAACCACAACCAAGCTAGATGAATAGGAAAAAGTGAGAGAATTAATCTTCATATTCAAAGTACCATTTGGGAAAGCACGTAAAAAGGCTTGATTGGTGTGACACATAAACTTTTAACCTACAGTAAGAAGCAAATGGAACAATGTATTTATTAATCAATATCATTCTTAGTGTGTTTACATCCTTTAGTTGTTGGTGCTGCCAAAGATAATAAAAACCCATAAATGAAAATTACATTAAATAAGTTCCTAACTCCATAAGTTTGGATTAAATCAAGTTGGTCTACCAGTAAGAAAGCATAAGCAAATGTTTAGACCTTGGAAACCAACCCAATTAGCTAAATTATTTCCATCACTTTTTAGAACTCTAAATGTTGACCCATTCAAAATAAACATAAACCAGATCAACCGATTCATAGCTCTTAAGCGCAGTGTATTTTTTGCTTTTACCTTGATTTGTCAAATGTTTTACCCTTCTTACCTAAATCGTTTCCATCATCTAAAGCAGGGGTTCCCAGTTGTATTCTTGAGGTGTAGTGGTGCAACTTGAGGTCTTACAATACCGACTCTGCTTTGTCCAAGAAGCAACAGAGAAGATGGAATTAGGAACCAATCAACCAACCTTAAAGGAAACAACTTTAGTAAATGGGTCAATAGCTAAAATTAGCTTGTTTCAACCCAGACCTACTTTGACATGTTTACTTATAAATGGGTCGATTTGGGTTATGGTTTTATCCCTAATGGGTCAAGTAAAAATTTTAGCTAACATTTGGTTGCTAAAATCAGCCGGTTTGAACTTAGACTTGTTATGTGCAACTCCAAACTGCATTTTTAAGCTACAGCTATAACATACAACCTGACAGCTAGAGCTCACAATCCCTGCTAAGTTCATCAAACATAATCAACCCATTTATAGAAAAGATATGAGAAATGATGCACATTTAATTTCTTCAAAAACATGGAACTCAAGACAATCACCTTCCATTCCAATATATAGCAAGCTCGATTATAGAATTCAAGACATATTCTAACCATAGCACATCAAAAAGAGAACATAGAACATAGAACATATGAAAATGAGCATCCAAACCAGATATTCTGCTGAACACCTGTAAAATAGCAAAAAGGTAGCAAAAAATACCATTAGTTAAGATACAAAAAACCGTAAACTCAATAAGAAACTACATTAAAAACATGGAAGTCAACAAATCTCGGATGTCATCATGGAACTGAAGATTTATATATTGACTTTTAGAAGTCAATTTTCTTTACCTCTTTCACTATATGAATTTCAAATTCTGTGCTTATTTAAAAAGGTTCAAATTAATATTAGATAAGATAAAAATAAAGTACAGTACAATGTGTTTTGAACTTAAAAATCTGCAAAGAGCATGTTGAGTTTGCATATAGGAGAACAATCTAACTTTGATTTTGACACCACCTTACATGATTATATGCAGGGGAGAAACAACAACCACACTTGAAAAGGGGAAACTAACAATAATCTTGGAACAGGTCCACTCACTTATATGATTTAATAAACCAAGATACATGCATACCATGAGATAAAAATATGATTTAATTGAAGAAGTGATACAATGATAGGAATATACATAACCTCGTCTTTAGGGGCCTTCACACCATCAACATGAAGCACAACTTTGAACCTGTAAAAAAATTCAGCATCCCAATGTATATCAAATATGCAACTCAACACACAAATTTGGACAAAAAGTTAAACACATGACATAAATAAATCGTGAACATAGATGCACAACTGGACACAAACCTAAACATACAATCAAACACAATAAATGCATACCTTTACATTAGAACATGACCGAACAATAGAAGATAGCAGAAATCCTTGCACACACACACACACACAAGAAGGCGCTGTAAACATAATAACCAAGAAATAGAAGGTGATTCCAGACACAAAATTTAAAGATATTGACCCACATAAACTTTATTCCAAAAGGACATAGAACATATTCAGTACCCATATAGTTATAGTATTACTTTGAAGAGTCAACTATCAATTTAAGATACATTGATTGTGACCTAGTTTCCCATGCTCATATAGGTATATATTTACTCGTGGAGAACATTTAGTCAATTATAGAACATAACATCCTGCTTTTTTCTCTTGTACCACTATCAACGAAACAAGCAAGATCAAAGAAGCCAAAAGTAGAAACCCAACCTTGAATCCTATAATTTCTTAAATGAAAAATCATAAACACACTAGATCACTTACGGACATAAAAAATGAACACAACAGATCCAAATCTAATCATAAAACAACCAAGAATCCGAAGTGGGAACAAGCTTCAAAGCAAAATCAGGAACGCTATTTTACCTATTCATCTTTGGATTTAACTTCTCAGATCTCTTAGGAAATTTTATTTTTACTAAAATCAGAAATTTAGTAGATTAGATGTTTTATGTGTGCAAAATAACAGGGTGAATAGTGGTCGCATAGCTCATAGCCTAATCAAAACATAAACATTTGAGGAAAATCACAAATCAACTTACCCTAGTTCAAATTGTGAATTAGTAATCTCTTAACAAGATAAAAAACGATTTAGAACTCACCACATAGTCTGTAAATCCTCAATCAGCGTGTAAGAAAAAATCCTATGAAAAAAATTAACAGAACGATAGAGAAACGAATGATCTGAATACGAAGAACAGTAAAAAATGATTAAGAACTCACCAAATTTGGTTTCCGAGAGAGAATCAATGATATGCGAGACTTATGGAGAAGTTTGCATTTCATACTTCAAAATTCTTTCACTCTGCGAAATGAATTAGGTCAAAAGGGGGCAACATGCTTTTTTTATGTGTCAATTTGACGTTTTCCCAAATTTATGTTGCATTAAATTTCAAAGATCAAAAGAAGGAGAAAATATCGCACAAAGAGGCGATTCTCTGCATCCCTTTCCAAAATCACATCCTGCAAGTCTGTGTTTTGAGATGGATTTTGAATTAGGACTTGTTTAAGCAGGCTTGAACTGATGAAAGGGTGAACGAAACGTCCCTGATGAAAAAGCAGATTCAATTGAGGCTTAAACAGTTGTACTGGAACGGGAAAGAAGGAAAAAGGGAAGAATTGATCAATTTTGGTGTTATGTTGATAAGGGGAAAGCGTCTTAATTTTAAGATGTCAAAAATTACAAGTGTATCCTTTTTATCAATTTGTTTTATATAATAGTATAGATATAGATAACCTATTTTTATGGGGCTAAAATTCTTCTAGGAGGATGAAGCTAATAGCACTCCAATAGTTTCAAGGGCAACACTCTAGTATTAGAAAATAGAGTAAATTACTATTTGTGTTTTGTCAATTTTAACAAATTTAACTCAATAGTTCAAATTTTGTCATTTTAGTCCCTATACTTTTATTTTGGTTTCAATTACACCAAACTGACTAACACCATCTACTTTTCTATTAACTTTTTTTTTAATTTCCCAAATTGCCCTTAACTAAATTAATTTAAATTTAAATTTGAAGAGTGAAACCAACCGGTATCCTCTGCCCCTAAATCCGACCTTAATTATGCCCCACTTATTAACAGGGAATAAAGAACACACATTTTTGATGTTTTTGTTAAATTGTAGCTATTGAGCAAGAATTTTAGGATATGACTTTAAGAAGCTTGATAGGATTTTTGTGTGGTCAGCGAACTCCGATGTTGCCGGTGAGCGTCTGATGTCAGTCCAATGTGTCGTCATTATTATGCTTAATTTGTCATATTTACTTATAATAATGGTTGGATTAAGTTGCATTTTCACGGGTTTTATGTTTTGATGTGCCAAGAGCTTAAAGAGCTAAAGCCTGGGTTTTTATGAAGAACTGGAAGCTGCTGGTACAGGGATCGAGAACCGAGCGGGAACGAGTGAAGATTTAGAAGAAATTGAAGAAAAGTTCCCGAGATCCAGATCTGGGCGGTACGCCTAGAAGAGAAGAGATCAGGGTGGTACGCCCTAAAGTGTAGAAAGCAGCCGGAAGAAGAAATCCGGGCGGTACGCCCAGAATCCCATAAACTGGGGCGGTACGCCCCGAATTGGCCGACAGAAGAAAATTAGGGTTTTGTTATTTAAACTTGTTTGTGAAGTTATTAGACTAATCTCTCTTCACTTTGTGCGACCAGAGCTTTAGGATTTCGATTTTTCCACCATTGTTGAGGATCTTGAAGTTTTTCAATCATTCGGTACTTTAATTTAATGCATTTTTTCATCATGTCTTTGTTTGTTTCATTAGCTATGTCCGGCTAATCACAACTAACCGCTTTTGGTGATTGGTTGGTGAAATCGTTCTATTCCTAATCAATTGCTTAACTAGTTGTTCCGGAATACTTGCTACCGTTGAACACCCGCATGCTAAATTGTTTAATCTAACTAGTAAGCTAGGGTTTTAGTGGTCCACTGTTTAATGATCTAGCACTTTCTTGCGGCAGGACTAATCAGCCCATTAGGAACTTAGGTTATTAGGTCAAGGAAGCAATTGGGGGGCATGTCTATGTGTCACAGTTAAGTAATTAGGTTTTGCCTAGATCGGTAACCAACCAGGATCCAAAAGTGGTTAGATTTGTCTCATTTGATAATTCAATTAATTTCCTAGTTTAAAGTTAGTTAATTTGTTAGTTCATTCACTCAACCAATCAAAACAGCCAAGTGGCAATTTTAGATAATTTTAGGTTAATTATTAATTTCAGTTAATTTAGTAGTCAATTAATCAATTTCCACATATTCCTTAGGTTCGATAACCTAACTTCCACTGCTACAAAATTACTCTAGGTTGGGGATTTGAAACGGCCTGACAAACCGTTAGCAGCGTCGGGCGACATAAACAAGTTGTTGGAAAAAGTGTGCATGAATGAGATGTTAATCTCAAAGAAATTTTTGGTTGAAGTTTAGGAATGTGGTGTATCTTATCCCACATTGGTGGGGGGACAAAAGTTCTTCTAGTTTATAAGGATAACCCTCAAAGCCTTGAATAACTCATGTGTCATGTTTTACTCTGGCTTAAACCCTCGCGCAGGGGGGGGGGGGAATCTTGGCTATTTGGGTCGAACTCGTACCCGCGCGACCTGCGGACACGAATGCGGCTCCAAAACGTGTGTCCGTGCAAGACACGTTTTTACTAATTTATGAGCCACCATTTGAGTAGATTCTAGAAGTGGTTTTTGGTTTGTCAAACCGAAAAGCTTTTAGCATTCCAAACTAATTAGTCATTATAATGGATTAATGACTTACTAATGACCATGGAGTAATGACTGATTAATATGGATTAAAGACTGAGTTATGGTCATTAATCGTATGGTTATTTGCGTGTATAAATACATGGATTTGGGAGCAATGAAGAACACACGAGAACACACTAAGATCCACATAAAATGTATTCATGAATCTGTCTGCAGCAGATTCGTTTTGTTCGTCTCAGCAACTATCTTCCGACTTCGTTTCAGGCAGATCATCTAGTCCGGAAGTACACGCTGCTTCGAACCGGTGTACCCTAGGAATAGACGACGAATCTGTTTAAGGGAATTATGTCAAACATAAGCCCGGTTCCTTCGTTTTTCTTGTCTTCTACTTTCAGGGATCGTTCCTGCCATCAGTTCGTCATCCGGTTCACTGCGTCTTCAATTCGGTTAGATTGTCAGTTTTTTTATATTATTATCTAATGCTTCTGATTGTGTGATGATTATTCTGGATCATTTTACACATAAAATCCTACAAACTTAAACAGATTCTTAGATTGTTGAAACAATCTCTGGCTTTTTGATATATATAATTTTTAATATACACTCGTTGTTGGTTCTCTAATTTGAAGAATGTTTTAAATTCACATATTGTTTTGATACAAAACAATTGGATCAAAAAGGTTTTTAATCTCCGTGTGTTTTATCCTGTTGTTGGTTCTGACGTGTGTGTTAAAACTGAATGTTTTATACCAAATGTATAATCGATTTACAATGTTATTGTCCAACATGAGTGCTACAAAGGACGATGTTTTAAACTCAAAACTTATGTAAACGTGTATTTTTTCTAACGTGTTTTGATGTGATTGCGATGTCGATGATAATTTAATGTCTTATCATTAATAAAAGAGTTTTTGGTTAATGTGTTTACAACCCTTGTAAAGGGTCATCACAAGGTGTTGAAATTCTTAGAATCACATTGCTACTCTTGTGAGAAATAGCAATTCGGAAAAACAACTTGGGGTTGTTCTCAAATGTATTTATTTGGTTAAAATTTATCTATATAAAATATAGATGTATAAAAACTTGGTGTTGTTGCTTTGAGCAGATTTGTTCAAACCTAGAGTTTCAAATGAAACGAGTACATGAAGAGATGAGTACGTGGAGTTCCACTGAGGGAGTACCTCAAGACAGGTTTCACGGAAATATTTTAGGATTCACTCCTTCATTTTCAGGAATGACTCGAGTGATTGTCTGTCGAGGATGGTTCATAATGTCTGGAGCAACAATTCATGCGTGCTCTAAGCGTTATTCCTTCAAGGAATATCGCGCTATCAATAATAAAGTATTGAAAATACCGAGTTAATCGGATATTAGAAGTTCATGCGGACCGGAAGGGTAAGCGCCTGTACACTGGGGTTTCTGGCAAAGCAGGGGTGTCGCATAAGTCCCAACTGGGACCTGGCATACCTCACTGGGCGATCCCGGTGTGATCGTTTACTTATAGGAATGCGCGTCTTCATATTAAAAAGGGATATTATGCCTATAAGGGCATTTTAGTCGTTTTAACCTATAAAAAGTTTAATCTTAATAATTAGATATTATTAATATATTGAAGATAGAAATAAACATAGGAAGTGTTTATAATATTTAACCTTGCGTTAATGCCATACGATACGTGAATTAGGTTAACTGAGTATTCTGTCGGAGATTCTGTCCGAGTTTAACAAGTAAAGAGATAGGTTGAGTTCTGGGAGCCCACTTTTAAATGTTTTAATGTTTTCGGGCTGATATACATACAATGTTCAAATGATTACTTGATAAGTATTTGAAATGCTTCTATCTGAAAGTTTGATTATCTTAACTAATAAATTAATAAACTATTTTGAAGTGATACGTGTTATGTTATGAAGATGCTTATGAATGTTATACGTGTTAGTAATGTATATGAAATGTGTCACACCCTGTAAGATTTTTGTCGGGATGCGAAAAAGGTTATCACAGTCAAGGTTACGAACGTACTCTGGATGGTGTAACAACTAGAGCCGTTTTGGAAATTGTTTATTTGTTGGAGTAAATAGGAGTTTTTCTAATATCATTACGCAACGGAATAATTGTAATGAGAAAAGTAAATTATTTAACTTACAACACATATGTTTTAAAAGGATTTTTAGGACATGACACTGTTAAGTGTTATGTCAGGAAAATCTACAAAGGTTAAACCATACTCCAGACAGCAAATGAAAAGTCCTAAAATGCAATGACAGGAAACAAGCAAGCAGGTCCGATGCATGCACATCAATTAAGTTCAAGTACCTGAGAATTCATACGAGAAAACGGTCAACAAATAAATATTGGTGAGTTTCACAGGTTTAAAGTGCTAGCAGTTAAAGATTGAATGAAAGTAGTAATTTTAATAATTGACAATATGAAATAAGACTAGTTGATAATGTTACCATGTATCCTGAATACCGAAACTGACTGTTTACCCACTCTTGGTACCTTTTGTCCGGTTGGTACCGCACAGATATGACATAACAATTTGTACTCTTTGACTAAAAGACGGAGTCCTGATTGGAGCTACCAATCAGAGCATGGGCGTTAACCCAATAGATCTATTCAAACGTTACCGTTTGCACATGATAATTAATCGGATTAAGTTAATAGTGGGGTTTGGGTTATAGCATGAATGAACATGAGATAACAAGTATGGACAATGGAAAAGCACATGAAACAGTTATGATAACAAGGTCTAATTGTCTAACATGGAAAAATGTATGTATGAATTCTCCCCCAAAGATAAAATAGTTAAAGGAAAAAGGGGTGGTGAAGTACTCACATGATTCAGAAACAGGAATTTGGTAGCACGTTCAATGAAAATGTAGCCCTAAATAATTATAAGACATACAATAAGTAATTGGGTTGACAATTAATGTCACTCCAACTAGGTAGGTCAAGTCTTGACGTCATGGTAGCCTTAGGGTTAAATGATTTGAAATGTCAAAGTGGTTATGCATTTATTTGGAAATTATGTAAAATATATATTTTAAATTAAATAAAATATACAAAAAATCCCAAATAATATTTAAAGGTAGTAATTATTTATAGAAATAAATATTAAGTCAAAATGAGGGTTTTCATATAAGAAATTGATTATTTTGACTAATTAGTTGAAAACCGGGCGATTTCGCGGTAACCACAGATTACACGATATTTATCCGTTTAAGTTGGAAATCAATCAAGTACAATAAAATATGATTATTTTCTATCCCAAAATGGGTAGATAATTATTTCAAGTGTCGGTTTGCGTTAGTTTGCCGGTTTGGTATATTTTGTGTCGGTTTTGTCGTTTTGGTCCCGTTTGCCCGTTTAATGACACTATTAGGTTCCTAAATTTACCATATGTATTTATAAACATATTTTTACCACTAAAATAAACCTATGAGTTCATTTGGATCAGATTTGGGTTTTCTTACAAAAATGGTGTTTTCGGGCCCGTCAGGTGTCGGTTTTAGTCTCGGTTTGTGCCCAAATTCAAGTAATTTGCTAAGGGATATTTTGGCCATGTTCTAAATTCATTTAAACCATCACAACCTAATGTTTAAAGGCCTAAACTTTCTAGTCAAAACGGATATATATATATATATATATATATATATATATATATATATATATATATAAAAGCATTTTCTAGGGTTTATAAATGTATTTTTATAGGTAAAAGTTTGCTATGGTGAGTTTAAGCACTAGTAATCTTTCTAAAGTCCAAGATATCATATTTTGACTATATTAAGAGTCTAAAAACGTTTCATAGCAATCAAGGGGTCCAAAGTTACAAGAACAACACATAACACACAATATATAAAAAACTAATGTCTAAAAATGCAAACTAAACAAATACTTGTGTAAAAGTCCAACCAAACTAAGTTTTGAACATAATATTGCAAGTAAATAATATCATGAGTTTCTAGTAGGTAAATACATGGTGAAACATAAAGATAAATACAAGTAAGTAAGCTTTTATGGGGTAAAATGATGTTTAGACAACAATGTAGGTCAAGACTTGCTAATGGAGTGTTCTAGTCATGAAAGGAAACTAAGAATACTTTCTAGAACAAGATTTTACTAAGAAAAGTGAAGATGGAACCTTGCTAGGAGAAGATGGAGGCCGTGAATGATGATGGTGATGTTGATCCTTGAGTGTTCTTGCTTCCTAGTGTCATAAATCATCAAGAACATGAGTGATTACTCAAGAGTTTTAGAGAGAGAGTAGAGAGAGGGAGCTTACAGTTTTGAGAGGAAGAGAGAGATGAGAGAAGTGTTCTTGATAATGAATGTGGTAAATGAGGCTAGGGTTTTCTAAAAGGTGGTTATGTATGAAAGTAAATGAGAAAGAGGAGTGTTTGGTTGGGTGTGTGTGTGTTTCGGTTTAAACAAAACCGAGAGAGAGAGTGAGAGACGGGTTTGAGAGAGAGAGAGGGAAAGAATGTGAGGGTGTTTGGGAGTGTTTAAAGTGATAAAAATCTAGTAGTAGTATGCTTATTACAAGGTTAAGTGTTATGTGTGTGTGCGAGTTTGTTGTGGACCGAAAAGAAGAAGAAAGAGGGGACGGGTTCGAGCCAATATTTGGCCGGTCCCAAGTGCTCACCAAGGGAGGTCCAAGATGCTTGTTAGCTTGTGCTAAGTGAGTGCAAATTGGGTGGTTCAGGGCTGGAAATTTGAGTGAAAAGGGAGATCAAATGGGAGGGAAACTAAGGACCTTTGGTCCATAGTTTTGGTTGGTTGTGGAGACAAGGTCTTACCTATGTAGTCATAGGTTGTAAGGATGGTGGAGGTGATGGGAAAAGGATTTAAGAGGTCAAATAGAAGGTAACCAAGTACTAGGAAAATAAACTAGGTAGTAATAGTGGTGGTTGGGGGTCTCGTAACCGGCAAAGGAGGAGGGGAGATCGCGGGTTCGATCCCGTGACCATGCCGGGTCACGAGGAGGAGAAAGGGTGACGGGGGATCGGGGTCGCAAGATAATGAGATCATGCATGGGGTTTACCACATAGTTTGATAAATTTGATAGACGAATTCGATTAGTCGCTTTATTATTATTGAAGTTCCAACGACCATTTCGTGCAAAGAAGTCATCATGTTCAAGTATTACTTTCAACATGAATTAAGGCTACGTCAAGGTTATATTCCTATTGTAAATGAATGTAATTATGATAGAATTGGCACGTTGCAAGTAAACAATTACGTAACATAATTAACACATAAGTATATATTATCGGTTTAAGTCCTTGGAAACTTACGGGTTGTTACAAAATGATTATAATAGGATAATGCATATGAAATGATTATTAGTTCTATATTTTCTTTGAAACTAGGTATCCAAATGATAAGGGTTTGTTAATAAACGCACAAGTGAGAATGTAGGATTATATGAGAACAGTTTATGCATTTGCTACATTATTTTGTGGTAGATACGCCGCTGGTACATCCTGTATATAATCATGGTAGTATAGTTACCCGGTATATCGAAAGTGTGGAGGCTACGCCGCTGGTACATCCTGTATACATACACCTAGGTGAATTGGGGGATGTTCATTTGTTGCAGTATATGAGTACACTATCATGTTTATTAGCACACCTAAGTCGTCTGGATATCTAACTAGGGGCGGGTAGTAGTACTGTGGTGGCTGAAAAGATGTTCGATATAGAATGATTAGAACGTCTTAAGAAGTAAGGTTATAGGAAGGTTACCAGAACTGGGCGCAAGGCTCTGGGTCAGACATCCGACGGAGTAAAGGGGTAGTGTAGGGACCCACTACAATTGATGCGTTAGGCGGAGCACTATCCCACCTGAAGCAGTAGCTGAAACCGGGAAGGTATAGAAGGAATAGAACTGCTGTCGGTACTGAGGTTGGGGGCTTCCAGATGAAGTCACCTAGGTAGTATTCGAAACTAGAAGGAATAGAACGGTTGTCGTAGTGAGGATGGGGGCTTCCAGATGAAGTCACCTGAGAAGTATTCGAAACTAGAAGGTATAGAGGTTTGTAGAATTCAGGTCATAGGAGCTAAAGGTTATCGAGGTAGATGTTATCTAGAGAAACATGTTTGATTATGATGTTATGTTATGCGTGACTTTGTTATGTGTTATGCTTGATAAATGTTAAAAATGAATTTTGCAGGTCCAACGGTTTTAACCTCACGAACAAGGTAAAGTTTTTAAAATGTAAAACACACTAGCGTAAGCTGACATTTTCCTAATAACACTCAAAGAAAGATTTCAACCTTATTCGTTGCACTATTTGAATTTCATCTTTTATAACACTCTTTATATTCATTACAGATTTATACTCTTTTTAAATCCAAAATTCTACTCACAATGAGAACAAATGTTTTGGCCTACTAAGGAACTACCCAATCAGTGTCAATTCCCATCAACCAAAAATAAGAGTATTAGTGAATTTCCTGTGCTTTACACTCAAAATCACTAATGCTTTACATTCAAAGGTAAAGATGATAATGTCCTTTCTTTCACTTTGACAATAAAAACCATTCAACATCAAAAGTAAGTTTCAAATGCATAAGTAATGAAAGATGCATTTACATTTAAGAGGAAATATAAACATGAGAGCAATGAAAGTAAATTGTACCTTAAAACCAATAACAATACATAGATTTGAGACCTGCAAATAAGATGCAGTGAAACAATAAAAAATACAAATAGATTGGAACCCAAAGGACGTACATAATGTATTCCAAATCTATTTCCGCTTACTTCACATTCTAAATGTATAAAAATTCTATAAGACATAAACTAAAACATAGAAGCAAAATTTATATATATATATATATATATATATATATATATATATATATATATATATATATAGGGTGAGGTTCATTGTAGACACCCCCATAAGTGTAGACAGGTAGACACCTTTTTTCACCATTAGATCTCTTGATCTAATGGTTGTGATTAATCTCTTTTTTTTCTTTTTTCACACTTTTCAAACAATTTCACATGTGAAAAAGAGCTATTTCACATGCAAAAATGTGTACAAATTTTTTTTTCACATGCGAAATTATTTGAAAAAAAAAATAATAAAAAAATAAAAAAAAAAAAGAAATTGTTTTTTTCACATGCGAAATTGTATGAAAAGTGTAAAAAAAGAAAAAAAAAAGAAATTAATCACAACCATTAGATCAGGAGATCTAATGGTGAAAAATGGTGTCTACCTGTCTACACTTATGGGGGTGTCTACAATGAACTTTTCACTATATATATATATATATATATATATATATATATATATATATATATAGGGTGAGGTTCATTGTAGACGCTTTCGCATGTGAAATAGCTCTTTTTCACATGTGAAAGTTTCTAATTAATGAGAAAAAAGAAAAAAAGAAAAAAGAAAATTAATCACAACCATTAGATCAAGAGATCTAATGGTGAAAAAGGGTGTCTACCTGTCTACACTTATGGGGGTGTCTACAATGAACTTTTCACTATATATATATATATATATATAGGTAGTGGAAAGTTATTGTACAAAGGGCAATTTGCGTACGAAGGGGGTAATTTGTCCACGCGCGTTTGATGATAATTGTGCAAGTTATATTGATAATCACGCAAACGGCATTCAATAATCACGCAAACGTCATTCAATAATCACGCAAGCTACATTCAATAATCACGCAAGTTATATTTCATAATCACACAAGTTATACGAGAGTACATAGAGGAACTTAAAAAAAAATCTTTAAAAAAAATATAGCAATACTATACTCGAATTAAAGAGAATAAAATGTCTGATTTTATGGTGAATTTTTTTTTTAAAAAAAAATAATGTCGTATAAAAAAAATTATGGACGTTTAAAAAAACTGGGGGAACTTGAAAAAAGTCAACAATTGTAGGCTATACCTACCTATCCCCATTTTTTCACGCTTTAAGTTCTTTACTTGTTTCTGAATTAAATCCGGACAAAATCTGAACCATTGATTACTTAGATCAATGGTTGAGTTGACTTCTTATACTTCTCACGAAAAAAAACCCTTTATATTTAAACTTTCACCTATATATAATATATAAGAAGATAAACTATAACAAACTTATTGGACAAATACTGTTACCACAAAACTTCAGCAGCTTGCAATATTATGTCAAAAAATATTAATTGCACCAACATTTCAACTAAAGTTATTTCATTACATTCAAATATGAGGGATAAAATAAATTAAAGATCATGTAAATACATTAATTAGACTTCATATGAGCATCTTAAATTTGACAAAATCAAAACAGACCTTTAATGCTAAAATGAGATGACAAGTTTCATTCTGTTACAAACGAAGCGTCTATTTGGACATCCCTATACGCTGCGTATGATACAATACGCAGCGTATAAGACTTTTTACCGACAAAGTTACAGACCTGACATTCTCTGACATGGAATTTACCTATACGCTGCGTATAACACAATACGCAGCGTATAGTAAACTGAATAAATTTGGTGGTTTTGTGTTTGTGTTTGTTTACCTTTATTTTTTTTAAATTATAACAAATAGTAATTTTTATAATTTCACCGTACTAGAAACCTAAATAGTAATTTTTATAATTTCACCGTACTAGAAACCTAAATAGTAATTTTTATAATTTCACCGTACTAGAAACCTAAATAGTAATTTTTATAATTTCACCGTACTAGAAACCTTAAGTTGTAATTTTCATAGTCAACCTATACGCTGCGTATTGTTAAAGAATTGGTTGAAGAGCGTATTGTAATTTTCAGGTCTGTAACACTTTTCAGTAATTATTTATTTAACAAAGTCCAAGTTCACAGTTGGCACCTTTTACCTCCAATCCATTGCCCAAACCTTCAATAGATTTTTGGAGCTTTTTGAGACTGCTCTACCTCGTGGGTTTGACTGTTTGGGTGATAAGTTTGTGATTAGGGATAGCAAGATCTTAAAGTTGGATTATAGTAGTGATGCATTGCATTCCATCTTTACTGAAATGATTAGCATACTATTTTTTAGCAAAGGCCCGAGAGAAGCTTTTTAACACCCTGCATCCAATGTTTTTTTTAATTTTTATGTAGTGAAGGCTTTAGTCTTAGTTTGGAGGATTTTGTTATTTCAAAGGATGCTATAAGAAGCATAGAAGACCAACTACTAGAAGTTGCACCTATCACTTGAGCTCTAATTACAATGAGGTAATTGACATGCAACTCGAGAAAAATCTTCGGGCATGTAAGAATCCCATCTCTGAATTTATTCTAAGATTTCATCCATGGGTAAGAGATGTGGTCATCTGCTATGATGAAATTGTGAGAAATGATTGTAGGAACTCAGTAATCCAATTTGAGTACGGGGCAATGACAAATAATCTCTTCGATGCTGGTGAACCATTTGGAGTATTGGCTGCAACTGCCATGTCAAAGTCTGCATATAAGGCGGTTCTTGATTCTTCTCCAAAGTAGCAACAACTCATGGAATATGATGAAGGTAATTTATTTACCCCTAGTTCTTCTTAATTACATGGTTAAAAGGTGAAACTAATAAATCCTTCTCTGCTTTCCACTATGTAGGAGATTCTGCAATGTGGAGTGAATTTTAAGAATGTTCATAATGATCGACGGGTTGTGCTTTATTTAAAAGATTGTGATTGTGGGAAGGAACATTGTCGTGAGAAAGCAGCATATAAGGTTAAAAATCATCTGCGAAAAGTCAGCCTTAAGGACGTGGATGTGGAATTTTTAATAGAGTAATTTCTTATTCTCTACTGTTACCTATTAGTCTTTTCCAGTTAATATTTATTGAAGAATTGAATCTGTTATGTTTTAATAATGTTAGAACATTGTTTCTGGCTGTATAACTCTCATGTTCTTTAAAATTTTACCCACAGATATAGAAGACAGCAAGGAACAACTGATGCTGTAACAGATGATGCTGGGCTTGTTGGTCATGTTCATCTTAACAAGGTTCTCTCTCTCTATGTATATTATAATTATCAATGTTGCAAGTGCTTACTGAGTAAAATTAATAGGGTTCACAAAGTTTTCTCCTTATTTTCTCTATAATATATTTGTGCAGACACTGTTGAAGGATTCAAATCTTAGCATGGAAAAGGTTCTTGCAAAATGTGAAGAAACTCTGATTTCGTTTCGCAAAAAGAAGAAAGTGGGCGAGCTATTCAAGAAAATAGCTATATCCTGCAGGTATGTTTTATGGCCTTTTTTTTCTTTCTTTCTTTCTTTTGAACTATATTAGAATAACATATACATGTGGGTGTGGAAAAACCTACAAAAAGGTTGAGCAGTCAATGTGGTTGGGTTGAATAACTATACTAATGTCTATGGTTTCTGTTTTGTAGCGAATGTTCATTTCAGCAACAGTCATCTGAATGGACCCCATGCTTACAGTTCTTTTGGCTAGGCATTCCTGATATCCATTTAGAGAAGACTACACAAAAGTTTGCCGATGATGTTTGCCCCGTTCTTTTAAATTAAGTTATAGAAGGTATAACTTTTAATTATGCTTGTTTATGTCGGGACCTTTTTATTTAAGTGTTAATGATGGGTTTATGAATAACTTGCTATTGCATAGGTGATCCACGTGTCAAAGAAGCTAATATTACCTGGATAAGTCCTGAAACAACAGTGTGGATCAACAATCCTTTGAAGGATCAAAAAGGCGATTTGGCTATTGATATTGTTCTTGAGAAAGAAGCTGTCAAGAAAAGTGGTGATGCATGGAGGATAGTAATAGATGCATGCCTTCCAGTAATCCATCTGATCGACACAACACGCTCTATACGTAGGAGATTCTGCAATGTGAAGTGAATTTTAAGAATGTTCATAATGATCGACGGGTTGTGCTTTATTTGAAAGATTGTGATTATATAAACGTTGTTTAGAAATGTAAAGGTAATAATACAAATCATTCGATATCGCAATCAATCGACATCATCACAATCACAACGAACATAAAAAAAAGTACGCCATCCATCACAAGCAAACATAAAAACAAATAAAGTAGTATTCATGAGTACATCACCATAAGAAAATAAAATAAAATGAGATATCGCTAATGCTCATTAAACAAATAAAATAAAATAAAATGAGACACCGCTAATGGTCCTCCTCATCCTCATCCCCAACCATGTCATCATCATCATCATCATCATCATCCTCTGCCTCGCCCTGAGCGTCGCCCTGAGCGTCGCCCACAACATCCGGTGCCTGTGGAAATGGAGGGTGGTCATGGTAGTCCAAACGGGCTGCCATCCCAACCATCATCTGGCACTGCCATGCCTGAATCTGAGCCATTCGATCCTGATTCCGAGCCATTCGATCCTGATTCCGAGCCATTCGATCCTGAATCTGAACCACTCGGTCTAAAGTCTCCCTCACAACCCGAGGCATCCTGACTGCCCTATACATATGACGCACGGCCTGCACCTCGTGCGCAACGTCCCCGGGGTTCACTCCCTGCACTCCCTGCACTCCCTGCACTCCCTGCACTCCATGATCTCCATCCTGCCGTGGCTGCGGCTGTGCCGGAGCCCCACCAGCATCCTCTGGGACCCAAACAACACCATCCCGCACCATCCGGTAAAAATAATTCCCGCGAGTACCAAACCTCTTGATTATCTTCATGCTGCTCATGGTCGGCCTACCAAGTTTCCTCGCCGGCAGTGGTGCGGGCATCTCGTGCTGGTGATCAAGGAGGACAGCTATCGACGATGCAATCTTTGTGATATATGGCCCGCAAAAAATATCACTCCCGTTCTTCCTACTATCGTGCGTCCCCAGAAATATAGCTAGGCCGTGGGCTAGGGCGGCACTCCTACGACGCATCAAACAGTAAAAGTAAAATAAATCTGTCGACGTGACGTGCTCTTTGCTAAAGCCACGTGATGTAATGGAGGTACTGATGAGTTTATGCAGGTATCTAAAAAGGGGGTCCCTAATCTCTGTAGCTCGACGCTCAGTCGACCCTACTGGTCTATCGGCGATCGACAACCACCACTGCTCCAGATCATGCTCGGGAACGGCCTTTACGGCCTCATAGTATATCTCGGATAGTGTCTCATCCTCGGTGTATAACCCTGACAAGACCGCAAAGGCACGTAGCGTGTACCTATACTCCACCCCGAAAAGTGAGAAAGTAACCGCAATGGGTTCAGCTACCATGACATCGTGTGCGGCCTGTGGAAAATCTCCGTCAATGGGCCTGTAAGAAAAAGTGCATAAAAACTCCAGAACTAACAACGGGTACGTGGGCAGGCCGACTGTATCGAAAAGACGCCTAAAAGGAGTATCTGCCGGTACGAACGTGTCGTATCTCTCACCGGCCTGAATCTCTGTCAAAAACGGCACGTCAACTACATCCGACTCTCTAATCTTGCACCCCCTGAACCTGCGAAGTTTCTCCAGTGCTCTCGTCCCCGGGGCAAACTGGAGATACTGACAGCCATCTATATCTAAATCAGCCATAACACCTACACAAAAAAAAAACCGAAGGGTCAAACGTTAATAAACAATAAATAATAAATAATAAATAATAAATAATAAACAATAACTAATAAGTAATAACTAATAAGTAATAAGTAATAAATAATAACTAATAAATAATAACAAATAAATAATTAATAATAAATAATAAACAATAAATAGTATACAATAACTAATAGATAATAATAACTAATAAATAATAACTAATAAATAATAACAAATAAATAATTAATAATAAATAATAACTAACAAATAATAAATATTAAATATTAAATAATAAATAGTAAATAGTAAATGTTAAATAATAACTAACAAATAATAAATAATAAATAATAAATAATAAATAGTAAATAGTAAATATTAAATAATTAATAGTAAATAATAAATAATAAATAATAAATAATAAATAATAAATAATAAATAATAAATAATAAATAATAAATAATAAATAATAAATAATAAATAATAAATATTAAAAAATAATTAATAAATAATAAATAATACATATTAAATATTAAATAATTAATAGTAAATATTAAATAATAAAAAATATATAATAAATATTAACTAATAAAGAATAACTAATAAAGAATAACTAATAACTAATAAGTAATAAATAATAAATAATACATATTAAATATTAAATAATTAATAGTAAATATTAAATAATAAATAATAAATAATAACTAATAACTAATAAATAATAAATAATAAATATTAAATAAAAAATAATAAATAGTAAATATTAAATAATAACTAATAACTAATAACTAACAACTACAAAATAATAAATAAGGATTAATTATTCAAACCTGATGAACAATACGCAGCGTATTAGGTATTACGCTGCGTATTGTTCTTCTGGTTTTAACAATTCTGCAATTAATTTGGCCGATTTTGATAAACAGAAACATGGGTATTCGATAATTCTACTTCTATGTTCGATCATACAGTGAAAAAACAATCTAAAATCCATAAATAACTAATGTAAGGTGCCAAGATCTAAGTAACAACTAAAACACAAGATTTAAGTAAATATAGTCAATAATTTTCGTAATACATACCGGTATGTGTACGGGGATTGAACGACAGAATCTGTATCTACTCTTTCCTTCTTCTCCGGCGGAAAACCTTCTTTCCCGGCGAAATTGTGACAGAAACGGCGGTTGTGTTCTTTAGGGTTTTTTTGTTGTTCTATGGGAGAAGTCGGCTGGCGTTAGGGTTTATACGCATGTCTATACGCTGCGTATAGATATATACGCAGCGTATTTTATTTTTAAAATTTTTTTTTTTAATCAATGTTTTTTTAAATAAATTACTCCCATAAATATATATTTAATTTAGAGTCATAGTTTTAATTTCTATCTATACTTTATTTTAAGTTTTTATTATACTAATTAAATTATATTATAGTTTTCAATTTATTTAGTTTGATTTATATTTATCATTGAAGTTTTTATTATAATAATTATTATTTGATTTATATTTATCATTGAATAAATAATAAATAATAAATAAAAAGTAATCAGTAATTTATATAGTTATTTAATTAAATTTTATACCAGTTGGAGAAATGAAATCACTACTTTTATTGAAACATGGTTACAACACAAGGAAATCGGACATTACTTAAAAAAATAACACGATAGAAACGTAAACTCAATAGTTATATAAATTCAAACAGTTTTATTTATAACCGAAACCCACTCAACCAGATCGTTCCATAAAGTCCTTCATGATATTTCTTTTAGGCGGCTGGTTTTTTCCGGGATGGTATGGGTGCCTGTTTCGTAAGTAGTCTTTCCCGGTCTTCGCACCTATCGGACATCGCACAACAAATACCTGCATCATCCTGTTATCCGCACTATTGCAGGAACTGAGACAATATGTGTCCAAGTCGTTGCCTAACATCAGTAAGCCACTGTCAAGATTTCGACTATCATCGGGCTTATAATAGAACCAAATTTCGTTCCGATTATCATGCCCGAGATCCTGCATGATTAACGACATATAATAATACGCAAACCTATTCATGTGTATGTAGTCAACAACACTACACACACCGCCCACGTATCTTCTCCCCGGTGCATCCGTGAACTCACCTCCATGGTGAATCTTTAAGCTGAAATAATCTGGGTTGCCTGCATATACAGCATCAACGAGTAACCCGGCCTCATGATCACTAGGCGAACGGATTGAATACAAACGTGGGTTTGTTGAAGCCATTACGATCTCTATATGAAATTTTAGTGGGGGAAGGCAAATAAGCTGTGAGGTGTTTTTAAAGGGAATTCCATTCTGTATATAAAGGAGGCAAAACGCAGCGTATGTAAACATACGCTGCGTATGGAACAATTATTTATTATTTTAATAATTAATTTTAGATATTTCATGACAGAAAAATATTTTATTTTATAAATATTTTCTTTAAATAATTTCACTACGTAAATTGATTTTTTTTTTTAGATATTTTATTTTAAAAAATTATTATTTTAGATATTTTTATTTTTATTTTTAGCTAACTTTTTAATTTTTAAAAATTTATATAGTCATACATAATAAAAAATATGTAATTTATTTTCTAATGACTTAAGTATATAGAAAAAAAAAATATAATTTTTTTTTCTTTATAATATTCTAAAGAAACCTCAAATGCTCACACGAAAAAAATAAAGTTCACGTGGATGTCCAAATCAAACAAACACAAATGTTTCTGAAAACAAACATATAAAAAACATCCCGTACGATAAGAACCACAAATGTTTAAACGAAATAAAAAACATAAGGGATCAGTTGTCATCCCCGCCTTCATCATCATCCCGCCTGTACCGCGTGTAGTCATAGTCAAACGGCTCATCATTCTGCCCGTAGTCAAATTCCGGTCGCTGAGGCGGAGGAGGAAAGTTAGTGTAACCCATATGGACGTGAAACTGGTTCATCTGTTGGGTCTGGTAATCCTGCCAATGGTGGTTCCAGGCGCACTCATTGTACTGGGTCTGTCTTATATTGTTGACGCCTATATCAATCCGGTCCAACCTGTAGATCAAATTAAATTATTAAAATGTGATTAGTAAAAAAAAAATATATAATTATTAAAGGTAATATGAAAAAGGGGTGTAACCTGTCAGCCAACAGGTCAGGTAGCGTCAGCGCCGGGTACTGATGACGTCTCTCATTCTGGGAGTGTGCCACTCCCGGGTCATTCGTGTAATCGTATCGCGCACCAGACCCACTCCCTCCAGCATCCCCAACACCCTGTCCAACCGGTTGCGGATGACACACACGGTAAAAATCTTCTCCATTATCTCCACGTAACTTCTGAGCAACTGAAATCTGGCAAAGGTTATTGAAATCCAATTTGCGAGGCGTCGTAACTGGCCCGACCAGACCAGCTTGAGACAGGTCAACACCAAGATTACAGGCAATGGTAGTAATGAATCCTGCACAACAAATATTAGTCCCCTTGTTGCTCACCTGATTGCTAAAAAGCTCTGCTAGACAGTGTGCAAGTGCACACGGCGTGTTGTTACCCACACAATACAAGTAAAACAGATCCGTGAGTGAAACCACATCCTGACTCCTAACACGTGGGGCGATCGAGTTAGCAATCAACTTTTGAAATAATTTCCAGAAACAATCATGACACGTCCCAATACGGTTGGTATCCTGATGTCTCGGTTTCCACGCCTCAAACGAAATTGAGTCCCACCATCCCACCAGTACGTTCTCGTTAACGGCCGAAACCGCCTCACGATACAACGAAGTGTTGATCTCATCGTCCGTGTATAAACCTGACATAACCGCAAACTCTCTCATTGTCAGCTCGTACTGGACACCGCCAAGTTTAAAACGGACCTGTTTTGTCTCAGGTTCGTTGCGTTTGAAAGGACCCTGGACCATTTGTTTCTTCTTCCTAGGTGAATAGAAAAATGTTGACAGAAACTCCATAACCAAAAAATAAAACATATGCTGTCGAACCATCCCGAACAAACGCCTCCAGGGACCCTGCCCAACATAAGTGTCGTATCTAACCATACCCTCGCACTGGGTCAGGACATCCTCGTCCAAATAAAAAGGTTTACCGATCGCACATGTCCTAAGCCTCTCTAGTCTTCTATGCTCGTTCGAACCGACGTCGAACTGCAGCCATGGGTGAGTGTCTATGCCAGCCATTGTAGCTATAAAAAAAAAACGACAAACAACAATTAAATTATGAATCTGAGCCCAGAAATTTATAAATCAGAAGAACAATACGCTGCGTATAGAACAAAACGCAGCGTATTGTTCTTCTGATTTATAAATTTCTGGGCTCAGATCACCATTACACGCGTGTAGTGTATTAGCAGAGGCTGTGTATGGTTATTCAATTAAACCAGATTAGGAGATAAATCCGTGTTAACATCTCAAAATATTAAAAAAAACCCCATAAAAACTCTTTTAGGTAAAATCATTAATATATAATTTTGTATTCGATAAACATAATATTTGATAACAATGTGATAGAATTGATAGGAAACATATACCTTTCGAAGTCTGGATGATCGGATTGCAGACTTGTTGATTGATTCGCCTAGTGGTTGTGTTTTTTAGTTTTTTTTGCTTGTATCTATGGCTGCAGACGGCTGGGAGATAGTTATACGCGAACCCTATACGCAGCGTATTGGGACATACGCTGCGTATAAATATATAAATTTTTTATTTATTTTTTGGTCAATATTGGTCTTTTTGGGCATGGAAGGTTCATAACAAGGTGATGTGAATTTTTTAGATTTATTAAAAATACTTGATTTTTTTTTTCATTTTAAAACATGCTATATTAGCTAGATATTTGTGTCTTTTTTACTAAAAAAACATAAAAATTTTTTTTTAGTGAAAAATTAATGAGTAGTAGGTGAGAAGCAATGCTTTCGTAGGAGACGAGTCATTTGCTGTTCTTGCAATCGCATAGCGTGTATTTCTATAAACTATCCGAAATGGGATACCTTTGCTAATGAAAAGTGTTTTCATATTTTCAAGCCATTATTTCGTAGGAGAAGTCGAGTCACAAGAATATGAAATCTTTTCCCAAAAAAATAGAATACACGGTTGAATAAAAAAAAATAAATTAAATTGGTTAGAATAAAACATGTCGAGTCACAAAAATTTAGACAAACATGTCGACTGAAAGGTAATTTGAGTTATCAACCTCCAAGGTCCATAAAACCGGGCTGGCCTCTGTTGGCTTCAACGTAATCAAGGTATCTATCTAGCTGTTCTTTATATACTTCAACCCATGGGGCAGCTTCTTCAGTTCGGTTACCGCGCCAATGGGGATCAACGTATGGCCATGGTACGTCCCCCTGTAATTCAATATTGAGGAAATGATTCCCCCTTCAAAATCGTCATCTTTTCCTGGGTACGCAGGTTTTTTATAATCCAGCTTCCGCCAAAATGGATCGATGTACTCCAAAGGAATGACGTAATCTGAAGAAAAAAAAATTAAGGAATTAAAAAAATATTCCAACGTATTAATTAAACAAGATTATCGTATAACGGTACTGTATTTTTACACACCTGGAATGTCTAGCATATTTTCAAGCCGGCATGCGCATGGGATCCCACAGCCGGTGTATAGCTGATGACCGCAGGAAAAGTTATGCACCTTCAGTACTGTATGCAGCCTGTTGATCTCATTGTATAACAGGTCCAGGCATTTGATAGACACCCGACCCCTTATACGGTCGAACAAACGAATATTCGCATGATGAGACATGATCTTTATTCTAGAAGTGCCTAGTTTAGCTTTTAGCTCACCTAGCTGCAGCTTTTGCGCTTGATCAATAAACCCAACCAACTGATCAAGCGTTGCCTTACGGTGTCTGAGATGTGATTTCAGGGCGTGGTGCTCGCTCTCGGCTCTGTTCGTTGTGTTCTCACCGTAATTCCTACGAGCACTAGTCCACATAGTTACAAACCGGGACCTGAAGTTGCTTAACCACTGGTCTTCTAGATATTTCAAACACTCTGAAAAAAAAACGATGCATATTATTTATCACAAAAGCAAACTAGTTCATTAAATAAAATATATGGTAAGGCTGCTTACCGAGTCGGTCAGCAGCATTAAGATTTCGATAGATTTTCTCATAAAATTTATGATAATGTGTTTCGTTCGGAGAGTCAACCAAATACCACCAATGTTTCTGAAAACGTTTCCAGGTGTAGATTTGGCACTTACCGAAGACACCCTGCCAATGCTTAGAAATATTTTCCCATATGTGTATCCGGCAAAGCTGGTGACTTGCCTGAGGAAACACATTATCGCAGGCATTGACAAGAGCCAACTCTCTATCGGTTACTATAACCGATGGATGGTACACATCCGTTAACGTTTCCTTTACACACTCAAGGAGCCATGTGTAATTCTCCTCGCGTTCATTGCTTAAAATTGCATGAGCGAAAAAGAATGAGCTTCCGGTGGATGTTACGCCAACCATTTCAACTAGGGGAAGGTTGAACTTGTTTGTTTTATAGGTGGCGTCCACAATCAGAACATGCGGGAATGCCCGCCAACAAGTGTAACCCAATGGACTAACGAAGAAAACATCCTGCGTTATGTCGGTTACTGGGTCCGCTCGGATGTGATACACGTATCTGTTTCTGTGAATATTGTTTATGAATATTTCCATAGGTGTCTGACCCTGCCGTCTGCTCGCCTTTATTTTATCTTGAGCATTATAGATTGTTTTTAACGTCGAAACGTTATCAGGATATTCATTCTTTATCGCTGATAAAATGTTTCGCGGTGGCATGTTTTGGGTCATAAGGTTACCAACCAAGGCATTCTCGTTAGGTCTTAATCTCCTTACGTAAGGAAGAGCCTCAAGATATGGGGTCCGCCGATGGTTATGTGAAGCGCATACAATTTCCAACTCGTATCCGGCATGGAAACCACTATATACGCCAGTCAGCATGAAAGGACAGTTACATTTCTTACTACCGGTTTTTTTTACCTTGGCCACGGTTTTGTGAATGCCTGAACGATCACACTTTATCCACCCTTTACCCAGATTACCATATAATTTACTGGGGTTGGTCCGTCTTTTGTTTAGACCGTAACCATTTTCTTTGCCTTTTTGAAAAGCCCATTCGAAGAGGTCGTCAAAGGTTTTAAATATCTATACAAAACATAATTGAAAAAAAATACGATTAGTTATTTATATGTAGGAGGTTAATTACTTTGACCGATTTAATTTTGTAAAATTTAATAAATTACCTGGTCGGTACTGTAGTCGACATCCGGTGGAAATATTTTGCGTACACCGAACTCATCGTACTCATCTGTATCGGAGTCATCTTTAACAATTTCAGGGTCTTTTTCATGGAAGGCATCTCCATGATACTGATTATCGTACTGAGAAACGGCAGGGAGAGGCAATGACGAGTGATCACCGTAAAAATTAGAATATTGAGTGTCGTAATAATAACCTTCGGGTATCTATAAAAATAAAATATCGAATTAATTATTTTCATTAAGAGTAAATTATAAATACAATAACTATTTTTCGAACCCCACTGCTTGCCTGGTTTAAATCAAGCGTCGGTTCCGAAACCGAAGGGTAATGGCTTTCTATTTGAGGTGGCTCCTGATAAATAGAAAAATTAATACAAGTAAAAAATATATTAGGGTAAATATAATTATTAAGTACGAATATTAACTCTTGCCTGGTTAAGATCGATAGGCGGTTGGGAATACGACCGTTGATACGGTTGAACCGCGTATTCATCCTTCAAAAATATAATTTCCGTTGTATTATACAGAACATTATAAAAATAAGAGTTTAAAATGAATATAAAATCGCTTACGTTTTGTGGCGGATGGTTTAAATCGAGAGGCTCGTCATCGCCATTTCCGAATATATTCCAAAGCGACATTATAATAACAAAATTTGTAGTTTTTAAACAACCTGAATGATAACTGCAATTAAAGAACCGACTGAATATTGGTGGTCCTGCAATTGTACTGCATTTCTATATATAGCTAAAAGTTTGCTTCGTATTTCCAAACGACGAAATGCAAAGATTCGATATCAATCGAATTATCTTACACCGGTTTCGTCGGCAGGGAATCAATGATCACCCCCACTAAATACGCAGCGTATTAAATTATACGCAGCGTATTGAACATCTATACGCAGCGTTTTAGCCCATACGCAACGTATAATTTCCAATAATTCCTCTGGTGCGCCTGCAAGCTTACTGTGCATGCACAGTCTGATAGGATGGCATGCATGATTAAAGTAATACGCAGCGTATTGTCTAATACGCTGCATATGTCAATTTTTTGAATTCTACCGATGGTTATAAGTAGAGTGGCTATCAACAGAGGTATACATCACCAAATATATACCGTTTATAAAAAACGACCCTAATCTCCCTACGTACCTCACAAATACAGCATGAGTTTCGGAACCAGATCGTGGACGATTCGATCGACTAACGAAAGTTACCTGGGTTTAATCGTGGATGATGCATACAACTGTAATCCAAGATATTTCACTTTAAATATATATCATTACGGTCATTTTACTGATTCACCGGGCAGGAGATACGTGGAAGGCTGCTGTACATTGGCGGATTACTGCGATGTAAATGAGTTTAGATTCTATGATATGAGTCTAATCATGCCACATCTGGGGTATGAAAATACAAACAACATGTGGTTTTATTATAGGAACCCTTATCTTAATCTTGACAGTGGCCTCGAACCGTTAACAAATAACATGGACGTTGGTCGTCTTATTTCTTTCATAAATGAAGACATCAGAAGTGTTGACGTCTACGTCATTGACAGTGAGCTGGGAGCAAAGACTGAAAGAGACTACCGGAAGACCCGGGTGAAATGGGAAGCCTCAAGCTCCAAGGCAACAAAAAAACTTTTTTAAATTGTTAAGAATTTAATGTGTTTGTGTTTTAGGGGCGTTATAAGAATTTAAATTGTTAAGAATTTAAAGGGATAACTTTTTTAAATTGTTAAGAATTTAATGTGTTTGTGTTTGTGTTAAGAATTTAAATTGTTAAGAATTTAAATTGTTAAAAAAACTACGGTGGGGCGTTATAGGGGCGTTATAGAGGAGAGGGTGGCGAGGGGCGTTAGCCCTTTAACGCCGAGAAGATGAGGTGAATAAAAAAAATAGCCGTTCAACGGCTAAATTTTTTACCGTAAATTTTTTACCGTTGAGGGTTTTATTTTTTTTAATTTAAACCCTCTTTTACCTATAAATACCCCACTTTAAACATCTCACACACCACTCCAACTCCTATCTACTTCCCTCTCTACTTCTATTCTTCTACTATATATACCCCATCTATTTTATAAACTTTCACAAACATTCACAATGAATATGGATAGTTGGAATACCGAAGAGGACGTAGCGGTGGCAAAATCTTTCGTTAACGTCGCACACAATTGGAATGGTGGACGTCCCCGAAACGAGTTTTGGCCTGCCGTGATTGATGACTTCAAACGGCGACGTGGTGTGGAAGATGTAAACGGGTACGTTATCAGGGCGAAATGGTGGGCCTTGCAATCGAACGCACTAACTTTTAATGATATCTATGTACGACTCGAGCGACAATATGGCGCGGAGGGTACAAGCTCAGTGCTGCGAAGGTCGTTGAGCGAGTACAAAACTGAAAATGGCGAGAGCTTTGTAAACGCAGGCGTTTGGGCTTATTTGAGGCCATACATCAACAACCCCGAAGATCCTATTTTCACGTTTAATCGTTATATATAGGCGTTCGTGTTTTCTTTTAAGTTGTGATGTTTTAATTTATTTTGTTGTCTTTTATTTTATTTTTAATGAAAAAACTTTTTAAATTGTTTTCTTTTAAGTTGTAGGTTTAAATGAAAGAGAAATTATGTATACGCTGCGTATTGCCAAAAACGCAGCGTATAAGCCCTACGCAACCCTAATCCTGGTTGGGAAATGATTATGTCTTGATTACAACATTCCATACGCAGCGTATGTCGTAAAACGCAGCGTATGGAATGTCTGTCATATTAATTAGTTATATATACGCTGCGTATTGGGTTATACGCAGCGTATATAGATGTTTAATTAGCAGCACCCGTTACAAAAGCTTAAGACGTGACGAAACCAAATTCATAAAGGTATGCAAATAAGCTTTTGTCGGTAAACACATATATATATATATACTAAGAAGCTTAAAACATTAGAAATCCTACAGAAACGAAATTTTCATTAAATAAATAAACATAATGAATTAATGACTCGAAAACAAAGAAATCAGCACCTTCTTCATATTAAACAACAAATTATAAAGTAATTAGGTTAACTACCTATATTCAAAAAGTTAATGGCCATGGATTACATACTATCCAAAGAAACTGCTAAAAGACATCTCTTTTAGTAAGAGAAATGTACCAAATTGCTAAACCATTGTAAAGAAATATGTAATTTCCAATTGTAAACAAATTCTACACAAAGAACCGAAACATGCATATTCAATTTAGGTCAGTATTCAATTTAGGTCAGTACCAAGCAAAATAAAGAAAATTAAGTTGAAAGATGATAAACTGAAAGTTAAAATACAAAGGGCTCAAATCGTGTGAAGTGTAGAAAGGACTCTCAGCCATTGATCTAAGAAATTAATGGTTCAGATTTTGTCCAGATCTAACTAAAAAAATAAGTAAGAACTTAAAGCGTGAAAAGAGGGAGAGGTAGAATTGGTATAGCCTACAATTGTTAACTTTTTTCAAGTTCCCCCGGTTTTTTTAAACGTCCATAACTTTTTTATACGACATTCTTTTTTTACAAAAATTTCACCATAAAATCGGGCATTTTATTATCTTTAATTCGAGTATAGTATTGCTATACTTTTAAAAAAAAACTTGTTTTTTAAAGTTCTTTTATGTACTCTCCTATAACTTGCGTGATTATGAAATATAACTTGCGTGATTATTGAATGTAGCTTGCGTGATTATTGAATGTAGCTTGCGTGATTATCAATATAACTTGCGTGATTATCATTAAACGTGGGCGGACAATTTTTTACCATTCGCACGCTTCGCACGCAAATTACCCTTTGTACAATAACTTTCCCCAACAATAATATATATATAAGAACAAACAGAAGAGTAAAATGACAGAAATTTCACAAATTGATTTAAACACTCAAACGAAAATGAGCATCATCAAAGATAACCTAAAATCAGAAGAAGCCTAAATTGAAACGAAAATGAGCACTTTCAAGAAACATGTAAACCAAATATAACCTAAAATGACGATCAAGACATAAGAAGATGATTACTAAAGTAAAAAGAATTGGAACAACCAAGAAACATTCCACTGAAGTAAGAAAACGAATAAATTGTAATTACCAGAACCTTCAAAGAACACAAAAAATTTTCATAGAAGTAAAGAGATCGACTTATATAGCGAAAAACATAAACATGTGGAAAGAGCAAAACATTGAAACTTGCTATACCTAACCATACGTGGCAATATAAGAGCATAAAACGTTATAAAAACAATTTAAAACTCCCCGTATTCGAAGACGACACCTCTTCGATATAGGGAGAAAGAAGAAAACGACGAACTGGAAACTTAAATATGCAACGGAATAAGAAAATCAATACTAATTAAGAAAGAGAATGTTAAAATAAATAAAATTAAAAAAACAAAAATACGATAAACAGTTGCATTCAAGAGTGTGAACGGACATTGACAAATTGACAATTGTAAATTATGACAAAATATGCGGACAAAAAAATGTAAGAAACCGGACACACAACTAAAGTTGAACACCTGACCACTCATTGAAGAACCTGAAGAACAACCACCCGCACTAATACAGAACCTAACAAATGTTGCGGTTATTATGGGCAAAAGCTGCGATTCTTAAACCGTATTATTTGCTAATTTGCGAATAAATTAAATTATTCATATTTGATAAATGTGGCAGTTTACTTTAAAATAATATTTTTTTAATTTTATAATTTCCAGAAAATATCTTGAAAATATCAATATTTTCTCCCAAAAAGTTGCATATAATATACACCAAATACATGTACATCATAATAACCCTCAAAAACTTGTACATCATAATATTAAAATATTCTAAACCATTCGAAATATATCATTCAACAAAAACATTTATTCTCATATATTGAACGTTAAAGAATTATCGTGGAATCCTAACAAAATATGTATTCTAATACGTACATCAAATCTTGAGAATCCTCAAAACAACGTACGTTAATGAATCGTACCTGCAAATAAGAATCAAAGCAATGTGAAGCGAATAATTAAATGGTTTATCATCTCTGGCCATCAAATCTTGTATATTTTCAAGAGTTAAGAGTCAAGACTACCAACGTAATTTGCAAGATTCAAAACAATTATATATATTTACAAAAAAGAATGGCTGTCCAAGACACAAAATCCACTATTTCTTTCGACTACCAATGAGGGCATGACACGTGCTAATAACAGGACACGTGTCATGCCCCAACCACTAATAACATGACACGTGTCATGTCTAACAAACATATGTTTTCCACCCAATAATTAAATGACACGTGTCATTTTTTTTTAATTTTACGTTTTATAGCACTTAACTTTTTTACTTTCGTTTTTAGTATACTTTTAGAGTTTTCGACTTACGTCATCCTTTATAGTCGTTAAAAGGTGACCCGTCGCAACGCGCGGTGGTCAACTTTCAGACCACTTTTAGAGTTTTTGACTTTGATCACAGCGTTTTAAAAAATGGGTGTTAGGCCGCGTGTCATGTACATGTGGTATTTTTTTCAGACTTAAGCACAAGTGGTCAACTTTTAAATCAATTTTAGAGTTTTCGACTTTGACCACAGCGTTTTGGAAAATGGGTGGCCCGCCGCAAAGCGCGAGCAGGTCACCATCTTGTTATAAATGGTAACTAAATGGTTGTAAACCACACGATTGCCAGCAAGATAGGTGGTCTCTAAATGATTAAACCATAAACTTGGGGCGTTTAAGGAGGTAAATGGAACTCACAAAAAGGTGTGAACCCATATAGCTGAGTTGGTGAGTGTGGCAAGACATGCTACTCTACCTCCATTATTTTATTTAAAGAAAATATGAACCAGTCAGGTTAAATTGCAATATGAGAACGGATACAAAGAAATAGAACCCAATATGAGCTTAATAGTTAAGAAAATGTGTTTTCAACAATATCTGCAGCAAGTGTGTGTGGCTTACTACCAATTTAAATTAGTCACAATTTTTCAACGATTTTTGCAGAACCAAATTGGTAAGAAATGATTTTTCAATAATACTTGTGATTAAATCAGTATGCTTGTAAACCATAAATTACACGCTAACAGTGGACTATTTTGGGATAATCTAATAGATCGATGTATGCCCTGTATTTTCTTGATCAGATCAGAAACAAAAATAAATAACATAATTTCATATAAAAGAAATAGAGAATCTAGAGAACATGTTAAAAATTAACTAATACTAAGAGCATTCACGGTTGAGTCCTTATAAATTTGTGATTATAGTCCTTAAAATTTGAGGTGGAGTTATGTGGAGTTATGAGTGGTTGTGAGTGGATGAGAGAGAAAAAGTTACTGTTCATCTGTAAATTTGATAAAAAAATGTTGATTTGGTAAAATTTGAGATTTGATGTGTGAGAAATAGAGAGAAGAGATAATGATAAGAGTATAAAAAAATATTGTTTAATTGTGGTTGTGAGCGAAATAGAGAGAAACATTAATGATAAAAGTATAAATTATAATGATAAGGATAACAAATCTATTGTGAATGATTTAAGAAATCTGATGGATAACATGTTGAAACATCATATAATTGAAAACAGGCCTAGGAGCCAAAAAGTTCACCTTCTGAAATTGGAGGCAGAGATGGAGGAAACCGGCATTGTTTCGTGAGCAGTGATTTACGTTTCTTCGTAGATCGTCGCCATGTCCATCTTCCTGTCCACCGGAAGTAGCATTTTTAACGACCGCGGCTAATTGCCTTCTCTCTAGACGATAACTTCTTCGGAGAAGGAACCGGAGGTCGTAGTGGTTTTCATCGGCGCCGGAGTGAGGTAGTTCGCTGCTAATTGTAATCTGTAAACATCTGTTGTGTTTAGTGGTGGTGATCGCCGGTGTTAGCTTTATCTGCTGTTTTGAGAAGATGAAAAAGTGATGGAGGAATGGAGGGAAAATGGGGACAGATTTGGTGGAAAAATACAGGTTAGGGAGGGAGGTTGAGAATTTTGACCTTTCGAAATCTCAAATGCTGCGGTCTTCTACTCAATCCTACAAAAAATTGATTTCTTTTTTTTTTGAATTTTTTATCAAATGCTGCGGTTTTTAAGGGAATAGTAGCTTTTACTTGTTTATGTACTAGTGCCGGCAACAATGACAATTGTACCAATCATCAAAGACAATGAAACTTATACACAAAAAGTAAAAAAAAAATTAAAGGAAAATAAATCACATGCCATGATACCGAATCAGTCAATCTAAAACCAGGTAACTATGATTCTTGGATAAAACATCATGATCTTTTATTTAATCAAAACTTAACAACAAATAATAAAAAACACCAAGGTTTAAATAAGAAAACAATAACTTGAAAAACAAGATACTAAAATAGGTTAAATAAAGATAATGGGTCGATGAGCCAAATGATTGTTTAAATACGGGTCTGCTCTTAATCCGTATCATGCCATGCACATGACAATCACACGGCCCGATCTACATTAACTTTTAGTTTATTTCCAGACTTCTAATTTGTATATCTTATCTTATCTTAATCCTAATAAAGCAATAAAATTTGTGCCACATGTCTCATTTATAAAGAGTCCACATCACCACCGCCACATGTCTAACTCACATTAAATTACCAATTTAGTAAATCATCAATTAAGATTAATTATTAATTTTGTCAAAACTAAATTCTATTTTAAAATTTTGATAAAATTAATGTAGAATTGATTAATTTACTCAATAATTTTACCTCTTTTTGTGGAAAGTAATCAACAACTTATCAAACATAATAAATTTCTTAAATGTATTAAATTATTATTTAATATTTTGAAAAAAATTTATATCAATCATAATTTTCAAATTTCTAGATCATTATATTTTTCTTTGTTTTTATCAAATATTATAAATATATATTCAACCCGTGTTGTGTTGTACACGGGTTACTAACCTAGTATATAATAACCTAGTATATAATAATATGCCATGTGGTGGAACAAGTGTTTATAAGGTTTTAATATATAATTCACCAACCACTAATTCATGTCCACTCCCAAACATGTGACTCGTGATCAGCAAGAAAATGACAATTGGTAAAACATATACCAACAAACACATGATTCCCTCATCGTCATGCATGACTCATCAGATTAACAACCCAATTTATAAATATATAAACCACTAGATCAATTGCTAACTAGATAAACAAAAGGGAATTGAAGAATGGGGAAGCAGGAGGAATGGGGGTTCAAAGAGAACCATGAGCTACATGCGGCTGCAGGTTTCACCATCAGAAACATCCTTGAATCTATCATCGGAAACATCGACCAGAAAAGAAGTGGGAAACCGATGATTCATCTCGGACACGGTGATCCTTCTATCTATCCTTGCTTTCGAACATCTGTATCGGTTGAAGATGCTCTCGTGGAATCCATTCGATCCGCTAACTTCAACTGTTATCCTTCTGGAATTGGAATTGATCCCGCAAGAAGGTTAATAAGATCCTATCTTTAATTTATTTTCAATCTTTCAAGATTTTAGTTCTTCTTGTTATCCTAAAAGTAAAGAAAGGTGCATGTCACATGTCACATGAACGTTATTAGGTTAATCGGTTTATTAACGGGTTATACAGGTCAATTCGAAGGACTCATAATTTTTAGTACCACAAAAAAATATATTGCGTTTGTTTCAATTTCCGTTTACGTTCAAGCAAGTTTGTTGTTTTAGTTTTCGTTAACCGATTGTCATCAATATATAATTGGTATCAGAGCGAGGTTGAGAACAAAGGGCTGGCTTGAGAGTCGACTTTCGAAAGGGTTAGTAGCCTTAAGCTGCGAGAGTAGTGAGTTAGTGCCTGTTATTTGACGACAAAGACGGGTCAAGACAACAGCTTTTTGCTAATAATTTGGGAGGGATACTCAATACATATAATTTCTTTTACATGAAATCGTGAATGTAAGTGCTTATGGCCGGAAAAAAAACGCGGGAGTGATCGCCCCCTCCGGTCCCTTCAATGCTTCGCCCATGGGTGTGGTCACAAGTAGGAGACTAGTAAGAGCAGAATACGAAGACAGAATGGCGGATCTGGTCAGCCGTTGTCGGGGGGGGGGGGGGGTTCGGGCCGGAAGACGGGGGTGACGGATGAACATTAGTATTTCATGGCTGTTAGGGGTGATCAAAGAGGAGGTTTGTTTTTGCAATCAACTATATTGTGTATTCTGTATTCTTTGTATAGGTATTGGAAAGAGAATCCGACAGTAGGTTGTGGGTAAGTCACAAGAAATCGGAGAAATTAACCATTTGGCGTGAAAACGCGTAGAAAAGATTCATCAAAGCAGGTGGTTTTGGATCTAGTTCGTTTAGCGGGGGAAAGAAAACGATAGAAGCGTGTGGCTTTGTTTTCTTGATCGGTGGAAGAGGGCCCTCGTGTCATAGCTAGAAGTGTTATGCGCAAACTGGTTCTGTGTTGTGATAAACAATAACCGGTTGTGAAGGACTTTGGACGTGATCAAGGTTTTGGCCACGTGCCTGAAAAAAGTCGAGATGGTACGAAAAGAAGATGATTCGGCTTTGTTGTGAGCAAGTGTTATTAACAAACGGTTAAAAGGGGTAATTATTAGGTTAATCGGTTTGTTAACAGATCACACGGGTCCCGAGTCACATAGGTCAACTGGTCAACTCACTCACCTCACGACAAATTACTTTTCAACGTTTCAAGATTATCGTTTTTAATGGCATGGGTGTGAATAAAAGGATGGTTCATATCACGTTTACACCACCACTCACTTATTCTCGTATCAGTTTATACTTTGAGTGGTTTTTTTATTTTTAAAACACTATTTATTAAATAGTTTAGAACATATAATTTAATTAATTGAGTTAGAAACATGATAAATCACTTATAAGACCAAATACGTGTCAAAAACATCTTACGACATTTTTTTTTTTTTAAACTTCATCTTCCTTCAAATCATACCATATTGTTTTATTAAAAATATACAATTATATTTTAGTTCTTTAGAAAAAATTAAGGAGCAAGAGTTGTTTGAACTAATAACTAATTATCAAATTAAAAGTTGAAAAAGAAAATATTAATGTGTAAAACTCAAATATCTTTGCTTTTCTCATGATTGTGGGGGGAGTCCCTCTTATTCACACATCATTCAAAAAGTTAAACAACAGTAGATAACACTGTTTTTAAACCGCTATTTAATCTTAACCGTTTGAAAAAGTTAAACAACCGTATAAAAAGTTTGGAAAAGAAAAAATCACACCTACACTATTTTTTGGTTGATTACAAGAAATTAATGAAATTTGTTGATTAACAGTGCACTTGCTGAGTATCTGTCAAAAGATCTTCCTTACAACATAACAAATGATGATGTTTTTCTTACTGCCGGAGCAAACCACGGGATCGAAGTCTTGTTAACCGTTCTTGCTCGCCCCGGTGCCAACATACTCTTTCCCAGACCCAACTATCCGATATACGAAGCTCGAGCAAGATTTAGCGAGATTGAGGTTCGGCATTTCGATCTCCTCCCGGATAAAGGTTGGGAGGTTGATCTTGATGGTGTCAAAGCATTGGCTGATAAGAACACTTTGGGGATTGTTGTGATCAACCCTGGGAACCCTTGTGGAAATGTTTTCACATTTGACCATATGAAAAAGGTTTAGTTTTTTTCTTGATTCTATCAGTTTTGTGGTTTTAATTTAGGGATAATGTATTTAGACCCCCATTAACCCGGACTCTACTAACCCAAATCTTAATTGGGTAAGGATGTGGGTGAAAATTTCAATAAAAACCCACTAACATGACCCTAATAACCCAAAACCCGATCGGGTTGACCCGATTAACAACCCTATAATTTATATTTGTAGAAAGTATAAATCTAAAAAAAGATTAAACAACAAATGGGTCGCTCCGACAAGCCACATGTTGGCTCCGGTGTTTGACGAGCCAAATCTAAGTTCAACATTTTAGTTTGGTTATATAATCAAGTCGAGCTCGAGCCCAAGCCTAAGTCCAAACCAACCGAAGTCTAACATGGCTAAACAGCTGACTTTTTTAAACATTTTAAATGTCCCTTTCACATTTTCAAATGTCCCTTTCACATTTTCAAATGTTGAAAATCATAGTTAAAAGAATGGGAAAAGTTGCCAATTTCTACACAGTGGTGGCAATGTACCTTTTGGTGGAGGTTCCGGTTTAAAACCTGAATATGATGTAATTTAGAATAATATGATATGTTAGTTATTAAAAGAAAATAAAAGAGACCCTTGAAAATAATCAAATGACGGTTTGACTTTTATAGGAGTGTGTTATAAGAATATAATTAGAATCCTTATTGTCTTGTTATAACCAATATCATTTTCATTGATTGAATGATCAAAGATAGCAGAAACAGCAAGAGAACTTGGGATTCTAGTAATAGCAGATGAAGTTTATGCTCATCTAGTATTTGGGGAGAAACCATTTATCCCCATGGGGGTGCTTGGAGACATAGCACCGGTTCTAACTCTCGGTTCGTTATCGAAACGATGGATCGTTCCTGGTTGGCGTTTCGGTTGGATCGCGATAAACGATCCTACCCGCATTCTTCAACAAACTGGGGTTTTCCTCTTTCTTTGATCTCCATCAAATTCTTCATAGATAACATGCTTTTTTAGTTGCCTTACATTTGTACCATATATATGATCAGGTTGTTGCCTCCATAAAGAGTTGTCTCACAATATCTGCAGATCCTCCAACTGTTATTCAGGTATGTGATCATATATATAATCTATGATGTAATCATATCCAGAACTTATTAGATTATTTTGTTCAAGTTTGTTTCCGATTCACATGTGAAATTACTGTAGGAAAACCGTTATTTTATTTTAGTCCAAAGTTGGTGAAAAACTCGTTTTCACATTTAGTGAAAAAACTCATTTTTCACTAGTTTTTCTCCCAAAATTCCAACAATTACAAACATAGATGGGTTACAAAAGAAAAATCTATTTGTTTTAGTTACTTTGTTTTACTCATAAAGGTTAAGAAGTGGTAACAATTCATCTTTTCTTTACAAAACCAAACCGTTAAGATTTAAAACCGAACCAAATTAAAGCAAACTGAAGCGTTATTAACGGTTTGATTTGGGTTTTGTTTCATGGTTTAGACTTTATTGGACATTTATAAAAATACATAAAATTTATAATAATAAAAAATGTTGTCTAAGATACATTCAGATTATATGCTCCGGTTATTCTTCAACTAATCTAATAAATTTACCTAGCTTAGTTTTTCTTATGGAACTAAATATAAAATATAAATAATCAAAATATATGCAGCATAAAAATTTAAAAAATATATATATACATTCAAATATTACTGTCCGGTCCGGTCAAATTTGCATGGTTTACAATTTTTTTAAGCCTAAACTAACTTTTTGTTACAGTTTGAAAATTTAAAATTGACTGACTGAAAGATAATAAATTAAATTTGCAACCATGAAACCAAATCTATAACCGGTTTAGACGATTTTACGGTTTTAAACTAAGTGTAAACTCTCCTGATACAAATCAATTGAAGGTCATGATACACTTTTCATATTCTTTTGATCGGTTAACGTTTCAGGGGGCGATTCCCAGTGTCATCAAGAACACACCACAATCTTTCTTCTTGAACATCAACAAGTTACTTAAGGAGGCGTCGGATCTTTTTTACGAAAAAGTGAAGGAGATCCCGCTTGTTACGTGTCCACATAGACCCGAGGGATCGATGTTCGCCATGGTAAACATTTTCTATGATGCAACCAAATTTATAAAAAAAAAATATCGAATTCATGATGGTTGGCTTGTTTAGGTGAAGCTAAACATGCCCGCTTTCGAAGATGTGGTTGATGATACCGACTTCTGTATGAAGATGGCTAAAGAGGAAAGCGTAGTCGTTTTACCAGGGGATGTGGTTGGTTTGAAGAATTGGGTTCGAGTGAGTATTGGGACCGAGCCAAAAGTGCTTGAAGATGCAATTGGGAGGATGAAAGTGTTTTGCCTGAAACATGCAAAACATTAGTAATAAAAATGTGTATAATCTCAGTGCATCAAAATAAGAGATTCAGTATTGATTTGAATAATCATCTAGCTAGCATTTGTAAGGGTTTCTAGTGTCTCCAATGATTGTTGTAGTGCTAAAGCTTAAGATGTACAAGCACAGGGGACGTTGAGTATGTGTGGGATGTGCGACGAAACATGACCCATCATTTTACGGGGCCCATATTTTTTTTTAATTTTATATATAGTGTAGTTATCGAAAAGGAAATATTAAAGGATGAAGACTAGATCAATCAATTTGCTATTTTTTTTAACGGCAATTTTTGGTTTAGCGGTATATCGGGATTGGTTACTCTGGACCTACCCACTGTCCCGAGTCTAAACCTCATAGCGATGGAACCCGGGAGCGCCCCCCATTTACACCATCGGGCGGGAACCGGGCAAGCCCGTAAACCCTCCCTTATGAATCAGGATCAAACACAAGGCTCAATCCTTCATTACCCACCAATATCTCACAAAGTGGTGTAAGTGGGACTAGAACTTGGGTCTCTTCAACCACAAGCTTAAAATTTTAACCACTACACCAACTTTGCTTGATAATCAATTTGCTATTAAAATGTCATATTAAAACTATAATTTTCTTAATTTTATTGCTATAACTTAATTATTTTTTTTTTCTTATTTAGAACTTTTTCTATTTGCAATTTTTTTTCAAATCAGACCCATTTTTTTAGTTCGAACAGGGCGCCTAAATCCTCAGCTCCGGCCCTGGTGCAAGCATTATATTTTTAACTTACATTATTTATATCGTCGTGTTGGCGTATGCACTTCAATTTAAGTTTTCGGGTAAATGTTTTCATATTTTGCACGATGTGAAAAAAGATTGTTACCACAAGAACTCTGTTTCGCATAATCAACTCTATACTGTAGATTCATGCGTTAAAAAAGACAGAATGGTCTGACGCAACGCACAGGGTGGTAAACTCCAACAAGCCTATGGACAACCATGTACAATTAAGGGAATGATTCAAACGTAACGCGCCAATGGACAAATCAAGTTTTTGATTATAATGTTATATTGTGGATTTAGTTTGGGTCACATTCTATGCTAATTAAGGTAGCTTACCTAATAGAACGACAACTTTAATACTCAGATTCTTATAGTTTGGAGATTGTTTAACAACTTAAAACCAAACCAGTTAAAGTCACAACGACCTTATCTTATATTCTTTTATTTCTTTCTTTATTAATTTGTTTATTTATTTGTGTGCATTAATTCTCTCTCTATATATATTTACTTACGCGTGCATTCTCATTCAAATTGTGATCAAGTTCAAGAGCCTTAACAATTTGCAAGACAATGGCTTCTACATGTTACATTTACGTTTTCGCCCTTGCACTATTCTTCTTCACCGGCAATGAGATGTGTTATGCTTCACGTAATTTGCTGCAAGCTACACCAACTGTAACACAACCACAGATACCCACCATCCCGACACTTCCACAACCACAAATGCCTACCATTCCAACACTTCCACAACCACAGATGCCCACCATCCCGACAATCCCACAACCACAAATGCCCACCATTCCAACGATCCCTACATTCCCTAATATGCCCAAAGTATCCATGCCTCCGTTGCCTTCTATGCCTACCATCCCGAACCTTCCTACAACTCTTCCGAGCATTCCTTTCTTTGCTCCGCCACCATCCAAGAAGTAGACAAAATGCACATTTGCTACTTAGTTTTCATTGATCTACCCATTAGAATCCCTGATTTGATTTACTACTCTTTCATGATTTGTTGAGGGTTTTTATGTACTATTTTTTCTGTTTGTTGTTTCTGTAGTCTTTATGTTGTGTGGTTTGCTGTAATTTTTTGTAATATATTGTTACTTAAATTTGAAATATATCCATTATTATAAACCTCAGAGTGTTTAAAGGCTCATAACTCATACCTTTCATCTTTTAAACATTGTCATAAATACCTAATTAACTAGTATAACTTATGAAATAAAAAATATAACTTATGAAATAAAAAATTAGTATAACTTATGAAATAAAAAAAATGAACCAATCACAAATTTAACATGTCGCATGTTTTTTTTTCCTTTCTTCTCTGCATAAATGTGATTGCTTCAATTGTACTCAAAAGTCATTAATTTAACATGTCGCATGTTTTTTTTGTATTATATAAAGTGGCCGTTCAAAAAAAAAAAACTAGTATAACTTATGAAATAAAAAATATTATTATATAATACAAAAACCAAATGGTTGGTGAGACTCAATAACCACTATTCATAAGAAATGAACCAATCACAAATTTAACATGTCGCATGTTTTTTTTTCCTTTCTTCTCTGCATAAATGTGATTGCTTCAATTGTACTCAAAAGTCATTAATTGTTTTGCTTCAATTGTACACCAAACCCCACTCACCTTTTCCCTTTCTTCACGTTTTCTATTCTCTCTACAACAACACCATCTGCTCCAGTTTACGCAATCAACGACGATCAAGGTTTCTTTGTGAGAGATTAACTACAGGTCAAAGGAGTTTCTTTGTGAGAGATCGACGATGTGTCTAACATCTCACACTGATTTTAAATCTGAAGCAACACACATTCTCTGTATCGATTTATCTCTCTCTAAACCTAAGCGCCACCGCCGTTTGTGGCGATGCTAGGCTTCATCATGTTTATCTGATGAGCACTGATCTGTTGTTGGCCGGTATATAATCGTTACTTATTTTATGATTCTTGGCCGCTAATTTCTGCCATAGACCACCATTTTCATCGCCGGCCGGGGCTATCGCCGCCGCCTCAAGAGTCCGCTTCCTTGGGCTGGGATCCGAATCTTAAAATCGGTGAGGCTTTGGTGGCGATGGATGGCTGCGATGATGGTTGGTTGTTCTTTCTAGCGTTTTAAGCATCGGATTTAGGGGTTATCGCCGGCGATAGCCCAAGGATTACATTATGTGCAGAGCTTGAGTGAAGCCTGTTATGTGGATTAGTTGGTAGTTCTACTTTTTTTACCTTTTCTGTGTTTGTTTGGTAACTTCTTTCCCATTACATGACCTGAAAACGTTCACTGATATGAGTATGGTGCAGTATGCTTTTAGCTATTGTTTATTGCTGTGATAATCCTAGATGGTTCTTTGGCTGTGATGATCGTTCTTCACAGATCTGAGCCACTTTCGTGTGCTTAAACATGGTTACATGGGTTTACGTTTGTGGTCGCTTGAGCTATGGCTGTGATGATCATTCTTCACAAATCTGCGCCTCTTTCGTATCAATTAGTGACTTGGCACAATTTGATGGATCTGTTCTTCAAGGCTATGATGAGAATCTGTATGATTTTATTGGAACAGAGATATGATAATCTCTGTTTTGGCGAGGCAAAATATTTGCAGCCACGGTAGATATGTCTTTGTTTGCCCCATCACGTACGGATCTGAGCCCAAATTTTCTTTTCGAACAGCAGATCTGAGCCTAATGTTCACCTTTTTCTTCATTTAGAGTAGTGGCTAAATAGATTTGACAATGCTTGGCTAAACGATCGAGGTTTGATATATTTATTTGTGCATATTATATTTTACATAGTTAAAGTTGCATTATATTTCACCCTTTTTGTTTGTTCTTATGTTGTTTTTGAGACATCAACCCAGTAGTGATTTTAAATTAGCTTTATCATAAATATGGAAATTTAGCACACTAAATATTTGACTTTGGGTTTATATAGGTTACTCAGCTTAATATATAAGCATGAGCGATGGTGACGATTATCTTGGAATTCATAACTAAAGAAGTTGCAGCTTTATAATATGGCAGGCAGAATGAGGTAATATTTATGAATGTTGTTTATATAAGTTATTCTATGTGGTGGTTATCATGACAGTCCTTTATTTGACAGTGCTTCTGTGGTGTCATTGTGGTTTTTTTTAGTGAAATTGACGTACGATGTTAACTACAGACTGTATTCATTTTCGTTGGCTTTGAACCCACTTGACATTTTTTATAGCTATTTTTGTATATCTTGACCCGTTTAAGACGAATCATGAACTGAATCAACCTATTTAAAGTAATTAAATTTGCATCAAACATGGTTTAGATGATTGATAAGGGTGTTATTTGAGGACTAAGGTGTTAAATATTTTTATTCAGTTAAGGGCTTTACAAATTTATCATTTAACAAAACCAAATTTCTTTTGGAAGTGGTAATCTCCCTCTATGTATGAATCTAAGCTTTATAATTTCCATTGCTTCTTGCTGTCTCCTTAGATACATGTAGGTTGTCATTTTTTCGGAGGAGCTGCAAGACAAAATGGTCGTTTCAAGTTTCTAAAGAACATCCAATATCGGTCATTTTAAGTTTAGTATGCTGCTACCAACATTAACCTCCTTTCAAACAAGTCACTTTTGCTGTGTGCTAATTCTGGAAATTAAAGACCTGAATTTGGAGTTCAATAGCAAATTCACTGTAAATGCTACATAAATTATTTATCTACCTGAAGGCACTTAAATGAATATATATTGAATAGTATTGGTCTGCAAATATTAGGAACATCCTTGGAAATGTAAAGCATGTGTAGAAATCACTGTTACAAATGAATGAAAAAAATGATATGGTCCATATTCTCACCTAAAAATATCCTCATTTCTCATAACTTTTTAGCCTTTTTATTCTTGGAGTGTTTAGTTGCAAGTCCACGAATAGTACACATGGATCATAAGAAATAACCAATGTCTTAGTAGATGAAGATGAGGACGGCTTGGCGTGTATGTAGTAGTAGATAAATTGGATTCGTGAAGATGAGGACGGCTTGGTGTATGTTTGTCTATGATTTGAGGGCTATAGAGATCATTTGCAAATCTGTATGTATAATAAATTTATGTATTTCACAAATATATGACATAGCTGTAAGTGAATATTTGTTTACAAATCGTTCGCATTATATGTTCTAGATAGTCACCACATTTATCAGTGGTGTGTAGTACTAAAAATTTAATTTGGTTAAATAATACCTTGGTTTGGTTTTCTCTTATTGACCATGGTGTATACCTACCCATGGTGAAACCTTGGACTCCCTCGCAGGTGGTAAAAACTATTGTATCTTCAATATGACTTTCATTTTACCCTCGCAAGTGGTAAAACTATTGCATCTCAAATTAACACAAACACCACTGCATGTCACTTTTTTTGTAAAAGTTGGATTAACAATGTAACCACGGTCTCCCGCCGCAACGCGCGGGCGAGTCACCAACTCGTATATATAATTTTGTAAGATTTATAAGAAGCAAAATAACTAGAAATCCAAACACGAACTATGTAATTAAAGGTGTCTAACCCGAAACTAACTCAAACCCATTTAAACTAAAACTAAACTCATGAGTCATGAAATGAATCTATTAGTATAACACCACCATAGTTCCAAAATTAAAGAGTTTGTGGTTGACTGTAATTCCATTAATAACCATTTTCTTGAACATTTTTCATATATTTCCGCAAATAATAATATCTCAATGCAGCAGCCATAATTCCCACAAGTAATACCTTGATGATCAATTGTGAAGTGTTTCTTAAATTGTAGATACTTTCAGTCATATATTGCATGTACGAGCGTTTAATGGGAATAGTCGATTGGTCTATCTCGCCAATATAAAAAATTTTCATCTTTCCTTTAGCTATATCACTATGCCCAACATCACTAAAATCAATAGTTGCGTCTTTGCCTGCAATAATACATGAGGGACGTTAAAACTTAACTTATAAAAGCATTCATATCAGCATTTTTATATTTAAAACTTATACTTAAATTTTAAGAGATAAATATAAGGGATTGATAAATATATCAATCTATTACACATATATGGGTTTTTCACCATTTTTTTACGTAGCGTAATACCAACGAAATTGCTTTGTGTGCCCACGTTAACATGGCGTCAACATGCGGGTTTGTGATGTCTAGTTTTTTTTACATTTTAATTTTAGGTTTGCTTTTTATTCATATCTTTTACAGTTATGTTGTTTCTCATTAAGACTGTGTTTGGCGCGCCATAAGCTAGCTTATAAGCTAGCTTTTGAAAAGCTAGTTGGAGTAGCGTTTCAACTAGCTTTTATAATATTTTCAGTTTTACCTTTCCCTACTTATAAATAAATACCTTTATTTATATTTATGACATATACTTTTATGTCATTTAATATTTTCCAGCTAGTTTATCAGCTAGTTTTTACCAAACGTCATTTTTTATATAAGCTAGCTGCTAGCTTGTCAGTTAGTGTGCCAAACACAGCCTAACTTTACTTTAACCTATGCGTCTACGTTTCCATCTAAATCTTGTTTAATAACGACCAGCCCTCACCATGAAGCATGTGTGTAACCAACTAATTGTATATTATACTGATAGATTATTATATAGTTGTGTATATATAGTTATTATCTTACTCAGCAAAACGTTTTCTTAATTCGTACATGACTTTGTTTACACGTTAGGTTACAGGGTTGTTGGAGGAAGACACGGAAGAATGCTCGAGAGTAAAAATGATCCTTATTTTAAGTAAATGTAATTAATAAGATCACGTATTTATTTGAAATATTGTAAAGCTTTAACTACTAAAGGAATTATGTTTCCTTTCTAATTACTATATACTGACACATCAGCTCTAGCCGAGAATGTTACCAACTACCAACTACCTCTATACCATCAACAAAAGTCACTGGAAAACGTACCGGTTGCTCTTCGCCAAACATCCCATCCTCCAGGGTGATTGTCTACAAACTGGGTTACATCATAAACCTGATACAGTTTAGATTAACCAATACATTAGATGGTATAACCGGATTTGAAACAGGGAGATACAATTTTGGAAAGGACAATGTAACAATATTCTTCCCTTGATTCTTCAACTAAAAATCTGAAAGCATTATGCACTTATAGTGTAGCTACAATCAGATCAAGAAGTACTCAAGTAATGCTTAATTAGGCTATTCGTGATACTTTTATCATACCTTTTTAACCTTACACAATTTTTTTCTAGGACACTCTTTCATTTTTAGATTTTACTCCCGTAATACCCATCTCACATCATCTTTTACTATTTTTAATAAATTTTATTTAGAAAGTTAGAAAGAGAAAGAGAAATGAATAAAGATAGAGAGAAAACTGAAATATGTTTCGTGGTAGAGTTCTGCAGAAGAACCAAAAGTGCGGCGAAACAGATATGCAGAAAGAGATATGCGGTACAAATAAATAAGAACACGCAACCCCTTAGCCGCTCCCATGTGAGGTATAACGTGTGAGGTTTTTTATTTTTTAGTGGTATAATGAGTTTTAGGAATGGTACATTGCAATAGAGCAGTCGAAATTTTCCTAAGAAGAGATTCATAACTGATAGCCTTAGTTAGTTAATGAGTACTCTTTCTAATTGTAAATCTCCAAAACATTTTAATCAACTAGCATTAATTCATAAAAACTCAGCTACTGGATTACACCCAATTTAATTAACAAGCTACAAACTCTCAAAATCAAACCCTAAACATTATCAAAATTGTGAAGCGCAGAAACTGTGCAAAACGAGTCAAATTAGAATGAATTAATGAAATCGGACCTTTCCGGAGATGAGAAGCCAGCAGTCGTCGGGTTTATTGTGCTTACAGACATCATCAAACACGAAAGTTTTCTGATTTAACGCCATTTACAGATTGACCTGCAACTGTGTAAACTAAACTAACGAAATCAGATTAGTATAGATCTACTAAGATATAGAATATTTAAGAGCAATCAATCAATCAATCTGCTTACCGGAGCCGAAGCTTAATTTTGCACAAAATACAGAGAGATTCTCTTTGATAGTATACTATAGAAGTATAGATTGATTCCACGAAACCAGGTGGAAGCCATGAAAGGAGGGCGAGTGTTATTTGTACGTGACTGGTTTCGCACGCTCATTTTGACCAAATGATTGATTTTTCTTTTTCATTTCCCTTTGGCTTCCGTCCAAAAACAATTTAGTTGAAGACAAATTAACTTCTTTTTTTTTTAATTTAGAAATAGCTTAATATAAAATTATATTTTTATTTAAGAACTAAAGAAACTTTATTGCGTCAATATGTCATTTTAGAAATCTAAACATGGTGAACGATTTGAATTAATGCTTGTATTTATAACATAAAACGACACACCTATCAGGAAAAAAATAAGATGTTTAAAAAATCTTCATTACAAGTCGTATGCCCTATACGTGTCGTATATCCTCAATCTATAACAGTTCAAAAGGGTATATATGATTTGTTGAGGGAACCAAAAAACACAAACCGCACATAGGAGTTGCATTGTATAATACACCTCTTATGCAAAGTGTGCGCGTAACACATCAGGTGTGTTTATACATGGCTTTGGATGAAAGATGTATTTTAATGACTTTTTGTTTAAAAGATACATGTTTGAAATAAGGATGTGTTATTCATATGAAATGTAGTGAGATTGGCTTAAAGAGAAACCATTTATAGGTTTAAATGTTTAATCATTGACTCAGTCTTATGTCCTTTCAGAATCGTGCCTCTTGTTGATGAGACAACACAATACCTTTTACTTACCATCCATGTCTAAACAAATCAATCGTAAAATCATAATGATGCTTTTTAGAAGGGGTTACTCATATATCTTCTGTCTTTCTTTCTGAATTTGTATTTTGTTTATCATTCAACTTAAACTCTTAACCATTTAAACATATAGTCATATTTTATACATACAGTAATACCGTTAGATCATGTCCTTCGATAATCGTATTCGAAATATAATTAGAAGTATATGATTTTCGAGTCTACACCGCTTACTTTCTTGTACGCAAAAGTTTGTGACGCTTTTTTCGTACAAAATTTGGTCGCAAATATCAACAGAGAAGCAATATGTGAAGAAAAATAATAATGGATTATTCCATTTATATATTTATATAGGTAACAAATTAAACATAACCAAAAACCATTGATCAACCTTAAATTAATGTTCGCTTCATAAATAACCAATAACTCTGCCATGAGTGCGATTATCCTGTCTTCATTTGTTTGTAAATTGTAATGCTTCATACACAACCAACAACCTTTCAAATTTCAACTGTCATAACCACTTTGGTTAAGACAATTACCATGATAATACAAGTATTCTCAATGCAGCAGCCATTATTCCAACAAGTAGCACTTTCATGATCAACTGTGGAGACTCTTTCAAGTTGTAGATCTTCTCGGTTGTCGAAGAGATGTATGATCGTTTCTCGGGAATAGTCGATTGGTCTATCTCGCCAATGTAATAGGTTTCCATCATTTCGTTAGCTTTCGTGCTGTGGCCAACATCACCATAATCAACTGTCGCGTCTTTGCCTGCAATAATTCGTCACACGAGATAAAAGTTAGCTTAAAATGCTGATTTTGATTCGCAATCGGGTTGAAAGTGATGAGGAAAATGTACCAGTTGCTTTTCGCATAACTTCACCGCCTCCGGGATGATCATCCATAAATGGAGTTACATCATAGACCTGATACAGTTTTTGTTCATCAATACATTAGGCTACAGAAACTGAATAACTGTAAATTAATAACCGAATCAACCCAAACAGTGGAGGCCCTGAGCATACACGAGAGGTGCGATGGAACATGACCTATCATTTTAGGAGGCCCAGATTTTTCATAAAAAATTATATATATATTGTTCTTTCTAAATAAGACTTCTAAACTTTTATTAAAAATGTTAAGAGATTTGTATGATTTGTGTGTTAACTACTTTGAATGTCATTTTAAACTATAATTTTTCTTATGTTTATCGCTGTAACTAAACTTTTTGTCTTATTTTAAGAAGTTTTTCAAATTGCAATTTTATCGAATGAGTCCCATTTTTTTTAGCTCGAACAGAGCCCTAGATCCTAATACCAGCCCTGAACCCAAATATTTATAACCAATTTAACAGAAACAGTTACAAACAAAAACTGATCAATTATGGAAAATTAAAGACCAAAACATACATGGAATGAATTTTGGCATATAAACAAACCCAACAACCAACAATAAGATACTGAATTTAGAAAAAATGAATAGGTTTAAAGAAAAATTGTGCATAAAAATTGTTTCAGTGACCAACTTCTAGACCATAAACGCACAAAAATGAAAAATCTGATTCATTATTGTTCGAAAATAAAATCATGATTAAACTATATCGAAATAAACATCGAATTAGGGCTAATGATTACTCGTTTCCGGTTAGAAATCTTCAAAATACACGAATCACTAGCAACTGTACTCAATTAGGTTCGATTCGCGAAAATCTAACTGTCGAAATACAGTTATAAGCTACAAATTAACCTAATAATCAAACATAAATGATCTGAACTACAACGTGAAGGAATCAAATCGCTTTAGGAACCACAGAAACTAACTGTGCATTTATCGGTCAAACTAAGATGAAATCAGAGAACATCTGACCTTTCCGGAGATGATAATCCAGCAGTCATCGATTTTATTGTGCTTAGCGACGTCATCGAATACTAGAGTTTTCAGATCTGACGCCATTGATTGATAGATCTGCTGCTACTGCATATGCGAAAACAGATCAAAATAATATAAAAAAAGTATCGAAAATCGGATAGATCTAACAATGAGGAGAAGATTAAGGAGGAATCAATCTGCTTACGAGAGATGAAGAGAGTGAAAGAGATCGAAGAGTGCCTCTTCGATACGAATCGATGTAATTCCACAATAGCAGGCAGAAGGTTTGTTGGTATTTGTATTCGAGTAGGATGGAGCACGCTCATTTTGACCAACTCCCATTTCCACCTTCCTTTCGGTTTCCAAATATATTTTAATCAACGAATGTGAATAAATAAGTAATAAGACAATCATGCTTATATTCATAATAATTACATTTTCAGTCATCTAGTTTGGTTAAATTACAACAAATATCATTGTTGAATCTTTAGTTTTTAAACTCAGTGTTTGACTCAACTCCCTTTTATGCAGGGTTTGAGGAGGGGACGGATCGTTCATGATTAGATGATGTAGTCTTAGGGGTTGTTTGATAGTTGCTGATTGGGTTAAAGTTGACTGAGTTAGAGCTGGCTGGGTAAGAGTCTGACTGAGTAAGAAGTTTTGCCTGAAACTTGACTGTTTGATAGTAGCTGACTGACTGAGTAAGAGCTGACTAATGAATGTATATAGCTATTTATTTTTAATTTGTTAAAAAACATTTTTTACAAAATAAATTTAAATAAAGAATTTTGAACAAAACACCAATACAATAATTTTTGTTGTTGAACGTATTAAAAATTAGAAAGAAAATATTCATTTTAATTAAACGGAAATACATTTTTTAATGTTAAAATAATAAATATATATTTATCTAAAAAAAACGATAAAAATAATAACCAATATTACTTATGGTTCTTCTCAATTCGGTTTTACTCCATGAATTCTTAGTTAGGTTCAATTTTGGATTTGATAAATTTTAGTTAAATTTTGATTCACAATTCATCACGTTCGTCGTCATCAACACCGTGTCTATCTCAACTTTTCAAACATTCACCGAAAGCATATCCATATGGTCTAGTTTGAATCGTTTTTCAATTTCTTGCTCAACGGTGTGCTTATTTTCGAGATTCACTCAGTTTTGAAGGAGTTATGCTTGATTAAACATTTACCGAAAGTATATCAATATAGGTCTAGTTTGAAACATTTTTCAATTTCAAACGCAACAATATGCTTATTTTTTAGGTTCATTTAATTTTGGAGAAGTTATTATTGATTAAAGTTGGAGTGGGGTGTGTGGGTATTTTGTGTTGCTGTGTAAAAGATAATTTGAGATTGAGATTTGATAAAAAAAAAGACTCGGTCAGTGATCTTGAAATCTCGGATTCGGTCAGGTGTTACTGACTCGGTCCGAGCTAATTTGTGATGTAAACAAACAAGCTTACTGGACTGTGTAAGCCAATATCAAACAGCCCCTTACTCTGCATTTTTGTACAAAGGCAGTTTCCTACGACTTGATCCTATGATCTCCAGATATCAGTTGCTTCAAGACCCACCCTTAAAAACTCAAACTTGATAATTTGTCTTATTATTTCATTAGGTTAAAAAGTATAGTAACTGCGATGTCTTTCGAACCAACTAATAATTTTCAAATTATTGCTATGAGGAGCTTACATATTTGTTTTTTGTTGTTCAAGTGAATACTTTCGTGGGGGCTATCAATCTCTGAATTGTTCCTACTTTGTTATGCTTAACTGTGAAGTTCTCTAATCATCTACAGTCGATATGCCCAAAACATGTTGGTGATATTTGAGATTATACATTCCTTATGAACTTAGCATCTACCATGTATATAACCGACGTGGGATTGCCTAGAGTGTTACAATCATCCCTCTTATGGACACATTGTTCTTGATGAGTGTTGCCACACCATCCAACAGGGATATGAGGTTTGCTAGTGTGTCGTCTTAAACACCCTAGGGGACTCGTCATCCTCAATAAGGTTTGTCCCATCATACCATACGACACATTAGTAACTCTGATACCATTTACATCTTAGCTTGTCACGTCAACCACATCTAGCTTAGTCTTTCTTTCACTCTGTCCACCCTTATCGTCAAGTGTCATTTTGAGACACTTCTAAAAGTTTTTAAAAAATAATAATGCAAAAACAGTTATGTAATTAAATCGTTAAAATATAACTGCTTTAGTCAGTCTGGTCGACCACCTAACACAATCATTTGGTTTATCTTTATCTAGAACCATGGTTGTCGGTTAGCCCTAACAATTCTGTCAAAACCAGTCAAATCATATTGTAAACACCCTAGCCCTGATTGAGACCAATTATATAATTTCTCATGACAAATCCAAAATACAAACACGCCATAAGATCATTAGTCTGTGTTGGGATCGATATCGATTTATACTTGTTTTTGCTTAACACTGTGCCGTTGAAAACAAATACAAAAACTGGTTTTTATTTATTCAAGAAATCATTGTATATACTAATATACCTTAAGTTTTCTAATTGACATTTATTCGATGGACGTACTTGCTCTTACTAGAACCATATCAGAGTTTCCTCTTAGGTGTATAAATAGAGGTATTAGGGAGAGAATTTAACACCCTAATCACCTACACAAAAACCGTGAGGCTCTCTCTCCCTCTCTAAATTGTGGACCACCATCCACATTCACCATCATAACTGTAGTCTGTACACCCTAAACGGGAGCCCGATCAGGACCAAAGTATCTTCTAAATCATGCCTGATGTTGCTATGCCATCAGGTAATCATTACGTTATGCTTTATATTTATATTTATATTATCATGTAAGAGGAATCATCCAACATTTAGCATCAGGGCGATTTTGCTAATCGATTCTTCATTCATTTGATGTTTACGATTCTACTAATTCAGACCTTATCACATAATTAAAATCGGTTCATAATTAATTAAAGAGGTTGTGTCTCTGTCAAAAACACAAGCGGATAAAAGCAAGATCTAGATTTCTAGATCTTGTAACAATCAGAAAAACTGAAGAAGATCCAACAAATACAAACTACGAACAAAATCACAAACAGATGAACTTAGCAATTCATCAAACTGATGAATTGCAGCACACAAAGAAAACGAAGAAATACGAAGATCGGATGAAACCCTAGATCTTCCAGCCGCTCTCTCCAAAAACTCTAACCCTAAATGAACACCCATAAGCGCTTTATATATTCCATCTTCCAGCAGCTTCTCCAACTGTATCGGATCATCCAGCCCACAAAACATATCCAGCCCACAAACATATGCAGCAGCCCACAAATATATTCAGCAGCCCAGCAAGCATATGAAACACAAAAAAAGAAACATGAGAATTTGTACTAATTTGAATTAAAAAGAAATAGACAAAATATAAACTTATATTTTTTACACCCCCCCTTAATTCAAACAGCAAATTCATCAAACAACTTTAACTTCATACACATGTCAGCATGCTGATTTACAAGCAATCCCTTTGTAAACATATCAGCAAGCTGATTCTCAGAAGATATAGGACACGTTTTTATAAAACCTTTTGAAATTTTCTCTCTTAAGAAAAACAAATCCACTTCAAAGTGCTTTGTTCTATCATGGAAAACAGGATTTGCTGCAATAGATATTGCAGCATTATTATCACAAAAAAGAGGCACAGGTTTATCTATAAAAACATTCAATTCCCTTAGCAAATTATCCAACCAAATTGCCTCACAAGCAGCAGAGCACATTGCTCTATACTCTGCTTCAGCAGAGGACCTAGAAACAGTTGTTTGTTTTTTACTTTTCCAAGACACTAAACAATTTCCAAGAAAAATACAAAATCCTGTCACAGACTTCCTAGTTATTAAGCACTTAGCCCAATCAGAATCTGAAAAAACTTGCAAGTTTAGTTTATCACTTTTCTGAAACAAAATTCCCTGCCCAGGATTTCTTTTTAAGTATCTCAAAAGTCTTAGAGCAATGCTAACATGAATTTTATTTGGTTTATGCATAAATTGACTAAGATATTGTACAGAATAACTAATATCAGGCCGAGTATGAGATAAATAGATTAGTTTACCAATTAACTTTTGAAATTCAGTAATATTAACAACCACATCAGACTCACTCCTTTTTTCAGATAAAAGCAAATAGTTTTGTTCAATAGGAGTACTAACAGGCTTAGCTGCTGATAAACCAAATTCAGTAAGCAATTCCATACAATATTTTCTTTGTGTAAGACACAAACCTTTTTCTGACTTAATGACTTCAATTCCTAAAAAGAACTTTAAGTCACCTAAATCCTTTATTCTAAATTCCTTTTCAAGAATCTGTTTGACATTATTAATTTCTGAAATATCATTACCAGTTATAATAATGTCATCAACATATACTAAAAGAATTATAATTAAAGAATCTAGCTTTTTTACAAACAAGGAATGATCACACACACTTTGCACAAAACCACCTTTAAGAAGCACAGAAACAAGCCTCTCATTCCACATCCTAGGGGCTTGTTTTAGTCCATACAAAGACTTAACAAGTTTGCACACTCTTGTTTCATTATCAGAATAGTATCCTTCAGGTAAAGACATATAAACATCTTCATTTAAATGACCATACAGAAAAGCATTATTTATGTCAAGTTGAGCTAAAGGCCAATCAAACTGAGTAGCTATAGTAAGAACACACCTAATAGTAACCATTTTTACTACAGGTGAAAAAGTTTCCTTAAAATCTATACCCTCCTTTTGAGAGTAGCCCTTAGCCACTAATCTTGCCTTATACCTTTCAATTTCTCCATTGGACTTGTATTTTATTCTAAAAACCCACTTACAGCCTATTGTTTTTCTATCTTTAGGCAGATCTACTAAGACCCAAGTATTATTCCTATGAAGAGCTTCCATTTCATCATTCATAGCCTTTACCCATTCAGGATCAGTAGAAGCTTGTCTATAAGTTTTAGGTTCAAAATGCTTATTTAGAGTAGAGGAGAAACACATAGCATCAGAAGACAGCTTTGAGTAATTAACTACTTTTTCAAAACCATATTTTACTTTTCCATCTAAAACATAATCTCCTAATTTTGCAGGCATAGTGTGTGTTCTAGTAGGTCTCCCTGAGTGTGTAGGACATGTTTCAAGTAAGCTTCTACCCTCAGATTGGATGAGTATTCTTTCTTCTTGAGAACAACTAGGAGCTTCACAGCTGCTCCTAGAACCCCTACCACCAGGAGAACTAGTCTCAGTGGATACAGATCCAGGAACAACTTGAGACTCACCACCAGTGTTATCAGATTCTACCCTCCCTTCATCATTGGGAATTTTTCCATCATTAGAGTCTTGATTGTCAAAAAAATCAAAAAAGTTTAAATTGTTGTATTCTGTTTTAGCACTTGACTCAAGTATAGTATCATTCTTATCCAATTTATAAGGAAATAAGTTTTCATAAAACTTGACATCTCTTGAAAACAGAATTGTATTGTTTTCAAGGTTCAACAATTTGTAACCTTTTTTCTGGTTGGAATATCCCAACAAAACACATTCATTTGAGCGACTAGAAAACTTATCATGATCATTTAAAACAGTGCTAAAACATAAACAACCAAAAACTCTAAGATGGTTAAGAGAGGGTTTAAAACCATACACTAACTCATAGGGAGATCTACCATTCAAGACAGAAGATGGAGTCCTGTTTATAAGATAAGAAGCAGTTAAAACACACTCAGTCCACATTTTCAATGGTAAACCACTTTGAAACAATAAGGCTCTGGACACATTCAGCAAGTGCCTATGCTTTCTTTCCACAACACCATTTTGTTGTGGAGTATAAGCACAGGAAGTTTGATGATTAATTCCCATTTGTTTACAAAAAACTTTCATATTATTGTTAATGAACTCACTGCCATTATCACTTCTGAAAGTTTTTACAGTTTTATTGAATTGATTTTTTAACAAATGAACAAAAGTTTCAACATTTTCAAACACCTCCTCTTTCCCTCTTAGAAGATAAATCCAAACAGCACGACTATAATCATCCACTATTGTCAAAAAATATCTGAACCCTTCTGTACTAGAGACCCTATAAGGTCCCCATACATCAAGATGAACTAATTCACCTAACTGTTTTGAAACATGCTCACTTAAGGGAAAGGGAGCTCTATGCTGTTTTGCCTTGTGACATACTTCACAGGGCAAATCAGACTTAAAAACTTTTAATTTCAAACTGTCCTTTAAAACATTTAACACTTGCTCAGAAGGATGTCCTAGCCTAGCATGCCATAAATTCAAAGACAATGTACTACTATAACACACCTTAGCACATTCAGAAGCATCACCACAAAAATACAAACCATCAATCTGATTACCAGTCACCAGATTTTTCCTGCCCAACCAGTCCTGAACATAACACTTATGTTCATCAAATATTACCCTTAGTTTATTATCTTTAGCAAGCTTATGAACAGACAATAGGTTCACAGAATATTCAGGGACAATAAACACATCAGTTAAAACAATGTCATCACAAAGTTTTAAATCTCCAATTTTAGTTACTTTTGCATTAGAACCATTTGGATGTCTTACAGTAATGTTATAATTACTAACATCAATTTCATTTTCTAAAGATTTATCACTCATTAACATGTGCTGATTTGCCCCTGAATCAATTATCCACCCACTATCTCTTTGTTCATTGTTTGAGCTTGCAAAACTATAGACAGGTTTTATACTCATGTTTGAAGAAACACTGTTTTCAAACATACCTCCTACATTTGAAAAATTTGAACCACCAGCACTGTTTTCTCCTAGCAGACTCAACAACTTTGTTACTTGTTCTTGAGTAAGACTAGACACAACAGAAGGTATTTCAGGTTTATCTAAAACCACATTATTAGATTTTCCATTGCTAGATTGTCTAGATCTAAACCATGAAGGATAACCAATCACCTCATAACATCTATCAATAGTATGTCCCAATTTATTACACTTGGTACACTTGAGACTGGGATTGGGACCTCTTGATAATTTTCTTTTATTATCAGAAAATTGATTTGGTTGATTTGTTTTTGAAAAGAAAATAGTGTTTTGTTGCTGTGGTTTAAAATCACTTGAGTTTCTGTGAGATTCTTCTCTACTAAGAGTCCCAAATGCAGACTTAAGTGTAGGGAGAGGATCTTGAATCAACAAACTGGTTCTAACAGGTTGATATACACTATTAAGACCCATCAAAAATTGCATCAACTTTATACCATGATTAAAATCATTAAACTTAGTATGAGCTTCACAAGTACAAGTTGGCAATTTCACCATTTGATCAAATTGTTTCCAAAGAATGTTCAACTTATGATAGTAATCAGACACAGAAGATCCATTTTGAGTACAGCTATTTATTTTTTGATACAGATTAAACAACACAGATCCATCAGTTTTATCATAAGTTTCTTTTAATTCTCTCCAGATTTCAGAGGCAAAACTAGAGTAAACTTGCCCTAAATACAATTCTTCACTAACAGAGTTAAGAATCCAGGTAAGAACAACAGAATTACATCTATCCCACTGTCTGGCAAGAACATCATTATCAGTGGATTTCACACAAGAACCATCAATAAATCCATATTTATTCTTAACCTGTAAAGCAAGCTTCATTGCATTTGACCAAACAATATAATTTTCAGTTCCAGTAAGTTTAATACTAACAATAGTCAAAGTACTAGAGTCACTAGCATGTAGATACAAAGGATTGCTAGCATCTAACTTACTAACAAGAGTCTCAGTAACAGGGAGAGCATCACCCCCGTCAGCCATAACAAATCACCGAAACAAACAACCAGTGACCAGCAATCACACAACAAATACAACAAATAGAACAACAGACAAGATCTACTACCAGAGTTTCACACCAATCAGAATGCAAACAAAAAACAAGGTAGCAAATCCCAAACCAACAATATTAACAGATCTAAACAAAAAACTAAAGCAAGGAAGGATCTCACCGAGATAGATTCCCAAGTTAGGGTTTCCAGATTGTTTTCTATAATCTTCACTTAGGATTATAGAAGGGACAACCAGCACAGCTTCTATTCGGTCCAAGAACTTCTCGATCTTCCTCGCCTGTGCTCCTCTACGTAGAGCTTCAAGAGCCTTCAACGTTTCTATGATTCCCGACCACAACAATCAAGATCTAAGATCGGAGAGGTGACTACAACCGTCGGCACCAGTGACTAATGGTGGTTTTTGTACCGTACGGAGTCACACCGCCGAAAACAGACCGACTGACCTGAGATCTACAACCCACGCAGAACGAACGGCGGCTCGAGCCAACGTCGGAGACACAGGCTGTCACCGGAAATGAAACCGTCGGTAACAGATCTAACCGCGAAGAAGACGAGATCAAGAGCTCGAAGGCTCTGATACCATGTCAAAAACACAAGCGGATAAAAGCAAGATCTAGATTTCTAGATCTTGTAACAATCAGAAAAACTGAAGAAGATCCAACAAATACAAACTACGAACAAAATCACAAACAGATGAACTTAGCAATTCATCAAACTGATGAATTGCAGCACACAAAGAAAACGAAGAAATACGAAGATCGGATGAAACCCTAGATCTTCCAGCCGCTCTCTCCAAAAACTCTAACCCTAACTGAACACCCATAAGCGCTTTATATATTCCATCTTCCAGCAGCTTCTCCAACTGTATCGGATCATCCAGCCCACAAAACATATCCAGCCCACAAACATATGCAGCAGCCCACAAATATATTCAGCAGCCCAGCAAGCATATGAAACACAAAAAAAGAAACATGAGAATTTGTACTAATTTGAATTAAAAAGAAATAGACAAAATATAAACTTATATTTTTTACAGTCTCCCAATCCCATATTTTTATACGAATGGCAAGTACTGGATCCAAATATTTCATAGGTTAGAGAAATCAAAAGGGAGTAATCGGAATTTTCGACAGTCGACAGATAAAGCAGATTATTATTGAAAGTAGAGTATATATATAGCATTACCATGACTCTTAAATAAAAATGATAATTTGATATTGTTTGTAAACCCCTTTGGAGCATCGCTGTATGGTGAATTGGCATGTACCATCACTCTTAGATTGAAATAGCATTGGAAAAAGAATAAAATGGACTTTTATAAAATAGACTTTTTGGCTATTTTTTTCCCAAAATAGATCCTTGACTCTTTTTTGTCTTAAAATACCAACTCAACTACAGTCGTGACGACCCTAGTTACGGTCTTGACGATCGTAGATCTACCGAGCCAATTACAGTTTGCCACGTTATCACAGACGACCGTGTATATGGTCTTGACGACCGTAGTCGTCAAGACCGTAACTACGGCCGTCAAGACCGTAACTACGGTCGTCAAGACCGTAGTTAAGTGGTTATTTTGAGATGAAGAAAAGTCAAGAGGCTATTTTGAAGAAAAGCTGATCAAAGAGTCTATTTTAGTCTTTTTCCCGATAGCATTACCACCCCCTCTTCTGTTTGATTATTCTCAATCGTCATACCGTAATGAGAGAAAGAGATAGAGAGAGGACTAAAGGTGGTACACTGAGGATCTGCACATGCACTATTGAGTGAGCAAACACGTCCCCACAAAGTTACGTGTCCTTTTAAAAGGCAAAGTAAAGGGGCTAAAATGTACAACTAATTTATGGTGCTTCTAAGAGTTGTACATTGTGCATTAGAATTTTTTTAATACATGAAAAGAGTTTTTATTTAATGCTAATCACATATGTGATATACGTGTATATATGTTTAGAGATTATGTAAAAAAAAGAATTAAAAAAAAGGATGTCATGCCATAGTTATAGTGGAGCTATTTTGTAGAGTTCAACGGGTCATGCATGACAATGTTATGACATTAAGATCTATCAACGTTATTTTATCAAAAGACTTAATTTACTATCCAAAAAGATTTAGTGACAAAATTAACTTGTTGCCGGTCTATCTTATATTTCAATCTAACCTTATATGTTGGAATATATATATATCTCCTTGTTGTTAGTGGAATAGTTTAATGATCATTTATTAGAGGTTTCGTAATCTAATCAATGACCATGCGAACCAAAAAGGTTTCGTACCCTTTGTCATTTCAATTTTTAATTTAAAATTAATCAATGGAATAGTTTAAACATGATGTAAATTCAGTTTTTTAAAATATTAATATACAAAAAAAATAAGTGTATTTTTTTCAGATTAAAACAGATCGTATCCGAGTTTAAAAATATCGTATCCAATTTTAAAAATAAACCCGTCGTGTTTATATTAATGTAAAATATTATACATATTCATGTCGGATTTACAACCATTAGTCTTAGTCTATTGACAAAGGCGTATGACGCTTTTTTTAAAGTGTTAGGTTCAAGTCACACTGAAAACATAGAGTGAAAGAATAATATTTGCGTTTGAAAAACATTCATGTCGGATTTGACCAAACAATTATAGTGGCAGGGAAATGACATGAAAACCTAGTATAGTTTAGTCAGAATAAGGTGGCGGTGCTACGGCGGCGGGCGGTGGTTCTATGTACCGGAACGCCATCTCTGAAAAATGAATGCATATGCATTTCAAAACGACAAAATGTAGGTTGTTTGGTTGTGGTGTCTTTTTCGTGTATTCTATTTAAATATTAGAAAAAAACACATGCATTTGGTGGTAGCTTTAATTTCATATAACTAATTTTCATTTGATGTGGTGGCATTACATTAGTTAATTTTTGTTATTTCAAACCATATCATTGGAGTAGAGGGCCACATATATAAAAACTTTTGTTTTTGAGTGGGTCATTATAATTAGTTTTTCTTAAAAATTTATTCTCGTCATTGCATGTGACTTTTATAAAATAGTTTAATAATCTATAAAAAGTTAATAGATATAATCAATTCACTTTCCGTAGGTCAACATTGACAAGAATAGCTATATACTATAAACATTATAAAAGTTAGAGATAAAAGTTAAAAACAAATAGTACCAGAGGGTAATTAGACCACATGGTTCTAGTGGGTTGATGTTAGATTTTATCCTATTTTTTCAAGGATTTCATAACTGGACATTGAACTCATTTCATATGATGGGAGTTGCCGATGTATTGGACGCTGCTTTGCTATGCGTTATTCATGCTGATTATTAATTTGTTTTAAAAAAGTTTTTTCTCTATAGATAAACGTAAATAAGCATAACATTATTAATAAAGACGTTAAACACCAGGTAATGTAGTGGGTATAATCGTGGATAAAATAACCTTTAGTTTTAGGTTTAGTCCTTGAAGCGATTGTGTAGAACCACGATACGATCTTACTACTGCATGATTCGGTAATCGGATAGCAACAAGAAGGTAAATAAAGCTTTGCTTTATTGATTCACAAAGAGATTACACAAAGTCTAGAGAGAGAGAGACACACTCAGTTTCACACAGTTAAGATGTAGAGAATGACAGAAGTTCTAACTAGCTCTCTCTAACACGAACTATTTATAGTCATTAACATGCTGCTGGCGGACCACTAGCGTACCAAATGGTACGTCCGTACCAAATGACATGCGGACCATTTGGTCCGGCCACCTCAGCATGAAGCCACTAACTCACACAGACGCTCTTGTCTAGATACAATACACGAGACACAACGTTAGCATAGGAATATGCTTCTACAGACTCCCCCTTAACGTGTAGTGTATCTAGCTATCTATCTATCTAACAAAACTTCAGTCTTCAATCTTCAGCATTTCTGCGTCTGATCTTCAATTTGAAATCTTGTCAGAATTAGAGCTTGCATGGCTGGATCAATCTTGAAAAAATCTTTGAACTTCGAGATCCACTTGTGAAAGATATAACATACTTCCCCTTTCACCATGCTTGAGTCTTGTCACACAGAAACCTGCAATTTCAGAAGACAGAAACGCAGCTTTCTTTTCTTTAAAAAAAAATAATTTAATCTTGGCGCAAAACTTCTCTTCGAGAATCCAAGATATAGTTTTGAAATTTTGAATTTTGTATCAAGTATCGATCGGTCGAAAACAAATAAGAAATAAAATCTTTTTGGCTTTTTGAAACTTTATATCAAAACACACCGAAAATCTTTTTGAATTATCTAAGTTTATGCTAAAACACACACACCTAACATCTTTTTGGATTTTTCAGATATGAAACATAAATGCAATACAGAAACAGACACTATTTTTGTCTTTTGCGAGAAAGATCACAACTTGGAATCATATTGATCATAACATGCTGAACTACACTTCAATTTCAATTACTTCAGCACACAAGTCATGTCGATTACTGGTATAATTTGTCCATCTTAAACTCAGGCACAATCATACTCATAACATCTGGATATTGTGACGCCCACTCCCAGACTTGGCACCAGGAGGGGTCACTCATCGGATTTACTCATGAACACGTGGCACAACAGAGATAAGCAGCGGAAAATTTAAAACTTTTATTTATAATAAAGCCAAGTACGTAAAGTAACTGAGATAATTTACAATATATCTATATAGCGACTAACTATATCCGTCTTTATTTATCTACAACTAGCCAGCACTTCCAACCGCTTCTCTAATAGCTTGCCCGATCAGTCTCTTATCACGAGGGCTCCGCCCTTGCTTCCAGACGTCTCACCTAAACCTGACATACATATGGTTTTGGGAAAAGGTCAGCTTACGCTGGTGAGTTCTACATTTTAAAAACATTACCTCGTTCGTGAGGTTTAAACCTTTGAACCTGCAAAATCCCTTTTTACAACATTTATCAAGTATAACACATAACAAGTCATACATAACATAACATCATAACCATACACGTTCCTCTAGAAAACATCTACCTCCATGACCTTTAACCCCTATGACCTGAATTCCATACGCCTCTATACCTTCTGGTCTCGAATACTGCTCAGGTGACTTTATCGGAAGCCCCCAACCTCAGTACCGACAACCGTTTCATTTCATCTATACCTTCCCGGTCTCGAAGACTGCTCGGGTGACTTCATCTGGAAGCCCCCAACCATTCAGCAACGACAACCGTCCTACTTCTTCTATACCTTCCCGGTCTCGAAGACTGCTCGGGTGACTTCATCTGGAAGCCCCCAACCATTCAGCAACGACAACCGTTCACGTAACCTTGACCCTCTTTAGACGTTCCATTTTATCGAACATCTCCTTAACCACCACAGTACTACTACCCGCCCCTAGTTAGATATTCAAATGACTCAGGTGTGCTAATAGACATGATAATGTACTCATATACTGCAACAAGTGAACATCCCCCAATTTACCTAGGTGTACGTATACAGGATGTACCAGCGGCGTATCCTCCACACTTTCAATATACCGGGTAACTATACTACCATGCTTGTATACAGGATGTACCAGCGGCGTATCCACCACATAATAATATAGCAAATGCACCACCTGTTCTCATATAATCATACATTCTCACCGGTGCGTTTACTAACAAACCCTTATCATTTAGATACCTAGTTTCAAAGCAAATATAGCACATAACCCTAATAAGCATTTCATATGCATTATTCTAACATAACCATTTCATATGTATTACTAACACGTATATACATTCATAAGTACCTTCATATATCATTTCAACAGTTCATCATTTCATCAATTTATCAGTTTAAGATAATCAAACTTTCATATAAAAGCATTTTAAATACTTTCCAATTAAACAGTTGAACATTGTATGTATATCAGCCCGAAAACATTAAAGCTTTTAAAACATTTAAAAGTGGGCTCGCAGAACTCACCTTATCTCTTTACTCGTTAAACTCGGACAGAACCTCCGACAGAATCCTTTGGTTAACCTAATTCGCGTATCGTATGGCATTAACGCAAGGTTTAACATTATAAACATATCCTATGTTTATTTATCTATTACATTATCTTAATAATATCTAATTATTAAGGTTTACTTCTTTTAAGGTCAAAATGACCAGAATACCCCTATAGGTATATTAGCTTCTTTTTATTGATAATTATGAAGACGCGCATTCCTATAAGTAGACACTCACTCCGGGATCGCCCAGTGTTGGGATGCCATTGCCCAGATGGGATGGCGACACCCCCGCTATTGCCAGAAACTCCAGTGTACAGGTGTCTACCCTTCCGGTCCGCGCGAACCTCTAATATCCGATCACTCGGTATCTTTAATACTTTATCATTTATCCATTTTAACCTCATATATACTTATTATATATATAAACATAGTTCCATACCAAAATTCAAGTACCCATACCCTCCAGATTATTTTATATTAAATAATCATATTTCAAAACCCTAATTTCACGTATCTCTCGTTTTATTATCAAAAACTCATTTTCTTTCAAAACCAAACTAGGGTATTATCCATTATAACATTTTATAATATCCTTTAAAATAGCAAAGCTTAATTCAAAACCGTTTGCTCAATTTGGGCAGAGTAACGTTATGAAAACCCTAATTTTGACCCGTTAACAAAACCTTCACCAAACCTTTTCCAATTGTGAAATAAACTTAGGGCTTTCTTAAAACAGATTAAATTAGGATTACCTACAAAAATTCAGACCCTAATTCCCACCCGATCACCCGATTTTTGGCAAAATAAGATTATAAACCCTAATTTTTGCATAGTTTTAAATATCTAATCTAGACATTATAACAACTGAAATTAACATGGGGCTTTTGTAGGGCATACCTAAAAACGTGGGACTGCAGAAGATTGGACCTTAATTCCTTCCCGTTTGGTCGAATTGCTCATGTAAAGTTTCTGCTCCGGTTTAGGGTTTTAGGTGATGTTTGAGTGAATTTGCGAGTTGTTATGGACGATCCAGGGCCCTATTTATACTCATTGAGGTCGCACAAGGTTAAGGCAAGTGTCTATGGTGACTAATCATCTAAAAACGACGCGTAATGTCCGGAATCGTGAGCTGCAAGTCCGAAACGTGGCCAAATTCGCGACCTGCCAATTTTTCTGCACAGATCGATTCTACGCGTATCGCCTAGACCTTAAGGGTCTTGGCGCGATATGCCTAGATCTTACATTCCGGCCAGATTTCACTTTTTGGCATATTTAGTCCTTGTACTTTGTTTAAATGCATTTCTAGCCCCTAAACTTCTAACCTTTTATCATTTTATGTACCAAAACATTAAGGGACATATTTCTAACAATTTATAAGGTTTCTAAGGCTCGGGATTCGTACGATAACATATATATATATTTATATATATTTTCTTTATTAATTGTTAAATTACGTTTTAGCCCCTCAAACTTTACAATACTTATCATTTCACCTTATAAATCATATTAGGATATAATTTTACTTATTTTTAAGCCTCGGGATACTTATATACGTATAATATCCGTATTTATAACTTTACAATAATTACACTTTTAGTCCTTTTACTTTTCCGTTAACTATTAACACACGTAATTATACTTATATATCCATCAATTCACACATGTATTATTATGTTGTCCATATAAACACATATTCATATCCTACTTTACTTTCTTTAACGTTTAACACATCCGTTTATGCACATTTCATCATGTTGGCCATTTAAACACGTATTTCTAGCACATGCAACTTATCTAATGCATAGTCTATCACATTTATCAATTAAGCTCACGTATTTATAATATAAACACGTATTTACTATACATATAATGTATCTGTGAATTTTGGGGTGTTACAACTCTACCCCCCTTAAACAGGGTTTCGTCCTCGAAAACCTATTCCATTCCCATCATTAACATTCATTCTTAACCTTGCAACTCATTCGCATAACATAACCATTCATAACTCATTTCATAACTCGGTAACATTTACTTTCGCGTTTCTGCATCTATCCTAAGGAAAACGTAACCCTAAGCTGTCTACGGTAGCTTGTTTACGGGATCCTTGATAATGCTTTCACATTTTCGGCTACTTTCTAGAACATAAGTTCTAATGGTTCTAATATCTAAGCATACTGCAGCAAGCAATGGCACACATAACATATTAAAGCAAACGAATAACTATTATCTATGATTTATAACTACTCGAATTACCTGACGAGGTCTGGGGATCACTCTCTATCATCTCCAACATACCATATGCCCTCGCAGGGGCCGTTCTTGGACCCGTAGCATTCCCTGGGATGGCTCGAAGTGGTTTAGGGTTCAACACTAACTTAGGACAGTTCATCCTAAGGTGTCCCGCTTCTCCGCACTCATAACACTTCTTACGTTCTGGGCAATTGCCCGAGAAGTGACCTTCCTTTCCGCATGTATAACATCTAGATGTTCCCGACCTGCATTCTCCAAAATGATTCTTCTTGCATTTGTGGCACCTCGGCTTGTCGTTTTTCGAATGATCCTTTGCCTTCTTGTGATGATTCCCATTGTCCTTTCTCGAACTTGCTTCAGCTTCCGACTCCTTCCTCTTAGCTCCTTCTGGTCTACCATTTGCACCAAACATTTCGCTGTAGAGATTGGAACTCAAATTCACCGTCGCCTTAAATGTCTTTGGTTTAGTCGCCTTGATCAACACCCTAACTCTACTAGGAAATCCCTGCACGTAACGCTTTACTCTTTCAGCTTCGGGAGTGACTAAGTTAGGTAGCAGTCTCGCCATTGCGTTGAACTTTGAAGTGTATTCCCGGTGCGTCATGTTCCCAGCTTCTAACGTCAGAAAACTCCTCTCCAGTTGCTCCAGCTCACCTTTAGGGCAGAAATCTTCTAAGACTAACTTCTTCAGATCGTTCCACTTCATCGCAGCAATAGCTCCTTCTTCTTCCGTCTGTTTGATCATCCCCCACCAGTGCAACGCTTCTGAGATAAACGAGTGGGCAGCATACTTCACGGCTTGGTTCTCACTACACTCACTAATCTCTATGACCGCTTCCATCTCATGAATCCACTGGAACGTAGCTAACGCATCTTGATTACCGTCGAACAAAGGAGGTCTACAACCACTAAACGACTTAAACGAACATCCTACTCTAGGTTGTGCTGCTCCGGCACCTCTTCCCGCAGCTCCACCAGCTCCTCGGGCTCCACTAGCACCAACTCTCGCAGCTCCTTGAAGTTGAACTAATAAACCAGGTAGTGTCGTCTGCATTAAGCGTGTCATCTCTGCCACCATAGCCGCTCTCTGCTCGTTAGTGAATGCATTAGCTCCGGCGTTATTCTCTGGTTCCGCACTCGCACGATCGCCTCTCGCAGCCATTTCCAGATCCTAAATTAAGATGGATGACATTTCAGAACTTGTGTAACGTAGAGTTTCCAAATTTTGAATTCATGATAAGTATATAAATGCAAGATCCGATACAATTATATATTTACGATGCGTTCAAAACCCAGTTACTTCTAGCACGCAATTCCCTAATGTCCACATCTTGCCTCTCTATCTTCATCCACAACTTAAACCGATTCCTAAATTATCTTTCTGAACGTTCTTCTTCTCCTTGCACTTGGCCACACAACGGTTAGTACTTATGGTCTATTTACATGGAAAATGCCAAATTGCAGTAGCTAATTGCAATCGTGTATTTTCCATATACGCATACCGCAAGTCCCACCTATTATGTTCCTTATGCATATTCGTCCTTACGGGCACAAGCTATCCTGGCTGGCATCTACATTCTTATCTCAACTTACTCTACCTGGAGTCCTAGTTTAAGTTTAGATACCGCGCTTGTACCTAAATCTCTTAAACCAAGGCTCTGATACCAACTTGTGACGCCCACTCCCAGACTTGGCACCAGGAGGGGTCACTCATCGGATTTACTCATGAACACGTGGCACAACAGAGATAAGCAGCGGAAAATTTAAAACTTTTATTTATAATAAAGCCAAGTACGTAAAGTAACTGAGATAATTTACAATCTATCTATATAGTACTAACTATATCCGTCTTTATTTATCTACAACTAGCCAGCACTTCCAACCGCTTCTCTAATAGCTTGCCCGATCAGTCTCTTATCACGAGGGCTCCGCCCTTGCTTCCAGACGTCTCACCTAAACCTGACATACATATGGTTTCGGGGAAAAGGTCAGCTTACGCTGGTGAGTTCTACATTTTAAAAACATTACCTCGTTCGCGAGGTTTAAACCTTTGAACCTGCAAAATCCCTTTTTACAGCATTTATCAAGTATAACACATAACAAGTCATACATAACATAACATCATAACCATACACGTTCCTCTAGAAAACATCTACCTCCATGACCTTTAACCCCTATGACCTGAATTCCATACGCCTTTATACCTTCTGGTCTCGAATACTGCTCAGGTGACTTTATCGGAAGCCCCCAACCTCAGTACCGACAACCGTTTCATTTCATCTATACCTTCCCGGTCTCGAAGACTGCTCGGGTGACTTCATCTGGAAGCCCCCAACCATTCAGCAACGACAACCGTCCTACTTCTTCTATACCTTCCCGGTCTCGAAGACTGCTCGGGTGACTTCATCTGGAAGCCCCCAACCATTCAGCAACGACAACCGTTCACGTAACCTTGACCATCTTTAGACGTTCCATTTTATCGAACATCTCCTTAACCACCACAGTACTACTACCCGCCCCTAGTTAGATATTCAAATGACTCAGGTGTGCTAATAGACATGATAATGTACTCATATACTGCAACAAGTGAACATCCCCCAATTTACCTAGGTGTACGTATACAGGATGTACCAGCGGCGTATCCTCCACACTTTCAATATACCGGGTAACTATACTACCATGCTTGTATACAGGATGTACCAGCGGCGTATCCTCCACACTTTCAATATACCGGGTAACTATACTACCATGCTTGTATACAGGATGTACCAGCGGCGTATCCACCACATAATAATATAGCAAATGCACCACCTGTTCTCATATAATCATACATTCTCACCGGTGCGTTTACTAACAAACCCTTATCATTTAGATACCTAGTTTCAAAGCAAATATAGCACATAACCCTAATAAGAATTTCATATGCATTATTCTAACATAACCATTTCATATGTATTACTAACACGTATATACATTCATAAGTACCTTCACATATCATTTCAACAGTTCATCATTTCATCAATTTATCAGTTTAAGATAATCAAACTTTCATATAAAAGCATTTTAAATACTTTCCAATTAAACAGTTGAACATTGTATGTATATCATCCCAAAAACATTAAAGCTTTTAAAACATTTAAAAGTGGGCTCGCAGAACTCACCTTATCTCTTTACTCGTTAAACTCGGACAGAACCTCCGACAGAATCCTTTGGTTAACCTAATTCGCGTATCGTATGGCATTAACGCAAGGTTTAACATTATAAACATATCCTATGTTTATTTATCTATTACATTATCTTAATAATATCTAATTATTAAGGTTTACTTATTTTAAGGTCAAAATGACCAGAATACCCCTATAGGTATATTAGCTTCTTTTTATTGATAATTATGAAGACGCGCATTCCTATAAGTAGACACTCACTCCGGGATCGCCCAGTGTTGGGATGCCATTGCCCAGATGGGATGGCGACACCCCCGCTATTGCCAGAAACTCCAGTGTACAGGTGTCTACCCTTCCGGTCCGCGCGAACCTCTAATATCCGATCACTCGGTATCTTTAATACTTTATCATTTATCCATTTTAACCTCATATATACTTATTATATATATAAACATAGTTCCATACCAAAATTCAAGTACCCATACCCTCCAGATTATTTTATATTAAATAATCATATTTCAAAACCCTAATTTCACGTATCTCTCGTTTTATTATCAAAAACTCATTTTCTTTCAAAACCAAACTAGGGTATTATCCATTATAACATTTTATAATATCCTTTAAAATAGCAAAGCTTAATTCAAAACCGTTTGCTCAATTTGGGCAGAGTAACGTTATGAAAACCCTAATTTTGACCCGTTAACAAAACCTTCACCAAACCTTTTCCAATTGTGAAATAAACTTAGGGCTTTCTTAAAACACATTAAATTAGGATTACCTACAAAAATTCAGACCCTAATTCCCACCCGATCACCCGATTTTTGGCAAAATAAGATTATAAACCCTAATTTTTGCATAGTTTTAAATATCTAATCTAGACATTATAACAACTGAAATTAACATGGAGCTTTTGTAGGGCATACCTAAAAACGTGGGACTGCAGAAGATTGGACCTTAATTCCTTCCCGTTTGGTCGAATTGCTCATGTAAAGTTTCTGCTCCGGTTTAGGGTTTTAGGTGATGTTTGAGTGAATTTGCGAGTTGTTATGGACGATCCAGGGCCCTATTTATACTCATTGAGGTCGCACAAGGTTAAGGCAAGTGTCTATGGTGACTAATCATCTAAAAACGACGCGTAATGTCCGGAATCGTGAGCTGCAAGTCCGAAACGTGGCCAAATTCGCGACCTGCCAATTTTTCTGCACAGATCGATTCTACGCGTATCACCTAGACCTTAAGGGTCTTGGCGCGATACGCCTAGATCTTACATTCCGGCCAGATTTCACTTTTTGGCATATTTAGTCCTTGTACTTTGTTTAAATGCATTTCTAGCCCCTAAACTTCTAACCTTTTATCATTTTATGTACCAAAACATTAAGGGACATATTTCTAACAATTTATAAGGTTTCTAAGGCTCGGGATTCGTACGATAACATATATATACATTTATATATATTTTCTTTATTAATTGTTAAATTACGTTTTAGCCCCTCAAACTTTACAATACTTATCATTTCACCTTATAAATCATATTAGGATATATTTTTACTTATTTTTAAGCCTCGGGATACTTATATACGTATAATATCCGTATTTATAACTTTACAATAATTACTCTTTTAGTCCTTTTACTTTTCCGTTAACTATTAACACACGTAATTGTACTTATATATCCATCAATTCACACATGTATTATTATGTTGTCCATATAAACACATATTCATATCCTACTTTACTTTCTTTAACGTTTAACACATCCGTTTATGCACATTTCATCATGTTGGCCATTTAAACACGTATTTCTAGCACATGCAACTTATCTAATGCATAGTCTATCACATTTATCAATTAAGCTCACGTATTTATAATATAAACATGTATTTACTATACATATAATGTATCTGTGAATTTTGGGGTGTTACAGATATGTTATTGAATTGATTAGGTTTGCTTTGACCAGTGTACCCCACACTATCAGACATACTCAGATATGTTTTTGCTTTATATCACACTTTGTGATTTCATTTGTGACTTAATCACATAATGATTGTAATCATGAATCAGTCAACTGTGTTCCATGCAAAAAGAAATAAGAACGTTAAATCGTCTACCTTAAGGTCCATCTTTCGATACGCAGATAAGGCCTCGGATTTAACAAAATAAGAAAATAAAACAAGTTGGAATTGTATAACTCAACAACAATCAGGTCGGTACGCCCGTACACGCAGAGAAAGTCCGATGAGTTATACGAAATACCAAAGAAAATAAAGCAGAACGTCAAACGGATAACAATCAGGTCGATCTTTCGATACGCAAAGAAAGTCCGATCGTTTGACAAAATAAAGAAAATCAAACAAATTTAAATCTTTGCAAAATGAACACATGTATACACAGTGACTTCTCATTTTCTTTTTCACATATCTTTTCTTGATATATCATGAGATATGCATCAAGATGTTGTCCACTTGGTCAAGCATTAGTATTTAGTGTTTATCACATCTGAATACTTTCTGATTTAATGCCGAGCCTACCAAGTACATCAAACAATGATCTTATGGCTTTTCATCTATTTTATCCATGAGCCAAACACGTAAGCCAATGTACCATCATTTCCCAAATATGTCGGATACAATTTCTCATTTTTCAATGTTTTTGTATTTTTCTGTTTTTCAATGTTTTTGTATTTTTCCATTTTCTCCCACTTAAAATGAAAACTCTATTTTTGGATTTTTATTTTAACAAAAACACAAACACACTATTTTTGGTTTTTCAATTTTCTCCCCTAAACTACAAACAAAATGCATTAAAGAAAGAAAATTGACCAATCGATACTGATACCTTTTCAGGTTAAGTTTTTAGAAAATCTTTCAGTTTTGAAAAATGAATCATTCAATTTAAGTTAAGAACGCAGAATACTCCTCCAGCAGCAACTTTGCAATCACCAACGGGTCTTCTAGGAATACCTGCACACTGGTTTTAATGATTAGTATTCAAATGACCCGAAGCACACAGCTTCTGGTCGACCAGTGTCTTCCACAAAATCATTTGCAGCCTTGGTGACCAACTTAGGTCGCCACTGCATTTTTACTCTTTTATTTTTAACTGAGTCATCATCACATGATGAACCACCAACACTTGAATCAAATTTGAAAAATTGTTTCGTTTTAGATTTTGATTTGAATGGTGTTGACTCAGTAAAAATTCTGCCTGATCCATCGATAAATGTAGCAGATTTGTTTGAAAATGATCTTTTACCAGTGTCAGGATAATCCTTTGCCATGTGTCCCTTTCGGCGACACTGATAGCACAAACGATAAGATCTTTGAGAATGTGATTTGTCCTGAACTGATGAACACCTCTCAAAGGGCTCAGAAACATCAGAAATATCATCAAAAAATTGAAATCGGTTAGAATGTACCCATTTTGATGTGGAGCTCCGAGGTGTGGAATTTGATCCAGATGATGATGAAACTTTCACTGTTTGAACTTCACCAGAAGAGCTTGTAGATGAAGCCTTCTTTTGGATCTTTCCTCCGAACCCCTTTTCCATTGTAGACATGAAGACTTGAGCCAAATAATAAATTTGTTCCAAGCTTGTGTCTTTCTTTACTTTTAGAGCTTTCTTAGGCATATTTTTCTTGACATTCTTTGCAACCTTCTTACCTTCACTACCCAAACCACAACGTTTGTAACCCGGTAGCTTAGTTAAATCGACTTCAGAACATGAAGGACCCGCTTTAGCAACTTGATTAAAAGATGCTTTAATATCCTTTAGTTTGTTAGCTTCAACCAGCTTAGCAACAAACTTTTCTTCATGCAACTGCTTTTCATCCTTCTCAACTTCTTTTCCAACAGAAGTAACTCCCTTTTCTGAAATAAAACCACCCGAAACAAACTTTGTTGGGAATTTATCAACCAAACTCACCTCTATCATCTTTGATTTTTGTGATTTCTTCAATTCAGACTTCTTAGCAACAAATTCAGAATAATCACCAGTTGAAGCTGAAATTTGAATGTCAGCAAGTGCATCAGATTCAATAACCGGATGTGGAATCTGATTATATTCTTTACTCCCAAAAACCTTCTTGAAATTCTCATCTTTACATAAGTAACTGGTAAAAGAATGTGAATTCTTCAAATTATTCAACTGCCTCTTAAGATCCATCACCTCAACATTCAAATCAGATATTTTCTTTTGAGCTTCACCCAATGCTTTTTCAGAATCAATTAATTGCTCTGAAGCTGTATTAAACCGAAACTTTTCCTGTCGCATCTGATCATGGGCATCACACACTTCTTGAGTAATTTTCTTGACACGACCTTCATGAATGTCAATATTTCGTTTCTCCAACTGATTGTCATGTGTCAAAGTTGCAACTTTGTCAAGTAAGATGGAATGTTCCTTTTGACGATCACTTTCTTTTGCATTAACTTCATCAAACTCTTTCTGAAGATCATCATACAATTGCTGAAGAGAATCAAATTTTGATTTGGATTTGCTAAACAAAGCATCAAAATCTTCAATGGCGTCTTTTGCTTCACTCTTCCATTTCTCAACACTTTTAACCAACCCCTCATTCTCAGTTTTCAACTTCAGAAGTTGTTCCTTATCTTGAGCAACTATGTCATCCATATTGCTCGTAAGCTTGACAATCTCTTCCATCAACTCATCCTTTTCGTTTATCAACATATCATTTGTCTTAAAAATCTTATCAGAATTTTCAACTTTCTTCTTGAAACTTTCTAATTCTGTTTCCTTCAGTGTTCTCTCAACCATTAACCCTTCCTTTTCTTGAACCAATTCACGAATTTTTCTATCCTTTTCAGCACAAAATTCACAAGTTGACTCATACCCACTAACTTCAGAATCACTTGTTTCAGATGTAGTGATATCAGACGTATACCCACTTGATTCAACTTCAATATTTGCCATAAAAGCCATAGATTGACCGTTGATATAACAAAATTCATCTGGTTCTGCACAAGTATCTTGAATAGCAGTCAAAGCAATAGGTGATTTGTCAAATTGTTTTGACCATTCATCAAATTCTTTATCTGCTTGAGCTTGAGCCATCATAGCTTTTGCGTAATGCTTATCAGATCTACCTTTATCAGATGATGATTGAGAACACTCACGAGCAAAATGTCCAACCTTGGAACAATTGTAACATTTTACTTTAGATTTATCCAAACCCAGTTTTCTACTTCCTGGAACAAAAGAATGCTTCCCATGTTTCTTGATAAATCGTCTTCCTTTTTCAACCATCATTGCAAATTGCCAATGCAGATCTAATTCAGCCAATTGATCATCATCCAGCTGTTCTAACTCAGTTCCACTCAAACCAGCATCACTAACTTGACCAAATATCGATCCAGACGACGAAGATATAAAAGCAGATAATAATGCAGCCAATTCTTCAGTTGATTGAGCAGGATGCGAATTATTTGTTGATCTATCAGGAATGGTAAAACGACACCCTGGAGAATAACCATAATTTTTAGAATGCCCAGCAAGAAAAGCTGTTACCGGCGGATTACTGCTTGAAATAGAATGTGACTTTGCCTTAGCATGAACTGTAGCGTTATTTTCCCCAAAGTACAATTCAGGATTTTGAACTGTAGGATGTGCAGATTTCTTCACCAGCAATTCCATCTCACGAGCTTGTAATTTGCTAGTTATTTGGTTGAAAGTCCAATTTGAATAATTTGGATCATTTATCAACATCATCACATAATTTTCCCATTTTTCTGGTAAAGCTTCCAGAATTTTCTCTTTCAATTCATCACTATCTTTCTTGACTCCTACAACATCAAGTTCATTTATCAAATGGGAAAACCGAGCAATCAAATCTGGAATTTTCTTATTCTCGCAGTGCCTGAAATTATCAAACTCCTTTTTCAAAACTTTCTTTCGAGTGTTTTTTGTATTGATCATTACCCGTACATCTCTCTTCAATAGCATCCCACAATTCTTTAGCCGTTGTATATTGCTTAAATTGATGCATTAGATCTTTTGGTAAGGCCATAGTAAGATAACTATATGTTTTCTTTTCTTGAGCAAACAATTTCCGTTCATCAGCATCGAAACTACTAATCATCTTTTGTTTGTTGGGACTTATCATCGGATATTCATATTCTTTCTCAATTGGAATCCAACTCTCAGTATCTTGCGAATAAATGTAAGATTCAAACCGACTTCTCCAATTGTGATAATCTTCAAGCCTTAGCAATTTAGGAACTTTTTGAGTTGTTCCTATCTCGTTATCATAGTTCAACATGGCTTGAACCGATGTTTGAGCAGCAGTCCGTGCATAGAAATCACTCATTTTGATGTTAAACCTTAAACTCCAAAAGTTTGAACTAAAAAACGAGGGTCTTCCAAGCGGATTTTGGGGGTCAAACTGGGGGGTACAGACCTTTCAGGTTAGTACAAGTGTAGATCTCGGAAAGATGAACGTTTTGGCTGGTATTGGGTTCCGTAACTCCAAACAGTTTGCAAGTTACGTCAGTTTTAGTGAAGGTCACTATTCTGCCAGCGGACCAAAACAAATCTGCGGACCAAAATACTACCAGCGGATCAGATTTGTACCTGCGGACCAAATCCGGATCAGATTTTGTCCGACGGACCAGATTTCGTACGGCGGACCAGATGATACGCTGAAATAACTGCCGCGGATCAGATGGTATGCTGAAACTGCCACGGATCAAAAATATGAAGATTGCCTACGCGGACCAGATTAGCGGACCAGAATGCTGATGAAGATACACGGGCGGACCAACCAGCTGACCAGAAAATTCATCCGGCGGACCAGAAATTCGTCCGGCGGACCAACTGATTTCGAGGCTGATTTCACTGATTTTCGTGAAATTTGACGTTTGGAGCTGGAAATTGCTTTAGTATGATGCGAAAACACTCCAGCAACACTCAGAGATCATTTTCCATCGTTGAAACACTCGGAATTGCGGAAATTTAATGAAAAATGAAGAAAACCCAAACTTTCTCTCTCCAAAAATCCGAAAATTGCCAAAATCACAGCAGTAGAGCAACCAAAAGCTCTGATACCACTTGTAGAACCACGATACGATCTTACTACTGCATGATTCGGTAATCGGATAGCAACAAGAAGGTAAATAAAGCTTTGCTTTATTGATTCACAAAGAGATTACACAAAGTCTAGAGAGAGAGACACACTCAGTTTCACACAGTTAAGATGTAGAGAATGACAGAAGTTCTAACTAGCTCTCTCTAACACGAACTATTTATAGTCACTAACATGCTGCTGGCGGACCACTAGCGTACCAAATGGTACGCCCGTACCAAATGACCTGCGGACCATTTGGTCCGGCCACCTCAGCATGAAGCCACTAACTCACACAGACGCTCTTGTCTAGATACAATACACGAGACACAACGTTAGCATAAGAATATGCTTCTACAGATTGACTTCTAATTATTTTTTTCTTTTTGGTTTTTTCTTCGTTTAAATCTCACACTACTGTGTTTACATATCAGTTTTTATGTTCTCTATTATTTTTGTTTAACGTCGTTATGCATATTTTCTCTATTACTCTTTGAACTCAACCCAAGAACATCAATGGCGGTCTGCAACTATCGCATCGAAGTTATAGTTGTTAGAAATTCGATTGCTTGGACACTCTAGAAAGCGTGAACACACTTTCAAACTGAAAATCTCGAGAGTTCGCTCAAGATTTTAATCGGATACTATCTGGAGATCGTTTCAAATTCCAAAAGGGTTTTGATCGTAATGAACACCGAACCAGAAAATTAGAATATGATCGTACGTCAAAAAACTGCAGGAGCGTATTTGCAGTTATTTAGGATAACTGCAAATTCGGTTTTGAGCAAATTACACGATTGGTCCCTCTACTTTTATTAATGACATTTCGTGCCGAAATAAAATCTGATGCATTTTATGTGAAGGACTTTTTGTCAGTGGTTCTTCCCCTTGGACCCCGCTCTCTCAGGGGCGATGCCCCCGAACCCCCGCCAAGGAGGCTTTGCCCCCTTGGATCCCCCTAACCTTATTGATACGGGTGTGCACTACCCCGTACCACCAGACCCAACCAATATACGTTAGAGGACGTATCGATCCATAGTTAATCAAATCAGGGGCGGACCTAGCCTATTAGCAGGGGTAGCGTCCGCTACCCCTGAACTCGCACCACGTAGTGAGAAATTTTTTTATTTTTACGCTTTATGTGTTTCATTACCCCAGAAAAGATATTTTATTTGTAAAGTGGATCTTATGACAACTATTAACTTGCAGACTAATGGTTAAGGGTTTCTAAATTTACCTAGGTAGCCTGAGTTCGAATCTTGCTTTCAGCGGTTTTTCTCTATATTTTTTTAATTAAAAAGACTTGTATGGAAAAGGATTCGAACTCTAGACCTGCAAATTCAAACAGAAACTTCATGTCCAATTGATCTAGAGCCTAATTTAAGTTACTCGCACTATTTTATTTATTTAAAATGAAGACTTATTTTTATTTTCAGCTTTTTTTCCTTATTTACAGGATTTATTTATTTATTTTTACGTTTATATGTTTTTTCCTACACTATACAATAGCATACGACTATACGTGTTTAATTACAATAATATTATAAGTTATCAACCACAAGTGTTTTTATTCAAATAGTTAACTTTATATATATAATTAGCGTATGTTGGTATTGTTATTGTGTGATCAATCTTATCCGATCCAAACCGACTAAACCTATTTGTAATGGATCGATTTCAAGCTTTCAAAAACCCAAGAGGAAACATCTATTAGGTATGTGTTTAATTTTACATTGTATGAATTATGGTTAAAAAAAATTAAACGTTAAGAATTATGGTTAAAAAAAATTTGAACGCTACCCCTGAACTTTTTTTCTAGATCCGCCCCTGAATCAAATTACACTAAAATAACAATAGTTTGAAGTAATTGGAGAGAATATGAACCATGCGTGTCACTTCTATTGTTGTTCTCTAAATGTATGTTTGATTTGATTGTTTGATTTATGGTTTTGTTTAATGTCTTATAATTTGGTTCTATTTTATGGTGCGATTCAGGGAGGAAACCGTGGGGTTTTAGATGGGTGAATCCACCAATGTGTGTTTGTTCTATTGAAGTGAAACTAGACTAATAGTATCGAAGAATCGTATTGAGAGTGAAGTTTAACAGCTCAAGAATGAAATCAGAAAGAAGAATGTTAAAATCAAGATGTTGTAGTAGCAGTAATGTAGAGTAATGTAGTAGAAGGTATTTCTTTTATGGTGTACTGCCATAATTTTGAGATGTAATATGACTTGAACAATATATGAAATGGCTTTTTGGGAATCTTCAAATGTGATTGGCCATAATAAGATTGCCAAAATATGTAGCTTCTTGTTAAGTAACTAATCAAGCATGTGATTGCCAAAGTTGCTTAAAACATAGATAAGGGTAACAAATGATACAAATCATGAGTTATGATTGGCAAATTTATAGAGTACATTGTATATATTAATAACCAGATCAGGTCTTAAACATACTATAGAGGACATATCGTTCCTAAACATAGTAGTGACATGAACAAAAGACATAAACCATTACATATTGTTTTAAACAAACCATAAAAGACATGAACAAAAGAACAAACAAGTACTATAACATATAGAAAAATAGTACAATAATGGGTAAGAAAACACCATTGTTTTTGCAAGTTTAAAATTTATAAACGCGATAAAAAATATTCACTCTCAACCACGTTAGGGCCATTCAACTCATCGTTGGCGTATTATAGCGAAGGTAAGATATCGAGGTCGTACAAGGATATAAGACCTCTTAATTAATACGGTAATACCAGACATCCCTCCACGTTTAGCCAGATCCAACAGTTGGCTTAATTTTGTAAAAGAAAGATAAATAAAATAAAGATAACAGAGTTTTGGTAAATTCAATCAAAGATAATGTCACTTGGGATGACCCGCCTTTGGTGAAGTTGGTAGCCATATTGTTTATAAACCTTCCAAAAGACTATTTACGAAAGTAGAAAGGGCTCCAGGTCTGGTTACCCAATCATACATTCCTCTCGTTGTCTACCAGCAGGGATAGCTCCCGAGAGGACCGTCCGTTGAAGAAAACAAATATAGCGTGTATCAAATATCATTTACTTGTAGGACCTTATGGTCAAAGTGTCATTACACTCGGATATGTTGCCATGAATCATCAGGGGAACAAACCACGCACCAGATTATATTATTGAGTAAAAACCTTTATAAGGAGTTGTGGTCCATTTCTTCCCATGCACCGTTCTCGCGTACACAGTCAGTCGTGACCAAAACCAAGTCCACAAACGCGCCGCTTTCGCGCATACGAAGTGGCAAAGAATCACTAACTCAGAGTCCCAAACCTTGACCTCTAAACCACTCTCATGTGAATAACGTGTCATTTGCATAGACATAAAAACATGAATGCATTCTAAACCATAAGTCAAAGGTATTGTCAATACCTTAACCTCTAACAGATTGTCAGCGGTCGGTCATCATGCTATTGTGGGCACGAATGGTTCATGATACACCATGTAAGTTTTATTTTTAAGAACTAATAATTTACTTTCAATATAAAGTTTTAGACCCAAAGTCATTTTTACACACCATAAGGGTAGTTTATATATTCATGTTACCAACCCACCAAAGGCTCGGTTCCCCTAAGTGATTGCAAGGTTTAGCGAGTCATGGATTTAAGATTTGCATAATCAAAGATGAAAAGTTTATAGACAAATGTAGATAAATTTGATATATGTTGAAGTCCTAAAATCTTGATTCAAGTAAGGAAAACTAACGAATTGAAATAGCAAAATGGCTCTGATACCAATCTGTCACACCCCAACCGACGGAGGAATTTACATTGGGGCGTGATGATTGTTTAAATGCTCATGACACTAATAAAAGTCTAAATAATCTATACTATATAATAAACACAAGTTTTTTATGTCTAGGTGACATAATTTAAGGTGTGCCACATAGGATTAGCTTATGTGTAATTTTTATAGATTTTTGAATTAAAAAGTTAAATGGTATTTACAAGAAGGAAATATCTCATAATTAAAAATCAAAAAATTAAATTATTTCCATACAAAAGTTAACCATATTTGTTTTACAATACCACAACTTTGATTCATCATATCTTCTTCATTCTTAGTGAAAATATGATTCGTAAATTGCTTTGGATTCGTGAAAGAAAACTAACAAAACTAGATCCATATTGCTTAAGTTTCGATCAACGAATGATGGTGAACGAATCAAAAAACAAAGTCACGACTTTCTAAACCCACCATCGATAAACTTAAACTCCAATTCGATATTCGTTTAATAGTTAGAAAAAAAATCATCTTTTACTTCGTTTATTTTTATTTATTACAGTCTCGGGTATTTACCTGGGGCACTAACTAGTTAATCATTACCAAATTCCAAGCCAAACAATAGGTTCAAATACACTTAACATAACAAGTAATTAAAGTTTGATTTAATAAATATAGGTCCAAAGCATCCTAGATGTAACATCGATCAAGTATGGCTCAAACTGTATTCTCCGTAACATGTATAAAAATATAGATGGTCAACTAAAATAGTTGGTGAGTAAGCATACGGTTAGAAATACATGTAGTAGATTGAAAGCAATTCAAATGTCAAATGTAGACTCAAGCACGTATGAATAAACTAAAATTTGAATGTGCATAACCAAACCTTTGTTGACTAGCGCCCTTAACTCACAAGTTAAGTTAATGAATAGGTTTCAGTCACCCGAATGCCAATTACCGGTAAAATTCAGGTGGGTTGTCAGTCCAGTGGATCCATCATTTTTACCATAGGCTTGTATGTTAATGATTACGCTTGAAAATAGATTTGCATAAAATCACCATAGTTTTAACATATAGCATGTAATCACACATAGACATAGAAGGAAATCGCATAATTTATAAAATGAAATAAGGATTGATATTTGAATATGTATACATGTTACATCCCAGAACTTAAAAAGGAAATGGGATATGAATACTCACATGATCAATAGGTAAAATATAAAATAGTCCGTGTGATATGAAAATGACCTATTTGTGTCCTAAATTAAATAAGGACACCTTAGGTTTAGTGATATGGTTAAATGTCTAAGTCACCCACTTAGACTAGTTGAGTCTTGTTAAATGTGTTAACCCATGAACCATTGGTGATATATATTATTTTGAGAATTTGGACAACTTGTGGGCTGTGACTTTAAGTGCGTTTTTTAAATATCAAATATCATCTAAATTTACCAAAATTCACAGTTTGTTAGTTTAAAGTATTTCCAATAACTTTTGTTTAGAAGACGCTTTAAGAAAATGCTAGGACATAGCTGGAAACAACCTCACAAAATAGAAGGTACTGAAACGTGCACCTGTCTTGTAGGGATGTCGCAAAGTACTCGTGTTGAATTATAAAGCAAACAGATTACCACTGGAAAGCTAACTCGACGAACTTAATCGTGGAGTATGAATTTGTTCAGTTTCACTTTATTATGACCGAGATATGACCAATTTAAAGTCTAACAAAGAATCTATGAATTTCTCTCGATTATCTGTGGATTTCACAGAAGTTCCGTGACAAATCCATGGATTTCATAGAATTTATGTGACTTATCTGTGGATTTCACAGAACTTTTTTGACTTTTCTGTGAAATAAGAAGTATATTAATTTTGGCTAACCCACAAGATGACTTAGATGTTTACTTAAAAGTTGAGTAGTTTTCCTTCAAAGGTGATTTACCAACAAGCCTTTTAAATAGGTGTTCTTAGATGTAAACAAGAATGAGTATTTAAGGAACATGAATGAAATGTTTTTCTCACAGTAAGCAAGCAAGAAGAGGGGTAGTGAAGATGACGATTGAACTTGGATCAACACAGCCTTGAAGAGTTCTAACACAGTTTCTGAGAGAAAACTCGGTTGACTTTGGAAGGAGATTCTAGGAATATTAGGAACCCAAATGGCACAAAATTTATGTCTCGAGTGAAGTACGAAGAGATAGGAAAACGAATCAGGTCAAACCGATGTCATTTGCTACCTCAAATGTGTCATAGAAAATGAGGTCGCACAATAGCGAACTTCTAGAGCACTCTTGATCAATCTATCCACAACCACTAATATAGGCGTTGTGTGACAGTGGTGGTGTAGCCGGCGCAAAGTGAATCAGCCGAGGAAGCCGTGCTTCCACTCCCCCCCTCCTCATCAAATTCCTAGGTTTTTACTTAAATTATGAGTTTTGTCTATCAACATTTAATTATTGTTTTGTATGTTTATGCTAGATTTAGTTAATTTGGGTAAAAGTCAACAATCAAGGAAGAACCATGCATGATTTGAATGGTACTGAATGTTCCTAATCTTCTAAACTGTTTACCAATATTTTTGAATTTTTACACATGATAGCCCTTTTTCTCTTGGTACCTAGTTAAGTGTATCCTTCTATTACTAAAATATCAATTAGTTGCATGTATATGTTGGTTTAGTCTCATATAGACTAATCATTTTCATTCAAGATCAAGATATTTTATCTTTAGGTTCCATGAAACAAACTAGTGGGCATGATGAACTTCATGGTAAAGAGGCTACTAGAGCCTCCCCTCAACCAACACCAAGAATAACAGACGAGCCTTCAGTGACAGAATGCCCCTGTTTCAGTTTAAAGGTTCATTACAAAAGTTGCATTCCTTAACATAAAGATCCTAACATTAACGAAAAAAATTGCGTTCCGCAGATGTCGGGATCGGTGACACCAAAAGAACATGATACCGAGTTGAATCTTCCATCCATATTTTCTCATATTTTGTTGTTATCGCTTTGTAGATCTTAAAGAAGAAAATTGACTGAAGGGTAACATATCATTTTGTATGTATGATTCTTAGCCACTAAGTATATCATGTGTACAATGTATGTACACAAATGATATGGAAACTGTTATAAACAACAGAACACCACGTCCGCCAACCGAATTAACGCGCGGGTGATCAAGGGGCATGGACCATAAGATAGTTTTATTAACACAACTTGAGCAATGATTGTTTGTACATTTGTTAGTTTGTTTGATCGTATTCTATCTGTAGCGAATGTGTACGGATAAATTAAATCCAAGTCATATATATAGTGGGGTGATGTAACTTGTCTTTCTAATTTCCTTTGTTGAACTCTATGGTCTTAGTAGTTTGTTCTTTTATTCTAATAAAATGGTGGTTTGTTAAAAGTATCATATAATATAATTCAAACTTCATTTGTCTATAGTTTACTCAGTCATCTTCTAATGTTTGTTAATTTTGTGTTACATGAAATGTCACTTGGATTTGATGATCGAGCTTATATGGATTCATGATGATCGGCCTAATGAACCAAGGAGATATGAGTAAATGGGCCAAGTTGAGCTTATATGGATTCATGATGATGGGCCTAATGAACCAAGGAGATAGGAGTAAATGGGCCAAGCTGGTGATGGGCTTGTACGTGGATTAAAGATGTGGCCGTGTGGATAAAAGATAAAAAGATGGATCTTTTGGCTTGCTGAATTTTAATTGGTTGACATCCAGAAAATCAAGTTCTCTATGCTCTCATTCATTTTTTAGGGTTTTCCCCAAGAACAATTCTATCTTTCTTGGTGTATTATTTTTTGGTCGGATAATCACAGATTATGACGATTGTGATCTGCTAGTTGAATCATTTGTATCTATTCTATTTTTCCGTGTTTTGATTCTTCGTTGTAACTGGATTGGTGTTCATATGTGGGTATAAACGTTTTTTTGGGTTTCTCTTTCATGTTTCTTGTTCAATCCATATTTCTTGAGTTCAAAGAAAAATATGTGTAGAAAGGTAATTTAATAATAGTCATAGTCCATTGGTTAACCTGATTTGAAACTTAAAAATGTCAAGCCAAATTTGAATGTTTTGCTATTTTGTCATCCATTGATAGTATGTTTCTTTTTTATTCCTACACGTCCGTCGTAACGCACGAACACAAAACCTCGTTTAGCATTAAATGGTGTTCCTTTTTATTAAGGTTCTTCACTCAGTGAGAAAGGTTTTGGCTATAAAAATATCATTTGAAAAGGTTTCAGATTAAAGGTGGACACATATAAATAAGTATAGTTTAAAAGTGAGAATAAGATATATTGCAATTTGAAAAATAGTGTGCCCTCTATATCTACTACCACGTTATATTTTATATAATTAAGTTTGGAAAAATCAATATAAAAGAGACATAAAGCACTTAATAAACTTGTTTATATTGAATTAAGATTGGGAAAATCAACATAAAAGAGACATAAAGTATTTAATAAACTTGTTTATGTCACGGTATCCTTATCAAACATGTACGTAGTTTACTAATCCTTATCAAACATGTACGGATTCAAACTAAATAAAATAAGCATTAATACTGAATTTTAGAAGTAAGACTTTATATGTGTTGTGTTCTTATTATAACATTTAGAAAAATAATTTTTTTTTATTTATTTTATTATTTTATGTTTTATATAAACATATTAAAACAGCAATTCTATTATTCAAAAAGTATTTAAATATTATTTGAAATATTTATATATTACAAAATAAGGGGCTATTATCGTCCACACAATGAGAAAATCAAGGGAACAAAAAAAAACGTGGCTAGTATTAAAAGGACGGTACCAACAGTCCAACACTCTTTTTGCTCCACAAAAATACGATTTTCCAGTTTTAACCTTTTTCATATTTTTTAGACTTGTGTGGCAATTTTATTAGACCCCAATAATATATACGTATAAATAAATCATTCGGTTCCTACATTTCTCAACACTCTTTTTGTGTGTGTTTTAGAGACCAAATTGTTTATAAATAGGTTCCAAAACTTGTGTATTAAAAAAATGTGAAAGAAAAAAAAAACAGTTGTTTGATGTGAAAGAAAAAAAGAATAAACAAGCACTACAAAAAAAAGTATATATAAAACGTAAAAGATAAATATATTTGTAAATTCTTTCTTAAGGGCGTGCTTATACGTGAGGCAGGAGGGAGTGGTGCACAATTAGCCGCTGGCGCCGGCAGCGTCGCCGGCGAACACCGCCGTCAGGCCTGCGGCGCCGCCAAAATCGAAGCCTTCAAACTAGTTTTCGCCGGAGTAGTGTGGTGGTGGGGCCTGCTCAAAGAGCCGTTGGTGAACGGCTATTTCTATTAAAAAAAAAATCTTTTTTTTTTCAAATTTAACACTATATATATATATATACCCACTACCTATCAAATACCCACATTCATCTCAAATACTCATTCACTTCAAAATTTAACTCCAACTTCACCTCAAAATGTATCAACCATGGTCTACCGACGAAGAGGTTGCGTTAGCTAACGCTTGGGTGCACGTCTCCAACGATAAAGATAGTCACTCAAAACCGCTTAGTTTCTGGTGTCAAGTACTTGAGCACTTCAACAAAGAACTTGGTGGTACCAACAAAACCAAAGACCAGTTGAACTCGAAGTGGCAGAAAATGAACGACAAAGTCAACAAGTTCGAAGCTGTGTACTCCGAGATTGAACGAAAAGCTACACTAGCGGATCTTGAATCGGGTTTGATGTTTAAGGCGTTTCACGAATACCGCAAAGTTCATGACAAAAAGGGTTTTCAACACGTCGAGGTTTGGACAATAATGAGGGAGCATTTCCAACGGGCGTCAACTTCGGGGAGTAACTAAAATGTTTGTGATGTCCTTTTTTATTTAAATAAATGTATTGTTTTTTAATAAATGTAGTATGTTATTTTTAAATAAATGTATTGTTTTTTAATAAATAAAACATTAAAATAAACCCACAACTTAAGATATTTATTAAAACTGAAATACAACATAAGATACTTATTCAAACTGAGACACACGCACGTAGATTATTAACCAGACGAGTAGCCATCTGAGACATAGTCCTCTGGATAGTGTATTTGGCCATAGTACCAAGCCTCAAAATCATCAAGGTTGTTTATCCTAGGTTGTTCATCCCCAGCTTCTGCTTCTGCTTCCCTTTGCATCTCAAAGATGACTTCCCACTCTTCAGCATGGTCATCATCAACAAATGGTGGGGATGGTGTACGACCAACACGAGGTTGTCGTACTCTTCTTGCAGCAGCAGGTTGTCGTACTCTTCTTGCATTACTTGACTCACCGGAGTGGAGGTTGTTCATTTGGGTGATTGGTGGAGGTGGTGGTGGTTGGTAAGGTGGAGGTGGTGGTGGTTGGTGATGTGGAGGTGGTGGTGGTTGGTGATGATGGTGGTGGTGGTGGTGCTGGTGCTGGTGGAGGTGATGGTGGATGTGGTTGAACTGGTTGGGTACTTGAGGTTGAGGTGGTGGTGGTGGTGGTGGAAGTTGTTGTTCATAGCGGGTTAACCACAACATCCGGTAGTGCTCTGAGACATCTTCAGGAGGTGTGCTAGACATGTTGGTGGAGGTTGGTTGATGGTGGTGAAATAAGGCTAGATGTGTGAAGCTGAGTTCCATTTTATAAGGGTGGGTGGTATGGAGTATTAAAAAAATCGGCAAAAGGGGTTTCGGCAAACAAGAATTTCGGCAAAATCGGCAACGGTATACCACTGAGTTCGGCAAAGGTGTTTTCGGCAAAGGTGGAGACAAAATCGGCATTTACTCGCCGAGTGATACCGAATTTTTTTTTTTAAAAACATACCGTTGAACGGTCACATGACCGTTTCAACCCCTTTTTTTTTCTTTTTTTCCTACTCTTTCTCTATATATACACACAATTTTTATAAACACTCTTCACACTACCTCACTTTATCATTCTACTCTTTTATTCAACATGCCTCCAATCCTCCCTCCCGAGTTAATGACTTCGTCTAGTAGTTCTAGTGACTCGGACACGGAGGCGCTGATGTTTATGAAAACTTGTTACCAAGCCATAATTTCACAAGAAGAAGAGGATACGGCACGTTCGAAGAGAAGGAGAAGTATACGTCGAGATCGTGAGGCAGGGCATGAACGTTTGGTGGAACTCTATTTTGCCGATCATCCTCGTTTCAACGAAGGTATTTTTAAAGACCGTTTTCGAATGTCTAAAAGGTTGTTTTTAAAAATTGTTAGCGACATTGAACAAAATTTTGAATGGTTTCAATTACGTCAAGACGCAAGGGGAGGACAAGCTTCTCCCCTTTACAAAAGTGTACGGTAGCTATTCGCCAACTGGCGACCGGTAACGTATACGACGAGTACGATGAAACCTTTTCGATGTCGGAAAGAACAACGCGTGAATGTTTGATAAATTTTTGTGATGCTATACTTAAGCTTTATAAAGATGAGTTTCTTCGTTCTCCTACCTCCCATGATATCGAGCGTTTATATGAGGCGCATGGGCAATATCATGGTCTTCCTGGCATGATCGGTAGCATCGATTGTACTCACTGGGAGTGGAGGAACTGTCCACGGGAGTATCATGGGCAATATCATCGAGGTGATCACGCAAATCCAACGATCATTCTCGAGGCAGTGGCATCACAGGACATGTGGTTTTGGCATGCTTTCTTCGGTGTACCGGGTGCTAACAATGACATAAATGTTCTTAACCAATCACCATTGTTTGCGAACGAGTTACATAGCGTTGCTCCGAGATGTCCTTTTGTTGTGAACGGTCGACAATATAAACGTGGTTATTATCTGGTTGATGGCATCTACCCTACTTGGTCAGTCTTTTTGAAAGCCTTTCGTCATCCATACGAGATAAAAGAGAAGAAAATGAAGAAAATACAGGAGAGTGCAAGAAAAGACGTTGAAAGAGCGTTTCGCATGTTAAAATCAAAGTGGGCGATTACTAATCGCAAAGGGCGTCCGGTTTCTAAAGATCTAATGGAGAACATCATTTACACTTGCATGATATTTCAGAACATGATACTTAAAGACGAAGGCAGGGCAATATCACCGATACACATTCGTGATCCTCCGGTACAAGCGCATATCGACGAAACTGTGTTGTATGAGTTACGCGACGCTGAGACACATTTTAGGCTACGACAAGACATAACGGAGCACATCGAGCAAAACGTGGAGGTCGTATTAACTGAGCAAGAAATAAACCAACAGTTCTAGCTTTGAAATAAAAATGTTGTCGTTTGTTTTAAGTAATGTAATCGTCATGTTTTATTTAATAAATTGTTGTTTGATTTATAAATATAATATAATATAAAAGCAAAAAAAAAAAAACATTTAACTTATCCTACCCAACTTATCCTACCCATACCACATCAAAAAACAAAAAAGACATATACTTTTTTCTCTCTCCTGTGTCACTCTCCTATTGGTCCATCAACTTATCCCATTTTACTCATCCTAAAAAATTTATCCCCCATACCGCCCACCCTAATCTTCTGGAAACTAGCCGTTGGCTAAAATACAACCGTTTGAAAATCTAGCCGTTGGCTATTAAATATTATTATTCAAATAACAATTAAAATAATGTTTTTTTAATTAATGTAGTGTTTTTTTAAATAAATCTAGTATTTTATAAAAAATAATTCAAGCTTTAATTTATAAAATATAAAAAGAAATAAATAAAAACATTAAAATAAACCCACCTAGAATTCCTCAAAAACCTCACAACTCCTTCCCAAAATCCTTCAAAATCCTTCATAATCCTTACTTTTTCTCTCTCCTGCGTGGCACACTTCTATTGGTTCTCCTCCAACTTCATCTACCTCAAAACTTCACCACTCCCTCCTCCCTGAGAGGAATAAAAAAGAGGATAAGATGGTTTAAAGAATGAGATGTGAATTTAATAATATTAATAGTTTAAGTCTGTGTTTGGCGCAATAGGTGAAAAACTAGCTGCTAGATGATAAGCTAGTTGCTAGCTGATAAGTTAGCTGATAAATTATAAGCTAGCTGGTAAAAAATAACGTTTGGTAAAAACTAGCTGATACATTAGCTGAAAACTATAAAATGGCATAAAAGTACATGTCATTAATGTAAATAAATATATTTATTTATAAGTTAAGAAATGATAAAACTGGAAATATTATAAAAACTAGTTGAAAAGCTAGTTGAAACGCTACTTCAACTAGCTTTTTGACGTTACCAAACGGAGCCTTTAAAAAAACTAGCTTATTAAAAAAAACCCCCCGTTTGGTAACGTTAAAAAGCTAGCTTATAAGCTAGCTGATAAGTTAGCTTATAAGCTACCTTATGACGCGCCAAACACAACCTAAAGAATAAAAGGTTAATAATTGCTCTATTGAAGTAAATTATTTTTTTTAAAAAATATTAAATTAAGAAAACTTATAAAAAGAGTTCGTATATTTTTTTCAAAAGGGCTAAATATCATTTATTATTATCATTATTATTTTACATGAATTCTTGTAAATAAATATGTTATTTTTTTGTCCAAAAATTCGGTTTACATTTTAACTAACGAACCTCTGCGTTTCCCCCAATTCACGACCGTAGGGGAGAGGCGTCTGTTGGTCAGCCCCATTCAGCGACCACCGGCGACTCTCCTTCATGGCTAAATCCACCACCGCCGCCACCACCATCTCCGCCCTCTCCTACTCACCTTCATCCTCTCTCTCTTCTTCTCCCACCCTCCGATTTCTCGGCCACCTCACACTTCCCGAAAAACCTCCAGATCTCAACGGTTTCGAGCTACACGAGAGCGACCTCTTCTGGTCCACATCCTCCGACGCATCTGAAATCCCGTCGCCGTCGAACGTCTCCAGCTCTCCGCCGATCCACCGCCACCACAATTCCGGCCTCTACGCCGCGTTATCCGACGATCAGCACCCCTTGGTTCGCCGAAAACCTAACATGAGTCCGTCACAATCCGCCGCCACGGCCGCTCGGACGATACCGCCGGTGGCTCTCCGGCGTTCGTCGGAGCATTCTCACCAGTCGGCGCCGGTGAACGTGCCGGTCTGGCCGAGGAATCAGACGAGCAGTTATTTAGGGCGGTTCGGTGATGACGTGGCGGAGGAGGAGGAGGAGGAAGATGAGGGGGAAATGGTTCCGCCTCACGAGATTGTGGCGAGATCGTACGTGACGTTTTCTGTATTCGAGGGAGCGGGGCGTACGCTCAAAGGGAGGGATCTGTGCCGTGTTCGCAACGCGGTGTTTCAGAAAACAGGTTTTCTGGATTGAGAACTGTAATCTTCGTTAGGGCTCTGTAATCTAATCGATATCCTCTGCCATAATTCCTCGATTTGGAAATAAAATTTTGCTATTTGTCATCTCAATTGCGTAATTTTGAATTGCTGAGAAACTGAAATTGCTCTGTTTTTTGTGAGTATGCATAGTCATAGAATTAACCTCAAATGCTAAATTATGCTAAATTATAAATTGATCATTTGAGTCCTGATAATCAGATAATCACTTTGGATAGGCAACTTCAAATCCTGAATACAGCTTACTTCTGTGTCCAAAACACAAAAACAGAGGTTTTTCAAGCAGTTCATAATTTTCTTCTGCCAAGTGGGCTGATGACTGAATTGGGACTTCTTCCCTTAGTTCTGTTTTATCTCCATGAGAAGGTACACACAATTTTTTGTTGTTTCGTGCATTTGCTTGTCCTAATGAAACAATTTTCTTGTTGAAACTATCGAATTGCTCGTATGATGTCATGTTACAACTTACAAGATCTAACATGGTTTGAGAAATACATGGCCTGTTGTTCTGCAGCTTATTTTTGTATCCAAACCTAGGTAGTGGAAGGCCCTAGATTCATAGGGTGAGCCTGTCGCCGAGGTGCAAGACGCTTAAAAAGCGAGGGCCTTTTTAAGCAATGTAAAAGAAGCCATTTTTAAGGGTTTTAGTCATGCTTTAGGCTTGTTTAGGCTGGTTCGAGGCCATTTTTAGATGTTTCAGACCAGTCTTGGCTGTTGTTTCAGGCATATTTTTAGCTGTTTTAGACCTACTCAGACCAGTTTTTAACAGAATTTGACCGGATTTTGGCTGGAATCCTCGTCTGAACGCCTTGCTGGACACGAGGCATTATTGCTGCGCCTCGCCTCTCATGGGTGCCTAGGTGAGTGCCTTTTGCGCCTTTGACTACATAGACCCAAATACCAAAATAAAGAATATATAAGCTTTTCAGTTTTCAGGTATGAAATCTTGGGTAACATGCTACAGGATTTGATTGTTAAAGGAAACAATCAAACATGTTGCAGCAGTCTCCTTCAAACTTATGTGTAGCATAAAGTTTTCTCTTTTGATCACACTTCATGCTAATGAATTAGCTTCATACTGTGCTTTTTTATCAAGTGGGGTGATGATAGTATTAAAACTTCTCCCCTTAATTCTGCTTTAATGTTTCATCTCCATAAAATGTATAAGTTTCATGCATTTTCTTATTCTAATGCAAAAATTTAATTGTTAAACTATTGTGTTATGTCATGTTACAAGATCTATTCTAGTTGGAGAACGATTCCACCCGTTGGTTCTGCAGCTTCAAGGTACCATCTACTTCTACTCCTTTCTATCAGTTCAATCAAGACCAGATTGTATATTTTTAATTTACAATATTTGGCACTATAACATCAATTTTAGTTAAGTAAATGATCCTCCCACCACTTAAAATTTCTTTTTGATTTGCTGAATCTGAATAAGAATATAAGATGACTTAAACATCATGTCTTGTTGAATATTCTGCTTAGATCTTAAGCTATTAGTGATGAAAGATTATGCAAAAGTTAAGCTATTTTCAAGATTATAACTGCCTTTATGCAAGCTCTAGGTAAAATAATATAAAATTTCTTGGACCACAAAGGAAAAAGTTTTTTGTTTTGTTTTGTTTTTTTTCCTTTTCTTATGTGGTGTACACTGCATATGTACTTCTCAGCTTCTGGTCTTGTCACCTTGTATGAATGAAAGGTGCTCATTTTTAAAAAATATATAAGTAAATAAAAATGATTAAATGCTTGATTGCTTGGTTTTTTAAAACACACGCTTGAAACCCTTGATTTGGGGCTTAAGGCCGGACGGAGTGGGGCGGCAAACTCACCACGGCGCCGGAAACCTCGACGGCAACACCGCCGCCACTCCTTCTGCATCGGCGAAAACTACAAAGTGAAACTACATGTTGCCTTTTTTTATTATGTAAACGCTTTATTATGTAATAATGTCTTTTTTTAGTGTGTTTTTTTAAGTAATGTAATGTTTTTTCTTTATTATGTAATGTTTTTTTCTTTTAAATAAATGTGGTGTTTTTAAAAATAAATCTAGTAGTTTTTTTAAATAAATATCGTGATTTAAAATTAATTACAAAATAAAATAACTCAAAACAATAAAATATATTAACCTACAATTCTTCATAATCCTAACTACTCCCTCCCAAAATCCTTCAAAATCCTTTAAAATTCTATTTATTTCGCTCCCTCTACGTGACACACTCCTATTGGTTAATACCAATCTTCAAAATCTTCAAAATTCTATCATTCCCCACTCCCTAGTCCCTATTGCACATATTGGTGAAATTTGGTCAAAATTAAGGTCAATAGAACCTGCATACGTGAAGCTCCTGTTTTACGCTTCAGCGTTTGGGACCTAAATGTGCAATTCTAAAAGCTAGACTCCCGTAGACACGTGGTCCGAGGGGGTGTCCGACCACTTGGGAATTGGGATGTAGCATCTCTTTTTCTTTTCTAAAGGATAATTATTCTGTACAGAAGTGAGGTATGGTAGCAGATGATGGCTGTATGTGGAAATTAGATGACGATTTTGTAGCATCTTGTGCTTTATATTTAATGGTGCATAAAATTTTATGTCTCCTTCAACTTGATGTAACATGTTTTAATATTCGATTCAATCCAGTTTTGCACAAAACCGCATTTTGTGTCAAACCATATTTAGTAAAAGAGACTCAAAACTGGATTGTATTAACACCAATAACAACCATACCAGTAAAGTTCTAGTTCTACTAAAATATAAAATGTATTATTAGTAGGGTCTGGGAGACTCTTACCCCCACCGCTTATGATTGGATTAAATTGTATCCAATTACAAACAAGTTTACGAGGGGAAAACCAAGATTGGATTAGAAATCGGAACGGTTTGAAACCGTTTGCAATTTGGGTCCGCTCGGCTTTCAACAGCTTTGTACCAGTTTTAATGAATAGGTCTCAAACCGATTTCAGACTGACGGATCGGATTGGTACCCGTTTCATCCAAAACGGTTCGAGAATCGTTTTCGGGTCCGTCCAGCCCTGTTAACAAGCAAGTGTTCTTTGGACTTTTATCTTTTATCTAAAATTCAATAAAGTTTTTAGATTTCATATATATTAAAATTAATCAGTTTAAATTTATATGTTTAATAGACTTTAGTTCTTTTACATAGGTTGTAGACGAACTGAATATGTTTGTTTTTGTTCGTGTATTTAAGTTTAATCAATACATATATGAAAGGATTCTATTGTTCGTGTGTTTGTTAAAAAAATGTATGTGTTATTTTTTCTTAATTTAATAGATTAACAAACAAATACAAGAAAAAAATATAAGGGCAAATCTAATGCATAAGTTCACGTTCAAGTATAAATATATTACTGTCAAATATACATTTCAGCCAATGTGTAAATATATGTTCACGTTCCAGTATAAAAATATAATATATATGTTATTTATATGAAAACGAACATACATAAGCAAAAAGTGTAGAATAATTATTATTTTTAAACGGAGACTTTATTCAAAACAAAATCAAAATGAATTAGCAAGAATTATACTATATACCTTTATCAAATTAGTTGAACAGTAGTTACTTTCTATTGAGTTATTTGGTTCCATTATATGTATGTCTAGTGCTATATTAGATTGTTTATTTTGTTTTAAAAAAAATTGTTAGATAAATGTTTGTAAACGCAATACATAGGTGGTGTAGATAAAGCCGTGTAACATAACCATTAAATCATCATAGGTTCAGTTCTTGGAGTGTTTGAGTTCTAAATCTAGTTAAAAACCAAAATACAATCGCCTTTAAATCATAGGTTCAGTTCTTAGAGTATTTATGTATTTTTTATACTGCGCTTTAACAATACAACTATTTTGTGTACCGAGCATATCCAACTACAATACAATACACTTCCATCAAAATCTAGTTAAAAATCAAAATCCAGTTAGAAACCAAAATACAGTCACCAAAACAATACACTAAGTTACAAGCATAAATATACGAACAAGAATATTTATTTAACTAAACATAATATAATATTATTTAACTAAACAAACGTGAAATCTTCTTACTAATATATAAAAGTAAACAAGCATTTTCTTAAATGATACATCAACGGTTTGCTGAACATTTGTTCATTTACAAGCACCACTACAATGATACAGCCCAACCAAGACAGCTTTATGTTTATTACATCTCTATCTTTAACTACCTCATACACAAACATGTTAATCCTTAAAACAAAACTGGCAAACATAACTAAACCACACTACTTATCCTTAAAAAACACAAATCCTAAGTTAACTAGTTTTTTGTAGGCAAAAAGTTCATACAAATTGGAGGATTAACCCCAGCCAATGCAAGGATTGATGAAGGAAGAATCCACAATCCATCACCACAAATCAAACCTGAAGCAACTGCAGGAACCATCAATGTGGCCTTTTGTTTGTTAATCCTATGCCAAACAAACACAACCAAACTTCCCACACACATATCCACAGCAAAATAAGCGCCCACAAGAAACGGCACCGCCATCGCCATAGGTAACGGGACCCACTTCCCGATCTCCTTCGCTGACGTGTCACGTACCAGGTTTGCCACCATGGCAAACGCGAAAAACCCGTAACATAACTGCAAACAATGCTCTGGCAGTGCCGAGAACCCTTCCACGCCTAGAATCGCCATGTTTCGGTAGATTATAGCGTAAGGAGCTTTATACTCACCGTCCGGATTCCCGACATCAAACGCTTTGTAAAAGAGGAAGAATGTGAGCGGGGCCACCACACACCCGATGGCGGTCCCGATAGCTTGGCTAACCAGCATTGACCGCGGTGAAGTCAACGTTAAGTGACCCGTTTTGAAATCATGCATTAGATCGGATGAGATCGAGACGATCGACTTGATCAAACCGCACCCAATTAAACCCGCGACCACACCGTTATCTTTTCCTGACATTGCAGCGAGCACGAAAAGTGCGACTTTTCCGTAGTTATAGGCCATGTTCATGTCGGTTAGGCCCGCGCCATAGGCATTACAAAAGCCCAACGATGGTGCGATCACATACGCCACAAGAACATAATACCATTTGAGCTCGGGAAACATGACCGGGATGATGATTATCGAGACGATAGAGAAGACGATATAACCGACTGCTGCGACCCAAAACGGGATGCTTTCTCTCAAGAACACCTCGTTTCTTTGAAGATTATCTTGAGGTTGATTACTGTCTTCTGGATCTGTATATAGCATACAACACAGATGTGCAAATTTTTTTAAAAAACTGATCACATACCCAAATACTCGTCCCGTTACCCGTCCCGAAAGTATTTTAAAGTTGGGGCAATTGCATCTCCCCTTCTAAACTTGTAAAGTTGCATATTTCTCCAAATCATGTTTATTGAAAACTTGTATTTTGAGAAAAATTGTGATTTTTGATTCAAATTAGGAGGATATATGCAATTTTCCCTTTAAAGTTTCAAGGACTTACTGGTTTTAGGATTGTTTCTTGAGGTGGAATATATGTTTCTAGCTGTGAAGAATGTGATCTTTAGAAAATTATAAAGACCATCTCCGAGAATAAGCGCGATCGAGATGAAAACCTGCAAATACGACATTCATTTAGACATCAAAACTCGAAATTAGACATGGGTCGAGCAGGTGGAGTTGCTCGTCAAGATGGGTTCAGGTTAAAACGGGTCATATGGTTAAAACTTAAAAGGTTGTATAGAGTTTCTAACCTTGTAACCATTTAGACTCTTCATGCTACTTTCTGGCAAACTAGAAGGAAACCAATCGCCTTTTCGATCATCGATTAGCGGCCACATGACTCCATACGATAACACGGCTCCGGCAAGCAATGACAGGTTCACAAGATGTGAACATATCATTCCTGCACCTATGTAAGTCATACTAAAATCAAAATAAAATCTGCACAAAACCAACAATTTTATATCAACACATGAAGTTCACGAACTCGAATAACGTTTCGTAAAACGAGCTGAAAGGTCTAGAAGTAAATACACACGAGTTTGCGAAAGCTTTTAACCCGAATGTAGGGAAGAATGTGAATCCGCATTTGCCTGAACCCGAATAGAACCATTGGAAAAAAGCCCAGGCGAAGCTACCCGTGAAGAATTTCGCAAACCCGACTACTTGCTTCCTGCATGAAACAATCAGGACTCTAACAAAAACCTTCTTTCGGTTCGGTTCCAGCGAAACCGGTTTACAAACTGATTTTAGATATACCGTTTGGTTCGGTTTCACACCGATTTCACCCAAACGGGTTTCAATTCAGGTTAAAAACCGGTTCCATGTTTTCGAACCGGTTTTTAACCGGGAAATACTTTTATGAAACGAAAACATGAGGGTAAATTAAGATAAAGCAAGGGACAATATTGTAATTTACATGCTTAAAAGGTGTTTTCCAATTATTTATTGAATTAAATTGAAATTAAATTTCACATGAATGCAAACCTGGCCATCTTGTCTCCTTTGGGAGTGTGGAAGCCATTGATGAGCACAGCTGTAGCCGTGCCACTTGGATATGTCAATTTATAGTCTATGATCATAATCTGCAAAAGAAAACAAAATATAAAAAAATTCAATACAAAAAAATTTATAAAATTTTAAAAAGAATGTGTTCGCCACACGCCATCGGAAAAAGATGCGATAGATATTTACTTTTGGTTGTACATAAAACTTATTCTGTTGTAACTTATTCTGTTGTACGTAAATCTTGGCTTTTAAAAGCGTTTTTGACTGTTATTACGCGTGTTAAAACCAAGGGTACAAGTGAAGTTGCAGAAAGTACAAACCTTTCTAAGAGGAACCAAAGCCAAAAGACCAACAAAACTAGTGACAAAAAGAAAACCAGTCATCCAACCAATCCCAGGTTCTTTGTAACTCCCGGGTGAATTCCCTTCAGTATCCACCCCTACTTGCTCATATGTGTTCTTGTTTAACCCCAACAAATAAGACCCAAATCCACCTACATAAATCCAAATCCTTAATCAAATCAATAATTTAATTACCTTAAACTTTCCAAAATCATCATTATATACCGTCACTTTTTTAATCTCACACCAGCTTTGACTCGCTATGAGTCTAAGTTTTTAAAAAATAAACCTGGCCGTTTAGCTTTTCCAAACGGTCAGTTTGACTTTTTAGCTTTTCAAAAGTCAAAAGTCAAAGTTTCAAAAAGTGAAAGCCTGAAAAAAACGACATCATCCGACACAACCTCAAACGGTCTTAAGTGTGAGAATAGCAATATCCTATAGGCCTCTCTCTATGTGTGTGGGAGGTTCATTTGAAAACGATTTGATTTTGAAAAAAATTTTAGAACCATTCTGAGCCACAGTTATATATAAAAAGAAAACCGTCTTCCATGAAATTTAAGTGGTCCCATGAATTTAGTGCCTCTGAATGATTCTTTAAAATTCTCAAAATCAAATAGTTTTCGATTTAACCTAACTCTACATATATATTATGTATATATATATATATATATATACCTCCAACAGCAATGCTATAGCAAGCAACAGCACATGTCTGAATAATGGTATTTTCTTGTCGTGTAAACGGCGTCGTTGTGAACCCTGCTTTATGCAGCAATTTAGTCCACGTTCTGATGAACACAAACGCCAAAAGTGCCGCCGAAACATTCAGATTTGGAACCAAACCAGTCGTCAAATTCAGCTTCATGACAATCACACTATACATAATTCCGATCACTAAACTCGCCACCAGTCCTCGGATCGTTATATGCTGTCTCCACGGCGGCGTTCGCTTTAAACCGCCGCCGTCGTCGTCTTCACCGGCCGGAAATTGCTCCTCCCTTTCATCTATCTCTCTTGAACAAGATTCCATTTTTTCAAGGTTTTTGAAATAAAGATTCGAATTTCGGATACCCAATTCGGAGAAATGAAAAGGGTTTGCGAGAAAATTAGTGAAAGAATGAGGGAATTAAAGATGGAATTGAATGTACTTTCAGAGGGTGTAGTACACATGTGATTAGATCGTAAATGTGGCAGTACAAATAATTTGCTGCAGTTGTAAATTGGAATTTGAGGGTCTAATTTCAAGTGGTGGTGGGTTGAAATGTATGGATCCACCAAGTTGGGTTGACTTTGCTTTTGGCCGTTCCGAAAGTGACTGGTTTGGTTAAGAATTGCTTGGAATATCTTCTTTTTAATGTAGCGTAAATAGCTAAGTCACTTCAATTATCAATCCGTATGCCTTCTTTGTTTCTTTCTTTCTTTTTTTTTTTTAATTTTTTTTATGAAAAATTGCTCGGGTTGGCAGATGAAGCCAATGGTTAGTGGTTGACGGTTTGAAGTTTATCGAAACCATCAAGTGGGAGATTGTTTGACGAGACTTGAGTGACGGGTTCAGCTTGATGGAGGCACATGCCTAACCCTCCCCTAGTTTTAGTATCCACGCATTTAATGTTTTTTGTACTTGTATTTCTCTTTCAGCGTCTGAATAAAAGAACACTCTAGTTGCTACAAACTGGACGTGTGTGTCATTGATCAGTTGTGTGCGTCAATCTTCTTTAAATTTATGTGTTCAATCTTCTTCTCTTGATTTCTTGCAAACGTGTGTGTCATTGATCAGTTGTGTGCCTGGATTATATCCCAACAACATTACCATCGTAAACATCTTAACCAGGTCATAACAAGCACCATGTGCGTTACAAGCAAATGAACTTGTATGATCAGGGGCAGGTCTTTTTGATGCTCAGCGGGGGGCGAGGCGCCCGCTAAGATTCACGTGTCGAGTATACAATTTTCGAATCCTTCAAGCAGACATCTTAACAAATCTTTGAGATGCCCCTATTGTCACACCCCAACCGACGATGGAATACGTCGGGGCACGATGATTGTCTAGATGCACGCAACACTAATTATATGTTGCGATACTCTTAATCAATCCATTTCGTAACAATAGAATAATACATGATAATACAATACAGTCAAATGATAATTCACAGATTATCTTGATTAATTTAGGTCTCACTAAGTCCACATGCATCCTAAAGTATCATCACCGCGATCAACAACATCAACAGTAAAGCCCGTAACATGTACAAAATAAAGACCAACTATGAATAGTTGGTGAGTAAACATATGTGTAGCCTACTGATATATAACTGAAACATGCGATTCAGTGAGTTAAGTGTAAACATATATGATAAACATGAAATGAATCAAAGCACATAATAGGCGACGCACTCAAGTCCTCGGCTTTTATGCTTTCAATTACAAGGCGCCACACGCGAGGCATGCCAAGTGGGTTGCCACACCAATAGATCTATTATCGTGACCCCGGCTCAATGAGTTAATGATATGCGTCAAATCGTTCCATCGTTTCATCGTTCAGTCGTTCCATCGTTCCATCGTTGAATCGTTCACAGCAATAATCCACACAAGTTTAACCATACAAGTACAGACATAACAATCACATCGATCGCATTTAGTTTTAGAATAAAGAATAAAGAGTTTACGTTCTGATAGTGTACATGTTGCACCCCAAAACAGTAAAAGAAAAGGGGCTATGAATACTCACCTGATATGGAGACACAATTTGAAAGTATGACACCATGAAATGATTAGACAAGCTAGAGGTAAATCATAGAATTCCAACTAAAATGATATAGCCATGAAAGTCAAACAAGGTCAAAGTAACCATCATGCACACGAGTATAAGGTTTTATTGATGTAAACCCTAGGTCTAACATGCAAGTCCTAGGTCTATTCACAATACATCATGAACTCGATAAATTTAAGCATGGAGGGACATACATGGCATGCACTTGGTCATAACACATCATACATGGCATGAAAGTCCAAACATGATGCTCAATTCCATAGATATATCCCTAAATATCATTCATGACATAGAGCGAGCCATTTTAACCCATGAAAGTCAAATCTTGATGTTCAATGCACATAGTGTTGATCAATTCAATCAAGTAATACACAAAACATATAATGTGAGGACATACCAATAGGGATTGAGATTATAGATGATGATGATGATGCCATAGCCATGATGTTCCTCTTCCCTTTAGATGTCTTCTATTGATGGATTTTGTGACTATTGAGAATAGTGTATGTAGTGGTGTTGTTTATGTTCTCTAGTCATATATTTATAAGACATCAAAGGGCAAGAGACCTTTCATATTATGTCATTATTCCCATCAAATAATGACTATATTAATAAGGACTTTATGTCATATATAAATAAGGACTTTATATCATTTTGGCAATTATTAATAAATGATCCCAAAGGACACATTCATGTATGTATATTTCCAACATTCTCCCACTTGTCCGAGTGATCATTTATGATGAGCATTTCTAAAGTTTGGCCAAGTTAATAACACTCATCAGATTTCGAATTTAAAACTATAGTAGAAAAATACAGTCATTGAGTTATTCTAAACTCAAGACCCCCATTAATCATACTACAATTGCAAAACGAACATAAGAAATTAAGGACCAAAATGACTAGATTGATGCCCTTAACGTTGATTTATATGTAAAACTGTCTATATGTCACTTAGGCATGCATAACATATTTAGAGACAAAATAAATCAAAACTGATGAGGAATAATTAATAATTAGTTATTCATATTATGACATGATCGGTCATTAGTAAACCTCGTCTTTATTATGAGCTCTTAGAAAAGACTTGTGAGGATAGACCTTAAGTTATAGGATCCTTAAGCATATCATGAATGTTTTCAATACAAGGACTTAGTTTCCTCTACTTGTTCTTAAATGAATAATAATCTTGTATCGAAAATTTAATGCAACTCCTCTCAAAACTGTTACTGTTTTTTTTTAAGAGATTAGGATAGCTGACTTTATCACAATGAGTCTTCAATATGTTATATATGGAGTTACGGAATTATTAGTCTACTGATAAATTTACCAACAACATCTAGTGACAAACATATCATGTCATAATAACTTATGTTGTTGTTATCAGTCTCTTATGACTCATCCATGATCCATGAGATAAATCTGTCCGCAGACATAAGGATATACCCCTGAGTTGACATTTAATATCCTTTGAATACAATAAAGTCAAAATTTATAGATAGTCAACTATTTTAAGTTTCTCACTTCTTCTATAGTTTAAATTTTATAGTCTTTCGTTTCTTATAGATATTGAAATGCCATCTTAAATGCTTTATGATGCACTAAACTTAGGAAATGATTTTCATCATTTCTTAGTATTTCAGCAATGAAGGCAATATCTTAAAACGAGTATAGACTTGAACATAACATTTAAACCTTTATTAGTAATCTCCTTTAGTTACTAGAGTTACAAATAAAGAGCAACGTGTTGCATGTTGTAATGTGTTCAACACATGGTTAAATCTAATAAGACTTAATTAATGTCTTATTAGTTTGATCTTGATGTATTTTGATGCTTATTATATAAGAAGCATTTTCAAGACTTTAATGTCAAAATTATGCGAAAATAAGTCGCTTTGACTCATGCAACAAAACTAACATATTACTTGCCTAGAATAATGTATATATAAGGGCAAGTATTGTATTAGTTGCTCCCACTCATCTTAAGGTAGGCCCAATTTATCCACTTATTCTTGATGAAGAATTGTTACATTTATAGCTTCATCAAATTTTAAATTCACTTGTAAATTTGCTTATATTAACCCTTTATATTTACTCATCTTAAAGACTAAGTGTTCTTTCACTTTCAGGTTTGAAACCTTAAGTTTAGTTTATGAACATGTCTTCATGTTAAGTGAGTATTAAGGAAAGATATCTTATAAGGCCGTTAAATGTCACTCGTAATTATGAGTGAGTAATAAGGACAATGATTATCTCTCAGAGAACCCTTTAGAAAAAGAATTCTTAACTTGTTAATCGCCTTTAGGAAAATAACAATTTATAACGTTTAATTTCTCCTTTCGGATTTCAGTTTAGCTATGGAAAACTAAACTTCTAACGTTATTTTGATTTAGGGAGTTAAGCTCATTAATAATAGCTTTATTCCATCAGATGAGTTGATTGATTTCTAATAATGGCTCTTAAATCAGAGATACGATTAGTAATCTTTCCAATATCCATGTAAGCTTTATTAAGGTAGGTTCACAATCATCAAAGTTAATAGGAAACTTCATACCTTGATGACCTACTAAGCTGTATCTAACGAGTTGAAGCAGAACATTAATAGTTTCATAGATTTCCTCTTGAGCATTTAAGTCAGGTATATTAGGAGTAACATTATTTCTAAGTGTGTGGAAGTGGATCAGTGTTATAGTAGCGTGGTGTACAAGAGGTGTAATCGGAGTTAAATTCAGAGTTAAATTTAACTTTGTCTCTCCCCCCGCCTATTGTACTTTTAGGTAAGTCATAAGTAAGGACTTTTCACTGCTCCCACAGACCTCAGAAGAGAAGTCATTGATAAGGACTTTGATTGCTCCCACTAATCTTAGAATTTCTTAGGAACTTGGTATGCAACATGCTTAGTGTTGAGGATTTTTAACGTTTAATTGCGGCTAATAACAAATCATATGGTTTATACTTAGTTTCCTTCATGTCCGGATTTCAGAAGGAATTTTAGGGACATATTAGGTAACCTTGTTTAGCATATGATTTGTTGTTTTTAGAGCCTTGGTATATATAAATAGATGTATAACTTATATGACATATTTATTATCATGTTTATAAGGATACTTAGATGCATAACTTAATAATGTATCTTTAGAAGTACCATACATGATCTACTGGTTCACACTAGTATGATCCTAATGGATTTGAGAGTGTTACCATAATTTGTATGTCAATCTTAGTATTTAATCTATTAAATCTAATCTCACAACCTTTTATTTTATGGTTAAGTTGATTTTCAACTTCTTCCTTAAAAGTTTAAGGTGAGAAAGATACTTTTTTCCTTATTTAAGTACAAGAATAAATAATCAGTAAATGAGTGATAAATGTGTTACGCCCAGATATTCCATTTTAGGATAAAGTCCACTAATATATTTGAGTTTTGTTGAGTTAGAACTCTTAGTGGAAACTTGTTTATTCCCTTATACACATATTGTCTTTGTTAAGTTCTCACTTACGTGATAACAAAGATTGTGAACATTTATTATCTAGTTATAAGTTATAAAGATTTCAACCCACGTAAAGACAACTAGATAAGTATAACCAACAACTTTAAGAGTTTAGGGTAGTAGTGACATTTGTCATAGTCGTTTGAAACCTTATAACCGTCGATGTCTTACTTTAGTAATGATACTAGGTTCCAAGTGATCTTGGATCATAATAAGGTATCATAAAGTGTAGTACATTGATAGATTTTCATGATTTGTACAACTTTGACATTGATTTTGTCACTTACTCTCATAATAGTGGTTGTTTGGTTTATTCCTAGTGTATGGATTATAAGAGATCTTTATAAGACTAGATTTAATCCACTATGTTAATCTTAATATTAATGGGCACAATTATCATTGTTGATTATTCTTTGTTAGCCAGTTGTTCCTATACGGATTTAGAACTGGAAGTTTTCTTGTATCTTATTTTAGAATTTAGAACTATCCTCCTTATTTAATTTATTTTAATTATATAAGGGTTAGTGATTGTGAGGTGAACAAATCCGCTTTTCTAATTTAAGGCATTATATATCCTTTATGCACAATGCTATCAAGCACTCATTTTCCTTCTAGTACTTATAAGTGTCATGACTAATTTTTAAGTAGCATGTAATTGTTCCAAGAAAGGATTCACTAAGAAATGCACTAGAAAAACCTTCAATTTTGAAACTTGTGTAAGCCCTTTAAGGATGTTTTATGATGTGTTCACTAAATCATTAACCTAATTTATACTTTGCACTAAGCATATTAGATGTTAAGTGTTTGCATGTATTTAAGAAGTTCATTTGAATTTTTATTACTCACTCAATGTTTAGATTAGGATATCTAAAACATCTCTACTGATTTTGATATTTGGGGAATCTTTATCATCATAAGAGACATTTGACTTTACTCGTTTATAATGCCCTAACTGTAATATATTTATATCGTAAGGCAATGAGAGTCTTTTGTCTTAACAGATAATCAAGATCATTATGATAAGAGGAAAAGTTGTATGGAAACATTTAGTGATTGTAAATCTAGAGTGGATAATTTATGGAGATTAAAGGTTATATTAGTTTGAAAGAAGATCTAAGAGTGACTATATAGGGTACTTAAAAAAACTAAGGCACAATGATTATGATAAACTAATGCATAATAGAAATGTACTATCATAAACTAAGCCATAATAATACATTATGATGAACTAAGGCATAATAGAATGCATAATCATAAATTAAGGCATAGTAATAAGGCACAAAGTTTTAAAACAAAAAAGAAGATGTGGCATATTCTGTTATAACACCAAAATAACAGACTAGTTAGGTTCTACTTAAATGAATCGGCTTTCGCTTTGGTTACTTGCCTATCACCTAAGCATTATGAACAAATTGAATATAAGTTTCTATTTGAACATTGGCTTCGCTTTGGCTATGACCAATACTCAAATGTTATGAGAAAATTTAGTATAAAGTTCTACTCAAATATTGGCTTCGCTTTGGCTATGACCAATATTCAAGTATTATGAACAAAGTAAATATAAGGTTCTACCTGAACATTGGCTTCGCTTTGGCTATGACCAATATTAGGCATTATGAACAAATTTAAATATAAAGTTCCATTTGAACATTGGCTTCGCTTTGGCTATGACCAATATTGAAATGTTATGAACAAATTAAGTATAAAGTTCTACTCAAACATTGGCTTCGCTTTGGCTATGACCAATATTCAAGTATTATGAACAAAGTGAATATAACGTTCTATTTGAACATTGGCTTCGCTTTGGCTGTGACCAATATTCAAATATTACGAACATATCAAATATAACGTTCTACTTGAACATTGGCTTCGCTTTGGCTATAACCAATATTCAAGTATTATGAACATGTTTTAAGAGATAAATTATGACATATAAGTACAACACATCTCCTTTGGATAGAAATACAATATTTATGTAATTTAGCCTAAAGTCATCATGTGTATCACTAAATAATTAACAACACACATGACTACTTTAAATGATAGCATTAAACTTCAATATAGAAACCAAAATAAATTCCATTGAAGTTACAATTAAGTATTTAAGTGTATGATTAATACAAAAGTTCTAATAAATAACACTTATGAATACATTAATAGTCTCACATAAATATTATATGTAGCATACATATGTAATCATATACCACAAATACTACATTTATAAAACAAACTTAGATAAATATAATATTTATCAAAACATATGGAATTTCGAGATTTGTAGAATTTCAATTCACATGACATCATAAAAAAAATTCTTAATGACACTGACAATTTAGTCCAAACATAAAATTTATAACTAAATTTGTGCAGATAATAGATGCAAAAATATCACCATTTTATATGATAAATTATTATTAACAGTTTTAAAAGACTAAAACAACCAGATTCTAGTGATGAATATTTTGCGCATTTCTTCAAATGATGAAATTCCATAATATTAATGAAACCAATTATAAACATATATATTGTTTCGGTTTCGGTTGAAACCACAAAGTAAATAAAGTGATTACAAGATTGAATTGAAATAATCAACATTGCTCTGATACCACATGTTGATCAATTCAATCAAGTAATACACAAAACATATAATGTGAGGACATACCAATAGGGATTGAGATTATAGATGATGATGATGATGCCATAGCCATGATGTTCCTCTTCCCTTTAGATGTCTTCTATTGATGGATTTTGTGACTATTGAGAATAGTGTATGTAGTGGTGTTGTTTATGTTCTCTAGTCATATATTTATAAGACATCAAAGGGCAAGAGACCTTTCATATTATGTCATTATTCCCATCAAATAATGACTATATTAATAAGGACTTTATGTCATATATAAATAAGGACTTTATATCATTTTGGCAATTATTAATAAATGATCCTAAAGGACACATTCATGTAGGTATATTTCCAACACATAGATCTAACCCTAGGTAGCAGACATGATGAAAATCTCAACAACTCATAGCATAAGATTCATATTCAGATGGTTAATTGCAAAATCTAACCCTAGATGGCATATACGATAGAGATCTAACCATTTCAAAGCATAAAAACATCATCTTCATAGCCTAAACCCTATATCTATAATATATCATCATGTAAGAACATAGATCTAGTTTAATTCATCATAAAGCCCCAAATTTTAAGCATGGATCCATAGATCTAAAGATAATCAATCATGAATCATGAAGGTCTAACCCTAATTTATCATAAAATCATCATCTTGGTCATAAAATTCAAAGATCCAAAGATTATCATCATGCATCAGGAAGATCTAAACCTCAAACATCATAAAGCCTCAAACTTTATACAAACCTATACATGGATCTAGCATGGATCATCAAACACACCATAGATCTAAACCTAAATTGTCATAAAGATGCAAACTTCGAACATATAATCCATGGATCTACCACATGCAACATAGATCTAAGCATAATCAAGCATAAAGTTTAGATCTTGATGGAGAAGGAAGAAGAATTTAAGAAGCTAAACACATAGTTTTGAGATTACATACCGAAAGGGGGTAAAACCGACTTGATCCAAGCATTAAAGCCTCAATCTTAGGCCACAAATCTTTAAGGTCGTTTTAGGGTTTTTAGAGAGAGTAGAAGAACAGAAATGGGGGCTAGAATGGCTTAAGAAGCTTAAATACCCGAAACTTAGGGTTTCTGCCGATCTGGGTCATGTGCGTACCGCCCTGATTTGCTATTAAATGAGGGCGTACCTCCTTAAAATGAAATATGCGTCTTAATGATCGATTCCTCAATTCGCGTGCTCGGTTCTTCGTTTTTTGACGTTCTCGAGACCCGGTTTCACCCAAATCATCCAATTTATTATTCCATCTTGTTAATCACATAAAATCCACTTAAAACAAATGTAGATACATCACATAACTCATTAAGATGCACAAATTAGGTCATATAACACAATTTTGGTCGGTTTTGACGTACGTATCGATTTTGGGCAATTCACCAACAATTCTCGACTCGAAGTGTGTGATAACGCATGACATGATAATTGATCAAACACGAGATTCCCGGTAAACGACGAATCGCGTACCGAAATCGCGTAAAAACCGGAAATTGTTTTATTTTCAATTCGAGAGATCTAATTTGATTCCAATTGATTATTATTGAGTATTTGATTTCGAAAAACGATTGTAAACCATTCAGACCCAATAATTGGGGTATAAATACCCAAAAATTCTTTCGGTTCTCAGCAAATCGGTAAATCACGAAATCTCAAAATGGGTCGAATTTCTCAATCGGGTAAGCAAATGTTACACCTATAGCATCAACAAACAAAATACAAAGACTCAGATATAGAAAATCAAACTGAAAATTTTGGTGTTTTTTTTTAAATTTTATTGAATCAACTTATCATTTCACATATAGGATTGAGCACAACGAAGCACATACACAACTTAAGTTAACATACAAGGAAGACAGGCAACAAGCTGCGTCACCAACCATTTCTAAATAGCAAAACCTAGACGTGTAAAAACAACGTTCATCGACCTAGGGGTCATAATATTACCATGCATTACCTTTTGGATACGATTAAGCGTGTCCACGGCCTCCGGTGCGAGGTGACCAAAGGTATCAAACGCGAATGGAACAAACACATGTTGATTTTTGAGGCACGCTTTCTCGTGTTTGTTCACCTTCCCTGCTACCGCTTTAGAAGCTGCCTGGCCAGCCTTCAACGCGCTGGCCCTCAGCCTTGCAAGAGGGGAAACCCCCGTAAGATCCACACATGCATGCTTCCCTCTCTTCCACCCAAAAATGAGAATGTGTCACACCCCGAGAATGGCTGAATGTGGGCATGTGAATGATTTGGCATCATGGTCATGGTTATGAATGATTGACATCTAAGTGAACGTTTAGGAAAGTCATTTGTCTTTCGAAAACATAAGTCTTAAACATTTATTTAAATATTTAAAACAGTGGCAGCGGAAAATAGTAGTGAAAATACATGTTAAGTTTCAAAAGACAACGTTATGAGATTTAAAAAAAAAACATGACAACCCTAAGGTGTAATGTGACTAAATCTCCAAAAGAATGAATGAACATGCAGCAGGCAGACCATGATATGAGACAAGCAGGATCTATGCAGAAAGACATTGAATCGCATCCTTAATAACCTGAGAATTCAAGAAATTTATAAAAGTCAACAGAATTGTTGGTGAGTTCACAGGTTTGATGACACATGAAAATGTTTGAACAGTGTTTGAATCAGTGTTTGAAACAATGTTTGAAATGGTTGGCCGTCATGATATTATTTTTGTTGACTCTGATGTTGTAAAGATCAAACATGAACCTTGAATTCAAAACTAACTGTTTACCCACTCCTGGTGTCCAACCCCATATACACCGAATGACCAGAATAACTAATGTACCCCTTAACTATTTCCGTGGAGTCAGGACTGGAGCGACCAAGTCGGGGCAGGGTCGTCAACCCAAGTAGATCTACTCACAAGCTATCGTTTCGAATGAACTAATTGAATTCAATTAATAGTGGGACTTAGGCATATAACATGAATCAACATGAATACACAGATTGGGGTTTATGAAAAGAACATGCAATCAGTACGTCTTACAGAAATCATAATATCAGACAAAATGAAATTTGAATTGGCATTCATTGAATTCTCCCCCATAGTTTAGAAAACATAAATAAGTAAAAGGGGCCGTGAAACTCACTTGATATGAAGATGGACTGACAGATATGAATTGAGTGAAGTAGCCTAGCAAGCGTCTACAATGTAATATTAAGACGTCTTAGGGTTTGGCTAAATTGGGGAAGTAAATACGTCACCCAATGTCCGATGCTAAGTCTTGACAGAAACTACCTGATAACATTGATGGAAATCTTGAATTATTATTTGTTGGAAAACAAATAATATAAAGTTATGAAAATAATTATTTATTTGAATAAATAAATAATATTTGGTTTTTCGCGTATAGAAAATATTATATTGAATTATATACTTATTTTCACGAATGACACGAAAAAAATATAAATATTATTATTATTAAATATTTATAAGGTTTTATAAATAAATTCTTTCATTTATTTAAGGTTCGGACACACGTTTTCTACCACGCGTCAATACACGGTATTAGTTGCGTTCTTATGAAAAATCATTTGACACATAAAAATATATTTATTTTTATGAAATAGTGATTCCAAGATATAAGAGTTTATATTTTGTAAAGTTTGAACGTTGGTTTGTCCGATGGTGAGCCGGTCTCACCGATTTGACCGTAATGACTTGTTTTATGATGTTTCGAGTTTCCTAAGAACTTAGGAAATGTTTATGAGGCTGTTTTAATGTGGTTTATGGTTTTAAGTTACCAAGTTTGTCGGCAGTGGTTTAACTTGCAAAAATCAATATTTTTTAGTTACCGAAAGTCACAGTTTTTGTCTGGTTTTCCTCTAAAACATTATTTTCCATTTTTGAACTTCATGGAACATTTTTATACATAAAAATGATCACATTTAAGGTTCTGGACCAGAACCATATTGTGTCTGGATTTTATATTAAATATGTTAGAAAACTTGTATTTCGGGTCCTGAATATCCCGTTTTTGGACGTGTAATGTTTTGGGTCTAAATGTGACTTTTAAAATCTTGTAGGTAATTTATGAACGCACATTTCTAAAGCCTTAAACACGTCATAAGATTTTTCATGGTCATTTTTAACATAAAATTCATATTATATGATTTTTAAGTAATAAAAATCATTATTTGAAATATATCTTTATGTTTAGTATTTCTTTTAACAAAATAGCATTTTATGTTTTATAAAATGTCCATTATTACTTAATTTTTTTCTAAAAATACTAAACAAGATATAATTTGTAGGATTTTATGTGGGCTTTCAATACATATTTTATGACACACATTTTTCTAGTGTCACATTATGTAACACTTTGAAATATATTTATTTTGTCAAAATATATGCCTATACTTGTAAACCATGACTTTTCATCAAAACAAGCATATACTAATATTCTTAGAATGTCATGTTTCATAATGATTTTTGTTATCTTTTTTACAACATAATGTTACTTATGTTAAGACATAATCATAATCACAATTATTTTTCAAAAACCATAAGTGTACTAATTTCCATCAAAGTGAACATATAGTAACTAACAACATGGTTTTGTTAGTCAACCATCAAGCATTAACATCAAGAACTTGTATGAACATGGATTATGTGACAAAATTTATGAACAAAATTAAAAGATAAAACACAAGGAGTGAATGATTCTCACTTAAGCTTTATCCGGATCAGTTATGACTTTGATGGGTGTTGATTAAGCTTCTGGTTAAGCTCCTAAACCCACCCTTGAACTTTGATTTAGGATGATGATGATGAAAGATTGAAAGGATGGCTAAGAACATGATGAAACAAAAGATGATTAGTTTTATGTGGTTAGAATGGAAGGAAAATAAGCCTCTTTGATGTAGAAATGCAAGAACATGAACTCACTTTGAGTTTAGATGATGGATACTTGAACTAGAAGCTTGAATGACAAGAGAATGGTGGTGAAATGGTGGTGGTTTGCGTCGGTTCTTGGAGGGCCGAGAGAAAGTGAAAGGGACGAGAGAAAGAGTGTTTGAGTGTTTGTGAATTGGAAATGGTTAAGTGTTTAAAAGGTGGGTAAGTATATAAGATTGTGGCTTGGTGGTTCATGGTTTTAAAAGAAAACCGAGGGGTTCGGTTTTGCTTGTCTACAACCAAAAGAAAAGAAGAAAAGATGAGGAGATGGATGGCTTGAACCTAACTCTTGATCACACTTAATTTTGTGGATTAGAAATGAAGTGGAGATGGTTATGGAGAGGTGCTCAAAACCGGTTTCAAGAGGAGGGAACAAGGGAGCAAAAGGGTGGCTAAGGGGACAAGGTTGTCAAGTGTGTAAGTGGTTAATGGTTTTGACCAATGGATCTTGTGTTTGCCATGTACAACTCGTACAAATTTGTCCCATATCTAAGATACATGTTATGGCATCTAGGGACACTTACAAGGTTTTTAGGTAATTAGTCATGTGGCTTTTAGTACAAGAACCAAATGGTAAGTTGGGATGGTTTAGTTAAAATCGGACAAGAGAAAAAAGGGAAGGAAGGGAGAAGTAACCGGAAAAAGAAAGAAGGAAGAAGGGCGATGGGGGGATCGAACTCGGGTCGAACTGGAAACGAAAAGAAGAAAAAAAGAAAAGAAGAGGACTCGGTCTGGGGTTCGAATCCGAGAGGAAAGGAAGAGAGACGTGTCGAAGCCCAAAGGAAAGAAAGAAGGAACCGGGCTTAGGCCCAACCGGAAAAGAAAGGAAGAAAAAAAGAAATGGGCTCGGCCCAATCGGAAAGAAAAGAGAGGGAGGAGTCGGGCCGGGCCGGGTTGGGCCTGTCGGGCCGGAAGAAAGAGAACGGGCCAATGGCCTGGGCCAAATCGGGCCGAAGAGAAAAAGAAATGGGCCGGTAGGCCCATTGGGCTAACTGGGCTGAACCAGGTTTCGGGTCGGGTCGGGTTGAGTCCGGGTTGATCCAACGAGTCCAACGACACTTCGTTTGAGTCAAAACTATAAACGAATAAAAACTTGATTTTTGACACGTATCCGGACGAATTTTATATAAATATAAAACGGATAAAAATAAGCATCGTGTTTTGTTCGAACGGACGGAATTTGATTGTCACATGTCTTGATGTTTGATGATTTTGTGAATGTCTCTTTGATGTTTTTGAATGGTCCGAAATAAGTTTTGTTTGACACGAACATTAATTGCTTTGAATTTTGACATTTTAAATCTAAACGGATATTTAGATTATTAAGTGAGAATAAAATGTTGTTTGAATAAAATGACTGAGTTTCATGAATATAAAACTTTGTATTTTTTTTTGAAATGAACTCGTCGTTTGAATAAATGACTTGTTTTGAATACGTCACGACGTAACGTAATGTTATGAAAATATAAAATGAATATTTTATATTTTTGAAGTTCCATCCTGAATTGACACGGAACTTTAAGTTGATTTCCACTACGGGTAAATGTTGTCGGACCTAGTTTGACTATGTTGGCATGCAAGTTCACCTAATTTGAATAAATTAAGCCTAATGCACATAGATAATCAGATAATTGCATGTTAATATAGTATTAAAGTTAACCTCGAATATACGAGTTGTCACATACTCCCCCGGTTAGAGAAATTTCGTCCCGAAATTTAGTCTTGAACACCGGAGTTGGCATCATTGGCAAAGACATGCGGATACTTTTAACACGTTTGATCTTCTCGTTCCCATGTGTATTCAGGACTTCGACGTGAGTCCAATGGACTTCCACAATAGGAATCCGACTTTGCTTTAATCGCTTAACCTCACGGTCGCAGACTTCAATAGGAGCCTCGATAAAACGAAGACGATTGTCAATCTCAATCTCGTCTATAGGAATGACAGCAAATTTGTCAGACAGACACTTTTTCGATTTGCTGACATGAAATGCATCGTAAACTTTTCTAAGTTCAGGTGGCAACTGAAGATGTTATGCTACTGGTCTAATCTCCTCAATGATTTCAAAGAGCACAATGTAGCGAGGGTTTAACTTATCATGCTTTCCAAAACGATTAACACGTTTCCAGGGTGCTACTTTCGGAAGTGAATAACACCTTTCAGGGATCGCGTGATCCGAGGATTGCCACGGGTATACGAATGAAAGGAAGTTGATAGGCCATCAAGAATGGTTCTTTATGAAGATGAGCGTTAGTCATTCAGATGTATAGGATTCTGAATTAGAAGTTGTAGGCTTGGCATAATCACTCACGCAATAAGTTCCACTAGGATTTTCATGCAGTTCAGATTACAATTATGTGTGCACCCACAATTGTGATTTGTCTTGCATGATCAGCCTAGGTTTCACCCATTATGAGTTTTCTGCTCTTGTTAGAACATGAAATGTGTCGGGGACACTGTTAAGCTCATGAGATAGCTTAGGCTGATTAGCTATCGGTCAGATCCTTACTAGCATCTCGAAAGTTCTAGATCACATTAGTGACAGGAACGTGGCTTTAAATTTTAGTATGATAGTTGTTGCTATCTGAAAGCTCAGCTAAAGGTAGATGGTCATCCAAACCATTACTAAAATCAATTACACAGGCACAAAACGTGTCCTAAAGGGTTTGAATCGTTCTCTCGCTTTGACCATCCGTTTGTGGATGATAGGCTGTACTCGTGTCGATACGAGTACCCAAAGCTTTCTGAAGAGATTTCCAAAATCTAGCGGTAACACGAATATCTCGATCAGAGATGATAGAAACAGGTACTCCGTGGCGAGATACCATTTCTTTCATGTCGATTTTGGCAGGTTGCTCGGTGGTATAGAATTCCTGGATATGTAGGAAGTGAGCAGACTTAGTCAAGCGGTCTACGATTTACCCAATCGCATTATTTTTTGAATTGGGTCCTTGGCAAATTGGGAATGAAATCCATGAAGATTTCTTCCCATTTCCATTATGGGGTTTTAGGTTACATGAGTAAACCAAAGGGCTTTTGGTATTCGGCTTTGACTTTTGCGCAAGTCAGAGACTTACCAACGTATGTGGTAATTTCAGCCTTCGTGTTAGGCCACCAATACAACTCTTTCAAACCATAATCCCTCTTATTAGGACCAGGATGAATAGAATACCTAGACCTATGGGCTTCATCTAGGACCAATTTCTTTACAGAACCGAAATGTGGCATCCAGAGTCTGTCCTTGGAGTAGAATGCAACGTCAGGCTTTTTGACTAAGGAAGGTGAGGTTAGATTGGATGGTTAGTCCAAAGGCATGATCACGAAGAGGTTTTACTCGATCCTTCCTTCTTAATATGTCGTTGACAACATTGGCCTTACCGGGATGGTAACAGATTTCACAATCATAATTGTTGTGTAACTCTGTCTAGCGACGTTGTCTCTTGTTTAGCTCCTTTTGATTGGATATGTGTTGAAGACTTTCGCGGTCAAAGTATATCGTACACTTTGTACCATAAAGGTAATGTTTCCAAATCTTTAGAGCAAAATAACAGCTCCGAGTTCGAGATTGTGAGTCGAGTAATTCGTTTTATGAGGCTTCAACTGATGGGAGACATGGACGATGACTTTATCTCATTGCATAAGCACACATCCTAAGTCTTGGTGGGATGCGTCGCAGTATACCACGAAATCATTCATTCCTTCAAGCAAGGACAGAATTGGTGCATTACGCAACTTCTGCTTTAACCATTGAAAGGCAGACCCAACTTTAGAATCCAAGACAACTTCTTGTCTCTTAGGGTGAGAGCAGCCAACGGTTGAGCTATCATTGAAAAGTTTCCGATAAACCTTCGATCATAACCAGCAAGACCTAAGTAATGACGGATTTTAGATGGAGTGGATCAAGATATCGTCGATGAAAACAATAACAAACTTGTCCAAGTATGGCCTGCACACCTAATTCACCTAGTCTATGAATACGGATGGTGCGTTTGTCAAGCCAAACGACATCTCTAAAACTCATAGTGACGATAACGGTTTCTGAAAGCAGTCCTCGCAATGTCTTCCTCACGAACTCTTAACTGATGATAACCGGACCGCAAATCAATCCTTGAAGCCGGTCGAACGGGTCGCCGATCCTTAAAAGCTGGTAACGGTTCTTCACAGTCAACTTGTTCAGCTCGCGATAGTCAATACAGATGCGAAAAGATCCATCTTCCCTTTTAACGAAAGGAACGGGAGAACCCCAGGGGGAGCAACTGGGTCGAATGAATCCTTTATCCAGCAATTCTTGCAACGACTGAATAATTCTTGCATTTCAGAAGGGGTAAGGCGATGGGGAGAACGGGCTACAGAGGCAGCACCTGGAACAAGATCGATTCGGAACTCTACTTGCCTAGCCGGCGACTGTCTTGGCAATTCTTCGGAGAATACTTCAGGAAATTCGCGGGCGATGCGAACATCCTTCAGAGACTTCTCTTTTGATTCCTTCTTAGCGACGTGTGCCAAGATGGCATGACCTCCCTTACGAAGATATCTACGAGTTCTTACACAAGATACTATATCTAGCTTGGCTCCACTCTTTTCACCTTGGATGAATAGAGTTTCACCACTTTCTAATGAGATTTTGACTTGCTTGTGATGACAAACAATTTTCGCACGGTTCTTTTACAACCAATCTATGCCGATTACGATGTCATAATTCCCCAAGTCGACAGGCAACAAGTCAATGCTAAACGAATGATCGGAAAGACGCAAAGAGCAATTTTGGTAGACCTTGTCGGTTTCAATTAAACTACCATCTGCTAGTTCTACGGAGTACTTAGTGTCTAACGTACTTGGGGTGATTTTAAAGGCAAAAATTAGTGGACACAAAGCTTTTCTCAGCTCCAGTATCAACAAAACAGAGGCATAATAATCGTTGAGGATGAACATACCAGTGACAGTGTTTGGGTCCTGTCAGGCTTCTCCAGCATTCATCACAAAGGCTCTTCCACGGGCAATTCCAACAGCTTGATTTTTCTTTGGACGATTGATTCTTTATGCGTCCAACAGCTCCAAAACCGTAACAGATTCTGGAAGGGCAGTCTCTGACCATGTGACTTTCCGTCTTGCAGTTGTTGCAGTACACGTTACTGCAATCCTCGGCATGATGAAAGTTACATTTTGAACACAGTGGCAGGTTCCCTGTCTAGCCAGACTTCTTTGTTTCTTGAACAGAAGCAAAGGTAACAAAAGCCTCGATTGGTTCAAGGGCATTTTTTTAGGTTGCTTCTCTGGTCGCTTCTTAGAATTCTCCTTGACATGATGATCGCGCTTTCGTTTACAGTCGAATTTCTTTCCAGAAGAAGAAGGAGAACAAATATCAACAATAAGTTTTGACTCGGAGGTCTTCCTAGCAAAGGATGCACCTTGGCGTGTAGCCTGGTAGGTCAGACTATGTGCCAGAAGGACGACGCTTTGCAGAGTGGTTGGGTCGGAGGACATCACATTCTCTCGATTATTGGGAGTCAATCCCTAAACATAACGCTCGAATTTTCTTGTACAATGGTATCACCATTGTAGGACAGAGATGAGCGAGTTCATGAAAACGCTTAGTGTAGCTAGCAATGTTAGATCAGTTCCAACAGATTTAGCATGTGAATTCCACCATGTGAGAGCAATGTTCCTGAACGTGCAGGCGGAAAATTTAACATTGGAATGATCAGGGCAAATGCTGACACAGAAAACAGATTCAGTCCTTTCAAACCATGAGTAAGGCCTATGGCACCCTCAGTACCCTTGAAGTTGATGGACTTATAGTTCGTAAAGTCCTTGTAGTACATTCTCGGGCACCTGAAATGTTAGACATAACCTTGAAAACAATTCTGGGAAATCATTTTCTCGGGTTTCCAACTTTTATCGGGGGAAATCTTACCACAAGGGGAACCCTCGTGGTGTCTTCCAGCGGCACGAGCGGCTTCATTAGTGGATATAGCATCAGCGATGTGCTGGGCGACTAGAACCTCGATTTATAGCGTTCAAAGAGGCAGGTGGAGGTGAGGGAGCTCGGTTGTTCAACGGAGAACAGCAGAATGGTCTCCTCCACAGCTAGCATACGTTTCTCGAAAGACTCCATCGTTAGCATAGAGGTAGTGATATCACAGAAGACATCAGTCATGTTGGCGTGCAACGAATCCATAACATAGCCATCGGCAGTAGGTTGATCCTTGATCGCAGAGAGTCGTGAATCGAGAGTCTGCATAGTATCATATGCCAGCAAAGAACGAAGCTCGGAAATCACACGACGAATGGCATCATCGTGATCGGTCAAACGAGACAGAATCGAAACAAGATCGGGCAGAAGAACGGGAATGACATCTAGAATAGTGGATATGCGAGCAGTAACAGAGGCGAAGGACTCTCCGACTTCGTGAATGGAAGGAACAACTGGTGGATTAGATATGCATTGTCGTTTTAGGGTAGGCTCGTCAACAGGGGTTGAAGTCACGGGACGACGATGAATAGCAGACGTCCTTGGTGTGAACTTAAGCCTAGGGCCTACTGTACTAAAACGGTACAAACGGTGCGACGGTTCCGGGTCAACAGAAGAATGGTCAACAAAATGACAAACGGAATAGGCTCAGGAATGTCAGGAATGGAAACAATGGGGTCAAGAACATACATAATAGCTAGAAGAGGGAAGAATGTAGCAGGAACAGGCTCGACGGGGTCATCATTAATCTTGTTGTCAGACGCGATATGATCCTACATGCTCCTGGGCGAAGGTAGACGAGGTGAGTGCTCCTGAACTGGTGCGGTCTCTGGGACAGGAGTCGACGGTGTATACTCCGGTGAACCAGGTACGTAGTCAGATGAAGATAGTGCGTAATTGGGCTCTGGCTCAGAGTCCGATGGTATCACGATAATCTCTTGTTTTCCATGATGTGACGATTCCAAGTTATAACAATAATATATAATAATATATTAGGCAATTATCTCAGACAATAAGGCATAACAGTTTGCAGGTTAGCACACATACAAGGCAATGCATGAATGCACACACACGAATGAATGATGCAGAGCTTAGGTTATAGACTAGGTGCAGACCGATGCATCCTAATTCACTATAACCATGGCTCTGATACCATGTCTGTCACACCCCGAGAATGGCTGAATGTGGGCATGTGACTGATTTGGCATCATGGTCATGGTTATGAATGATTGACATCTAAGTGAACGTTTAGGAAAGTCATTTGTCTTTCGAAAACATAAGTCTTAAACATTTATTTAAATATTTAAAACAGTGGCAGCGGAAAATAGTCGTGAAAATACATGTTAAGTTTCAAAAGACAACGTTATGAGATTTAAAAAAAAAAACATGACAACCCTAAGGTGTAATGTGACTAAATCTCCAAAAGAATGAATGAACATGCAGCAGGCAGACCATGATATGAGACAAGCATGATCTATGCAGAAAGACATTGAATCGCATCCTTAATAACCTGAGAATTCAAGAAATTTAAAAAGTCAACAGAATTGTTGGTGAGTTCACAGGTTTGATGACACATGAAAATGTTTGAACAGTGTTTGAATCAGTGTTTGAAACAATGTTTGAAATGGTTGGCCATCATGATATTATTTTTGTTGACTCTGATGTTGTAAAGATCAAACATGAACCTTGAATTCAAAACTAACTGTTTACCCACTCCTGGTGTCCAACCCCATGTACACCGAATGACCAGAATAACTAATGTACCCCTTGACTATTTCCGTGGAGTCAGGACTGGAGCGACCAAGTCGGGGCAGGGTCGTCAACCCAAATAGATCTACTCACAAGCTATCGTTTCGAACGAGCAAATTGAATTCAATTAATAGTGGGACTTAGGCATATAACATGAATCAACATGAATGCACAGATTGAGGTTTATGAAAAGAACATGCAATAAGTACGTCTTACAGAAATCATAATATCAGACAAAATGAAATTTGAATTAGCATTCTGCATTCATTGAATTCTCCCCCATAGTTTAGAAAACAGAAATAAGTAAAAGGGGCCGTGAAACTCACTTGATATGAAGATGGACCGACATATATGAATTGAGTGAAGTAGCCTAGCAAGCGTCTACAATGTAATATTAAGACGTCTTAGGGTTTGGCTAAATTGGGGAAGTAAATACGTCACCCAATGTCCGATGCTAAGTCTTGACAAAAATTACCCGATGACATTGACGGAAATCTTGAATTATTATTTGTTGGAAAACAAATAATATAAAGTTATGAAAATAATTATTTATTTGAATAAATAAATAATATTTGGTTTAAAATATATAAATATTTATTGTTATTAAATATTTATAAGGTTTTATAAATAAATTCTTTCATTTATTTAAGGTTTGGACACACGTTTTCTACCGCGCGTCAATACACGGTATTAGTTGCGTTCTTATGAAAAATCATTTGACACTTAAAAATATATTTATTTTTATGAAATAGTGATTCCAAGATATAAGAGTTTATATTTTGTAAAGTTTGAACGTTGGTTTGTCAGATGGTGAGCCGGTCTCACCGATTTGACCGTAATGACTTGTTTTATGATGTTTCGAGTTTCCTAAGAACTTAGGAAATGTTTATGAGGCTGTTTTAATGTGGTTTATGGTTTTAAGTTACCAAGTTTGTCGGCAGTGGTTTAACTTGCAAAAATCAGTATTATTGAGTTACCGAAAGTCACAGTTTTTGTCCGGTTTTCCTCTAAAACATTATATTCCATTTTTGAACTTCATGGAACATTTTTATACATAAAAATGATCACATTTTAGTGTCTGGACCAGAACCATATTGTATCTGGATTTTTATATTAAATATGTTAGAAAACTTGTATTTCGGGTCCTGAATATCCCGTTTTTGGACGTGTAATGTTTTAAGTCTAAATGTGACTTTTAAAATCTTGTAGGTAATTTATGAACGCACATTTCTAAAGCCTCAAACACGTCATAAGATTTTTCATGGTCATTTTTAACATAAAATTCATATTATATGATTTTTAAGTAATAAAAATTATTATTTGAAGTATATCTTTATGTTTAGTATTTCTTTTAACAAAATAGCATTTTATGTTTTATAAAATGTCCATTATTACTTAATTTTTTTCTAAAAATACTAAACAAGATATTATTTGTAGGATTTTATGTGGGCTTTCAATACATATTTTATGACACACATTTTTCTAGTGTCACATTATGTAACACTTTGAAATATATTTATTTTGTCAAAATATATGCCTATACTTGTAAACCATGACTTTTCATCAAAACAAGCATATACTAATATTCTTAGAATGTCATGTTTCATAATGATTTTTGTTATCTTTTTTACAACATAATGTTACTTATGTTAAGACATAATCATAATCACAATTATTTTTCAAAAACCATAAGTGTACTAATTTCCATTAAAGTGAACATATAGTAACTAACAACATGGTTTTGTTAGTCAACCATCAAGCATTAACATCAAGAACTTGTATGAACATGGATTATGTGACAAAATTTATGAACAAAATTAAAAGATAAAACACAAGGAGTGAATGATTCTCACTTAAGCTTTATCCGGATCGGTTATGACTTTGATGGTGTTGATTAAGCTTCTGGTTAAGCTCCTAAACCCACCCTTGAACTTTGATTTAGGATGATGATGATGTTGAAAGATTGAAAGGATGGCTAAGAACATGATGAAACAAAAGATGATTAGTTTTATGTGGTTAGAATGGAAGGAAAATAAGCCTCTTTGATGTAGAAATGCAAGAACATGAACTCACTTTGAGTTTAGATGATGGATACTTGAACTAGAAGCTTGAATGACAAGAGAATGGTGGTGAAATGGTGGTGGTTTGCGTCGGTTCTTGGAGGGCCGAGAGAAAGTGAAAGGGACGAGAGAAAGAGTGTTTGAGTGTTTGTGAATTGGAAATGGTTAAGTGTTTAAAAGGTGGGTAAGTATATAAGATTGTGGCTTGGTGGTTCATGGTTTTAAAATAAAACCGAGGGGTTCGGTTTTGCTTGTCTACAACCGAAAGAAAAGAAGAAAAGATGAGGAGATGGATGGCTTGAACCTAACTCTTGATCACACTTAATTTTGTGGATTAGAAATGAAGTGGAGATGGTTATGGAGAGGTGCTCAAAACCGGTTTCAAGAGGAGGGAACAAGGGAGCAAAAGGGTGGCTAAGGGGACAAGGTTGTCAAGTGTGTAAGTGGTTAATGGGTTTGACCAATGGATCTTGTGTTTGCCATGTACAACTCGTACAAATTTGTCCCATATCTAAGATACATGTTATGGCATCTAGGGACACTTACAAGGTTTTTAGGTAATTAGTCATGTGGCTTTTAGTACAAGAACCAAATGGTAAGTTGGGATGGTTTAGTTAAAATCGGACAAGAGAAAAAAGGGAAGGAAGGGAGAAGTAACCGGAAAAAGAAAGAAGGAAGAAGGGCGATGGGGGGATCGAACTCGGGTCAAACAGGAAACGAAAAGAAGAAAAAAAGAAAAGAAGAGGACTCGGTCTGGGGTTCGAATCCGAGAGGAAAGGAAGAGAGACGGGTCGAAGCCCAAAGGAAAGAAAGAAGGAACCGGGCTTAGGCCCAACTGGAAAAGAAAGGAAGAAAAAAAGAAATGGGCTCGGCCCAATCGGAAAGAAAAGAGAGGGAGGAGTCGGGCCGGGTTGGGCCTGTCGGGCCGGAGGAAAGAGAACGGGCCGATGGCCTGGGCCAAATCGGGCCGAAGAGAAAAAGAAATGGGCCGGTAGGCCCATTGGGCTCACTGGGCTGGGACAGGTTTCGGGCCGGGTCGGGTTGAGTCCGGGTTGATCCAACGAGTCCAACGACACTTCGTTTGAGTCAAAACGATAAACGAATAAAAACTTGATTTTTGACACGTATCCGGACGACTTTTATATAAATATAAAACGGATAAAAATAAGCATCGTGTTTTGTTCGAACAGACGGAATTTGATTGTCACATGTCTTGATGTTTGATGATTTTGTGAATGTCTCTTTGATGTTTTTGAATGGTCCGAAATAAGTTTTGTTCGACACGAACATTAATTGCTTTGAATTTTGACGTTTTAAATCTAAACGAATATTTAGATTATTAAGTGAGAATAAAGTGTTGTTTGAATAAAATGACTGAGTTTCATGAATATAAAACTTTGTTTTTTTTTTTTGAATTGAACTCGTCGTTTGAATAAATGACTTGTTTTGAATACGTCACGACGTAACGTAATGTTATGAAAATATAAAATGAATATTTTATATTTTTGAAGTTCCATCCTGAATTGACACGGAACTTTAAGTTGATTTCCACTACGGGTAAATGTTGTCGGACCTAGTTTGACTATGTTGGCATGCAAGTTCACCTAATTTGAATAAATTAAGCCTAATGCACATAGATAATCAGATAATTGCATGTTAATATAGTATTAAAGTTAACCTGGAATATACGAGTTGTCACAGAATGTCAGTCGGTCTGAGTGTTGAGCGTCCATCCAAGGGGTCTGACAAAAAGTTAATCGACGCTTTCTTCTTGGCGGAGATCCCTGCCCTCTTGAAAATGTCAACCAGAATATCTCGCACCACGTCATATCGGTACTTGAATCCGGTGAGCTCTCTACAGTGAACAACATGCTCTCCGAACTAGTCCAAACATGCTCTCCGAACTAGTCCAAACATGCCTTGTGACAATTATGACATTTCTCATCAGCGGGGAACAGGGGAATCATAATTTGAGGATTGCCCGAATCCTGAATCGTATGAATAATAAACAGATAACATATTAAAGATTACATATTATCTTCTGGTTTAGATCAGCAGCAGTCAGAGTATCCATCTTAATCACTGATCGGGTTCCCGTTTAGGGTGTATGGTTAGGATGGTGAAGGTGGATGAGGTCTACGAATTGTAGAGAGGGAGAGAGAGAGAATCACGATTTCATGTAGGTGATTAGGAGGTGGTGTTTTCTTCTCTCCCTATGATCTCTATATATACACCCAAGGGGAAACCCTAATTCCATTAATAAGGGCAATTACGTCCATCGAATAAATGCCTAACTAGGGTAATAAGACCAATAATTATTTAAGATAAATGATTATAATGGCCATTTAATATTAAAGAATATATACCAAATATATATACTCTAACATTCTCTCACTTGGCCGAATAATCATTTATGATGAGCTATTAGATAAGCCTGATCAGGGTTTAATACTTATTTCAATTTTAAACCAAAATTGCAGCAGAGAAATACAGTCATAGAATTGAATATCCAATTCAAGACCCCCATTTATTATTCATACGATTCAAGATTCGTCCAAACATGCCTTTTGACATACATGACATTTCTCATGTGCTACCCTAGCCCGTCAATAGGGAGGGCAAGGAGGAAGTCCTGGACATGCGGTTGTCGAAGGGGCATTCCTAGACGAATTTTTGTCTGGCTATTATCTCAAAAGTAGCTTTCATTTCTTGCCCATAGTTTTACTAAAAAGGGCACTCTCCAAAACATGCGGTGTCCTTGTTAGTGAAACCGCTTAAATCAAAGCCCGGAATTATATCACGGATATCAGCCAGAGCGCACGCATAGTCCGAGTCCATGCCACAAACCCCACTCTCTCGTAAGATGTGGTCCTGCAGCTCCCAGGATTGGGTTCTCGAGGCTACAAAGGCATAAGAGGAGGCCTCGATTGCTGAATAAACCCCGAGCCCCCCATGCCGGATAGGCAAAGAAGCAAGCCGTCATTGGAGGTCCCCAAATAAGGCCCCCCGCAAATAACTATATTCTTGAAAGTCGAACGCCCTTTTTTATCAAAGCCGAAGGTCACCTTCACTATGTGGGCAGGAGGACATGTTCTTAAGCTAAAGAAAAGTTTGGCAATACCCATAAAAGAGCGAAGCAGGAGAAGCTCATATTGTGGGTCACCAAGTTTGGGGAGGAAGCGCATTAGATCAGCAGCAGTAGTCGCCCTCCTCGAAGCCAACCCTTGTATAAACCCGCCATCTCTGCAGACAGCTCCCCTAAGGAGCTTCACCCCCAGGGTGGGTCTACTAATGTCTGGTGGGAAAAGACCCGGCCGGGACTTCCTGCCATCGCAAGATGGCCAAAAGACTTTCGTCTTCTTAATATTAAGTTCCATACCCAATGGCGGACCCCTCTTCTTAATGATTCCAAGAACCTTATCGACCTCCTCGAAATCCCCAATGACCGTGCCATCATCGAGATACCAAGCATGGAGAAGCAGTTGACAACTGTCCGTGATTTGATGAGCAAGCGGGTGGAGGATGAGGGCAAACAGAAGGGGGCCCAACGGGTCGACCTGTTGAACCCCGGTAGTGGCCCATATATGATCATCCCCCAAGTACAAACGTGTCGGTTGCCCATATAAGAAATCAACCCATGGCGAAATGGACGGGAACCTCAGCCTGACCTTGTGGAGTAAGGACGATCTGTCGACCAAGTTAAACGCATTTGAAAAGTTGACCGTAATCACGGCGAGAGATCCATCACCATGTCGTTCCCCCACAAGGCGGTTAACGCTATGTAAAATGGCCTCACCCGCCGGACACTCCAACTCCAAACTGAAAGTCGTTAAGGTAATTGGTCATTTCTTTACCAACCCCCTTCATAGCGATCTTGGAGACCAGCCATCGCTAAATGGTGCCGACCACAATAGGCCGAATCCCATTGTTAGGCGGAGCGGCGTTAGGGGAGGCAAATCAACACTATTTTAGTATGTTAATGCAGAAAAAAATTTGGTGAAGAAGATATACAGTAGAGATAAAAGCAGGGAGATGAAGTGAGAGAGTCTTGCTATAGTGTTTTTAGTACATGTTGTCGGCTATCACACTATTTTAACTATTAAAAGTATAAGAATATCCCCTTTAGCTGAGGTTAATTATCATATAAACCATTAACTTTTAAGTTTGATTTAAATTTTAAAGAATCAAAAGTTAGCATCTCATATTTTGTTATTTATATATATATTTATATATATAACAAAAAGAATTACAAGCCCCCTCTCATAGATTACTGTACTTCCTTTTAACCAATAAGATTTTGACAACACATAATCTCATCCAGTAGCATTGAAGCACATGAATTTGAGGAGAGAGAAAGTATTTAGAAACGTACGTATGATCTGTTCTTTGATCTTGAGCACAAATATGTTTAACAATATATGAAATTAATACCACCAATCAATTCGAAATCGAATATCGAGCAGAACTAGATCCATATCTCTATGATTCTATGAGATATGAAGATCCGAAATCCATGGTGTCGAGAAGAGATACGATGAAAATGAACTATGACATTGAATTTGAAACAAAATTAATGAATCACAAATATGATGCGGTGGTGTCGGAGTCGGTGAGGATCTCAGGGCAACTGGAATTATGTTGAACGTTTTATACTGTATGGAAATAAAACAAAACCTAAGTACTTGAAGCCTTCCGAATCGTAGTGTGTGAAGTCATCTCCTCAATAGGGGAATTGGTACTGTTGTTACAAATCACACAAACAAATGGAAAGCAAGCTAAACTCACACAAAAAATCGTACAACAGCCATGACCGTCTTTCACATCGTTCAAATGACGGCTACCATGGAGAATCAAGAGCGGCGGTGGGGTGAATTAACCTTACCCAAATCCATTAGATCTTCCACCTTCAAATTTTACAAAGGGTTATTGGATTTTAATAATCCCAAGTTTAACATATTGGCAAATAATAATCCCAAGTTTAACATTTACTCCCACCAGTCCCAACTTTAATCTTATTTACTGTCACCAGTCCCGCGTGTCATGCCAGGATCCGTCATATCCGTCAGGTTGGGACTGGTGACGGATCTGGCATGACACGCGGGACTGGTGACAGTAAATAAGATTAAAGTTGGGACTGGTGGGAGTAAATGTTAAACTTGGGATTATTATTTGCCAATATGTTAAACTTGGGATTATTAAAATCCAATAAACCTTTTACAAATGGCTATATTGCCCTTCAAGCATGGAAGTCAGCAATCAATAGCGACCTACAAGGGTTATTGAACTCATGGGTTGGGTACCACAGGGTGTTTTGTGCAATCCGACTGATGAAATTGGCGATCCATCTCCATTGACATATTTATCACCCCTTCACCTTAACAGCAAGTTCACAGGCATATTCCCCAAAACCTTTAATTCCCTTTTTGCCCTCACTGGTGATTTATGGATTGTTTTGCTTTAATTCCCTTTTTGCCCTTACTGTTCATGGTTTAAAAATTGTAAAATATCAACTAAGAGCATTCACGGTAGGTTCCTTTAAAAATATGTGAGTGTAAATCTGTATAATTTAAGGTTTGGTTGTGAGTGGTTGTGAGTAGAGCAGAGAGAAAAACTTTACAAAATCTATATATTTGACAAAACGTTTGGTGATTTGCTAAAATTTGAGGATTGGAAGAGAGAAAATGTAATGATAAATGTATAAAAAGTATTATTTAATTATGGTTGTGAGTGGAAGAGAGAAAAAAAGTAATAATAAAAGTATAAATTATAAGGATAAGGATAGGGAACCTACTGTGAATGCTCTAAAAAAACAACACAAAAAATAACATAAAGGAATAAAGAAAGTGACCTGCCGCAACACACGACGGATCAATTTCTTTATATTAACAATTCTAATTTGTGGAATGTGAGAGTAATTACTATGCAAGGTTTCATCCACTAAATCTTTGACAACTAATTGATGCAGCCAATCATTTATTTACATGTCATAAGATGACATGTGGTGAGAGATCTTTTTTCCACCACGTCTCTCTTACTTTTAGACTTTTAGTTGCAGTTTGGTATTTTTTTTAACGTTTTGAGAGATTTAACGTTTTGAGAGATGCAGAGACTCCCACATCAAGAATTCAAGATTTAGCTTGGAAAAGCAGAAGTGGAAGAAAAAGTGTGTGTGTTGGGGGGGGGGGGGTGGTGGTGGGTGGGTGGGGTTGATGAAGTTATTCTAATTCTAAATTTCCGTAATAAATTCTCTTTTTGTATTTTCCTTTATCATTTTGTATGATTTTAAGTTTTTAGTTTTATATAATAATTTATGTAAGAAAATACTTAATAAAAATTTAAACTTTTTAGTTTGTAATACTTGAACGAAGACGGATCAAGAACGTGTGTATGTATTAGACGAGATGGGATCGATGGCTTTACAACTCGAAATCGTTCTTTTTTATTAGTTTTTATTTGGTAGTTAAAACTTTTTATTTACATTTAGTCGAAATAAAATTAAGTGTCCGCCGCAACGGGCGGGTTGTCACCGTCTTGTTATAACTTAATCATAATTAATTAAGATACTAACCATAACTAATTAAATATTGGGTGCTAATTATAACAAATTAGATTGGATGGAAGAGTAATGTATTTTGTTGTTGGATTGTTCTACTAATTTATAATTGTTTATTGTTTTATATATATGTTTGAGTTTGATAATTTTTTTTATCAAGTTCATTATATCATTAAGCAAATAAAGATGAATAGTTTGACAATATGGTTAAATAAACAAGTATAAATTGTTTTTCTTTGAGCTATTTGATCCGACATATTTTTACTTAACCCATTTGACAAACTAGATCTGAGTCAACCCCTGTTGTGTTCTCACTTATAAAAAAACCTTGGATCGTTCAGTGTTTTGACACCTAGTATAAATATCCATTTTTTCGGCCTCCTTTTTTCAATAATTTTTTCGCCCCCACTGATAAAAAAACTGAATTTGTCACCGTGTATGATTATCATATTTCTAAGAATTTCAAGTTCATATCACTATTAACATAGTTTCCATTAACATCTAGTTTCATACAATAAACAAGAATAAGCCACCAGCCCACCATCCATCATTTGTGAGATTATCATTTCATATCTGCCATTTACAGTCCCATTATCCATCATATGATTGGTATTAATATCCCTTTGACTCACCATATACAAACCAGCATGTATTTCGATTCATGCTATTGGGCTTATGCATTTCGAGTCATGCTATTCGATTCATGTTATCGGGCTCATGTATTTCGAGTCATGCTATCCGATTTATATCATCGGGTACATGAATTTCGAGTCATGCTGTCCGGTTCATGTTATCAATACATGTATTTCAAAGCATGTTGTTCGGTTCATGTTATCGGTACATGTACTTTGAGACATGTTGTTCGGTTCATGTTATCGATACATGTATTTCGAGACATGCTGTTTGGTTCATGTTATCGGATTCATGCATTTCGGATCATGTAATTCAATTCATGTCATCGAATTCACATACCACGAATCACACGGTCTATTCCAAGTCAGAGGAGTCATGTTGTTCTGGAATGTACCGATCGGATTACACTTGTCGTGACACTCGAGTGAGTGCTAATCGGCTCATGGCATCCAATGTGTGGTTTTCGGTTTAGTTCGTGGCACTGGATTTCTTTTGGTACCACCTGTTTTAAGCCTATTTGTGCTCACCACTTGAAATTTTCGGTTGCGTATCGTTAATTCGAGTGTTGATCATTACTCTACTCTTGCTAAACTGGGGACTCATATGTACTGCTACCAACGAGTGTGTGTGATGCTAGCTTAGCATGCGATCGATATTGGTCGTGGGGTATAGTTCTTAGGTTTTAGCGAGGGGTGATTCAAATTCTGTCTAGGTATCGTGTATCGTAAGGTAAGGTAGATGTGGGTCGCTACCCATCTAGTTCACCAGAACTTGACGCTTTGTTTGGATAAGAAGTCTGAAGCTCCAAATCTTTGTTTATCATTATTAACAGTATGGGATTGGTTTATTCTACGGTGATCTATGTGAGTCTATGTGAATCTATGTGTTATGAGTTGGGATACTTCGAAGAAATCTATGTTGCACCCATTATTCACTTGAGTCTCTCTTCCCCCAGTATCGCTCTTAAAGTAGGGGAGACTGTGGTCCATTATATTTGGTTAGTATTTTGGTTAATTCTGGATTAGTTGTAGTGTATACCTCAGATCTATCGCTCAGCTTCTGTTGATAGCCCTATATTGTTGTGTCAAGCTCGGTTGTCTAATATTTGTTGTGTAGAATAGGATGTTCTCCGAAGGCAGACGGTACTCACTAAAGGTATTAAAGATGTGGTGGGTTAGCTGCGGTACACCTTATATGTAAGCATCGATAATTCCTTTAGGGGTACATTGGGAATCAGATCGAGAAGATAGAATAGGATGTTCTCTGAGATTCCCAAACGATCATATTTCCAAACAACCAGATTTTTCAAACGGGTAAGATTTTTCATTAATCGAAATAGATATTACATTAATTGAAAGAGAAAATTACATTCATCGAAATAGAAATTACATTAATCGAAATAAAAGCATTAAAAGATACAAATACTTAACAAACTTCTTCCCAATCTTCGTCGTTTTTTATCATCTTCTGGATCGCTTGGAATGTAGTCTCGAACATGATCAATATGTTCGATCAAATCCGATATCAGACTATGATGTGTTTCGCGGTTACGAATTTCCAAAACATTTGCATGGAGTTTCCCCCTGATCGGGTTGGACATCATCGGGATCGTACTCACATACTGCAAAACCCTCGTCTTCCCTAGTCATGTTATGCAAAATCATGCAAGCGAATATGACATCTCTGATCCTGTTAAGTCTCCAAGTTCGTGCCGGACTTTCAATACATTTCCATTTTTTCTTGAGTAAGCAAAACGCTCGTTCCACATCCTTCCTTGCCCTCTCCTGAGCTTTAGCGTATTTTTTTGTTTTTTTTTTGTCGTTGGGGCTGTTAAAGTTTTCAACAAACACGGACCATTTCGGGATATATATACCATCAGCAAGATAATAACCGTGTTTGTAAAAGGTGTCGTTCACTTCAAACGACCGATTCGGGTGCCTTGTTGTTAGCAGAATCATTTAGTAAATGAGATTGCTGAAGCACGTTGATGTCGTTTTTGGAGCCGGCCACTCCGAAGAATGCATGCCAAAACCATAAAACTTGTGAGGCAACCGCCTTTAGCATAATTGTGGGATGTGCATGATCGACTCGCATGAATTGCCCACGCCAAGCATTTGGGCAACTATACCACTCCCAATGCATGCAATCTATGCTACCCCAACATACCATGAAAACCATGTTTGTTTTCATGAAACTCGTAAAACTTTGAAATATTACTCCATGTAGGCTTGCGCAAATAACGATCATTATATATTTCACGAACATATTTGTAGAATTTATAAAGACATTCACGCGCAGTAGTCTCTCTGATATGCAAATATTCATCAAAAGCATCGGATGTAATGCCATAAGCTAGTTGGCGTATGGCGGCTACGCATTTTTACAAAAGACTCAAGCCTACCCTGCCCCTAGCATCCCACTTCCCACCTTAGACGGAAATATTTTTTACGTTGTGATAGATCATTAACAATACGTAAAAAAAGATGATTTATGCATATGGAATCGACGACGAAACTTATCCTTGAACCGTGCGTTGTCAGAGAAGTAGTCGTCGACAAGTCGTTTGTGGGCCTTCTGTTGTTCTCTTTTTATCATCTTCCGCGTATATTATGCTTTAGAACTTTCGCCCTCTTCTTGTGCAAAGCAACGAACATCGCCTCGACGAAAAACGTACTTGCGTCGTCGTCAGAAGAAAACGTTGATGAGTTCTCCGAACAAGACATTATGTATTTTTTGGGTTGTAGTAGAAGTGGAAATTAAAAGATGAAGTGTGTAGAAAATGGTGTAAAAGAAGGTTGAGTTTTGGGATTTAAATAGGTAAAGAAAGTAGAAAAAAAAGGTTTTTTTTTTCAAACGCTAATATATCCGTTGGGGGTGGGTGGGGTCCATAAAAACACCTCAATCTTGCATTCCCCCACGATGCTCGATGCCCGCAGTTGAAGCCATCGCAGGAACACCGCACCACGATCATCACCTCCGCACACCGCGGGGTACTCATTGCGTTTATTCTAAACTATCGTACTTGATTGGGACAAGTTAAAAACCACAAAGAAAACATTAATACAATTGAAACTATTGAATTAAGACCGTTATTTGAACAAACCCCATAGAATAAAACCGAAGTTTAGTGTGTAGTTTTATATCATTTTACTTTTTTATTTAAAATAAAAGAAATAGTAACATCTTCTTTTGGAGAGCTATTCGCCAAAGAATTGCTACACGTGAGGCGTTGATAAAAAGGAAGGTTAATATGGCGGATGATTGGTGCCCGATGTGCGAGGAAGGAGTTGAAACGGCGGATCATTTGCCGTCGGGTTGTGTCATTGCGTCCCGGGTGTGGCAATATATAGCGGGTTGGTACAGCTGTCCCCCTATCTTTGCTTTCAACGTTTTCGACCTCCTTCACGTGGTGGAGGAATCGGCCTTTGACAGGAAGATGAAGATGGTTTTCTATGCAATAATTCTAAAGGCATGTTGGGTTCTATGGAAGGCAAGGAACGATGTGATCTTCCGAAATAAAAAACCGTGTGTTTCTATCCTCACTCGTGACATCTAATGCTTAAGTTTTTTGTGGGTGAAAAACATTGAGTAATTGGGGAGATTTGACTTGGAAGACTTGGTGTAAGTTTAATATGTAATAGGTCTTAGTTTGGCTGTTGTTTTGGCCTCGGGCGTCTTGCTCGAGTGCCTGTTTCTAATTAAATTGTTGGATATTTTAGTGTAATTTAAGATTGCGTATGATATTTAAGCAAGAGTGCACGCTTGCTTTAATGTCATCGGGACTAACAAGGGTTCGAAGGCTGACTGGAGTCAAGCTTGGATATTATATATTTTGAACCAACTGTTTAATAGAAAATGCATTAGAATTTTATTTCGGACCAAAATGCATTAATTGAAACTTGAAGGGCTCAATGTGTAAGTTGGTTTAAAATAATATTTAGATAACTGGAAGTTATCTAAATATGGGGAATCCTGCGTATTCTTTAAGAGATATAATACGTACGTGTACTTTTTCTCTGGATGGCAAGAACACAACAATCAAGATTCCATACAAAAATCTTGAAATCAAAATCTGATTTTATCCGATCAAATCTTTGGTATCCACTCCAATTGTTTGATCTGAAAGTGAATCAAACACGACTTCAGATTCTATTCGGTTATACTCTATAATTCTTGAAATCCCCAACAGAGATCAAACAATTATATGAAGAGGACGAGCAGTGATGAATCTGAACGGAATATGACTTCAGAATTTATAGATCGTGAACACTGAACATCCAGGTTTGTTTTTCTTGTTTAAAATCACATAGAACAAAATAAAGAAAACCCTAATTTTGAGGCTTGCTTGTGTCGTGAATTAATTTAATTGATGAATGGATTTGATCAATTAAATTGATTTGGATTTGGTCATTTGTAATTCAAAGATAAATCGGAGACAGTTAGATAATATTTGTTTTAACATCTTTGCGAATTTCTAACAAACAATTTCCTATTTACCATTTGTTTTGAACAATAGTTTGTTTATTAAATCGATTGGTAGTCGATTGAATTAAGTGGATTTGGATCCACATTGAATTAATTGGATCCACATATAATTATAGATGTAGTCGGTTGAATTACTATGTTATCGGTTGAAATAATCGGTCATCGATATCTGGGAGAAAAAATATATATATGAATACAATATTATTGAAGTTATTTATGATGTATATAAGCATCATCATGAATATAAAATCATGATTCAGATGGTTACAATCACCATTGAATTCATGCCTATATTATTAAATTTATTTCTGATGCATATAGAATTACGATTGAATTATACTGGGCTCTGTTACTTAGAATTACTATGTTTATACTTAGAATTACTATGTTTAATTTTCATAGAATACGTAACAGTTTAAGCTTAAGGTTGTTCTATTTATATGAAATCATCGTAATAATCCAGATGCATGAATTTATCATAAATGTGTTTTAAAAGGAAAGTTATTTCTCCTTATGAAGAAAGTTCGGATTAAATGAAGTTCAATTTCAAATATAATTGTGTTAAAAACTTTCTGAGATTTTAGTATGTAAATGGAAATAAAACGATATGTGATAAATACATGTGATGTTGGAGATGTGGTAAAAGTGTCATTTCAAGAAAGATTTTCTAGTAAAGATTGTAGGTGAAAGCACAATTAATGTGAGAGGCAGGTCCAAGTGGGTCTAAAGACCCGAATGCTCCAAAAGGTACACTTTCTAAATCTACTTTAGGTTTGACAAAACATATGAGTCTTGTAGTTGATTCATCTAGTATTTCGGGACATGATAAGTTATACAAAAATCTCATTTTGATTATAACTAAACAAAGGATCTCATGTCATGATGTATGCATAAATCTAATTTTGAAACTGGATACATATTTTTGTTGTTGAAATATTTTAACAATGTGTTTTTCCCATAAAATAAACGGACATTGTGGGATGATTGGATTTCAGCCCAAATGGGTTTCATCATGGGCTGGTTGGTTTTGGTCGATTACTGTTTCAAACTGAGCCGCTGGGTTTCGTCCCAAACTAATCATCTGGAAATTACAAGTCAAAGAAAACCCACTGGGTTGTGAAATAAAAGAAATTCGGTCTTCGAGTTTGGTTTTTTGGACTCAAAAAGTTCAATGTTTCCTAAAGTTAATTCGGTTGAGAATTATGTATCATTTATTTATGAATCCTCTATGTACAGGATGGCATGCTTGCATGGTGGTTAGACTCGAGTACTATGAGTCATGTATGCAAGGATCTGAAATGGTTTAAAATTTTGAACCACTTGAAGATGGATCTATACTAAGGATGGGAAAAGTAGCAACCAAGCCTATCAAGGGTGTAGAAAAATTAGACTTGTATTTATTTTGGAAAACAATTATCATTAGATAATGTGCTCTATGTTTCTAGGATTTGATTGTTTGAGATTGTGTTTAGCAATTGTGTTTTAAACGGGTCATTGAGTCGAATAAGTTTTTATCTTATCTCGATATGGAATGTTTGTTGGATTTTAATATTTTGTAATGACATACTTAAACTTAATAATTTTATTATCCAGTTTGCTATTGAATTTCTATATCTTGCATCATCTTCTGATTGCAAAGTAGAACATGTCTACAGGTTTTGACATGTTAGATTATGTCATGTTATAATTTAATAGAATGAAATGCATGTCTAAAATGAGTTTAACACTGGCTTTTGATATGTAACATTATAATTGCTTACTTGTGAATTAACTTAGATTACAAGGAGATCATTCAATATGTTAAAAGAAGATCTAAGGTATTAAAAACATTCATTTTGAATTGTGTGACTTTCATATACAACTTCTATAGGTAATAAGAAATATGTTATCACATTTACTCGGGTTTGAGTGATGGTTTCTAGGGAGAAGGTAACTCTCTATGAGTTTTGGAAAAAAAACCTCTAATTGTGAATTATTTGAAAGTCTAGGGTTGTAGGATTGTTGTACATCTTGACGAGACTAAGAGAAATACTTTTATTTTATGTACTAGAACCTAATGATTATGTTTCTATAAATAATGTCATAGTATGCTTATTCAATCTCTGATTTTACCAAGACATAAAATCTAGGGATGCTATCTTTGATGAAGATAAAGTAACATATATGCCTAGATCTAGAGACATCAAATATTAGTCTCATGGTGGGATTCTTAGTCCTATTGAGAATGAATCTGTTGATACAGATGAAGCATCCAGTAAAATTGATAGTGTTGTTGTTCCTGTTGAACCTAAGGAGAATACTAGAGCCAGAAAAACTAAGTATTTAGGTTCTGACTTTCATGTTTATTTTAATGAAAAGAACCAAGTAAGAGGTTGGACATCAATATTGGGGAGAATTCTAAGATGTATAGAGAAGCTAATTTTGGTACTAACCAAAATCAGGTTGATAAGACACATAAATTGGTATCGTCTAACTCTAATAGGAAGGTTATGGGGGAGGTACAATTCATCCTTGGAATAAAAGGAGTGATGGTGGTAAGACCATGACTCAGTCTTGTTACATTGACAATGTGTTGAAGAAATTCAATCACTTTAATTTCTCTGTTATTAGTCTTCCCATAGATCCTAGTATTAGCTTTATACTTAATTCGGGTGATCCAGTTTCATAATTGGAGTATTTCAAACTTATTGGATTCTTGAGGTATGCTATGATTAGCATAAGGCTTAATATAACTTATGGTATGAGTAAGTTGAGCTTGTTAACTAGTAATCCTAGTGCTTATCACTGGCAAGAAGTGAATAGACTACTTAAGTACTTTGAGAGGGACCATGGGTTATGGTTTGTGTTACTCAGGCTTTCTTTCAATTTTAGAAATGAATTTTGATGTGAGTTGGATACTAATATGGACGATTATTCTTAGATAAGTGGGTGGGTATACCTTCTTGGTGAAGGAGCTATCTCTTGGGCTTATAAGAAGTAGACTTGCATCAAGAGCTTAACAATGGAATTTGAATTTATAGATTCAGAAATAGCTGGTAAAGAAACTTAATGGCTCGAAAATATAATATGTGAGATTCCATTGTGGTCAATAGCGATATCACTTATTTCTATCAGATGTGATAGTGCATTTACCTTGGCCAAGGCTCATAGTCAAATGAACTATGAGAAGTCTAGACACTTATGTGTTAAACATAGTATGATTAAGAGAACTAATCATGAATTGTGTGATATCTATTGAGTTTGTCAAATTTGAGCAAAATGTAGCTGATCATTTAACCAAAAGGTTAGGAAGAGATCTCGCGAACAAATCAGCGATAGGGATGGGTTTAAAGTCCACCTAAAATCTCTCATGTTAAGATACCCAATTCCCACCTAATATGACGTTAGGTGCTGAATTCAATGTGGAAAGCTTAACATCTAGAGATTAGAACACATTAGTAGTATCACCCTAAGGATATGTGTTCAGATCTACAAGTTGAGGAAGGTTGAAGTACATCTTCTTAATAGTTCCTTTGAAAAATTGCATATGCAGATGTAAGAATAAAAGAACTACCTATATAAGCATGAAGTTTAGCTGCTTCAAGAAGCTAGGACTTGGCTTTGATATGCTTATGAAGGATAGGGACACATGCTAGTAAAATATAGTGTCAAGTTAGATTTATGTATGTAAACTAATGTGTATATTATCTTCATTTATTCAATATGAATATTACAGGGTTCAATTTTTTCGAGACACCCTGGTATTCGAATATTTGGAATGTGTAATATACTAATATGATATTCAAGTGTCGCGACATTTCATTTATGCATTAGTTTGTTTGATTGTTGTGAACGAGTTAGTTAATCCATGATTACACTAAAGTTGGGGGAGGTTTGTTGGATACTTTAGTGTAATTTAAGATTGCGTATGATATTTAAGCAAGAGTGCACGCTTGCTTGAATGTCATAAGGACTAACAAGGGTTCGAAGGCTAACTAGAGTCAAGCTTGGATATTATATATTTTGAACCAACTGTTTAATAGAAAATGCATTAGAATTTTATTTTGGACCAAAATGCATTAATTGAAACTTGAAGTGCTCAATGTGTAAGTTGGTTTAAAATAATATTTAGATAACTAGAAGTTATCTAAGGGGCTGTTTGGTAGGATCTGTATCATTAAGTACTGAATCAGAAAGAGGCATGATTGTATAAGAGACTCTGAATTGGTTAGTGATGAACCAGTAAGTGTTGTTTGGTTGGATCTCTGAATGACTATGCAGAATGACTATTTTACCCCTGTAAACTATTTATTGTAAATGAAATGCATCTATTTGATCAGAATCCTTAATGATTAATATTTTTAGTAAAAAATGCAATATTTTTTATCAAATACAATCTTTTATAAGGATTTTAGTTACAATAACATTATTGTTTGAATTAATCAAATTTCTATTAATACGTGATAGTACCTCTGTTACGCCAACACAATAATAACACATATCATTTTCATATAAGTTCAACGGCCTTCCATAATAACAACGTAATCTCAAAACTTCGTTGTGCTCATAAACCTCTTTCACAATCTTGAGGCGAGTATAATGATCACAAGTTAACTTTTTTCCAATAATGATACTTGGAGTTACCTATAAAAGAAATAAAGTCATTTTTATATGCAACATTAAGGACATAGTTTAAAATGCAAAAGTAGAATACCTTTATCGTAAGATGGATAGGACCCGAACCAAGTTATCAAATAAACTTGTCCAGAGCCGCCTTTCAATTACCTAGGTATCACGGTTGGGGCGAACATGAATATAATTGCTAATTGGAGGTCGGTTATCGAAATTTTTGAGAAACGTCTCTCGAAATGGAAAGCTAATTCTTTATCCATAGGAGGCAGGCTCGTTCTCATAAAATCGGTTATAGACTCGATTCCCTCATACTTTTTTTCTTTGTTCAAAGCCCCCAAGCAAGTGCTTGACAAACTTGAAAGCATTCGTTTCAACTTTCTTTGGGCCGGTGATAACATAAAAGGTAAAATTCATTGGATTAGTCGGGTTGAAGCTTCAAAACCGATTAAAGAAGGGGGCTTGGGTCTAACTCCTTTGTTGGCTAGTTAAGTGGGTTTGGCGGTTTAAGAAGGAGGCTGGTAGCTTGTGGAGAAGGGTGGTTGCGGGCTTTCATCACAATAACCGTGGGAACCTCTTTGTCCCTTGCAAAAGAGGTTTGTCCGGCACTTGGAAGGTCGTTTGTAATGCGGTGGACTCTCTTAGAGGGAGGGGTATAGACGTCACTACCTAGATCAACTCGGTTGGCGACGAGTGGGTTTGGGACGGAGATCCGTCGGGATTGTTCTCGGTTAAATCTGTTAAAAATTTATTAGTTGGGTCTTCTTCTGCTCAAGAGATGTTTAAATGGAGTAAGCTTGTCCCAAAACGCGTTAACATCTTTGGTTGGAGAGCTTATAGGGGGAGGATAGCTACTAGGGATGAATTGGCAAAACGTCACGTTTTTCTCGCCTCTAGCTTTTGTCGTTTGGGCGGTTAAGGGGAGGAGTCTATTGACCACATTCTTATCAGTTGTGAGGTGGCTACTCTAACATGAAGCACTGTCTCTCAATGGTGTAGGGTAGATCCGATATACGCGTTCGACGTAAAAGACTTGCTCAAGTGCCACAATACCATCAATGTGGGGAAGAAGAAAAAGTCCGTTATTCAAGCCACCATCCTCGCCACTTCTTGGTGCCTTTGGAAAGAACGAAACGAGGTGGTGTTCCAAAAAAACGAGTTTCTATTAATCATATGTCAACCGTAATATATGCTATGCATATATTCGGCCATTTATTTCTGTATATTTGTTTGTATTTAGTTGATTGCATTTCCTTATTTATAGATTGGTTAGTTGTATCCTTCCTCTTTATATTGTACTCTACGTAAATCAATAGAGATCATTGGAGAATTCTCCTAATCAAAGCTTTACAAACAAATATACAGAAATAAATGGCCGAATATATGCATAGCATATATTACGGTTGACATCATATTGTTCAAGAAATAAAATGTAATAGTTTCTTGTGGGTACACAATACGGGTAGAGGTATTGTCGACTCTTAGAAAACTTGGACTAGTTTCAACCTGTAATCGTTTTTTTGTTGTTCGCTTTGCTCCCCGTTTGCTTCTTGCTAGCGGTGGTGGCTAATGAAACCACTGTTAAAAAATAATAATAATAAATAAATAAGCTTGTCCAGAGGATGGCACTCCAATCTACCTACTCTTGAACAAATGTTTCAAGAGTCCCAACATAAACATTGTAGTCTTCAATAGAATGGATTTTACATGTGCAAGCAGGACGAATTCCCCAACAACAATGGTGACCAACATGATCAATCTGTAATTTCCAAATCTCAAATTCATCCAATATTTGCCTTTTAAGATGTACAAATAAAATTATGTCAATCCATACGGAATAACTCAAATATGTCAATCCATAAATATTTTAAACTGATCCAAATAGGATGTGGAAATTCTTTGCTTCAATAAGAATTAAATCCTACTGAGTGAAATTGTTACACTTATTTCCATCCAATTCGAGTAAAGTAATGCAACAGCACTTCTTAAACACTCAAAATCACATATGGTGAAAGTGAATCTGCTTAGCCCTAATTTGAAACCGTAAATAGGTTTAAACGATTTATTTGAAGCGAAGCTTACCCTAGTGAAAGAGCTGAACTTTGATGTATGTGAGATTAAATTGAATCAACTTTAAACCTAGGTTGAGTGTTAAACCTACTTCACCCGTTTTCTGCAAATTGAGCGAATGGACGAGAAGGATATGTGTAGTTGGAGACAACGACCTGAATCAGGTGATCGGAGTGACGATGGGGAGTGACGGAGGGGAGGAAAGGGGAAAACGACAGAGAAGGAAGGGCCGAGGAAAGGGGAGCTACGATGTCTGACCGAACAACCCTGTGAAGAAAAAGGGGTCGGCGACCGAGTCTTGCTGACCGGAGGTGGCTCTTGGTGGCCGGCGGGGCTGCCTCAGGCGGTGGATGAGGCGCAACGAATGTGGGGGTGGGGAGGGTTTGGATGGAGACGCAGATAGGGTGAAGGGTAGAGAAGGAAAGAGTGTGTTTTTTTTTTAATTAATGAATCAGACTTGTGTTTTTCACTGACCGAATAAGTGCCTATTCAGATGTGTATTTTCATTAAGATGTGTCAACCAAACAAGCTTACATCTGACCATTAAGAGTTTATTAAGTGATAACCAAACAGCCCCTAAATATGGGGAATCCCTACATATTCTTCCAGAGATATAATACATACGTGTACTTTTTCTCTGGATGGCAAGATGCCAAGAACACAACAATCAAAATTCCATACAAAAATCTTGAAATCAAAATCTGATCATATCCAATCAAATCTTTGGTATCTACTCCAATTGTTTGATCTGAAAGTGAATCAAACACGACTTCAGATTCTATCCAGTTATACTCTATAATTCTTGAAATCCCCAATAGAAATTGTCTTTAAAAAAAAAAACATATTTTGGGCCTTAACCTATGGGCCTATTTTTGGTGACATGAGGTCGGTCGGATGAGCGTTGCCTTATCCCGTACGAAAACGGATCCTACCAAATACCGATAGACGAAGAGGACCAAAAAACTGTAACTTGGAGGGAAAGATTCGGGGATAGAGAGATGAAGGGATCGTCGACGGAGACGAAGTTCTTGCAGGAACTCGTGTTATACGCCGCCAGCGCCGCTCTCAGTTGCCTGGTGCTCTTCGCCGGACTTAAACATCTTGATCCTAATCGAGAAGCCTCCAAAAAAGCCCTCGAACAGAAGAAGGAAATCTCCAAGCGTTTAGGCCGTCCTCTTATTCATACAAATCAATACGAGGTATTATTCTATTCTATTTAATAATCATAAATCATTGTTTTCCCTTTTCAACGCGATTGCTGACTGATTAGGGTTATGAATGATGACTTTCATGTTTGTTTCTGCTATTGGAAATTGGAATTTTTGAATCTGTGGGGAGATTTTAAGAATTAAGATTAGGGTTTAGGATGTTGTAAAAGCAAGCACGAGTAATAATTATAACAAATAACACTAAACTACTTAGAGTACCTGTTTGCTCCCTTAAAAGAGCATTCACGATTCATGGTTTTCCAAACAATTTCTATTATTATAACATTAAACCGAAAGGTAACATTCATGGTAGGTTCCTTAAAAAAAAATATATGAGTGTAAATTTGTATAATTTAAGGTTTGGTTGTGAGTGGTTGTGAGTAGAGGAAAGAGAAACTTTATAAAATCTGTATATTTGACAAAAAGTTTGGTGATTTGCTAAAATTTAGGGATTGGAAGAGAGAGAAAATGTAATGATAAAGGTATAAAAATATTATTTAATTATGGTTGTGAGTAGAAGAGAGAGAAAAAGTAATAATAAAAGTATAAATTATACTTGTTGTTGTGAATGCTTACATTAATGCAGAAGTAAGGCTAAGGCAATTAAAAGTGTAAGAAAAAATGGAGACAACTCTATACATTCTGTTAAAAGTCACAACCTTTATTCGACTTATCTAGGAACTCCTATCCCTGATCATGTACTCGGAGATGAAAATCTTGCCGAATCCACTCATCCCAAGTCAGTTTGTGTCCGCCTTAACCTATGGGACTATTATTGGTGACAACTCTGTACATTCTCTTAAAAGTTCATAACCTTTATCCGACGTCTCCAAGAACCCGATCATGTCCTCAGAGATGTGCAAGTCTAGCAAATCTTACTGAATCCACTCATCCTATGCCTAGCATGTGATATTCTATAGAATAACAATGTAAAAAGAAATAGATTGTGTAAGTTTATTACTTTGTGTGATATATGCCGTGGAGATAAAGTGATGATGAGAGGGAGTAAAGTGAGGAAAATGAATTACATGTGATATTTAATAGAAATACAATAAGACATACCCTTTCAATACACAAATAACTTTATGTAGAGAACTATGAGAACGCATCTCTAAGGTAGCGGTGTTAAAAACTGCTGAAAATCGCACAAGTGCTTCGGCAAGCTTCTAGTGAGATTCAGGACATCCGGTCAAACTCTGCAGAATCCAGCCAAATTGGTCTGGAACTGGCCTAAACAAGCCATATCGCTTATTTATCTTGCCCTCTCATTTTTTTAAGCAATAAGCATCTATGGCAAGGAGCCCTTTGAGTGCGCCTTTGACAACTATGCATGAACTTGAATTTGGAAAATAATAGAAAAAGGCTGATGCCACCAAAATTATATCGTTACCCCTTCCCTCCTCTGGAGATATGGTGAACTGCCTGATAAAGGTCATAGGAGTATCATAAAATGAAGTTTCAGTTGGACCATATTAGTTAAGGGGGCACCCATCTCTTGAAGTGATTAAATTGATTAAATAGATAAGTATAAAGATAGCATTTGTTTGACAGCCCAAAAAGTTGTTTGTGAGAAGTTTTAGTGACAAAAAAGTGGTCGCAAAATAGAAATGGCGAAGTGCATGATAAAGGTCATAAGAACTTTTGCTAGAACTTTTATGAGAACTTTTACCCCTCCCTCCTTTGGAGATGGCGGAGTGCATGATAAAGGTCGTAAAAATGAGAGTTTTCAATTGGACCATATTAGTTGAGGGGGCCAGTGTATACATCCATCTCTTGAAGTGATTAAATAGAAAAGTATAAAGATAACATTTGTTTGACAGCCAAAAAGTTGTTTATGGGAACTTTTAGCGACAAACTTAAAAAAGTGGTAGCAAAATAGAACTAACTTACAAATTTGATCTCATGTCAAATATCACATTGGCCGCCGGCCGCCGGACATGCAAAAGTAGCCAAGTGAACAAAATTAAAACTTAAAATTTGATTTAAAAGTTTGAAAAGTGTCTAAACTTTTTTTTATTAAATGTTATATTAGATATAATGTGACATGTACGTATATACATTAAAATAACAAATAAAAGGTCATCCATTGCCTACATTATTAATAAAATGTAATTTGAATGCTAAATTCATTATTAAAATGTAAATTGGTTTCCATTTTGCACCTAATGTAATGTTAATTTGTATTGTTGTTTTTTCATGTTTGTTTATGTTTTGATTCATAACAGGATGTCATTGCATGCAATGTGATAAATCCTGATCATATTGATGTGGAATTCAAGTCTATTGGAGGGTTAGACTCAATCAAGCAATCACTATATGAATTGGTCATATTACCCCTACGTAGGCCTGAGCTTTTTTCTTATGGGAAGCTTCTTGGGCCCCAAAAAGGTGTTTTGTTGTATGGTCCACCTGGTACAGGGAAGACTATGCTTGCAAAAGCTATTGCAAAAGAGTCGGGGGCTGTTTTTATAAACGTGAGAATATCAGATTTAATGAGCAAATGGTTTGGAGATGCTCAAAAACTCGGTTAGTGTTTGAAGTTTATTGTTTCTCTTTTCAATTCTAATGTGTAGATCTTTTCTTTAAGGTTATAGTGGATGTAAATACGAATTATGTTTATTAGAGTTCCAAGGAAGATGCTTTGCTATGTGTGTATTTTGACGGTGTCGGGTAGGGGTAGCAATTTCAACAAATTTGTTTATGGAATAGGTAGATTTGAGCCGAGCTTTATCTAAAAAGGGCCATATATAAAAGCTAAAAAGGGAAAGGGTCAGATTGGATCAAGCGTACTATCTTCTAATCCATCCCACTTTATTCAATAGTTAAGATTTTTGACCCGTTAATTCTTTTCGAAGAAGATAAATGAAAAATGGATGAAAAATTGGTCAACCTAACTAATTCTTACCTGTTTGACCCCACTTAAAATGACCCGTTACCCAACCTTCATGACCCACCCATCTTGCCACTTTTAGTGACAGGAATAGACATTAGTACGGAACTCTTATAGTAGATCCTTACATGGATGCCTTAAGCTAAGTTGTTCAATTTCCATTGAAATTAAGGAAGAAAGTTAGATTTAGGAGCCATATCTGGATACGTTTTTTACAGTTGATTAATATGATATGAACCGTTGTAATTGATCAAATTGAATACCATGTGATTCTAGAAAATATTAGCATCTTTTTCTGTGTTTGGAGTCGTTCTGGATGCCTTTAGAGGAGGTAGATAGAATGGCGACTATTTTGAATAACCAAGGAAAAGAATAATAATGACACACACAATCATAGAAATAGACAGGAATACTGCATATTTGATAACAGTCAACAAATGAAATTTTATATGTTTGGAGATAACAACACTGGATAAAAGCTAGTGTGACTAGCCCTAAATAGGTAAATTGTCCCGCAAATAGTAGGGGCGAATTTGTGGTTTTGATCTAGATTGCAAGTATTTAACAGCTGCCTTGATTATGCAGTTTTTCAGACAACCTTAACTTCTATATTTTGGAAAAAAAAGCCAGTGAAATTTAAGCTCGATTTGTTTTATATTGGTACTTGTTTAAACTCTGAAAAACATAGAAAAAGGGAATGGATTTATTTGTAGTGCACAGGTCATTTTTTTAATATTAAGCTTTTACAAAGTGTTCACTTGTGGCAGTGGTTGATTTTTGCAGTTGCTGCTGTATTTAGTTTGGCATACAAGCTTCAGCCTGCAATAATATTTATTGACGAGGTTGATAGTTTTCTTGGCCAACGCCGGACTACAGACCATGAAGCATTAACCAATATGAAGACCGAATTTATGGCCCTATGGGATGGTTTTACCACAGATCGTAAGCTCTATATACACTTCTTACGCAAAAAGTACTTTGTATTATAACCCTACTGTAGTTTTTGGCTTAAAAGTGTGAATTTGTGGTGTATGTAGAGAATGCTAGAGTGATGGTGCTTGCTGCAACTAACCGTCCTTCAGAGCTTGATGAAGCAATACTGAGACGACTTCCTCAGGCATTTGAGATTGGGATACCTGACCGCAAAGAAAGGGCTGACATTCTGAAGGTGGTTTTGAAGGGCGAGAGAGTAGAGGATGACATTGATCTCGACCACATAGCTGCGTTATGTGAAGGTTATACTGGCTCGGATCTTCTAGAGCTCTGCAAACAAGCTGCCTATTTTCCGGTTAGGGATTTATTAGATGATGAGAAGAAGGGGAAGTCATCACTTGTGAGTCTCTTCTCTCTCTCTCTCTCTCTCTCTCTCTCACACACACACACACACATGATATATGTAACGTATTTAATTATTTTGGTTTATATTTTATGGTAAAAATGAATATAAATAGAAATAAATTCATCACTATTCCATTTAGGTCACTCAATTTTCATCTTGTTCCATTGTTATTATAAGTATTTTTCATAACTAGTTAAATCAAACGGTTCAAGAATCTTTGTTACTATTTAAGGATCCCTTATTTTCTAAAATTTTACCTGAGCTTTGTAACTCTAAGTTAAATTTGAACAAGGTGGTCGCAAAATAGTAACTAAGTTTCAAAACGGTCCATTTTTGCTTTGAAACTTTTCACAACAATAGAATGATACGAAACCGACTTTTGAAATGGAATAGTGATGAAACATGGTTACTATTGAGTGAGATTTCCTTTGTATTTTACCTCTAACAAATCAAACAGCCAGGTGAAATTAAAAAGACCTTAGCTAAAAGGGAAACGGGTCAATGGGTTGAAAGCCGTTTAAATTTGCATTTTTAATAACACTATACCTCCTAAGTCATCTTCCTAAAAAATGATTATTTATAAATAGTGTTTCAGATTCCGAATCATATCAAAAGTTTACATGTTTTTTTACTGGATCTGTTGTGAGCTGTTATCTAACCTTCCCATCTAGCCGCGCTAAATTGTCAATGATTATAACACAATTGGAGAACAAAATTGAGCATGTTGGATTTTATATAGAGTAGAGTTGTTCGTTCATCGCAATTGGATTTGTTTCGGACACAAAACACAGAACTTGAGACGAAAAACAGAAAACTGATTTTGATATGTCTGTTTATTGATTCAGTTACCAAGACCATTATCACAAGCAGATCTGGAGAGAGTGGTGGTGACATCCAAAAAAACAAGGGTTGCCGCAAGAGAGTACAGTGGCTTGAGCTCACAATCTGAGGTATGGTCAGTGCCAAGGGAAACCGCACCAGATGATTATCAGGTTCACGCTGCCATTAACGAGCTATCCAAGATCGTCGTTTCCCAGATTCTGAACATAAGATCGGAGAATCAAGATCACGAAGATAATTGATACGTAGTTTGTCACACATCCAAGATTTCATCTTTCAGTTTTGAATGTGATGTACGATAGTCTCATGGGAAACTGAACTGGCGTTTTGCGGTATATTTGTAGGAGAAGTGCTATGACATCTAAATATCTGATTGATTTTTGTACCACAAGCTGTTTTTTTGGGTTGGGGTTGGGTCAAATGGAAAGACATTAAATGATAAAGTGGTGAAGCTTTGTCGAGGTCAAGGGTTCAAGTCTTGTTAGACGAGATTAATGAAAAGTTAGCTGTTTAGAAAAGAAGAAAAAAAAAACAGGATTTTTCCTTTTTTAACGCTGGGAATGGTATAAGGGAATGTAGTATGGAATTTAATTATTTGATGTCCAACGAGGATTCAACCGCGCGTTGCAGCGGTTGTGTATTCGAAGTTTTCAGATGCGTAGAGAGATTGACACCCATATATTACATAGGAAAATCGGTGGTTGTATATGTACATATAATAGTCAAAAAGTTCAAAAGTAATGTTTATATAACATCTGAAGACTGGTGCCGGGGATGTAGTGGTGCCTAAGCATGTGATGGGTCGTCATATGAAGATGTCCCTGAAAAAATAGAGAAACAGAAGTGAGTTAGTCTAGTAGCCTCACCTTAGTAGTTAGCATGAGAGTAGGTTTATCATCAACAACTTGGGTGTTCAACAATAACCAAGTTACTAAGTTACTATTGTTAAGCAAGTCCTCGACGGTCTTTGCTACTAATAGTGTTTCTACTTACATAAATGTCCAACTTTTGACAGACAAACTTGGTAACTGTCATACTCTTTTACAAAGATTTGCAACGTTCCGTTGCATCAGTTCTCCACCTCAATAAGAACAATCTTTAATTCTTTAGTGTAGTTTCATGTGCATTATTAGAACAAAACTTGCATATCCCTTATTTCTTCCTAGTTAAATGTATTCCTACAAAATTATTAAATAAGTTGTTATTTTGTCAACCACACCGCTCAATAAAAAAATGCCAGCTGAAAATAAAAACTTCCAGGACTGCAAATAACGAAAGTGCAACCAAGAGCAATGTACACATTAAAATAACCGAACATAGGCAAATAACTAAACTAAAGGAAACATTATCTTCTCAACAACTCCTCATGAAGTAAATCACGATTAACTCGTCCATAGGCACGACCTATGAGGATGCGATCGTTGTCATCAAGATATACAACAGTATCTCGCCAAACATGTTCAATACACCCCTCAAGTCCAAGACCTACAAAACTAATAAAAAGGTAATTTGAGCAATCTATTATGTATGCAGGTTACATAGATGATAAGCCCTCCTAAAAAAAAAAAAAAGGTAAGAGTTTGACTTCCTAAATCCCATGATTAATTTTCAATTTCAAACTTGCACGGTTTAGATAAAATGACCGTGGTTTTAGCGTTTCCTAAACAATTAAAATGTTCGAAACTTATAAACAAAATTACAATGTCATCTTGAATCGGAAGCGGTGGCCACGCTGAAACGGATCCAAAGAGTCATACACGGGAATAGTACAACCTCTAGAATGAAGAACCTTGTATTTATACGTCTAGGTCTTGCTATTCAAAAAGGGCTGGCGGCGCAGTTTGTTGCCCGCCTTCCCGGCATGACGACTTGATGTCATGTGTATTTTCCGTTTGTATTGTTCTTGATTTGAATAAATAAAATATTTTGGAGTGAATTACAAACTTTATAAATGATATATTTTTGTGGATCCTCAGAAACGTCAACCCAACATCGTGTTACGGCGAGCTTCTCCGCGAGTTGCCAAGACTTAGCAGGTGTGGGTCCTACCGCCTGTGGTTGCTGGTTTGAAGCATTGGCTAATATTTTCCTGCTTTAATTATGTCATAGATATAGTAAGCTAATTTGTTTCATAATTGCCTACACAAAACTGCCTTCAATAGTAGCTCTTAATGATTGTACAAACTGAGTATTTTAGAAACATATTTCTACTTAATGAACATCAATTAATTGGTTATACCCAAACTATTGGAGATCTTTTGATTCTGTATAAATCTGTCTGTTATTTTTCTTTTCTTTCAAGAATCAGACTTGCTAAGTGTTTTGTGATTTCTTTATAGGTTATTGTGGGTAATATAAAGTAATAAGCAATTTTATTGTCTTATGATTAATTAGGTAATAAATCGAGGCAAGTGCTTTTGATAAAGCTTTTGGCCTTAAACATACATATATGGATCAATTCCACCAATGTAACAGTCTTAGGCATGGGTAACAGAGTAATTTAATACCACATGAGCCTAGTAGGCTTGCATTAATAAATTTATTTTGTTTGCATATTTGTGATGTTATTGGTTATTTTTTCTACAAAAGAGGTTATAACTATAAAGCCTGCCTAACCTGTTGCAAATTTTATTCATCTGCCGGCACGTAACCTAAATTCTAAACCAAAAAAATAAGGTTATCAAAAGCTTAAATCTGCATAAACAGTTCAAGACTAAAAACCTTGCTGGCATCCTCATGACTGGTGAGACCCAGTTTGAGAGGCTAATCTTATACAAACCTCAGATGAACATAAAATTTATATTGCAACCAACCTTTTCTAGCCTATACATGTATTCTAAGTAGGTGTATAAACAAAAAACAGTGAACCTAAATATCTTAGCATCATCCATCTCAGAAAAATAGTATTAATCGAAATAAAGAAAACATAAAACTCTTAACAACTATGAGACAGACCAAACCTCAGATAAACATCAAATATATATGTCAAGCAACCTCCGAATTCTATCTTATAAACGTACTAAGAAAACGTGGTCACTCTGCCCAAAAGTGGACCAAGAATAATGGCATCCTCTATAAGGTGGACTATAAAAAGCAAAAGCAACTCATGTGCAGCCAAAGTTAGAGCTACAAAGTAAGCATGACTACCATAAACAATAATAAAAAAATATTCTCTGAACCTAACTCTGATTTCTATTCTATACATATGTTGTAAGAAGCTATATACACAAAAAAATAAAGCAATCTAACTTAATATCTTACCACCATTCATCTCAACCTATTGCAACAGTAACTAAAATATAAATAAGAGTATGAACATAAAACTTTTAAGAAGTATGAATAACAAACCGAGAGCAGCAGACACAAACCTATGAATCTTAAGGTTATAATGAAATCAACCCAAAACCTATGAAGAGGAGGAAGACATCCATTTTTTTTCTCAGCATAACCCAATGTAAGAAGCAAAGTATTTCCGTTTGTAGGTAAGTCACCTACCTCACAACTTTTTCCCCCATACCTTACCTACGTTTAAAAATACGGAAACTATTATTCAATTTTTCTACAACCTATATATATTTTTAGTAGGCTTTAGTGATAACTTATGGTGAGCCTCAAACTAACAAACAGCAACTATGATAAGGTAGTTCAATGTATGAATCAGAAAACCTAATATTACACAGCCGTAAAACATGAAGGGGAATGAAGTAAACCCACCCAAATTACTACAATCGGAGACTAAATCGAAGCTGAAAACAACAATGTAGAGGCCACATACAACATCTAGACATTTAATTTAGAAAAATATAGGATGCAAAACAAACCTTTTGCAGAGAATCGGTGCAGGTGTATAGCGGAGAAAGAAAGAGATTCGTTTTGGTAAAGAAGAAGATTAAGGAAGTCTTGCGTGCGTGCTCGTCTCTGAGGGAAAAATCCGCCTAGGTTCAGAAAAGGAAGGAAGAAAATTATGATACGCAATCAAGAAGATAACCTGTGTAAGCAGGCAGTATCTAAAAGCTTGAGTCGATGGAAAAATCGGGTCGAAAAGAGGAAGCGAAGAAATTTGTGAGGAAAAGATTAAGAAAGGGGAAAAAGCGCTAGCGGTGGTGTGATGACGGTGTAGGAAAGAAGGGTTTCTTTACCACGTGTCACATACGTGGCATTAACCCTATATGACCGATTTAAAAAAGAAAACCCCTTTACCAGCAGCAGTGAGTTTCGAACCCGAGTGTTCGCCTTCAGAAGTCGAATTCCTAACCATCACACCAGATCGTCGATTTTTAATTTTTTCATAAGTACCGTATATATGTAAAATGTTGTTTGTGAAGAAAAGTCAACAAAAGTCAGCCTAACTTGTCTATTGTGTTAATATGGTAATAATATGTGACTTGGTTTAAATATATTATTCTGTTTTGAGTTAATAGCCATTTTCCTCCCTGTGGTTTGGGGCTTTTTGCCATTTTCATTCAAAAACTTTTTTTTTCTCCTCAGCTTCTCTGAGGTTTTAGAATCTTGCCATTTTCATCCACCTCGTTAACTTCATCCATTTTTCTGTTAAATGCCCATTAAAATAAGGGGTAATTTTGTAAATTAATAAAGGCCTATTTTTTCTTATTTTTAATCACCATCCAAATTTCTTCTCGTCTATCTTTTTCTTGAACAATTGGGGAATGCCGGTACAACTTTCTTTGGATTTTCACACATTCCATCTTCTCTAATCTCCTTCACCACAAATTTGGCTCAAACGACTACATGTATGGAATCAAGAAACTTGTTGAGCAATTTTAACATGAGGAGATTGAATGTCTAAATGATTTAGTGAGATAGATTTACCCATTTTATCTTACAACTTAACTCCATGGAAACAACCGTCGCCACTGCAACCTCCTCCCTACTCCACCGTCGATCTCGATCTCCAATTTCCATCGCCTTCTTCGCGTCCTCATTCACAACAACCTTCTTATTTATCACACCAGCTACTCGATTTCATCTCCTCTCCTCCTCCAGTTTGAACCCTCCAAACAAAATCCAGATGGCTGCGGTGTCTTCAGTTCCGGCACCTCATTAGCCGCGTCGATTGTGATTCCAATGCCAGTGTTCCCTTGAATGTTTATGTGGCTAATATACACAGATGAAACTGAGAAAACCCTAAAATGTTTATGTAGGTGGAAATCGTTTAAATTAGGACCCATGTTAATTTACAAAATTATCCCTTAATTTAATGGGCATTTAACAGAAAACTGAACGGAGTTAATGAGTTGGATGAAAATGGCAAAATTCTGAAACGTCAGGGAGGTTGAGGAGAAAAAAAACGTTTTTGGATGAAAATGGCAAAAAGCCCCAAACCACAGGGACGAAAATGGCTATTAACTCTTCTGTTTTACTATTTTATTTTTGAAAATAATTAACATTTTTAAGAGCTAATTTTTCTAAAAACGTAAAGAGCTTGTAATAACCATCGATCTTAGTTAATCAATATCTGTAACTAACAGATTGTGTAGCAGTTATACTAAAGTGGTTAGAAACGTTAAGACTAAACGTAATGGGGCGTTTCTCTACCAAAGCGAGAAGTGGAGATCGAAAGCGGATATAACAACACGTCAAACCCGAAAAAGCAAGAAATCCAAGACGTCGTCTTCCGCCGATCCCGAGTCGTTTGACTCCACCGCTCGAACATTCGAAATTAATTTAAATGATTCGGACAATGATGATGAGGATGATGCTCCGACTCCACCCGTGGAGACTACTAGTGGGAGGCCAAGAGGTCGAGATTTCGCGAGGGCTAACCGTGGAAAAGCTCCGGTCGAATATCACGCGGTGATGGCCGAGAGTATTCAAGATCTTGCATGGTCGAAGAAAAAGCAAGTCGAGCAAATCGACGATTATCAACTCGACAAGGATCTCGAGTTCCTCGCCCAAAAACCGCCTGAAAACGCCGATCCGGTTTACCTCGCCCTCCATCAGAAAAAGATGGAACGAATCAAGAAGAAATGGAAGTTGTAATTTTTTTTTTAAATTAGTTGTAATTTTTATTTTTATTAAGTTGTAATTTTTTTTTTAAATTAGTTGTAATTTTTATTTTAATTAAGTTGTAATCTTTTATTTTTAATTAGTTGAAATTTTTTATTTTAATTAAAATAGTTTAAAAAAAATAAAAAATAAAGAAATATTAAGTAATGATGGTGGGGCTTTATGGGGTTTTATCCACTACACCATAAAGCCCCATAAAGCCCCTTGCCCAGTCAGCGTCCACATGGCGCATAATGCCCCTTGTGGGGCTTTATGGGGCTTTAACCATTACGGATAGCCTAAGGAAAGCCTAAAAGTTAGAGACAATTTGCTAATGAAAATAGAAACATAAATAAAAAACATGTCATAAGGGTACATTTGAGAATCAAGAAAAGTTATGTTGGCGTAAAAAGAGCATTAACAAACATAAAAGCGTTTTAAAAGGAGAGATAAAATACATTACATTTAACTCAGCTCAATTTTAAATAAAACTTATATTGAAATAGATAAAGGTTATCGTATTGTGACTGTGATGGGTGTATTTGAAAAAAAAAATAAAAATTAGCAAAAGATATAAAAGAGAAGAAAAAAAAAATGTGTGTGGGTGGTGGTGGTTTCATACTCTCCCATTTAAGTTAAGTACTTGAATCTTGGTTTACAATATATGATCATCACATGCATACCCTTTTGACCTTGTTTCTGCCTCAGGAGTAGGTTCATCTTTGTGTCGAATTCAACAAATAAAAGTATATAATATGAACTTATTAGACACACTAATATTAATATAAAGGTTTATTAGATTTTAATAATAGTTTTCACCAATTGGCTAGTAATAATCCCAATTTCATTTATTACCCACGTTAATCCCCAATTATGAAGGTGTTAGATTTCTTTGAACCTCCGTTAATTTTTCTTTAACCCCGTTAGTCTCTTGCTGAGTTGGCATGTTTAAACCATTTATTAAAGGAGGGACTTGTTTGTAATCTCGTTAAAGATGAAGAGAAAAAAATAGAATTACAATCATCACCGCCACCAATACCATCCCCATCGTTCTCCTTCCTAGATCCGGCCACCATCCCGCTGGAATTAGTGATTAGACATCAGAGAATAGCGATGGTCTGATGTCCGACGGTGTAGGAGAGGCAGACGGCGGAGAGTGCCATCACGACGCCAGTAAATATCCGAAGGAATGACAGGCCCGTTGAAGTATAGAAGGAATAAGATCAATGAAGCGGAGAACACAATCGCGTGGATTAACGGGATCGGTGTGTGCCAATCAACCATACCATACATCGTGTAGATCTAAGTCCAATCTCTCCTTGTTCTTCCTATTGTTACATGCCGATTTCACCAGATTTCAAACAAATACTCAGATCAGCAGTTTCACAATCGAGAAAAACGGAAACAAAATGAGTCAACCGTTTCGAAATCATCTACCATTAGAAAGCGATAGAGAGAGAGAGAGAGGGAGAGGAAAAATCGGTTGCGATTGGGGAAAAAAACATAAGATTCGTTAGCATCAGAGATTAGGTCGCCGGAGCTGCTGGTAGGTGATTCTTTTGTGACATTGGCCAGTGGGGGTGGTGGCGCCAGGGGTGGTGGTTGTCGGCGGTGATTGTGGCGGCTGGAAATTTGTGTGGAGTAGAGGTTTTAGGTTTTTTATATATTACACAAACATTCCCTCCTTTTTAATACTTTGGTTAAAAAGAGTCATACAAATGCCACATCAGCAAAGAGTTAACGGTAGTTCATAGAAATCCAACACCTTAATAATTAGGATTGATGTTGGGAAATTTTGAAATTGAGATTAATATTGGCCAATTGATGATAATTTAGATTAATAAAATCCAATAAACATAATATGATAGTAGGGTTCGTGTCCTCAGGAATACATATTAACTTAATTATACCAAAATTGTATTAGTGCAAATAAGGTTTTGGCAATTTCCTGGTTGACTCGGTTTACGTTCATTAACAATAATCCTTCTTAAGAATAATTTGTATCGATTCTATACATCTAGCTGTACTAACGTCCACTTCATCTAATGTCTAATCAAATGCAGTTTACACACGATATAACTATGCTTGTTAAACTCTAAAAAACTTGGTAACTTTAAACAATTTAATCAGTATACATGTCTAAGTCCATCAATATTCACTTATTCACTTAGACTAGTGTGATAGATTAACCATCAACATTGGATCACTAAAGGACCGGGACTCAAATTGTCAAAGTTCAAATTTTACCATATACTCATCACATCTTCGCACATAATCAATTATTTAAAACAAAATACCCGTTATCATCCTCAAAACAATTTAAAAGGGGGAGTGAATTACGGATTTACCTTTCAATAAATCGTTATATAGAGATATTCATGCTTGTCAAAGTCTTAAAAAATTTGGTAAGCTTAAACAATTTATTCAACATCTACATGTCTAACCAAAGGGCATTTGGCCCAATGGTACGGGGATGATGGTTAGAGCTTGAAGACATAAAGACTTGTGTAGAAGGCTGGATGAATAAAACATTTTTTAAGGTAAATCTCTTAACGATTCAGACATTTTTACCATTCAGAGGTTCCAAACAAATAATCTATATCTGTGCGATTCAAACAATTTACCATTCAGATCTATATATACCTTGCTGTGTACGTAATTGTAATATTTGAACACCTTACAAAAAACATAGGAATTTCCGAAATATTCTAGTAAAACTATTTTAATAAAAATAATTATAGAAAACTTTTATAATGGTTAACATATAATAAGTGTGGTTATGTTAGTCTAATGTATTACTATCGACATTTCATCATAATATATTTGTGGTCGAAGGTCTAAAATAATTCAAAACAAACTAAAAGGTTTAAATGGTAGATTTAATCAAATTTTAGGGTTATAAACAAAAATATTGAATAAATTGAAATTGAAAATTTTATCCTCTCGTTCACCGGATGATTTTGGTTTTGAAAATTCATAACGGATGAGCATTCAATTCAATCTTCGTCTCATTAGTACAAATGATAAGCGATCGATCGACACTCACTGCTTTTCCGGTTCTTGTCGCAGCCATCGTTACTGACACAACTGTTCTCCTTCTCAAATCGTCAACACCTGATACGTTTACGGAGAAAACCTACAAACTCTCAAATACATAAACGAAATATGAAACGGAAATTAAATGCAAAATTAAAGAACTCAATAGTTTGGAACAATTTTCTTCTTTGTTTTTTTATTACTTCCACTCCAACTTAAATAACAAGAGCAGAACTAAACGTAAACTGAATTTTAGCCCGATCCATATCAACACCACACTCTTCTCTAGATTGATTTCAATTTAAGGTAATATTTGATGTTCGAAAATGATTATTAGTGTTGCCTGCACAACCCGTAATGGGTATTAATTTGTGTGGCCGTTACTTAACAGATTAGGGTTCATATGAAGAGGAAGCTGATCAAATGCTTTTCAAAACGAATGGATTTGAAAAACTCAATGTGGATAGTCTTGCGCAACTGTTCCACAGGTTGCAAGTTTAATAACTGGCTACTGCATTGTTGTTTCTTTTTCCGATTTTGAGTGTTTTTTATCTTGCTATAGAATCCAAGTCGAATTGTCTACAAGTATTTTCATATAAAAGTTAGAAACAAGATTTTGAAAATTATATAGCTTGTTACCAAGTGTTAACTAAATGAAACGTATGATTTTCAGTCCTGTCAAATTTAATAAATGAAATGAGTCAAACGGCGTAATAAGTCACGTAAATTAGTATCAATTGGAACGTGGCATCACAATATAGGCTTAAATGATTATTGGGTCGATTTTTTTTCGCTTGCTTTTACGACCTGATATTCTAAGGTACGGATAACCTATTTTTGTTACTTTTAGTTACAAATGAATTGATTGTTTGATATTAAAACGTTTATGATTTTTGTTATGATATGATTTGTTTTTGGACCCTAAAGTGATAGAAAAGTTTTAGTTTCTGTTTTGATATGAACCGTTTCCAATTTTTTGTTATGATTCTTTTTGGACCCTTAAGTGATGAAAAGTTTTAGCTTGTATACTGATATGAATCGTTTCGGATCTCTGTTATGTAACATTACGGTTAATCCGATTATATGTATTCGATCCGTTTTTGTATCCAATATCTATGATTGATAATCAATGAAGAACCATGCTTGATGTTTTTGTTCTTATTCATGTGCAATTGAATCTTGTATCATGTTCGTTGATTGATTAAATGTTCAATTTATCTCTATTTCGAATCGTAATTCAAACGCTTCGTTATTTAAGTTTAACTAAGTAACTCGAACAATCTCAACATGTATGAGGCCTATGTGTAATACTAGTTACGCACAAAAGTAAATACAAGTGAAGATGTGAGAAAGTTCAAGGTTTAAAACACAAATGATGAAAGTTCGAAAAATTCGGCACGATTTAGATTTTAACCGGGAGATCACGTATTTAAGTATCATATGTCAAATTTAGTATGTTTATGAGTCTAATTATCCTAAGTCACATCACAAGTCATCACATGCTAAGTCGAGTCATGAAACGTTGGTGATTAACCTAAAAGTGATATGTGAATTAAGTGATTGACCGTAATTAGTTATGTGACATGTTTATATCCGTTTCACATGGG